>CM050648.1:127563014-128163014 GCA_027574665.1 Rhynochetos jubatus
TATACAGAAGCTTCATAGGATTAGAATTAGGATTAGCATATAATTGTTCAAAAAGCATGAAATCCTTTCCATAGCTGTGGTTTAGAAAAGCCTTGTATGCCCTGTCATTGTTTGTGTTCTTTTGTGCATTTTCCTAAAGTGGGATTTGGAATTCAGGAAGCAATGTTATTAAGATTCTTACTTTTTTGCACTGTTTTTCTTCAATAGGAATACCATTTTGAGCAACAAGTAACAAAGCAATTCAGAAAGACGGAATAAGTGATCTTCCAGGGAATGAGCAAACAATGCAAAGTGAAGAAACATCTGGGAAGAGAGGAAACAGAAGATGATGGTTCCTTTGACATCTTTGGCATTAAATACAGTCAACATACTCCATTCTGAAACAGAAAGAATTTATTGCATTCACTAGGTTGTCCAAAAGAGTTAGGAAAAAGGTTTATAAAACATTGATATAACCACAGTAAATCTCAATTTCTTCTTAATCCTATAGTCCCCAGACCCAACCCTAACTCAAGGACATAGTAGAATGGTGATGGGTTTCCCTCCTGTGTGAATAGACTAATTAGGCCTAGTGAGAAAAACTGACAGGTGAAGGTGAAGCTGGTTTCTTGAGATTTAATGCCATAGAAGTAGGCTGCAATCTGCCTTATAGCACTTTGAGTAATTTGCTAACTTTGTAGAATTTGTTTAGGCCATAATCTAACACCAAAAGAGTAAGCTTTTTAACAGTTTTATAGTTTGTTGACACTGGAATGGTCAGGAAAGTTAATGCAAGCGCACTAAGCCTAAATCAATATGCGTGAGTTAAAATATGTAATAGTCCCTGCATTTGTTGTCACTCAGGATCAAAGTGTTATTTAGTCCTACAGAGAATGTAGGACTTTCTGAATGCAAGTATAACATACTTATTTAGATTCACCTGGCACTGAAAAGCTTTTCTGGATGTCTTCAAGTAGACAAACCCATAATTGCTTTGTGTGCATGGCTACTCTTCCTCTAATACAGTATGATTCCAACTGGACTAGCATGTCAAAATTTAGCCAAATTAAAAAAATAACATTTATTAATTAAGACAACTGTTTATAAAGTGAAGAACAGGAGGCTACTGTTTTTATTTCTAGTGTTTTCTGTACAATACCTTGTACTCTCATTCTTTGTTTCAATTTCCATTGCTTTTAGATTTTGAAGGATTTTCTCCTTTCAGCCAAAATATTAATTTCACCAATGTAGCATCAGGAAGGCACTAGATACCTTCCTGTATGTAGTGACTGGCATGTTTATATACAAGAAAGTAGAAATTTTAATGTATTTACTAATTAAAGTGTCCTTAGCATTTCTTGACTTTTTAATCTTTTATCAGAATTCAAAACCACACTGTCCCCTCATGCATCATTAAACACTTCAAGAGGTTTATGATGCCTGCATTATAATCTCTCACTCCAGAAGCTGCAGTGGACAGCCATTGCATTCAGCAGAAACCTATTTTTCTCGATATACACATGCCACTTTTCTCTCCAGTGGAAACATACAAAACAATCTTCAGGTCCTGATTTTGGTTACCAGAATTTTGCCATTGTTTTATGTACTGCTAACCAGGGGTTTTACTTACATACACTACTCATTTCATATTTTTATTCTCCCTGTCTCCAGTGTTTTAAGTATTTTGGAACAGAGAACTATTTTTACTCAGTAGTGTTAGTATAGATGTCTGCAACTTTGATTTAAGGAACAGATGGAACAGAGTGAAGGTGTCTGCTTCAGAGATAGCCATGCAAAGTGACATGCTGAGCCAGCACTAGATCACACAGGACAGGCAGGACTGGAAAAGCAGCCCCAAGTGTATTTTGAGGACTAGTGCCTGGCTGTAGAGCTGCAACACTGCTACAAAAACAGCAGTTACACCACAAAACTTATGTACCATATAGGGTTGGTTAGTGTGATGATCAGCTGGAAGTGCGGCTGAGAAGGTGGGGAGGAGGAGCAGTGCTACCAAGCTCACATAATAGCTTTGAGAAATTTTTACAGTGCCTGACCTAGTTTGGGTCCAAAATAAGACATCCAAAGAAATGCAATGGAAGCAAAGTAATATTAAAATATCTCTTAATGGTACTATAGAATGCCTCTAGTATTTTCTACCCTCTCTAAACACTATTATTCTACCTAAAAATACATAGCATAAAAGTAATGTGTTAGCCTCTTTCCCTTCTCAACAATGTAGTGAGTTGTCAAGTTCAGACACTTTTGTCTGAAAGTGTTAAATAGGCTTCTCAGAGTCCTCCAGTCATCTCAGCTGCATTCTGTCTGACTCCCTAAAACTTAATTTCAGTTCTTTCTGCATCAACTCCAGATTTCTGCTAGATCAGAAGAGAAATGGCCACACCATGCAGCCAAAAATACAACAGGGGTTACGACTTTTAGAAAATCTTCCTCTATTTGAAAAACCAGAAGGAAAATACTTAGTGTCTAGAAGACAACTCCTCTTTAGACTTTATAATCTATTTTTACCTTGCCTGGGCCAGAGTGTGATTGAGGTACATGAAGAGAAAGTACAACCTAGAAGCAGATTTAGTTGTGGTGATTATACCAGTGCAGTAAACTCCTTTTTCTTCCCTCAGTTTCCCCAACCCACACACACTTTCACCATAAGCAGTGTTTTGTAAAGACTTTGATGGTAAAGACTGTCTGCTCTGATGCAGCTCATGATATTGAGAGGAGGATGCTGAGACTTCTTTGTCCCTATAGCTAAGATAATCCTTTACAATGTTGTCATCTTCAGCAGACCCCTATTCTCCCTCCAAATATAGGTTTTCTTATTCTTTTGCTATTCTGTGACCAGCAAAGATTTGAACCATAGAAGTAGGATGTAGCTGGCTCAGGTGTTACCCCTGTGGGCAAAGTACCAGGCATCTACAACGGGATGTGTCCCAGTCTTTGATACCTAAGATATTCCAAGCCTTTCATCTGAAACATGCAATGAGAGCATTTGGTCCTTAGATGTTGCTTTGGTCTCTAAATTAATGATGAAATCCTGGTTTATCATGCCTAGTTTGTTGATTGTCATAGTTCAAGGTCTACCTTTGTGTATTAGCTTTCAGTATATGAAAAAGGAATCATTGGGTTCACTTAGAAAACAAAATTCAAGTGCATTCACTTAACCTTGCTCACCCACACTTACAGATATACGTGAGAAATGTAAATTTACTATTAATTCAAAGAAATACAAACTTATCTAAGGAAAGATCATATTCAGACTCAATAAATCCATAATTTTATTGAGCTATCTCAAAAGTTTAATGTTTTGATATTCTGCATAAATATAGACTTTCACGCATAGAGTTGCACATATACGCATAGAGAGTTGCATATATACACCTGCACATGTCATTCTAGCCAAGAATTTTTTGTCTTCCAATTGTGAAGTAATCTAGATCAGTTTAACCATTTACACCTCTTTTACTATAGATGATATATGTCACATGAGAAGAAAATGGTATATGCACTTTCTTTTCCATTAATTTACCACAACTGCTTTATGTGCTTAATGATGCAACTGTATTGTAATATATTTAGTCAATAGTAAAAAAGGACACCATCACAACTATGGAAATCAATATTCTAGGTGAAATTTTTTGCAGTTCAACAGAAACAAATTCTAGGTATCATTCTTTTCCTCAGTCATTATGATTGATATTCACATAAAAATAATCAATTCATAAGTATTACTTCTTTTGACACAGAGGTAAGTAGTCTTTGATCACAATACTGACAGTGTCTTTCGTAGTGTCTACAGAATTGTAGAATCATTTTTCTTCAGATTAACTTCTTTAGCCAATCTGGGCTAAAGAAGCACATTATACTTACACAGAGGTAAAGGATGCTAGCAATACAGCAGATCACTTCCATTCTCTGAGACAACTGTTTCTCTGTATTCCTTGCAAGTATACAAACACCCAGAGTGTTGCACAGCCATTCCTAAACTTTTTGAAGATGTCCTTTAATGGGAACAATAAGCATGCAAAACAGTGCATCCAGTTCCTCCACATCACCTCATCCTCCAGGGTGAACACTGATTTCTCCTTGCTCCTACCCTGGTCAGCTTCTTTGCCACTCCAGAGATCCAGCTGCTCTGGCTGACCTGCTTCTGGACTGGGCCTGACCTCTCCAGGCTACTCTCTGGTCCTTGTTCAGGCAGTGCTTATTTGCTCAATAGTGCCTTACCCAGGCACCTATCTTCCCTTGAGAATCTTTGCTATTCTGTGTTAGATTGCAGTAGTAGAATGTAAATCACACCATGGGTGGAATGGCTTCTAGTATGTGTACACAGCCTTGTGTATCAACATAGATCTTTATGAGTGCCTTTTAATTCTGGAGTTAAAATTGTTCCATGATATGCAGCTTGCAGGTGGAGGAGCAATAATTAGATAGTAGGTAGCATGATTTCTGACTAACTATTGCATGTCTTTACTATGCAACCTAGAACTCCTCTTTCCATCAGATAAGATGTCTCCTTACGGCTCTGGTACAAGGCTGTGATATCTCTGCCACCTGTTAAGGGCACATGAGACAACAGCCTATTGATATTAACCAGTGCATATAGCATAGATAAAATAGACTTAAAACTGGGAAAAATAACCTACCATGTTTGTATTGCTCTGAAAAATGCACAGTATTTTTGGAAGATAATACTACCTGGGCACAGTTTAAATTTCTAGAGAACATGGATTCCATAAAATACAGATGATGAAAGCAAAATCAATGCTCTACAATCTGATCTCAAAACCAGATATGAGTCCTTCTTAGAGATTATTAAAAAGATAATTTTATTGATAGATGAGATTAACCAAGATTTCAGAGAATTAAATGTTTCTGACAAAGGTGGTTTTTATTCCTAGGAATTTTGATTTTTTTTTCTATACAGTTTAATGTATTGTTATTGTTACATCACCTTATCAAACTAACTCTTAAATCCACACACTTACTTAGATCCATAGTATTGATTAGTTTTCCTATGATATTGTGGTTTCGTCCTTTTATTAAATAAGAGAATTTCCAACTCATATATGAGCACACTTAGTTTGTTATTTTCCCAAGTGTCTGGAAGCCTAAATTCAGTCTGAGCTTCAGATTTGAAGTTTGGACTGATTTTCAATATCATGAAGTTAACTGAATTCACTAGTTATCTCTTGCAGAAATTTGAAAATATCTAGTAGAACCACTCTTTCTGAAAATTAGTCACCTATTTTTCTGATGTAGCTTTCAGAGAGTGAATAGAGCTTTTGTTAAAGATATTGACTTGTGATACTGACTATTTTCATAAGTTATGGTCATACCAAATGCAAATTTTTGCAACATTTCCAAGGCTTAGCATAACCAAAGAGCCACTGCATAGAACAAGCTGCTGAATTTCTCAAAAGAAATTGAGACATCTTCCAGAAGACATAATTTACCTGATGAAGATATAATTGAATAATATTTATAAGACCGACTTTTGTGAGATATATTACACAATTTATGTGAGTCACATAAGAAGATATACTTATTTGTGATGGGTATGTAGATATTTTACTCTAGTCATGTGTAGCATTTCCTTTTCTGACTGCCAATATTTAACTATTTACTATGTATTTCCACCAAATTCCTGCCCTTTCTCTTCAAGTTGCAGGTAGATATAAAGCGAAGCTAGGTACATGAAGACTTTGTAGAAGATTATGCAACAGAACATGCTAGAAATAAAGATGGATATGCTCAGCAACAAGGATTTTATAAAAGTGCTTGAGTTTGGGCAGTTTTACACATCTGTAACAAAGAGCAATACAATTTCAAACTCTGCCTCTAGCCAAACATTTCTAATACCCCTATTTCCTAATAACTTCACCTGTATTGCTTAATGTATACAGAGGATAAGATACAGACCATAAATTGACAAGACACCAAGATTGCATGAAATCCTGAGATTTTTGAGGAGAAGGGAATTTCTTCCAGCATAAAAGGTTTTGTTCATCCTGCTAGTTTGATAATTTGTATACATTTCTGAGATATAAACGTTAAATATTAAAACTATGTTATATCTAAAAATACAAGGTTAATGCTAGTGACTTCAGCGGAAGTTTTGTTCAAGCAAAGACTGCAAGCTTGAACCCTAAATGCATAAGGATTATTAAAAACTAACCTGGATCTCTCCCAGGAGGGTTCTATACTCAGAACAAATAACCTTCTTCCCCAGTTAATTGTAAGAGTTGTAGTTCATATACTAGATGAGATTGATGGATCTCATTTAATAAGGACTATTGAATATGAATAGAGAATTTGTCATAGCTTTCTCAGGAAGAAGTGCTGCCCATCCTGTGGTAGGTCTCATCACTCTGCTTTTTAAAATTAAATTATCAAGAAGACCAAATGAGATATACATATCACATTTTACTTTTTAATAATCTGCTCCTTAAGGTAGTGTTAAAGGTTTTTTAATGTTGAAAAATGAAGTTCCTGTTAAAATAATCTTTTTTACCTTAAGATTGCAGTATTACATTGTTTCTTGGAGAGTCTCTGAGCACAGGCCCCTTAAAACAAACCGGACACTCTCATCAAAAGGCATATTTGCATTCCATATTGCAAGGTTGGTATCATACCATAACAGTCATTCTCATGATGAGACTTGATGGCTAACCTGCCAGAAAATGGCTGATTTTTTTTGGCTTTCTTCCTCCATTTTTTCACCCGCCCCCCCCTCTGCTCTTTATAATATATTTAAATACAGAACAAATCACACATTTTTGACAAGCAGGAACTGGGGTCAGAACCAACCCTCATCTCTTTCCCAGCTTTCATCTGCCTGAAGCAACATGGCTTGTTTCATCTCATCCCTAGGAAACAAGCCAAAAGGAACACGCACGTAGTAAGATCTGATTCTCATCTGAAGAGCCTGTCTTTTCTGAAGGCAGGCTCCTCCTTCACTTCTCCTTAACTCAAAATTACTTTTTTATGAGGTTCTCAAAAAAACAGAAAAATTATAAGACTCCACTAAATATAAATTTTTTCAGTAAAAGAACTAAAGGTGGTGGTGGAAGGGAAACTTTCTTTTTTCAGCAACAGGAAGAGGCAATAGCTGCACTGCTAATGTGAAAAGGGCAATTTAATGAGAAATGTGCTAGTGTTATAAACTGAAGCATATTAAGCCTCAGAAAGGCCAAGTTATTCATAAAGAAGCAGAAATGGCAAGTCCAATTTAGCTTTGCAAGTCAGAGAGGTGTGGGTGTTGTGTTTTTCAGCTTGGGATTTTTTTTCCTGTTTGTTTGTTTTTGTTTGTTGGTTCAGTTTGGTGTTTGTTGTTTTTTTCCCTGGGTTGAAATAGTTTTTCTGCCTTCATAAAAATTCAAAAGAAAACAAGAGGCACCCTGTGCATATATTTCAGCAGTGTATGTATAGTGGTTGTCAGTTACCTATTGCACTAACTGCACCATTTCATAAGTGTAGTAAATTTGATGATCTCCCCTCTCTACCAAGGATGCTCAGAGAAGCTAAATGATATGTTAAAAAGGGTGAAGTGGACTATTTACACCTCACTGTGGACTAATATCAGTGTGAAAACTACCTTGTCGCCTCTAGGCAAAGAAGAGCTCTCTAAATGAAGATGTAAGCAACACATTCTTGTGACAGCAGAGTAGAGCTTCCTGTCTGATCATTTGTTAGTTGTCAAACTGAGTGTAAATTAGATCTGAAGATTCTGACAGCTGTAAACACACCTCAGCATGAGTGTGCAAAACATTCCGGAAAGGGTATCTTCCATGTTCAAAATATTCACATTTTCTGGGGAAATGCCTCTATTGCATCCTATATGCTACCTTTTACTCCAGAGGATAATAGGCTTCCAGATATGTGGGGTTCACAGCAGCCACAAATAGTGATGTAGGGAGTTCTCATGTGCAGTGTGACCCTGGAGTTTTTGTCAGGAGAGAAACTGTTGTTATTAAGAGTCTAAGATTAGAGCCAAGTAAGTCTATAGACACACGAAGTTGTCAGATGCTTCCAGTTCTAGTAACTGGTCTAAGAAAACGCACATCTTTCTTCTAATAAGGCAGAGTTGCAAGGAAGAAATTATGCTCACTTAACATAATTTTTAATATATAACAGTAGTAATAAACACCTCTTAAAGTGTGATCTATTTTTCTAACAGGAATCTTTCATAGTGAACATCCACAAATACAGGTTGGCTAAGGAACAGCATATGAAAATTGAAATATGACACTCAACACAACTCCCATATACTATTAGGCTAAAGGTCTAGATCCTACAAGAACTATTATAGCTGTTAAGCCTATGTATAAGAATTTACAGTCTACTTTACTTACCACTTTAAGGTGTGGAAAACCAATACTAACAGGAAAAAACTGAGAGGAAAAAAGCATGCTAAAACCATTTCTACTAGAATATGCAATAGTTTATGAGGAAAAGTTTCCAAATCCCTATCTACTGAGACTTTTAAAAGTAGACTAGAAAAAAGCTTAAAATATTCTGCATAGAAAAATCATATTCTAGCAAAAAGATGTTTGTATTTTCTTTGATTCCAGTAGAGCTTGGTGAACAATGAGAAATAATGTTTTTGAATAATACATTTGAGGGGAGGGAAATCACATGATTCATTAAGATTTGTCATCTTCATTACAGTTCCAATTAGAAAAGACACTCTTATTTAGGAAAGCATTTACATTTGTCTTTACATTTAAACATGTGCTGAGACAGAAGAATTACAAACTGTGGTTTTGCTTAGTTACCTGCATTCAGATGTAATTCTAACATATTACTGCCCAAAGGCCGTGGTGCACTATGTTTCAAAAGTGAGCAAACTTCTGTTGTCCCAACTGATGTAACTATCACCAAAATGTAACTAGACCATCACCATTACCAAAGTAAGCGGTGAATCAAATTCATTCTTGTACCAGATGGTCATGAACACATTAACTGTGTTAAAATATGGACTGAGAGTCAGGTGACATACTGGTCTTGCACTGGCACTTTCTAGTGCCATCATATTTTAAATCTAGAACTGTTTAGACTGCTTGAGAGTTTTTGCAAAGCTACGTGATGATCTTTGGGCATCTTCCTGAGGCTCTGTGTCTGTATCATATAAGCCAGTGTCAGAAGTACCCCAAAGAGTGAAAATGGGACTAGCACCATTAATTCAGGTGATTGTTATTACCTATGAGATATCTATTCCTTAAAGAAAACTATTTCAGTCTCCAAGACTTCAATAAATGTTAAAGTTTCTAATCAGTATTAAAATGCACACATATCTATTGACAACTCACATGCCCACACATGTGCACAAAGCCCAGGTTTTGCTTCTAAGATCGCCCAACCTCCTGTTATCACAGAAATACAGTAACACTGTTGAGATAATTCAAATACATCATTTATTAAACAGTGATAATAGTAACAATAGTAAAATTTTTAACAGTGTCTTCACGGTTCTGCATAGTGTAATATAATTGGATATACCTGACACTAAAAAAGTTTTATTTAAAATGATTTCAAATGTACAACAACTCAAGATTAAACCATTAATGGAAGAAATGTCACTCTTCCACAGCTATAAGAATAAGAGAGAGGTTAACAATATGATTTTATTTTCCATTACTCTTCCTATTTTTTCTATTACAAGGTGAACTGTCAACTTGTTTCTTGACATTTCTTGTTTTCTCAAATGCATTTTTTCCCTTTCCACCTGTATCTGCTCTAATTCAGCAGTCCCACTGAGGGTCTGTAATGAATTCTCCCAAGAAACAAGAAAGTGACATCTTTTTCAAAGAGGGTGGGGGTAAGCGTGGTCTCAACACTAATCTCCACAAGTAATAAATCTGCCCAAACAAGCTGGGAGAGACGAAGATGAGGGGGCAGAATAGCACTGAGGATGAAGAGATTATCCTCATCCTGGTTTTGATGTTGCATATATTGGTCTAGATTTTTGACATCTGTTTGTCCTTTGCAGTTGTGCAGAACCATGTGATGAAGACTTGTCTAGCAGTGATTTCTGAAGGAGATGCTGTCTCCTTATTACTGCTAAAAATGTCATTTGGAAAACCTATTGCTGGTTTTGATACATGTTCAGTAGTACATCTGAACTGATAGTACATCAGTAACAAAAGGAAGACTAGGAGAAAAGTGGGCCCACTACAGCGAATAACCCCAGGCATCGGCACAGGTTGAGGGCTGACCTGCTGGAAAGCAGTTCTGCAGAGAGGGACCTGGGAGTCCTGGGGGACAATCAGTAGACCATGAGCCAGCAATGTGCCCTGTGGCCAGGAAGGCCAATGGTACGCTGGGGTGCAATAAAAAGACCATGCACAGCAAGTCGAGGGAGGTTATCCTCCCTTTCTACTCTGCCCTAGTAAGGCCACATCTGCAGTACTGGGTCCAGTTCTGGGCTCCCCAGCTCAAGAAAGATAGGGAACTGCTGGAGAGAGTCCAGAAGAGAGCTATGAAGATGATCAAGGGAATGAAGTGCCTCTCTTATGAGGAAAGCCTGAGAGAGATGGATCTTTTTAGCCTGGAGAAGAGAAGACTGACAGAGGATATTATCAACGCTTATAAATATCTAAAGGGTAGCTGTCAAGAAGATGGGGCCAGACTCTTTTCAGTGGTGCCCAGTGACAAGACAAGGGGTAACGGCCACAAACTGGAATGCAGGACATTTCTTCTTAAAATGAGGAAAACCCTCTTTCCTTTGGGGATGTCACAGCACTGGAACTAGCTGTCCAGAGGGGTTGTAGAGTCTCCTTCTCTGGAGATATTCAAAACCCCCCTTGATGTGTTCCTGTCCAACCTGTTCTAGGTGAACGTGCTTTGGCAGAGGAGTTGGACTAGATGATCTCCTAAGGTCCCTTCCAACACCTGCCATTCTGTGCTTCTGTGATTCAGTATTAATAATTTGGTAAATAGTGTGTTCATGATGTTGCAAGGTACTCTTTCAGCCACACTGAAATAACAAAGAACTCACTGGAATGAAAAATACATGGAAACTGCTATAAAGAGGGTAGAAAACAGAATTTTCTGCAGTCACGTCAAAACCAGATTTAACACTTGTATATCAATATGTAAGGAAAGAACCAACTTAGTCTTCAGAGAACACTGGTTTGAGCCTTCTTTGTGGGTAGAATTTGCATCTAGATGCTATCTAAATGTGAGAGAAAGATCCTATATCTTTCCTTTACCTTAGGAATTTTCATGGAAATTCTAGTTGCAAATAAGAACCAGGAACACAATTTCTAAAATGTCCAGCTCAGACAGAATGTGTAGGTAGAAATGGGTGATCCTCAGGAGGTTCAGATATTTGAAGGAGGCAAATGCCCAAAGCTATCAGTCACGTCCATGTCCAAATCCTGCTCCCCAAGCTAATAAAGAATATTGAGTCTGAAAATTTGAATGATGAACTTCAGAAAAGCTCTCCTTCAGAACTTTTGTCTCTATTTTATTCTCTATTAAAATCAGAAATGCCTGTTTTGTTATTTCTTGCTTCTGCTGCTTTGTTGCTTATGGTAAAGCAACATACACTGTGTACAAATGAATATACTGCTTTCTAAATTAAAGCACTATAAGTTTTTGCCAAAGATATTTATTGGAATTCTGGGAAAAGGCCTGGCCATATCACTAGTTTGAGCTGTTTCTCTTTACTCCAATATCATGACTTCAAGTTTTATAGTAGTTGACAATGCTTCAAAAAACCTCTGTAAAATTAATATATTTTTCTTTTTTTAACATCTAATAAAACTCATATTAAAATGATCTCAAACACCTAATTCTTGCACAATAACACTAACATATAATCAATTATTTTTAGACACAGCAACAGAAATGGGGACTGCAGTACAAAAAGTGAAGTAGCAGTGATTTGCTATTGATAGTTTATTCATATATAGCCCAGATTCCTTAGGTAACATATTCCTCTAGATTTACTACATAATTTCAAAGCATTCAGGAAATGTTCAGCATTTTAAGTCAGTGTTATTGGGTGGTTATAATTCAAGTACAGCATATTCTTCATTGGTGGATCACTAACATTTAAAAATGTTCATTTAATCTACCTATGATACACAATAACTTTCTCAGGAAGGAAGTACTTAATAATAAACACCTATTCAAACTCCTAGGAAAAGACCATCGTAACTAATGACTGCAAGATGAAATCAGGCAAATTCCAACTAGAAATAAAGCACACAGTTCTTAGAGAGAAAGTGAGAAAGCATTGGAAGAAATTTGGTTTGGAGAAAAGCAGCTAAAGGAAGTAAGTGATATAATTCTTCAGATTCAGACAGGTCTGGATTTGTGACATCCAACTTCTAGCGTTTTAATAATGTGCTCAAAATAAAGATCCTTCACTCTTCCAGTAGCAACTGAGAGGAGAAGGCATCTTATAAGGGCGATTCTGGTTCTGAATGTCTTCCTGGTTGTCACACAGGATACCAAGGTCAGTTCAGGGAAAACTTG
Organism: Rhynochetos jubatus; assembly: GCA_027574665.1. Taxonomy (NCBI): domain Eukaryota; kingdom Metazoa; phylum Chordata; class Aves; order Eurypygiformes; family Rhynochetidae; genus Rhynochetos; species Rhynochetos jubatus. The sequence continues at coordinate 127,575,492 of CM050648.1, forward strand.
GTGAATTTAAATTTCTTTAAGGAGTATCAATCTAGACCGTTCAGTTGTCTTAGCTGGTTTTAAAGTTCACAGTTCTACCTTTTCCAAATTACACTGCATGTATCTCATTTCTGCTTTGAAAGAGCTACTTCTAGGGCTGATAAGTAGTTATATTTCCCATGCCCATTGAGGTCTTAGTTTCTACTGCAGTAATGAGCAGCTATGCCAAGTAAGGCCTGTCGTGGCAGTTATTTTAAGTGATCCATCCACTAAAATAAATATAGAATAACAATTAATTCACTGAGACCACAGAAGAGTCATCAGCTAGTGATGACTTGCAGCAATAAAGTTCAATATATGCAAACTGTTGACCTAGAAATGATTGTATAAGCCATTACTAATTTTCTGAGTCACCTAGTCAGCTCTCCATTGGGTCTTAGATAATATCTGGTAGCTGAACTCAGAACTGCTAACACAAAGTTATAGCAACTTCTCACCTAACAATTACTCATCTCCACTCTGTTGGGTGTAAATTTGATACAAAACATTCCTTGGTAGTTTCTTCCCCCACGCAGCCTACAGAACTTCTGTTCTGACTGAACACTTCTTGAATATTTCTGTAGCTTTGGGGGAATAAACATACTCGGATGAGCAGGACCAAAAGGTTTGTGCATGTCCCAGTTTTTTCTTGCCTTGAATCCTAAGTAGTCATCCATACAAATGATGATCATGATATGGATGTAAAATGAACTAACACTTCGGTGTGGTTTTCACAAGTGTAAATTACTACATATGTGAGTTCTCATAGAGGCCCAGTCAGCACACAGTACAAAATTTTCTGTAAAGAGCATTCTGATACTGAGGAACAAAGCTCATATTGGACTTCAGATAAGTGAATTATTTTCAGATACATCAAGTACATGACTAGACAGTATGAGGTTATTAAATTTAAACTAAGTCTTGCATTTTGAACAGAGTAGCCATACAGATCTAAAGAAAAAGGAAAAATCTGAGCCTTAACCCCATTTACTGTGGCAATTATCAAGCTGCATGTATTTCTTTCCCCACCAAAAATTTATCTTTTTTTTCTCTCTCTAAGATTATGAACATCCACAGATTTTCATTGCCTTTTGGCCTTATGCACATGTTCAGCTGATTGGTTACAAAGATTTTCTTTACAGTCTCTGGCTAGGTGCCACTTTCCAGCTTGCTTTTCCAGTCTTCAAATTATTAATCTATTCCCCCTATTTTGTGGGGATGAGAACTCGTGGTTCAGATACCTTCCATCTGAGCTTCTGGGAGCACAGAAAGCTTCCTTTTACTTGCCAAGATACTGTTGTACATACTTATTTTTGTGTGCCTAACATTTCTCTTAAATATATTTTTTATTATGCTCCTTAACTAAAAAACAATATTATTTTTGGATGGTAGTTTCTTTTCTTTCTTCTCCACTATTCAATAATCAAATATATATGTATTTAAAATCAGTCCTGTAACAAGTTGGGGGGTTATTTTCATATATTAGCATTATTTCAAGATCAAATAAGGCTGACTGAGTTTTGGTAATTTCTGTTCTCTTAATGACCAAGTAATAGCAAGCTCAATGCAGATTTTGTCTCAGTCCATATCAGCATGCAGGAGTCTGGAATTTTGATTTTCAATCTTCTAGTTGGATCTTATCATAACACTCATATCTGATCTATTCCACCAGCTTTGGCAAAAAAGCTCTCCATCAGGAAGGAGGAGAGTAAGAAATATCCCCTCATATTTATTATCTTGACTGTCTTTGCGGAGATGAAGCCTCAAGGTCACCATTTTACCATTCTTGTAATGTTTTCCTTATAACTTCTTTTGATTCATCTTCAGGTGTTCAGGGATATTATCACACAAATGCTCTGTAGGTATAGGAAATTATACTGTAATATAAGTATTTTCAATTCTATACAGACTTGATCCTTGTTAGTTACATAAAAAGATCCCTCTTTTCTGAAAATACAATGTAATTATTGTGTTCCTATAAGAAGGGTCCTACATTTGGTAACTGCATAATGCTTTTCTATATCCCTGTCTCCAGTAGATCAAGCCTGTATCATTGATCTGTTTCCTTTATTATAACCACTACATTATTCATCACTACATGTTCTGGTGTTTTCTTCACCAACTAGGATTAAACTTTATTTTCTAATTCAGAGAGAAAAATGTTAAATAGCTTAAGGCTAAAATGCCCTTGTAATCACATTCAGTAAAACAAATCATCATAGCAATCAACACAGCATTATTATCCCTATGTATATTTACATCTAAAATCCATTATTAACTATTTTGTTATATGCCAAGACTGGCTTTGTATTCTGGTTCATCAGTGAAAATGTACTGTGAAAACCAGCCAAATAATAACTTACAACACAACTCTTAAAACTGTCCTGTAAACTGAAGGGCACAGCTACATGCAAAGTGTATTACTCAAGATGTAATCTAAAGCAATAAATGACAAGAGAGAGCTTATGGCTGGGAATGTAAGAAGTGAAAGACAACTATATATAGAATGTATATGTGCACATAAATCCACTTACATGGTTACGTATATGCTTCACTACATATAATGATGCCTGCATTCAAGTTCTTCACAGAGAGGGTGGTGAAGCACTGGAACAGGCTGACCAGAGAAGCTGTGGATGCCCAATCCCTGGCTGTCTCCAAGGCCAGGCTGGATGAGGTTTGGAGCAACCTGGTCTAGTGGAGGGTGTCCCTGCCCATGGCAGGGGGGTTGGAACTAGATGATCTTTAAGGTCCCTTCCAACCCAAACCATTCTATGATTCTATGATTCTAGATAAATGTGTTTGTTATAATACTGAAATAGTGTTATAGATAAGTTTATAATGGAGCCACCCACAGGATTACATGTATGAAAAAAAAAATCACCAATCACCAATTTAGGCTATTAAACCGTTCTCATAAAAGTTGGCATATGTGCATTCTCCCAGTATTCAGTAGCAGGTAAATATTTTTATTAAGTAAGATTCAGAACAAAACAAAGAAGGGCTGGATGACCTTGGGAATTGCAATAAAACTTAATTTGACTTTATGTATCATACTCTTGAAACACATCATGTAATAAGTCTTACTTCAGGACTGGATCAAGACTGTCTACACTAAAACTCAAAGTTTTTAGGCCTGAAATCACAGCAGATAAGAACCTTAAGAAAACCAGAGTGAATTAGAGACTGACTGCAAGCCATGTGTTGATACCTTGAAGATGGAATAATTTTAGTGAGTATCAAGTGATAATTCCAATAAAGAAACATAAGGCAATAAGAACTTATGTAGACAAGATGCATATTGTTATCATCAGTTTTCAGAAAGACTAATTAAAAGACTGAGATAATTGGAAGAATGAAAAAATATAGAAAATTAAAAGAATTTTACGTCCATAATCCGCCAAAAAAAAAAAAAATCTGAAGTAACTCTTTTTGCCATGTACAAGTAGAGCAAATGATTGAAGGGTTACAGAGGATTAAGAGATTCAACTAAAAGATTAAACTGTTAGAGAAATTACTGGTTTACACACAGAACAAATGTATTACCTCACTGGAAGAATTCTAATGGTCAAAAGAAATCTGCATCATGTTCTCACGATCCAACTGTTCTCCTATAATGACATCTCTTTATTTAGGTGCAAAAAAGTAGATTTAGTATGGAATTTGATTGGTTTAGAAAATAAATACTAAGATACAGATAGTCTACAGGAATGTGGGATTGGATTTAATGAGCCAGGTGGTCTTATTCATTCTCAGTTTCCTAAATTACAGGATCTAAAAAAATCTCACCAGTTGTGAACCTTGTCCATTCACTGGGAATGGATTTAATTGAAAGGCAGCAATTAATTTCCTACACAGTAGGCACTTAACCACTACTGCATGACAAGACAGCCAGTCAGAAAGGACACAGACTGAATTTCATCAGGTAATTTTCAAGGAAAGTATCCCACAACCCATTAAGAAACCCATGAGCTATTTCATGGCCCATTATCAGTCTTAGTCCCCATTGGGAACTCCTAAAGCTTCCCAAGACCTGCACATCATCGTCTAAGTGGAGTGATTAGCAACTCAGCATTGAGTTTTCTGGTTAAATTACATTTGACTCCTTTTTAAATCACAGCTTTAGATCTCTTTAAAAAAGTTGTGGGTAAACATTGGTTACATCTCTGTAATTCCGTTTTTCTAATATTTGTTGGACTAGGGCTGTTTCACAACTGACACAAATATGGGCGTTTACTTGTGCTTCCCAGCATTTTCTGTACTGAAACCAAGCACATGCTAACTAGAGCTGAGGATGTGATGGCCAAAATCTTTTATGACATTGATTTTATTTCATATTTTGAGAGCCAAGGCCTCTTTATTGTTTTGATCTCTCATACACAAAACAAAATATACTGAAGTTCAGGAAAGCCTATCTAGGAAGAAAATTATAGAATTTTTCTTGAGGAGGAAACAAAACTACAACTAGCTGTGGCACAGATCTTTTTTCTCTAAGTTTACAACAATATTGAGCATGCCCACCAAGAGCATGACAAGGTTTAATTAGAACCTAATTTAGAGAGAGACTTCAGTGAACTCAATATTTTCCAGAATCACACACAAAGTTTTGTATTTCAGTTACCTGATCTGCAAAATGCGACCTCCTGTGACATCTTTCAGATACATTCAGGAACACACAACCCCTTGTTTGGGCCTGAACATATTTGTATAGAACACAAATATTATCACAGAAAAAGGATTGCTAATTGTAGAAAAATGAAACTAACCTCAAATATTCTAGTAGAGCATATTACACTTTTGGAAACATTACTGCACTATAGAGCCAAAGTAAAATTTTTCATGACAATTCCACCAGTAAATATGCTTTTTACTTAGATTACTTTGGTGTCACATCTCATAGAATTTGTTCAGAAGAAGGAAGGAAAGTCAAATAAGATGCCTAACTTGAACTGATGTAGGAGTTCCATATGCAAAAAAACCCCACCATTTTATTGGATTATTTCACATTATATTTTTAAGGATCATCATGGTATTATAAACTCTTCAACACTAACACTTCAGTGAAAAGAACATACTTATTTTGAAAATTCTCTGCAAGATACAGTTTGCTTCTAAATCCCTCTGTGCAGAGGAGTTGATAGCACTAATGAAAATAGACAGTGGAAGAAAAGTTTCGTTATGATTACTACACGTAGGATTTTGTGACTAAGCTACACCTACTGGTTAGTCAGTATGTTTCTTTTAATGTCTTTGAAGGAAAGAGACAGACACCTGAATCTTAAACACTTTGATATGCCTTCTGAAATACTTCCAGCTCCAGGGAATTTTCTGTAATGTAGTTTGTTCTTTTCAAATGCTTAATAGTAATGAGCAGATTTTTTCTTCTAATTTCTCTCTTATTCCAAAAAAAGACTGGTGGAAAAAAACCCCAAAAAACCAAACATGAGTCATAACTTCAATACATAATACCTGATTGGAATTGGAAAATTGGAAACAAAGGTAAATCAGCTGTTTAAAGAAATAAAACTTTAGAAATTATGATTTTTTTTTTTCACCCATTAAATAAATCTTTAAGAAATACAGAAAGAGCTAATCAAGTGGAAAATTACCAGACAAAAACATGTTAATTTTTTGCAAGATTGCAGACTTGGGAGCCAGGTAAGACTTACTAAGCATTATTTATATTACAGCAACATTCATAAGCACAGTCAAATTCTGGGTCCCAATCCATTCAAGCACTGTACATGACTGAATTCCTTAAGGCGTGATTCTTCTGCTTTCCACCCAGCTGTCTAGACAAGCAAAGGATGTGGTCACACTTCTCAAATCATCACGATGCCACAGGAAGATGATGTAATGAAATCCTAGAAAATGTGAGTAGAGGAGTGGCACGTAGACTGAAGATTCTACCCCAAGTAAGGAATTGGGAAGATGATTGATATTAAACTACAAGTACTACTATTTATACAGGACTTTGAGGAAAATACACAGAAGAGGCTAAAAAAGTATACAGTGAGGGGATGCATAGAGAGGCCCATTTCTTTTGCTTATCAAAAAGAAGGTGTCTTATTACAGTGTTTAAAGACCTTAAGGGGAAAAAAAACCCAAACCCAAAAACAAAAACAACAACAACAAAACACAGAAAAAACTCACTAAATGACTAATCAGAGAAAAGTGAAACGGAGTTACTGACTGAAAGTTAATACAAACTGCATCTAGAAATACAGTTTTATTTTTTATTTATTTTTCTGACAGTGTGCTAGCTACTTTCTTTTAAAATAAGTTCTAATTAAATATAAGTTACTATGATCCCTGTTGATCATATTTCCATGACTAACAGGTAGCTATTTTCTTTAAAAATCTATGAATCTATTCTAATACTTCACAATATTAGCCATTGGATTGAATTCCTTATAGCAATTAAAGCAAAAATCTCCACAAGAACAACAGATAACAAATCAGTCTTTCAAAGGCACTGAAAGAAAAATACTATTATATTTAGGAGATTTTGGGGAAGAAAAATCTGGAAAGGGTAACAGTGTTAGTGAATAATGAATGGAGCTTCCACTGAACTACAGCTTCACAATTCAGGACCTGAATTACCTAGTTTTGTTATACAGTGGATGGGGCGTAGTGTAGCCCTTTGCTAGCACTTGATTTTAAGCCATATAATAAGGCCAGAAAGGAGAGAGCCAGTGAATAATCTAGTTTTACAATCAGTGGGGAAGACATTATTAGACCTCAACTCACTGAAATTACTCTGTTTCTGATATAGGGAAGATTTTCTGATTGCTGGCAAAACATGAGTCAGGCCCTCCAATTCCTCCTACTACTCACACAAGGCATACACAAAACAAACGTTGCTTGTATGACCTGCACTCTTGTTGCATCAACAGTGGCAAGTGACTCTTACCCACTTACATGTGTCTGGGCAACAACATGGCACTCCCTGAGAGCTGAAAGAGGGAGACCCCGTTTATCTGCACCAGATGAGAGTGGCTCACTTGGCAAGCCCACAAAGATTAAGGGGGCACTGAAACAGGAGGCCAGTCAAAGCTATTCCTCCAGGAGACACCAAAATGTAAAGTCTGAACCTACACTATTGAATACAACCACATTCTTGAGGAAGAAGTCCAAGCTCACTTGGTCACCTGCAAGAAATAGGCTTGCTCTACAGTAAAAGTTGTCAGTGGACATCAGGAGTGACATCTGATAACAAAGTCCCAGCAATTGGTAGGAATTAACCAGCCAGAAGAACTCCCTTGTCTAACAAGCTCCGCTGTCATGTCAGAGTGAGAAGAGGTCAGCAAGAGCTGCTCTGGAGAAGAACCTGTGCAAGACTATTTTTAAATGAGGTACAACTAACAACATCTGGAGAAAAAAATCTAAATTATAAGACTTCCAACATGATTATAAAATATCCATTTCTCCATCCAACATTTATGAAGACAGATCTGTCTTCCTCTAGGCTTCAAACCTTTCTTTAGTACTCAGTCTTACAACAGGATTCTCTTCTCAGTATCAGTATCTTTAAGAAGCAGAATATATCAAAACCTAAGTGAGTCATGGAGCTGAGGCTGGTGTTGCATTTTTTTGTAACTGCTTATGGTCTCTTCCACCTTTTTTTTTTTTTTTTCTTTTTGGTCATTGGTGCTATACCACAAAATGTATTTTCTTCACAAAGCCATTTGTGAGCAAACTCAAAACAGTAAAACTGTAAATCAGCCTCACCCACAAACATCATCATGAGTGTAATATATAATTAAACTGTGGAATTCACTGTCACAAAACATTACTGGCACGTATTCTTGAAAGAGATTATATATTCACTAATATAAAAATCAACTTTTACACATACCTACAGGCACTAAACACAGTAAGTGTGTTCCAAAGCATGAAAAGTTGTCAGAAGGAAATATCTTACTGTGATGCAGTATTGTATTTAGTAGGATTCTGAGAGTAGGAATAGGAGGGAGTGCATTAAACTTCCGATTTCCATAGCAGGAGACATAGATCTAAGATTGATAGTTCCACTAAGACAATTCTTATATCCCTAAAACAAAGTTTACAGAAATTCTGACAACTCTGGTAAATGGATAGGCCATCTTTCCTAATGTGTGTTAGGAAAAAACTCAGCAGGAAGTAAATGGTTATAAAAAGTCTTAATAATAATAATTCAGTATTCAAGGTTTTTTTACAGATTTGCTAATTTATTGCTAATTTTCTACAAAAATAAATCAACGCTGTAAAATATTGTTAGTTTCATAACAAAAATTGCTTCATAGTCATCATATGTTACAATTCTAAACATGGGTGGCATGGTCTTACTGACAAATGATATATTCTACAGAGCGATAAGTTAGCTATTTGTGATTTTCTCACACACAGCTCCTCAGTCTATGTCTTCTATGACATCATTCTGCTCTTCATTAGGAATTCCAAGTAGGAAACACCTTACTGTCAATATTAATCATATATTTCTTAAGGATTTGATGACGGGGCTTTTGGGTTGGAAATACTCCTGCTAGCTTCAACTGGAAATAACATCGACAGACTTCTTCTTAACTTTAATTTCATAGCTTCCCCTTATCTCTTTAAGAACATCCCAAATAACTGTGATAGCCCTGTCAGTCTGTTTCTAAGACTGCCACTGACCAGGGATTTATCTGCTGAAGGTCATAGTCTTTTATATTGAATAAATTTCATTTGTTTACAAACACAGGTTTTCTAATCCATTATTCTACTGAATGAAGCACTTGCCAGAGATATGAAATCAAAAGTCAGTTGTACAATTAAGATATGCTGCAATGGCATTTTGTGATAAAATGTGTTCAAGCAATGCCCTGAAGTATGAGATTTGATTACTCATGTTTAACATTCATATATGTGCTCATATTCTCACACACAGAGGTAGCCTCGTTTAACATGTCTAATATAATTTATACAGCAAACTACATTATCTATGCTGTGATTTATATATGATCCTGAAGTAGAAATAGAGGACAGAAGAGCAAAGAAACTTTAATTTAGGATCAGTCTTATCACTGGCACTTTGCAAAAATGCAGATTTCAGGATTTGATGCTTGAGGACATTTGAAACGTAAACTGCAACGTGCCTCAGACCTATCCTTGAACAGAAGTAGTTAAGCATGTTTGTCAGATTTTTAGTTATTATATGCAGTTTATCAGTTTGTGCATTTGAGATAAATATCTTCTCCAAGTATCTTAGTGACGTAAAATTCATATCAATTGCTGCAAGCCTGTGACATTTATGTGTAGTAAGGGTATCCAAAAGTTATTTCATCCAGGTATTATTCCCACACCTTCACTTGATAAAACAAAATACTGAGTACACTCAGTAGTTGTGTGCCTTAACTACTTAATTATGGTATGTCAATAAAAACAGAACCAAAAAAACAAACTCTCAGAACTGCTTTTCATTAGAATATTTCTTCCAGTTGTGAGTCAGGACTGAAATAATTTCTGAATATTTATACTCCTTATTGACCAGAGTAATTATAAATAAGGTATCTATCTCGCACATTTTATATATTTTATAAATTTAGAAGTATCATATCGAAAGAACTATGCTTTTAATGTTATTTCTCTTCTTAAATGAAGGAGGGATATTTTTCTGTGAGAACATAACAATGCAAACCAACAGTAGCTTCATCACTTCTCCTGGTCTCTGAGCTAGATCTAAACTCAAAAGGCTTCACCCTCTTCCTGTGAGTTCACCTCTGGACAGTCCTGATTTTTTGCTTCTCTGAATCTATTCAAGTCTCCTGATTTCCCTTACAAAAATATATTCACCTTCCTACTCCAAACACTGCCTTTCAGAACTCCCTGACCACATAGTTTCAATTCCCCAGGAGATTTTCATCCTGCTGTTTTAGTTGTGTGGTTTGTGGTGGGTTGGGGTTTTTTTAATCAACTTCCTGGATTTCTCACGTTTATCTGAAAGAAGACTCCATTTACAACCGTATTTAATGTAGCTTAGGATATTTATAGTACTGTATCATCATAGACAAAAGGGGCAAAAAGTGACCTCTGAAGGAATTTCTTTGTACAGTTTAAGTCTATTAATGCTTGCTCCACCCACCATGTAAACAAATAACAGATTACACCCTCCTTCTCAACAACCTTTTATGTCTTTAAAACTGTTTGCATATTTCTCTTCATCTTCTGTGATGTAAAACACTGTTGTTTCATTCCAGTTTTGTAGGTTATCTCCTAAACTGTTTTCTTAGCTCTCTTCAACTGGGCTAGCAATCACTGCAGCAACGAGCTCAAAAGTACTCATGCCTGAAATCCTGACCCTTACAATTTACCTTTGTGCCTTCCAAATTACAGCTTTGTTCATATAACCAATTTGATGTTAATTTTTTATCTACACTTGCATGGTTTTGGGTCAGTTTGTGATTTGTACTATCTACATTTCCTCCAGATCTTGCATACACCCAAAGGTTTTCAGGCCCTGTATTTATCAGCTGATTGTTTCCACCTAGACTCTTGACTATAAAACCAGTTTAAAGAAATGTTTCAGATATTCTCAAAGAAAGTTCTACTCAGTTATAAACAGTATTTTCTAGTGGAAAACTGGAAACAGCTGTTTTTCTGACAAGTCCTAAAATAACATCCACCACTTCTCCCTAGACTGACAAGTAGGAATTACTTGACCTATTAACAAAAGAAAGAATAAGAAGTATTAAGGAACAATGAGCGACGTGGCTTGTCCAACAGGACTGAATAAAGACAGTGCAAATATGGGTCCCATTTTCTTATTCAGGACACAGTTTTGGTCACCATGGGAGAAGGATATCATGCTAGATACCCAAAGTGTCTGCTCCTTGGTCAGTGTAAGTATCATGGTGACAGCAATATTCACCTGTCTTTATGCCAAACCACTCTCAGGAGTAAGAAACAATGTTCGTTGTTACAGAATTGTTTATTGCCCAGGCAGTTATTCTCTACCTCCCCTGGCATAAAAGCACAATTTGGATGAAACACCCCTTGGGCCTGTTCTGGCCCACAGACTGCCTTTAGGACTATGCTGTGATGATGAACTAGATTTTAATCTTAATTGTAGCCCTCAAACTCCAAACAACCTCTTGAGATTTCAAGGATGTCAGCAGATTCACAACTGCAGCAACAACATAGAAACCAAATTACTCCTCCCCTCCCCCAGGAGCAATCTGGCTATGGCGCTCTCAATTCTATTATCACTTCTGTTCTTGCCAAAAAACTGCCAAAAAGAATTTTAAAAAATCAGACGTTAGTTCGCAGATGCTTACAAATGGAGTTTTGGCTCAGCATCTGAAATATTTATTAACTCACCAACAATATTCTCCTGCAAGACAAACACTTTTATTTTTCATTTGTAAAATCAAGTACTGAAGAAGTTTGAGATTAACGCTGCATGCTATCACAGGTTAATGGAACAGACAAGGTTTAAAATCAATCATCCTTAGTGTGAAAATATATTCATTAGTACAGCTAAAGAAAACACATAATCTTTAATTTCTTATCCAAGCAGTCAACTTAAAATTAAATTGGCATATTAGTTAGATAAAATATTTCAAGCCTTACAGTACACTGTGTTAATAGTAGGTGTAGTAAAGAATGTATTTTTATAGCAATGCAACGTTCCCTAGCACTTCTAGGTTTGCAACGTCACAAAAGTAAAAATGATCCAATCAGCTTTGACAGGGTGCTTGTTGCACATGCACAGACTCCACTTTCTTAATCCTGTATTTAAGGCTGATCTAATCTCAGCAGCCGTGGGAGCTGGATTCCAGGTTTGTACCACCACACAGACACTCCTTCATTCCTTGCTAGCTGAATCGGCATGGTGACACCAACTTCCAGACATTCATGCACCAGACTGGTTGAGGATGCAAGATCTGGTGTCTCTAAAGCCAAGGATGCTCTGCAATAAACTTGCCAGGCAGGTTGAAAACCAGTCAGAAGGTAATTCTGTTGACTTCTTTCCCAGAAGACAGACTACTACCTGCTGATAACTCTGGAGATCTTCTGATCCTTTACCAAACAAGTTCAACCTTGCTTATAATGAATGAAATTAAAGCAAGCGAAGACACAGAAAGCATCAATGCCAAACTGTAGCAACAGTCTGATAGTCCAGGATCCCACAGAGTCTACAATAGCATTTGTTGGGTTTATGATTTTAATGCTCAAAGTGCAGGGTCAGCGTTACAGTTACCATAAAGAAAGGTGATGTGTAAGGACAGTAACCGTTCAGCAAAAACTGTTAGAAACAATGCTTGGATGGTCTTGCCTGCTCACACTGAATCATGATCACATACCTTCTCCTGTTCAGCTCAGGGGAATGCAACTAGAAACGATCCTTAATGGCTACAAACTATTAAACTACAAAAGCTATAAGACTCTGACAAGCAGTTTTGGCAAACCAACATCCTATACACTTCTCAGGTGCAAGCTCATACAAAGAGGAAATCTAGGGGAAATCTAATACCACTGTATTTATTAGCCCACAGGTTAATCTGTATGACATTCTAGTACATTCCTAATAATTCCTCCAAAAACTGTTCCTTCTTATCCCTGATTAACCACATCTCTCTAAAAGTAGCTAAAATAGGGGTGAATGCTTGGTTTCCTGTTGGCCTTGAGGGATCACAGGAGTTCACAATGGATTTCTTTTGAGATAAGAAAACACTGGTGAAAATGCAAACCTCATTCAAGAAACACAGTTTTAAGAATATTAAACCAAGAAATTAAACTTTAGTCATTTGGAAAGCACTGAATAGCCTAATTAACGGAGGGGAAAAAATAGGTTTTATTACACAGGCAGCAAATGACAAACATGACTAGAAATGAAAACATCCTTAAGTGAAGTCTTTTTCTGAAGAAACTCCAGTGGTGGTTTTTTAAAGAACAAGCACTACTGAACATTTCTTAAATAGATGCCAGAAAATCAGCCTTCTGGAAAAGGAGATTTTAAGCCCTACAAGTGATTCCATAGTGACATTAGATTATCCTTCCATTTATGCTTAATAATCAATAAAAGAGTGGATAATTTACACCACTGAAACCACAAGCCTCCATAATTTCATTTATAGTCCTTAGTGAGAAAATCACACAAAACCTTTTTTTTTTTTTTACGTATTTTTCTTTCTTGAACTGACTGCCTTTAATGCATATTGATCTGATGGTATAGAGTACATAAATCTGTCCCTCATCTGCAGAAAGGGAATGAAACAATGTTAACAACTGACAAGACAAACTTGAGTAGTTTAACCTAATCTATCTATCTAATTAAATGCCACTCACACTTTCTGTCAAACTGTTGAAACATCTCCTTCATGTAATGCATGATAACTACTAACAGTCACCCAAAACCCTCTGGAGAGAAAAGGTAGGTCTCAGGTTCAAACTCTGAAGATCCAAAGGAAATACAACAAAATAAATGCAAGTGTATAATAAAAAAATTTCATCCTATTTCATATCCACATATCAAAACATGTGGTGTATTCAGGTAATAAAAAAATTAACAGGTACTATACTAGTTTGTGCATGACATAAGAAGATATGATGAACTCAATTAATGCTTCTTTCCTGATCCAAGCTGATTGAGACTAAAGATAATTATTCTCTCATGAATGGCTGGCAACTTGCAGGACAACAGTCGGTGGGAAAATACACTATTTTGCCTAGATTTCACCTTATCCATCTACCTACACAAGGCTCCACTTTACTGTCAGTCTCAGAGCTGTGATCAAGGAATGAATGGGCAGGGACAGTCAATTCCATTTGTCACAATATAAAGTTTTGGATCAAAAATTATGCAGATAGTTGTGCTACCTAATACTTTTGTCCTGTTATTACTAAAATATTTCTTGCAAATTTACACTTTTCATCTGTGATTTAAAAAGTCTACTTTAAAAGGAATGTTCTGCACATTTGCTTTCAAATGTATGCCTCTACTAGGATGGATCACACATAGAAAGAGTGCATTTGTCTGTTTGTGCCAGCTATGAACTAAATTACTCAAAATAATTCTTGACATTATTCAAGTAGTCCTAAATCTCTATTCTACTGACTAATGACAAAGACTGGAAAGGACCTTGGTTTTAGCTGTCATGAGCCGTTATTACAGCATGTATCTTTCCAAGATGTTGAAGATTATTAACATCACTTCTCGTACAGCTGCCCTGAGCTTGTTTTGAGCCGTTAGATATTTTCTGGAATGCATAATTACTAGTTAACACAGCCAAGAGCCATTTCAGACTCTTTCCATAATGCTCTAAGAAATAATCTCAAAATATAGTTGTTTGAACAAAACAAGGACTTGGATTAACTTTCAAGGAAAGTCAACAGCCTCAAAGCAAAAGCTAACTAAAATGTCTTTAAGAAGCATCTCCACATATAGCAAAACAGTAAATAATTTAAGATTTATTAAGTTAATTTGAAGTCTACACTTTATCCAGAATGCTTGGAGTTTCAGAATAAATTCCTGACACAGAAGAGCTTTTATTTTATTATATCTCAAGCCATCCCTGAACTTTTAGTCTCCTCTTGTCTTACTGGTGTTTAGGTACTCATGTTCTCAGATACAAACTTCATGTTACTGCCTAAATTTAGCTCATACATTCACCTCATTGCCTTACTTTTCCCAGTCTCCTCCACTAGTAAATAAAATAGCAGTTTATTAAAAAGCCTTGTACCTCCATAAACCTGGGCCATGATCTCCTGCAGCCTCAATAGGTATTATTTCATTTTCTGATAGGGGTCAGGTCATCCCATCAGAGAAGAGAGGCCAAATTGCAGGACCCTATTCTGACTTCAAATTTGCAATCTGTCACTGAAATCAGCTTCAAGCATTTTGCTAAGAAAGATTCAAAGCTTTGCACACCTTGTAATCATTATAGAATAGCTCTACCAAATCATAAAATTACAAAATCTCTAAATCTACAACTAAAACATCTTAAGGGCTAATAACAGCTCAGCTGCAGGTATTTTTCTGCCCCATCCAGTGCCAGAGGAAGCAGGTTTCCTCTTCATGCTGAGTACACAGAATTTTGACTCATATTACCAGGAAGGCTGGAAGGAGAGGCCTCCTCAAGCTTCTGAACTCATCTGGTATCTGCTCACACAAAGACATCAATGTTCTGTGATAAATTAGCCCCTGGAATGTTTTTGTTTTTAGAACTGTGTTCTGAAAAGACAATGTTTGCCACACATCTGGGAAAAGTGTGCATAGGTTAAGGATGGAAGATGGGAAAGCCTTGAGAAAACAAAACATGAAAAGGAGCAGACTGGGTGGGAAAACTGCTGCAGACTAAGTGAGGGGGTGAAAGGGGACTATCCTATCAGGAGGATGTCTTGCAGAGAAGTTTATAAAGATAGCATTTTCTTCTGAGGCTTGGAGATGCTTTGCTTGACACACATCACTCCCCAGCAGAGTGGGTGGACAGCTAGTTTGAGATTTTATATGAAAGTGAAATCTTTAAGATATAAATACTTAGAGAGGATCACACACATTCTACATATTTTTTCTTTTTTTTTTTTTTTTTTAAGACATCCTTTGTTGCTAGAGAAATGGCATACTATATTCTGGTTGTAGAACATAATGGGTGGGAGAAAAGAAAGAAGCCACAAAGGCCTTAAGTGTCACCTTCTTCTAGCCTGCTTTTTTGTCTGGGGTCTTCATAACTGTATTTATTAGAATACTTATTAAAAACAATGTGAGGTGTCCTGTAGTACATAACATTTCCAGAATCTTCAATGCACTGCCAGCTGAAGCCTTATCTCCAGCCTATCACTAGACCTCAAACCTGCACCTGATATACTCATTTCTACAGTTCTTCCCAAGAGCAGTAAAATACTCTTTACTTCCAGTGAAGCTGAAGCTTATTTCTACTCAGCATACTAATACTAATAATAGTACAGTTTGTTCTCTTAGGAGGTTGGACAATGCTGATCTGATGTCTGTAGACTGGCAAGAACTTGAATTTGAGTCTACCATTTCAGAGTTTCAGCCAGAGTAGCTTACCATAATGGTCAATAAATATAAGGAAGGTAATCACTGTCCCCCACTCCTAGAGCCATTTCAAAGCAAAAGATTGAATAAACACAGAAAAGTCTGAGACTTCAGCCTAGAAGTGACACGGAGAAAGGAAAGGGTGCAGAATCAAACAAAGCCTTCTTTCTGCTTTTCTTATTGACTAGCTAAAGTGCCTAATCTATCTTCTTCTCCCATGTCCCCTCCCCAGGTTAGAGTCTTGACTGTTAAGCAGCTTGATCCTGGTGTCTACCTTCGCAGCACATTGCACAAGAAATCCTTATGTCCAAGGTTTTAAAATTCAAGGCAATTGCCATGCAAAGAAGAGGCACAGCAATAATGACTTTCACCACTGGTTAAGAATCTTCACTTTCAGAATTCAAGTTGTACCTTTGCAGAGAGCAGAAAAGTGTCTGTCAGTAAACATGTCAGAGTGGCTGGTGATCCTTCTAATCCTGTCATTAATCAATACATACTAAGACTTGAAAAGCCTCTGTTAATGAACATTAATGAACATTAATGAACTTCAGTAACAACAGTACCTGACAGATAGCTCCAGACAATACCACTACATGCACATTTTCAAGTTATCAAACCAAGCCTTTGTTCTCCTAAATATTACTGAAACTCAGACAAGAACATACCGAAGTGTAAATTTTCTGGAAACTGCTCAACTGTATTATTTACATAACTGTTCACACAGCTTTTTTTTCTGCTTATATATTTACCCAGCAGGATTTATTAGAAATCTACCTTACTTTGCTCAATAGCATCGTAATACAGGTGTTAATATCATTTTAATTCATATTTGTTTCTGAAACAAAAGAACATTTTAAAAAGAGGGAAGAATAAGAACTAAACACAGATGTGTAAAGGAGAGAGTGATGCACCGTGTAAATGGAGAGGTGAAGGTTAAGTAAGAATTAAAGTTGACATTAACTGGTCTTGTCTTCAGCCATGTGTATGCACCAACCATAATTTGGTAAAAATCAAGGAGCAGTGAACTGCTCTTGTTTATAGGGTGCATCCATAAAACCTAGTGGAGAAATGAAAGATGCTGTCAACAAGGCAGCTTGAAGTCACCTTTTCCCAACATATAACCAACAGGTGAAAAAGTTGTCTAAGCGTAGTCTGGGAGGTGACGGTATAAGCTGTTCTTTATTAATAAGTATTTGAAATACTGATATACCACTGTGGCCCAGTGTGCTTGCAGTCACTGGAACCCTTCCCAACATAGTATCCAAGTATGTTTTACAACAAAAAAAGTAAGCCATATGGGTATTTTGCATTTGTTTATCCCTCATTGAAAAGCACTGCATATATGTCACATGTATGTGTTCACACCAAGTGTCCTTCACACATGTATTTTTTACTGTACTTAAGAAGGGAAATGTAACTGAGACTTTGTATAGAGATAAATTCTGGTTTGTGTTGTTCCCCTCCTTCTTTTATTTGTTTCACAGTCCTAACCAAAACTGGGACTGAGAATTGGGAAAATGCAGAAAAGACAGTTCTTTGTAAGCCTTGCTAGCAGGAACTGTGTGTCAGCTTGCAACCCAGAGAAAAACACTATTTCCTCAGGTCCAGTTCCTATCTGAACAAATGTTTCACTGTGATTTAGCAAAACCTTACCTCTTCCTTGTTTCACACGTACAATTAAGTTTTGTAAAATAAAAACAAGCGTATGTTAGTCCTTTTAAATCTGGGTTAGTAAGTAAACCTCAAATATTTGCCTCAGCTTTGTCAGTCTAGTATAACATACTTCACTTCAACCAAGTGCAACAGGTGGATAAATTAATCTCCTTTTCATGCTACCACAGAAAAATGCAGAGGACCTAGACCCATGCCTTAGCTCTATATGCATTAGGATACAATATACCATCGACCGCTTAAAATTCTCTTTCAGTATTAGTAAAGATTCAGCCATAGCAGAAATTACACAAGCAAGGTTAGCCTCTTCTAAGACATACATATTCACTCTGCCTCATTTTCACTGCTACAATGGCACAAATAAGATCAAAAGAAGTCCATCCTGCACCTCCAGCAAAAATGTTTCTCCTTTGGCTAACATATATCCAATATACGTACCTCTTTATCATCTGTTTCTTGCCCCCATTACAGGATCAGGTTAAGAGCACAGCCTGATCACCCTGTGCTTTAATTACCTCCAAAAGGCACAAAACATTCTTCAAAGCAATCAGAAAAGCTGGACTTATTAAAATTTATCCTGGCTTGGGCCAGGACCTTAACATGTATAAGGTTGGGTTGCCAAACACCATAGCTGCCTCTGACACCAATAGAAACATCTCTTGCTCACTCTTTTTGAAATTTAGGCCACTGTATTTTAAGTTATCATGTAATCATTGATTACTTAAGAAAAATCATTTCTTCTTTTCATGCTCAAGACAAAAGTCATGCACTAAACAAGGGTCCAAGGGGAAATTTATCCCAGAACACAACAGTAAAGTCATCAAGGTCGTCACTATCTTCTAGAGCAATGCATGGGGACAAACCAACCCACAAAAAAAAACCCACCACAACGAAACACACACACACACCACACAAACAAAGTCCCAAAATGCTCAGTTCTGTGTCTGTTTCCTCTCATGCTTAAGTTTTTGTGCTGAGGACACAAGCTCTTCTTAGAGAAATTAAAAGGAAAACACAGGCTTAGTCCTTTAAGAAAGAAAAGCTCAAGTGTAAATAGTCTTGCAGGTCATCTCCCTAATGCCTAGTTTATTTGAACAGCTGTGTATCAAAGCTAGCAGAATTAAGTGTCTCCTTTTGTCAGCTGTGAGCCATTTTAAGTAAAAGTCCAAAAATGTCATAACATTTTGTATTTAATCTGTGCAAGTGCAGATTCAATGGGATGTGTGGGGAAAATATCTCTTTTGCAATGCTTGTAATCTCTTTCCATTTCCAGTGAACAATTGCACTCACAGTGGCCTTTTCTATACTTGGATTTTTTGACAATTAATTCCCAGTGGGTACAGTTTAACTGGCGATAACATCAATGGAAATGGTATTGTTGCCAAGGGTTCGGGGACTTACAATCTCATTTCATGTCTGAATGCATCTGAGCAGTCTCAGGTTACAGTTTAACTACAGTTATGGCACTTTCTTAGACATAAACAGATCCCACCACCAACCAGGCCACAGCTAATTTTTCCCAGCATCATCATTGTTATAGGTGTTACTGTGTGGGACTGCCCGGAAAAAAAGGTAGAACATGGAGACAGTTCCCCAAGACTGTACTGTAAAGACCACTAATATTACCATGGGTCCTAAGATTTAAAAGAACTTTTCAGCTTTTGCTGAAAAGCAAAGTGTTTTGCTTTTGATGTGCGTTCCATTCCTAATGCTCCGTTTGTACCTCAGATTAAATGAGAAAGTACTGACCATAACCCATGTCCATAATCCAAGAATCAAATGCAGTGATTATGCCTTTTAAAGGAGGGATCTTAATGTAGTGTTGTATTCTCCTCTTCATGAAAGGCAGCCGCATGACACCAAATCCCTGGCCACAGAGCCGTAAGAAAGATGCCACTGTCCAGAACCTCTTTGCCCAGGGAAAGGCACCTGCCAGCACCCACGAGGGTCACAGCTTGTCTTTTGATTGGTACTGAATTAGATAAAGGCAAAATTGATTTTGACGTCCTCAACTACATTTAGGATTTTGACATACACAAAGAAGCAACTCACTTGTCTGTCTTGTAGTCATTCTGTGAATAACAAGACAATTTCTGCCACTTTCTCACTCTCACAGTGAAAACCAACTTTGCTCTGGCATTAAACCCATCTGAGTTTTTTCTGACTCTGCTGTGTACTCTGTCTCAGAAGTCAACCTTTGAAATACTTCACAGAACCAGAGAGAAAGATTTAGACTGTACTTTGAAAGAAATGTAAACATCATGCTTCATTAGGTGGATTCCGGCAAAATTATTTTTCTGTTTGAAATGAAGACTATGATCACTTAAAATCTGACATAACAAAAGTGGGGAAAGAGCAATGAAGAAAAAATAGCAAGATAGAAATACTCATGTTTGGTGGGAGGAGCTTTCTTTCCTCCTTTCCTTCTTTCTTTCTCTTTCAGATGAGATTACCAAAAGATTGAGAGAATCCAAGGAAGGCTAGCCAGACTTTTTCAGACACTGATGCAGTGGGACTTAGGAGAATAGTTTTTCTAAACTCAGTAAGTCTAAACTCAGGCTAATTTCACCAGTATGCTGAAACTAGCTTTAAATCCTTCGGATGATCGCTATGATATCATTGATGTACTTTGTTTTGGGGTTTTTTTTGTTGTTGTTCTTTGCCTAGTTTCTTTTTTACCTTTTAGCACATGACAGAATCCATTCTCAGACCTATTTTTAGATGCTTTTCCACCTCCCAAGAAAGCTGAAATTCATACAAATTAGTATGACTCGAGAAGCTAAATTTTTAAGACAAATAGCAAATGTCAGTGAGGCGTGTCATTAATCTTGTTTGTGACAGTGGATTCCTGAGAATCCAAGTAGCTCTAGGGGAAGATTTTCCTGTCTGAGTAGAAGACAGCATGGGGAGTTGTGAGAGGTAAGGTCCAGCATGCTAGCAGGCAGCTACACTTAAAGGGAAGGAGACTTAAAGGAAATAAGGCATACTTGATTCTGAAATGAACTGACAGGAATTCACCTTGCTACGAAGATCATCTTCAAAGCTTTCCTGATTTTGTTTTACATACTGTATTCATGCTACTTTTATGACAATCGCAGGAAGTGATAAACTTGTTTTATTGCTCTTCAGAGATATTATTGTGTCCAATTATCTTGGTGCTACAGTTTTCTCTAATTAGCCAGGAAAAACACATCGTAGTTAATTACACCACATATTATTTGAGAGGCTGGAAATAATTAAATATGTTTTCATTATTCAACTGGCCTGGAAAAAGTAAATGCATTTCAAGCACTGAAATACTTTTTCTGATGCTGGCAGCTAGTTATATCAAAACTTTCAAAAAAGCCTGACTATGTTTTCAGAAATACACAGCAGCAGTCAAAACAGTAAGTTGTGCACATCTGTGAAATGTATATTCTTTCCTTAAAGGAAGAAAGTCTATACACCTCTGTGGGGAAAAAAAAAAAAAAAACCAAAACCAAAAAAAGCCAAGTGACTGTGAACAATATAAATGTAATAACAATGAAGAGTACTTATCATAAACAACAGTATATAAGCACTGAAGCTAACTGAAACTACAAATACACACAACTTCGATAATCAAGCCAGCAAAATTTTCTTCTTCAGATTTGTGATGTAAGTAAAATTCAGCAAATAGTTTCACTGTGAAACAGTGGACTGTGATATCTGAACAAGAGATTATCTTTGTTAAACAACTTGATTTTTGGTAGCCCTGCCCTAAATATCCTCAGATTCAGCTGCAGCTTTATTTTTACAAAAGGTCAGAGCCTACAAAGGACTTAGGTGACTAAAAAAAATTTGGCACAGAAACTGCACTGAGTGCACAAGCTCCCCACAGAGCACAACAGAGAGCCAGACCACTCACAGCAGCATGTCAAAGGACAGCTGTGGGGGCTGGAGCCACTCAGTGTCCCCCAGTTCAGCAATCACTAGATGAAAATTAGCCGATGGGACACTCTGTGGTCAGGAGAACATCCGAAATGTCACCCAGCCCTCCACAGGTGCAGGTCCCAGCAGCACATGAGCACTTGAGGTTCCTGATCTCCAGCCCCAAGCATGCTCCTGGAGGGAGAACTTCTGTTTGTTCCTTTCCTCACACTGAAGTGAGCAGACTTCACGTTTTACTTTAAAAATAACCCAGAGGCCCAGGTCATCACTGTGGAAGCATACTCCTTCAGTTCTGGGCAGCCAAGTCTGTCTTGAGTTGCCTGAGATGTATATCTGTGACCTTCTCAATTGGTCTGCTCAGGTGTACCAAGCATTGGATACTTTGCAAGTGGGTCTTGCAGAATAATCACTCTTTTGCAAGAAATCCACATCGGAAAAGAAAGAGGTTTTAAGACATTTCTTTACATTGCAGGCAATTCTTAGAGCCATGGAAATAGAATTCTGTTTTGTGAAGAAATTTCAATGTATAACAAACCACCCAGACTCCAGACCATCCAGGAAGGAAAGTTTTAGCAGGAATGACACAAAGAAGGGAAAACCACTGTGTCTGATTCAACTTTTAAAGTGCTGTAAATTTATCACGCTGATTAAAACACCAGAGAAATAGAAAGTAAAAGGAAAGTGGTAACATCTACAGCAAAACATTGTTATGTAAATGATAAAATGAGGGGGTTTTTACATTGTGGTGATTTTTGTTTCCCTCCCACAAAACGAAACTTTGCAAATTGTACCCAGTATAAGAAATGCAGTTTTAACAGAATCATACATTTCAACTGAATATGATTCCCTCAAGATGTCTTTGTCCTGGACTATTTCTTTACTCTTTCAAGAGATTTATTCTGAATAAGCACCAAATTTACTTCTAAGCCTGTTTGTTGTCAGATCATTTAAAAGGTTAGTAGATGAAACAGACAACTAGAAGAAAAGTTCTTTCTTCATCAGGTATTTCAAAATAGCTTTTAGAATATAGTATCTCTGGTGGTTTGTGAAACGTGGGCTATTTTTACTGTGAACTACAGCAGGAAACTTCTTGCTAGGCTTTACAAATGAAGAAAATCAGATACAATATTGGTTGTTAGTGACTGCAAGTTTGAAATAACTCATGTTTCTTTAAAGCTAAGACAAATTAAATTTAACCGCCTTATAAAATATTGTTCTATTTAAAACTGTCATTTGTGTGATCTGACTTTTTTTCATGACTTGACAGTTACAATAAAACAAAAAGAAATTTAAACCTGAAACAAATATGCCTCCACAGTTGTAATTTGAACTTCAACCAGTAACAAAATCAAATGTCAACAACGAAATGTGTTCAACCTAAAACAATATCAAGATTAGAAGCGGCGTTTTCCTCCATTCATTCTGTTGTTTGAACTTCTAAACATGATTATCCCAAATTATTGTTTTGTACAAATTGAACATATTTTTACTTAATTGAAACCATTCATGAACCACCTAACTCTTTTGTAAAATTATACAAGGAGGCTAAAAAGGCTTTACATCATTTTTATTTTATAGCAATGAGCATGAAGCTGTGTAAAACCTTCCTGAACAAAACCAAGCCATTTTTGGTTACTAAGTGAAAACAGAATAATCATATTTTAAGGATGATTGATTTTGATGTAAATAATTTTGTCTTTTATTGCAGTTGAAATACACATCACTGGCAACATAGGTACATATACCCAAAACCTAACTGAAAGCCCACTGAAAAAAATAGCATTATTTTCATTGACCTCAAAGGGCTTCACGTAGTCTTATGGCTTGCCTGTTGATACACAACTATGTTTACTTTCACATGCAAAGTTCACTCTGTACATTAACAGCTATAAATACACAACATAATGTATATAAGCAGCTTTATTTTTAAATTAAATCTGTAGTAGCTACATACAAACTCATTCATATGTTATGCAAGTATATTGCCTATTATTTCTCTATCCATTCATAAACATTCTAGAATTGAAAAAATAGGGACTATGGTATTTCTCATACAGTTTTCTATCTTAATAATGGTATTGCAATTTATCATACTGGAACCATAAATGTGTAATTTGGTGGTTTACTCTTAAAATATAACAACCTGGCACAGCAATGCTAAATGAACTTAGTGTAATAAACATTGCCCCATTGTATTTGTTGTTTTATTATATTTTAAAGAAGCTTGCAATTAACAAGATCAAATAATAGATTGTCAGGATTAATTGCTCCTGCAAGGCACATCACAAAACTTCAGATTCCCTGACCTAGTCCATTAATGTCAAGTGTAGCAGAATGGCAAATATACTGAATGTCCATTTTTCCCTTAATGGAAGAAAAATGAGTGCAAACTGGGTGTCCCA
This sequence comes from Rhynochetos jubatus, assembly GCA_027574665.1. NCBI lineage: Eukaryota > Metazoa > Chordata > Aves > Eurypygiformes > Rhynochetidae > Rhynochetos > Rhynochetos jubatus. Next base: position 127,599,510 of record CM050648.1, read on the forward strand.
TTAATACACTCTAGTCCAGCAGCTCTATGCAAAGCTGAAAGCTTCAGGAAGAGTATGTTCAGACTCTGGCCTCTGGCTGCAGGTCAGGATTTCTTACACACATGGGAGTCCACAGAGAGCCCATGAAGCAAAGGAGCTTTCTTAGACAAAGCCCTAGGTAAACAACTATAATACTTCATCAACACTTAATTTGCTCTTAAATGCAAATAATGATCACATGAGCTTCTATATCTTTCAGTCCTACCAGGTGTTTTAGGCTGACAGTCTTTTCGTTATTTTATGGGGGACTGAAGACAATGCTATTGTTTTCAAGGAGCTTGAAGGATGAGGGTCTGCTGAACTGAGGCCTACGCAAGAGCAAAAAGTGGTGTTGGGGTTGTGACAAATAATACAGCAGCAGCAATTTAATGAAGCATTTCTTTTTGTACATTAGTTAAAAATTAATTTAGAACCCAGAAGCCTTATCCTGATTTCGGGAAAATCAATGTTTAAACACCCACTGAATGGTACAAAAGAAAGATAAACTTCTAAATTATTGACCACTGCTGCTTATGTCATCTGTTTGCAGTTCAGGTGTCTGGTTTCTTAAGGGATTTCAGAAACATTCCAAGTCTTTCCTTATCTCGAACACTGAGTGACCTCAGACAGACTCAGACATAGTCTGTACTGCAGGACCAGTCTGACAGATCAAGGTGATGCATCACTTTCATGATGCTCTGGATTTTTCTAACACACAGAGTTACACTAAATAACACAAGCTTCACCTTTGCTCTCTCAGCTGTTCAGAGCAAGCAGATCCAGTTCTGACCTTGCTAGATCACACTGCCTCTCCATACTGGTAACACAAGGATACTATTCCTAAACAAATAGTCATGGCTCCAACCTCTTCTTAGTCATCTTTCAGTCTGCCAGTCCTTCAGGATATCTTTATTTCAGTAGCGTTGTCACAGTAATGATTGCTTAAGGCTAGGAGAGATTCACACTTCGTAGGAAGAGGAAATATTTGTCATTGAAATGAGTGATAACTGAAAAAAATAGTTCAGCTTTCTGGCACAGAAAATAAAAATGTCTTCTTTTTGAGGCCAAAAGAATGGTTTCTGTGTAAAAACTTGTCTGCTTTTTCCAGTTACAGTTAGTTTAGCTTCAGTTAATTTAACAAAAATTCTTCCAATGCAACATCAGGCTTCTTTGAATTAAAAGTAATAATAGTTGTATATATCTGATAAATAGTAGCTAAGGCTTTTCAGATGTAATGATGTGAAACCCAATTTGCACACTTAGAACACCATATTTAAGGGCAGTAAAGTCAGTTCTGTTCCTCACATTTTGAAGATTTGTTGTTTTTTTTTTTTTTTTTCTTATTCAATTCCTTTTGGCACATACTATTAGGTGTCCACATTTTTATAAATCAGGGTAGTTCTGTATCAGTCACCAGAAAAGGCAGATTTATACTTACTAAGAATATGATGGAGATTGTCAATTAGCTGCAAAGCAAGAGCAGAACAGATAATTTCATTGCAGAGCAGAGCATAGTAGAAATTCACTTTGTTTTGTTAAATTGTACATCTTCTAAAAGGCTCTTTTAGACAACTAGGTGGTGAAACTTAGGGAAACTGACTGAGGCAAGCAGGATAACAAAATAATCCCAAGGTTGATCCCATCAAAAATAAAAAGTAAAAAGAGTTTCTTTGATCTTTTCAATGGCACTGGTCCAAAAATAATATTAAAATTTCATTTTAAACATAGTCCAATATAAAAAAAAGCTTTACTTTTGTATTATCTGATTCTGCCTGTTTTACTACTTTACTAGTTGTATCTTTAATGTAATTATATGTTTAATTATCCTTACCAGCAGTATGTTCTTACCTGTAATGACTGTAAGTAGATATGAATAGGTGTGGGAGGAAAATAAGATTTTTTTGTCATGTAAATAGATAGTTTGCCTTCTTACTATTTCTTTTTTAACTTAAGTCATGGCAACCTGGCAAACATTTTTCTGACAGCAAAAATATTCAGTTTTGCTAAATTTTGGATGTTTGTTTAGATCTTTTGTTCTCCAGAAAAAGCGTAACTTAGCTTGGTAAAACAAAAGATACACAGTCCTGTTTCTTGTCTTCAGTGCTAACCAAGAAGGATACCAGAAGAGTAGAGTCATCTACAGAACAGTATAGAAACATGACAAATTTTATTAAGAGGTACTTTCTTAGTATAATCTAGCAGCTTCCTCTTATCTGAAGTTCAAGGTCTTCCCGAGTAGCAGGTTATATCTTATGTTTATTAGCCTTTGGTAGATTACTCTTCTTTGAGTCTGCTTAATGAGTTTTTAAATTTATGTAAATTTTTGGCACTGGCAACATACTGTAGCAACAACTTGTGAAGATTTATGCTTCTTTTCTGTAAGAAAAAGAAATTATTTGGTTTGAACCCACTGTATGAAAACTTAATTTTATTTCCATTGCTCCCTGTTTTCAGAGAGGCAGTGAATAGTCATTGCACATACATGTCTTCCCCAGGCAAATAATGTTGCTTTAGATCTCTGTAATTTCCCCCTTATTTGTGTTTTCTGTCTTGTATAATCCTAATCTATTTATATGTTCTTAATATAGAAGCCATTTGTTTCTTTAATCAGCCTTCTTTCCTTCCAGTGCACCTTGTCTTGTTCTACTGTATCCCATTTTAGCATAAGAACATCAGAAATTAATTCAGTGTTGAATCTGTGGACACTCTACCAGCATATAAGGTAACACAATGATGTTTTCCATTTCATACTCAGTCCCTTTCCTAATAATTCCTCAGCATTTTTAAGCTTTTTTTTTTTTTTTTAATATCAGAACTTGACAAGATTAAATATGTCACACTCTTAAAAGGCTTCCCTTGCTTCTTAGGGAGGAGTGAAGGAGGAATAAAGTTTGACATGAACTATTTCAAATTATAAATCTGTATGATTTGAACTAAAAAAAAATGTATTTTGCTAGATTGGAATCTTGCCAGATATGGAGATCTAAATCGATAAGAACAACAAATGATGTGCATACAGTCTACAAATAAGATGGAAGCTCCCTTTATATGAAGAGTCACATGGAAAAGACAAGGGGTAATGTGTGCAAGTTAATCCTGGGGATATTCCAATTGGACACAAGAGGAAAATTTTTTACAATGAGAACAATCAGCCATTGGAATCATCTCCCCAGGCAAGTGGTGGAATCCCCAGTATTGGAAACACTTTCATGATTTGGCTGGACAGGGTGCTGGACCATCCTGTCTAAAGTGTGGTTTTGCCAAGAAAGGTTGGTCCAGATAATCCTTGAGGTCCCTTCTAACCTGGTATTCTAGGAGTCTGTGACACTTTTATGAAAATATATTTAGCTAATTTATTGAAAACAACTGCAAGACAACTGTGTACAATCACCTGCACAGGATCCCTTCATCACACTGACATTTTCAGACTGGCTTTTCCCACCAACTTTGTATTTGGATATATTTTTCAGCATCTGTTCTGTCTTTGCTTTTCTGACCAAACATAGAAAGCCTTTAATTCTCAGAAGTTACTGTAAACAATAAACAGTAAAAATGAACAACCCAACCCTCTCCTGCCACATGCTGAATGACTTTTGTGCTCTTCAATCTCCCATTCTGGAGATTGGAACTGGATGAATTATTAGCTCATGCTGGCATTCCTGTGTCTTTGCTGGGAAGGAACTATCTATCTCACTATCTTGCTCTCTGGAGTGCTTGCTTGGCTCCTGGTCCGCCCTTCCCCACCGTGGAATTTGCACCACAAGCCTGTGCGCAGGGAAGCATTGACCAGGCTGCAGAAGCTGTGCACATCATCCCCTCCCTGGCCATTTTCCCCTCCACTTCCGAAAGCAAGCAGGAAGCATCGGGCCTCTTGGCTTATTGCAAATGTGGCTCCTATTTTTGAAATAACTAATGCATTCAATGGGATTTTTTCCTTCAAAATCTTGTTCTGAACACTCTGACTTTGTTAAGCCTGTTTTCATGAATAATATTTAAAAACTGTAAATGACCTTTCCAATTTTATTCAAACCATACATTTAGACGAAACGAATAGAAAGATTTTTTTATGAAAAAGAAAAGGAAATTGGTTAGGTGACACTTAAAAGTTCTATCAGGTCTTCAATTATCTGCTCAAAGCTAAATATTTGTTTTGCAAAGCAAATTCCACAGCACATTCATCACTACTGTTCAGGTCTATGAGATACCATTTAACAGTGAGAGCACAAGACAGAAATCAGGGCTCTGGCACTCTATTGCAAATACAGATGCTGATTCTGACCTAGAAAATGTCACTTAACTTGAGCCTTTCACCTACCAGATTTAACAGGCTACAATTATTTTCACCTGTATCAAAAGGAACTTGTGACAATCATGTTTTACCTGGCTATTACGAGGGTGTGCAGTGGGAATGGAGATTCACTATCTTTTTCTCTCAACCTCAGGATGTTTAGTCACATTTGGTGCTGTGACGTAATACAGATGACAAACACAGTAAACACTCTATCCTGCTCACCTGCCAACAATTATTATGATTATTACCTTTGGAGCAAGGAAAACAGAGCACATTTTAATGCAAACTAAAATGGGAAAGATTGTATTTTTGTTTCCACATACTAGCATAAACTGAAATTGTTGGTAGGTTTCTGCTGCTGAGGTGCTGGCCCTGAGCTGGATAACTGCTTTCCCGGGCCTGCCACCACACTATAGCCAGCATCCACCCACTTTTTTCCAACAAATGGGCCAGATATAACTTCTTTACTATCATCTCCTTGGAGATGATGTCTATAGTTGCTGGTCACCTGAAAGGAAGGAGGTAGGTGTACACGCATGCATGCGCACACACACACGGCTGCTGAAGAGAGAGCACACTTGAGTCCTGGGGATAATAAAACAGGCATTTATCTTGTGCAGTCAGGGTTACCCTGTAAAGTTGCTTTGCCTCTGTGAACTCCTTTTTGAGCGGAAAATTTCTAAATTAGGCCAATGAAGGCCTTGATGGTACAAGATGGCTTTTAATTCATATTTATGCTGAAGCCTCAACACACTGTTCCAGCAGCATAAAGGACTATAAAATCAAATTATATTTACAGCCACTGTAAGGCCTCTGTAAGTGTGAAAGAAATGAGAAGTAGTCATGTTTGCAAAGGACTTTGAAGGAAGCCTTGGTTTATAAATTGGATAACATTTGAATCTTTAAACTCTCTGTCTTATGAAGATTTCTTCAGTTTTTCCTCCTTTTGTTTTGAGGAAAGGTTTAGCTGCAATCACTTTACACTTTTGGCTGACAGGAATATATGGCACTGCCATCCAAAACTCTATCCCTACTGACCTGATGAGCATGCTGGGGAGGCTTCCTCCTGCCAGATCCTTCACCATCTCAAAGGCTGTCAAACCTGTTGTCACTGACATATTTTGGAGTGTGGCAGCTCCAGCATGGGGGTGGGTGGGGAAGCTGAAAATGTACAAGAAATGGGAATAAATTAGGAAAGAAGAGGGGAAATAATATAAGGAGGACTTTTCTAATGGTACCATACAATAAACTACAGAACAATGATCCACAGAATGCTAAAATTCACTAGTAAAGGAATAGCAAATGCTGCTGTAATGAACACATGCTTCAAACATATCTTTAACTTCCTTAGGCCAGATCTAGAACCCTTTATTCAGTCATTAGTGCAGGTCTTGAAACTGATAGGATTTTTTTTTTCTTTACTCAGATAAGGAATTGTAAATTTGGCCTTTTGTGTCTGTATGATTCATTCCTACAGTGTCAAATTGAAGTCTTTAATGTTTGGGTTTGATGACCTACTGTATACAAGCAATTTATCAAAAGTGTTATCAAGTTAAAGGGTAGCTGATTACAAAAGATTCTATTTGATTTACCAAAAGTGACACAGTAACTAAACACACATATTTGGCTGTCTGCGGTTCATCTATATGATACTTTTATCTCAAAAAAGGGAACAAAAAAGTGATAAATAGGTCAGACGATATGAGTTCTACTTTCCCATCAAAAGTTAAACCACAGTGGTGCATAAGGAATGAAGGGTTGCTCATGCAAATCTCCAGCATGACAGACCTGAATCCCTTCTCACCAGAATCGCTACAAATTAGAAGGCAGCCCAGTGAAGCAGTACACCAGTATCAAAGAGCAGAGAAGAAAGCTACTCCCAGAGTCCTAGTTATATAAAAAGCAAGGCAATGCTATTTAGAAACCTCACCTTGAAAGGAAATCTGATATGTATAATTTCATTTTCGTAGGAGAACATTGATAACTCTATCAAGGAAGGCTGTAAATTTGGATGTTGGAAACAGGAAGCAAGGGTGACTGAAACACCATGGTACAGTAGTTCGTGCTTTCTGTTTAACTGAATTTATTTTACATTGCTTACACAATGAAATGCAGGACCCAGAAGATTACATGCCCACAAATTGTTGGAAAGGCTATGCAAAAAAAGCTATAAAGAGGGAGCTGAGGTGCCTTAATTTACCAAATCATTAAGGTCCTAGTACTGTACTTATAGCCTTGATATTCAGGCAAAAAAATCAATCATGAATTCTCATTAATCACCAGTGGAACTTCTTGTTTCTGTTTCATGGGCCCAGTGCACCAAAGCATTAGACTTCCTCTGACAGTGGCACGCATATTTAACACTTTGTAGGTGTTCTACTCCCCCAGTCTTGATTTACAAGGTTCTGATAGATTTTTTTTTCAAGCCTTTCAACAAAATTCAAGAAAAAGAAGAGCAAAATAAAGATGAGTGATATGAGTGAACATACATTTTCTAGAAGTTGTGCTAATATTATGTGTACTAAGAAAATTTCCCTTCAGATGATATGAAAGCTCTGATCTTTCTCTTGCTCTCATCAAACTCAACAATACACTAGAATAGAATTATGTCATAAAGCACTTGGAATCTTATCCTGTTGTCCCACCAGTTTTGTGCTACAATTTATTCCAGGCAATTTAATCCTTCTTTTTGACTGCATTTAGTTAAAAGTTATACCCAATGTTGGTGAAAACTAATTGGTTTTGTCCACTAGTCCATTAATGAGTTACCCCAAGGGAAAGAACTTTAAGGCAAATTAAAGAGAAAACTGGCACAACTGCACGCAACCACCTCTCCAGTGAAGCAAATGTCTTGAGTATAAACTGATCTGAATTGTAAGTGGGTCAAAATTTCTTGGCTTAAAAGATTGAGGATATTTGCAGCAGGAGATCGCATGATCTGCTCTCCCATCAACCGGGATTTTCCTAGGAAATCCATGTCCCTGTGGAGATTGAACAGCAGTGAAAAAACAGATAACTTTCAGAAGTCATATTTTTAAATAACTGTAAAAACTCTCTCTACTGTGTTTTTGTGAGCCTTAATTCACCACATTTTTGAAATCACAATTATAGTGTTGCAGTGTTCTTAGTTACTAAATAGCTGAGCTAATGTTAAATGCATGCCAGCACAGTTCATTGAGGTCATCCCTAGAAGACCCTTTCTGAGAGGTAAGAGTAACTAGAGCTATTTAATAGAGAAGAAAACTGAAGGAAGGAGGTGAAATGATTTAAACAAATGTGGTGTATATAGGTATCTCTCTGTGCTAAGTTCATATTTGCTATCTCTCTTTATCTATGTCATTGTGCCAAAAGGAGCAACATTAATGTCTAATAGCAATATCCTCAAAGGTACTTAAGCAATTTTCTTCTCTTCCACCCTTCAGGATATAGCCAGAGATATGTAGATAAGCAGAGTGACTGATCCTTAAGCTTTGTTTAAAAGTAATATTCAGATCCTATCTGTTTACTCATGGGCACAAAATATACAGTTTTCTCTGAAGAAGAAGACAGTGCGGAAATGACTCTCTGGATATTACTTATAGCTTAGGAGTCCAGCCGCACTAAGAGCATTATCTCTATGGGATCAGAAGTTCAGAGCAAAGTTCAAGATACAGCTTTTGCTACACTGAAATTCTAAGCTGATTTCATTCTTTCAGTACGTACTTACCATCACGAGAACTTGATATGAGAGCAGAGCCATCATTGGTGAAGGAAACAGTGACTAGAATTACTGTTTCCATCTATCTGCTGTTTGTGTATCTTACAATTGATCCCTTTTTAATTGTTCCTAAACCCAGAAACTGATGTTTCTCTGCTCGTAAATACCACGTGTAGTGACACTAAGAATTGCTCAAAGATGCAACTGTAAAATACAAATTTAGATTCATAGCCACAGTTTATTTAAACAGTTTATAAAGATAACGTACTCAGAAGGCAGAAATAACACCACCAGAAATACCCTGACAATCAGAGATGAACCTTTCAGAGTTTTATAAATGTGTTGTTAGTTCTTCAACATTCACTTACAAGTTTTTGTAGAATAATTCTAGTGAATACATTTATAAATGTATTTCTAACTTCTTCCTGGAACTCATGCATTATTTCTCCATTTTTCCCAGATGCAAACACTGCTGAAATGACTAATACAATTTGGTTTTTAAAACATAACTGGAAAAATCAGTGTACTATCTCTTTAGTTTTTCTTCCTTCCTTCCCTCTGAGTTACTTCTCATTAGCTTCATCCCAAACAGAGACAGCTTTTAGTACAGCAGTTCCTGCCACAGCATATGCCTTGTTCTAGCTGTCTTCTGCTCCTTTTCTTGGTAGGAGAGTTTTGTGCTTATCCTGTCATCTTTTTGAGGCAGGTCATTACATACCAAGAGGTGATAATCAGAGTTCAAATCTGAGTCAAGCCAAACTCTGAACTAATGATTATTCAAAGTAGACAAACAATGAAAGATGTCACTGTCATTCACTTTACCCCATTTAAATCTATCTGAACAGTCAAGGGGGCAAAGAGAGAAGCCACTTGTCACCTCTTAACCAACGTGTTCAGGATACATTCTGAAAACAGTGTGTCGTGGTTTAACTCCGGCTAGCAAAATACCATGAAGCCGCTCTCACAAATCCCCCTCCCCTCCTCCAGTGGAGGGGAAGAATCAGAGGAAAAAGAAATAAGGGAGCTCGTAAAATTGAGATAAGAACTATTTACTAATTAAAGCTAAATCAATACATACAGGTACTACTACTAATAAATACTTAAAATAGTAGAAAATGAAACATATAGTACAATATATACAATATGATACAATTTCCCACCATCCACTGACCAATGCACACCCAGATGTTGAGGGATGAAAATCAGACCCCGAGAGCCCGAGAATCACAGCCCCAGAGCGATCGCAGCCCGAGAGCCGCGGCCTGAAGGCCGGAGCCCGGGAGCCTACGCAGCAGATTCCGAGCAAACCTTATCACCGATAACACGGCCAGAAAACTCAAAACAATCCAACAGCTCCCACACGAAGGAGCCAGCACAGGAGTTGGCAAAGCAGCTAACACAGGAGGGTTAGCAAGTGCCCAGAGAGACGAGCAAGGGAGTAAGGGAGAGAGAGAGAAGGGCAGAGTAATGGCTACCAGACCCTCTTCCCCACCCAAAGAGACCGGAACATGACGTACTATGGAATGAAATACTTCCTTGGTTAGTCTGGGTCAGCTACAGTATCCGAAGCAGACAAAAGACCTTGAGTTCAGTACAGGCCATCCCCAGCACCAGCTGAGGCCTTATCAATGTTTTCACATAGTGTCCAGCAACAGAGTTCCCTGGCAACCAGAGTAAAGGGAGTTAGCCCTTTCCTGACTGAACCCAGCACACAGTGAGTGCATACTGAACGAATGGTTTCCATGCAATGTTGTCAGGGCAGAGTCTGTACTCTGAGGTACCAGGCTACATCAACAGGCAGGCTGTAGTCTGTGATTTCTGAGGCTCTGAACCATGGCTTGAGATCTGATTAATAGACAAGGCCACTGACTGTCTTTAAAGAGAATCCCAAGGATAAGGTCAGTTTAATAGTGAAATATAATGCACTTTCTTTGTATTTTGAAGATTGGTGTCACCTGCTCTTTTTACTGACTGACTCAGTTATTCCTGAGTATGTAAGTTACTGGATTATTTTAAGGAAGTTATTCTTAATACTACCATTGTTCTACCGTAGAAAAAGAGGAGTCCAAAATTCAGTCGTAAGCCCCACAACTGAGACCAAAGAAAACCAAAATGCTATCTTAGAATCATGCAGAAATTTTGGATAGAAAGGATAACCAGAGGCCATTAGTCCAACAGCCACTCAAAGCACGGTGAATATCTAAGTTAGATTCAGCTTTGAAAGACTGAGTTGCTCATGATCCTATACATCTTCATCCAGTAGAGTTCAGTTCCAGAGGAACTACTCCTCACTGAGGAAAGGTCCAACCCCACACTACTCTGCTTGTTATGAAACCAGTACCTCTGTATGGAGCAGGCAACTGACTTAATTGAAGGGCTTTGCCTGTGGTTGCATACATGCCTGGAACTTTTTTCAAAAGAGTTTTGATGGAGTTTGATTGTTTCTTTTCATTCTACTGGATAAATCAAGGCAGATATAGCAATCCCAACAGTGAAAAATTGTGGTGCTGTGTGCCCAAGTGAAAAATACTCCATGGAGTTTTTAATGGATTTTGCTAATGCATATAGAAAATGCATCTTTCCTGAGAACCATGTCACATCTTTCAAGCAGATATTATGGGCAAAAGGAAAAAGGAGCTGGTGAGCACCATGGCACTGTGTCTAGACCTATGCTGTTCTTAATAGCACACGATCTTCCTTTGTTGCTTGTCACAAAAAGGAAGTTTCAGCAAGAAGGCATGTGTCCAAACCCAAAATATAACCATCAAAATCTTACAAAGATAAAAAGCTGATGAGGAGGAAACTCAGGATATGACAGACCCGTTGACTATTTCACTTCCTTTGAAACACAGAATCTTCGTGCTTTCCATTAAGGTTCTCAATGAGTATTTCTACTCCAATAAATGTTCATGAGCTCTCTACCTTTGTGTGGGACACTTGATCACTCCCAACTGACTAAACCAGACCTTAGAAAGACTTCTCTTCCTGGCTTGCTGTGACTCTGGTCTTGTTATTTCCTAAGTCGTTACTACAATAGACTTCTCTTTTAATAATACCAATAGCTACCTTTACAGCTGAAGCTAAAATGCAGGTGTTGAGGTGTAACATTAATACTACAGCGCAGATTGTTTTTCTCATTCTATATCAAATGTGAATTTGTTTGATGAACACAGTAGCAAAAACCTGACCCAACAGAGACCTGTCAGTTATCAGGGAATGTGCTGTTTTCAATGCAGGTAGTATCATAAAATGAGGAATAGCTGTGTTTAATTTAAAGATTGAGAGGATATAAACTATTCATGAATCAATCAAAGAGGTCGCAGCCTGAGTTGTTCACTGATTCATATGCCATTTGTATCTGATTTTGCTCTGCATTACATACCTTTATCTGCTATTTTTAGTTCTTCTTGGTTAAGAAAACTGCTCACTCAAAAGTCATATGCTTCTAAAGCCAAATATAGATATGAATTTCTCTGGATTTTAGACATATGTATGGTGTTAAAATTCACAGTGATGCATGTTAGGGAAAGATCCTGTTCTCATTTCACATTTCTGACAATCTGGAGCACCTCTCCAGATTGAAGATACAGTCATTCAGTCATAGCAGAATGTGGGTCCTTGAATATGGTGTGGCTATGTGAAGCATTGAAGGTGTATTTTCTTCACCCAAAAAAACCCCAAAAACTGCATACCAGTCTTCCTTTCAAAACATAAGAGCCCAGATAAAAGATTTGGATCATGTCAATGTATAAACCTCAGGGATCAGATTTTATAAATTATAAAAACTCCTTAATGTGCAGAACCACCTTAGGAAGGTAAGATACCTTTGAAAATCCTACTAGTAACCTATCTGCTTTCTAAGACAATATAACTTTTAAAAATTGTTCCCAAGTACATCAGAATCCAAGTCAATAAGCAACTACACAGTAAACAGCTACAAATAGTTATGCATTTCCTTTCTAAAACAGAATCCTGGCTTGAACAAGCAGATGAATATGGCTAATGTTGCACATTTTACACATATGTAGGAACTGCTTAGATGTGAGGGTAATGTTTGAAGAAAATGCCTCATTTACTCATACAAGGGCTATTAAGGCTTCTACAAAGCAGAAATTAATTAATGCACTCAAAATCTTGTTGCCTTTAAATCAGGTAACATTGGTAACTGTCTAAAGACAGTTATGCAAGTTTTCATTTCTTTCCATTCCTGATGAATTTCCTGAGAAAAATATTGAAAATGCTTCCTAAAAGTGTGGGGAGATGAAGGTGCTGGAAAATATCTTTAATTGTGTTTGATGAATTCTGGTATCCTCAAATTTATCTGCCCAAAGTCTGTCAAACGTGAAAAAAACCCACAACAAATAAACAAAACCAAAATACCCTACGAGTTAGATATAATTTCAGCACAGAATTTCCCAAGAAGATTGATTAACAAGACAAAAAAAGAATGACGGAATCTAGGTAATATTTTATGTATTTAATATTTTTGGGTGTTATCTTACAAGAGTTCACACTCTGAATCCACTTCCTGAATTCTTATCTTAGTCTGTGCCAAAGTGGATTTATAGCTCCAGTGACTGTATTCAAAAAATCCATCATCCTGACTTATTTTCTCTCTTTTGCCATATTAATTGTGAACCTTAGGGGCAAAATGTAGTGTCTCCAAGTATCGTATAAAAAGCACAAATGCAAAACGGCAAGGGAATATAACAACTTCTCCCTGTACACTTAGCAGAACCATTGGAAGAGAACCTTGGGCCAGTGCCATTATCCTAGTTTTACAGCTGTCACCAAAATAGTACAGCAACTGAGGACACATAAATATCATATAGATAATAATATTCCCTTTAGTTAATTCCAAAACATCTGTGCATGAGACTACAGCCATAGTCAGACTTTTCAAATGTCAGAGTGATGCTGGTAAATCAACACTTCCATGTTTGTGCCTATGCCGTGATGAGCTCACAGGTCAGCCAGGGCTACCCCAGTCACACCCTGAGCACAGCCAGTGAAAGAGCTCTGATGGAGACAGCATGCTGGTCACTCAGCTGCATTTACACATACAAACACTCTCTAATGCTTTGCTGATTCATAAAAAATTGTTTCACTGACATTTGCTGTAACTTTTTGGTTTACTGAGTCAGTTTCCCTTAAAATAAAGATTTGTTCACATGAACATCAGCAGTTTCTTCAAGTGACCTCATATTCATTATCTTCCTTGGGGATATTCTATGTAAGCTTTCAGGCATATTTTCTCTTTCTTCTAAATTTAGTTCCTCATGCTTTCATCTTTCTTTTTTAACAAAGAGCAACATGATAAATCCTTATTATCTGTTAAGTTACAAGATTTTGCAAATTCTCCTTTTTATTTCTTATCTAGAATTAGTGCTGTATTTTGTCTAGGTTTTTTTTTTCTTTTAAAACATTTGTTTTAAAATATAATGATAGCTATTTTGAAATAGAAACAGGTAGGATGAAATATTTATTTGTGAGGTACAGATTAACAATGAGCTGAAAATGGAGGGCAACTATGACCACCAGTTAGGTAAAATTCTTCGATGCCTTCATGTTTTTGATATTGATAGAAGGACTTAATAGATGAGGTGAGTGACACTAATGTACATAATTTTAGAACCAAAATTACTATGTGGGAAAAGTATATGCATAAATTCAAGGGCGATATTAAGATTTCATCCAGAAAAGAATGAAAAATAAAAGAGAAAAGGATGAAAATGTTTATTTTATTTGCTACCAGGAACAAATTAACACCTTCAAAAACTCTAATGAAGACAAAGCTAGTTGTATAGGAAGCAGGTTGAGTTAATATTGGGACATAGGTTCATTCTAATATGTAACCAAAAGTTACTTGCCTTGTCTTGACTAGTTTCAGAAAGCATTAGTTGGATTCAGTCCTACACAGAAAAAGATTTTGGTTGCACTGGAAAATCTTAGTATAGATCAAAATTTGAATGCAAACTGAAATATTAGTTTAATCCCAGAGTAGGTTTTCTTATTGTGATTTAGTTACCTATTTACAGTTTAACTGTGGGAAAAATAATAATAAATATAAAATTAAAATAATAATAAATACAAAATAAAAACAATTAAAAAAAAAACCACCAACAAAACCAAACAAAACCAACCATATTTCCCAGGAAAACTTGAGTTCATATGAAGGCTTAAGTCTTCCTATATATAGCTGAACTGTACCTCTGTATCATATTAATAAACTTAGCAAAAGATTTACATATAGATCATACCTATATGAGTGCTTTTATCATCTCATAGACAACTACATCACCACAATGAGTTGGTAAAGGCTGTCTATAAAAACATAGCATTAAAAAAAAAAAAGGAAAAAGGAAAAGCCAATGTTAGCTCTTTGAACAAAATGAACTACACTTGCTGAAACATTTTTTGGCCAGAACAAATGTGCCTGGTTTTGCCAGCATAGAAAAGCTGGATAGATTTTTCTGTTTTGTTTCTCACACTTTATCTGACATATGCTGCAAAACTTTCCAGAGGAGTACAGGCCAAAGTCTTCCCAGAGTCTTAACTATATCTCCTCTACTCTTCTTCCTTCTCTTTTCCCCCCACATATGTTCATTATGGTCCAGATTCATTTCAAACTCGAATCTTGCTTATGTATAACCATGACCTTAGGGTAAGTATTTTGGTCAGTATTTTTGGGGGGGTGGGGGGTGGGGGGTGTTTGTTATTCAATGAGTGTATTATCAGCAGGGTTTTTTAAGGCAGTAGTAATTGAGATTAATAGATTTATGGTTCTTTATCCTCCAGAAATTGCCTCTGTACTGGAAGTGCTTCAACAGACATGTTTCAAGTGGTACAATTCTGGGAGCTGACAAGGCTTTACATAGCTCACTTGGCAAAAGAGCAACTTAGCACAGGGTAAGAGTGTGAAATTACAGAAACATGGTAGCTGCCAGGTACATGTTTTTATCATACAGAAAACATGACAGAGCTCACCTCTTACCTGCCAGCTTGTCAAACAAGGCATCAGGACACAACACGTAGTGTGCATTGGATGTAAAAGTCTTCCCCAATAGAAGGCAGAGTAAGCACCTTATGTGAGAAAATCTTCAGTCATTACAAGTAACTACAAAACTGTTAGGTTTGCACATAACTACAAAAGAGGAATGTGAACCAGAATCTTTACTTACTTACTTATAAACCTCATGCTCCTCAGCACACAACTTTTATCACACTTCTTACATATCATCAGCAACTTTGACCCAGAAAGTCTCACTGAGTACACAGAAGCTTAAGCAGGCAAATGCAAATGTGTTTACTCAGGGGTTCAGACGTGTAGCAAGAAGACCAGCTCAATATTAGAAAGTGCTCATAAAAAGTCTTTTCCCTCCTATAAGTAATATCTTCTCACTCTTCCAGCTCCTCCACATGTAAATCACATCAATTTACACTCCATTTCACTGACTTATACTCTAGCAAGTGAGTGTAAGTAGGTCTTAAGGTGTCTAACTGAGCATAAAAGACTCTAAATTACACACTTTACGCATCACCTCTGAACTTCGCTCATAGGTTTTAAACAAAAGCAGAGTCATAAATCGATAGTTTGGAGGAGGGAGGACATTAAATGTATGTCCATTTTGGTTTCTCGAGGTTATCACTGTATTTCATCAAAGCTAATAAAAAGCTCCTGCTTTTTTACTTGAAAATGTATTTAATTCAAACTGAGATATGCAAAAAATTCTGTAAACAATTATTTAAGCAGGTGAGAAAAGTAGAAAAACATGAAGGCACTAAATAACTCAGTATTTGAGTTGGTTTTTTCCTATCTCAGTTTTTATCTGTCCCTGAAAAGAAATATTTCATAGAAATTAATGTTATTTTCTGGTTCAGACCACGTGCTGACTATGGTTAAACTTCATTCTGATTCACTGTCAGTTTTACAATGGAATATGCATTTAAGTAAATTGCTGATGAGGTTTGTGGCAAAGCAACCAGGCTATGAATAGCATCTCAGAGTCAGTAAAATACTATTTAGAAACAGTGGAATCTATTTATTACCAGATGACTTACTCCTGAGGTCAATTATAGCTACAAACATTTAATTAAATGGTGATGTAAATTTGATGAGCCTACTCAGTAAAAGCAAGGCCTGTTCTGCACTTTGAAAAGGTGAATAACAGAACTGTCCCTCCATCATTCCAGTTAAAAATAATTGGTCTCTTGGAAGTCTAGTTACAGAAAATATGCAAACTCTTTGGTTCATCTTCCCCAGAATATTATCTTCATTAGCTTAAAAATATACTGAGAATGGGTTTCTCAAAGCAGAATAAAAGAACAGTGTGATTTACTTTACTAATAGGAAAAAAAAAAAACCCGAGGGTTATATTTTGCGAAGGAGGGGTTTTTTAATATTCGGTTCGTTGGGTTATTTTTTATCCCTGAGGTTGGGGGATGGTTTCTTTAAGGTCTGATATGGAACTGGAAGGGAAATAATATTTAAGCTGAGAAACCTGTTATTATTAGTGCTCTGCCTCCACAGTTTTAAAAACCGATTCTGGTACTTATGAGAATGGGGAATTGCATCTCTCCGTGACTTCCTCCCTGACAACAAATTAATTAGATGCCAAGTACTAAATGCTGGATTCAATGCATTCAAAGGGACACTTACGAAAACAAAATAATTCAGCATCTGAATAGCCTGTGTTTGCTTCTGGAAACATTTATTTATTTTAAGGCTTCAACATAATGACAATCCATAGAATGTAGCACTCACATTTTAGAGCTCGTTTCCTCACAAAGATCTTTTATTTCAATTTTAATAGAACTCATTCTTAGAAATTATAATTATACACCAGGCTCACCCTGCCAGCATCACACTGCACAGCTATGAAAATCAAGTCTTGCTTTTATGCTTTTGCTGAACCAGAGATTTTCTTGAAACCCTTTTGTCGAAAGCCTGCCCAATATTATGAACCACACAATCTTCCTGTCTTCATTCTGACAACATTTTCAGTGAAATAAAGATATTTTTTGGTGTTACAATATCCATCAATTTACCCATAGTTCAAATCACTTCAGTTGGTCAGAGCTAAGAACAGTTAGGAGAGAGACTTTGTGAGTTTCAGAACCATAAAGACCCAATGAACTGCTTGAGTTCTGGAAACACAAATGTTGCACATGTATCTGTCCTGTTTAGCATCTCTAACAATAACCTGAAGGAGGTGATGAAGTGTTCTTTCTTCAAGTTTGCAGGTGACACCGAGAAGGGGGGTAACAACCAATACAGTTGAGGGTGGAAGGACCCAGACCTGCTGATGGAATGGGGCCAACAGAAGCCTTATCAAATTTAGCAAAGACAAATGTAAAGTCTTGAACATGGGAAGCAGAGCCTATTGCAGTGTTGCAGGCTGGGAATGGAACTTCTGCTGAAAAGGTTCTGAGGATCATAGTGAGCAGCAAGCTGAGCAAGAGCCAGCAGTGTGCAGTTGCAACAGCAAGGGCCAACTGCATCCAGAGCTGTAGGAACAGAGGGAGACCGCATTCAGGAAATCCGCTGAAGTGTTTATTCCCATTTACCCAACACTCACTAAACCACTACAACTCTACTTAGTCCAGTTTTGGCCCACTCCATAAAGTAAAGACATTTATAAAGAGGAGTGAGTTCTTCAGTGGGTGTGCTGGGTTCAGTCAGGAAAGAGTTAACTCCCTTTACTGTGGTTGCTGGATGCTAAAAGAAAATACTGATAAGGCCTCAGCTGGTGCTGGGGAGGGCCTGTACAGAATTCAAGGTCTTTCTCTGTTTCTGATACGGCAGCTACATTCCCAGATCTCGCTGTCTCACGAGTAGCGTAGGGGACACAGTCCAGATAGCTGACACAAACTGACCAAGGAAGTATTTCATTCCATTGTACATCATGTTCCGGGTCTTGGGTGGGGAAGGGGTCTGGTAGTCATTACTCTTTCTCCTTTATTTCCTTGCTTCCCAGACACTTTCTAACACCTCATCTGACTCCTGTGTTACCTGCTTTGCTAACTCCTGTGCTGGCTCGTTTGTGAGGGAGTTGGTAGGTTGTTTAGAGTTCTTGGCTGTGCTATCACTGATAGGGTTCGCTTGGAATCTGCTGTGTTAGCTCCTGGGCTCTGGCCCTCAGGTTGCAGCTCTCGGTCTGCGATTGCTCTTGGGCTGTGGTTCTCAGGCTCTCTGGGTCTGACTTTCACTACCCAGCATCTGGGTGTGCATTGGTCAGTGGATGGTGAGAAATTGTATCATAATGTATCATATTTTATTATATTGTATCATATGTCTTGTTTTCTACTATTTTAATTATTTATTATTAGTAGTAAATAGTTCTTATCTCAATTTTATGGGCTTCCTTATTTCTTTTTCCTCCAATTCTTCCCCTCCACTGGAGGAGGGAAGGGGGATTTGTGAGAGTGGCTTCATGGTATTTTGCTAGCTGGAGTAAACCACAACAGTGGGGCACCAACATGACTGACGACTGGATCACTTGCCATGTGAAGAGAGGCTGAGGCACTAGGGCTTCTTTAGCTTGCAGAAGAAGGTGGTCTCAGGGTGAGCTAACATCTGTTTAGAGGTTGTTGAGAAAACAGAGTCAAACTCTTCAGAGTGATGTGTGGTGAATGAGAAACAAAAATCATAAACTGAAAGCAGAGCAATTCACATGATATATGAAAAAACTTTTCCCCCCGGAGAGCAGTCAAGATGAAATAGATTGCCCAGAGAGGTTGTACAGCCTCCATCGTAGGACGCTGTCATGGTTTAATTCCAGCCAGCAACTAAGTACTCCACAGCCACTCACTCACCCCCACCCACTCCAGTGAAGGAGGAGAATCGGAGGAAAAGACAAGGAAACTCATGGGTTGAGATAAGAACAATTTAATAATTGAATATAAATGCATAGTGATACTAACAATATTAAGAATACTAATAATATGTAAGGAAAATAATGGAAAAGAAAACAAATGATAAAACCACTCATGACCTGTCATCTGACCAAGAGCAGGGGGGAAAGGGGGGGGAAAGGGGGGGGGGAGAATCCTTGGTCCAACCCCCGACTTACATACCGAGCATGACATTCTATGGAG
Organism: Rhynochetos jubatus; assembly: GCA_027574665.1. NCBI lineage: Eukaryota > Metazoa > Chordata > Aves > Eurypygiformes > Rhynochetidae > Rhynochetos > Rhynochetos jubatus. Next base: position 127,618,613 of record CM050648.1, read on the forward strand.
TGAAATACCCCCTTGGCCAGTCCAGGCCAGATGTCCTGACCATGTCCCCTCCCAGCTTCTTGTAGCAAAGAAGTTGTGAACACAGGTGCAGCACCAGAAACGGAAAAAGTTACGGTTGACTTGGTACATACACTCCACAGAAACAACTGAAAACACCAGTGTCATCAATACACTTCTCAGCACAAATCCAAAACATAGCCCCATACTAACTACTGTGAAGAAAATAAATTGTCCAAAGTAAAACCAACACAGACGTTTTCAAGGTCTGATAGGATAAAGCTCTGACCAACTTCATCTGACTCTGTTTTCAGCAACGTGTTGAACTAGAGTAAAGCAGTAATGCAGTAACAGTGGAAAGGAAGCCACTGGAAGAGATGTCCTGGGTTTCAAGTTGTCTTGTTAAGAATCTTGTCCTGAACGTCCATATACCTCTCTAGCTCTTGTGCTACTAGATTTATTATACATCACTCTGAATAAACTCTATGTTTCCTCTTCATGCTAATTTACCACCAAGGAAAATAAGTTAACCAGCACATCCAGTCACAGCACATTTTGGACCTGTCATTCAATTTATGTCAAAGGCATTTGTACCAGCCAAGTTGTACATATTGGTCATGTACTTTCTAATATCTCTGTCCATCAGAAGCATATTTCACAAATCTTTGTGACCTCTGGTCTCAGATCTCTAGCTCACTGAATTTAAATTAAATATACCTTTTTAGGTTTGTTGTATTTTGGTCTTTTAAGTGTGAGCTACCTTAAAATTTTGTGTAGCTTTAGTTAAGTAAGCAAATTAAATTAAAGCCTTGCTTATTACTTTCCAGACTATTTCTTTTCCATTAGAATTAAAGGGCACATTATTTAGGGGATTAGATAATAATTACTGAAAATTCCTATCAAGCAGCATAAGTCTCCCAGGTAAACATACACAGGAAACTCATTTAAATGTCCTTAGTAATAATTAGCCCATTTCCCCCATAAAACTGGAATGCTTTAAGTAATGTATTTTATTCACTCAATAGGCCAGAAAACTTAATCTGGAACCTTTATTCTACATTCTGTAAATATATATTCAGTTACATAATAATATTCCTCTATTTTCCCACATTATATATTTTACAGTTTTTTCAATTCTATCTATTCTTCAGCTGCAAGTCAAGCATACCTATGAAAAACAATGCTAAACCTGAATATTGCTACAAAGCTCCAGAAATGCACACAAACTTCCAGTAGACACACAATTAATCACTGAATCTGCTGAAATCACAGCAGCAAGTTGTTCATAATTCAACTTTTCTCTTATCAGTGCCAAAAATATTGGCATGCTGCACTCATCTGCATGTTTTTTATAAGATCTAAAAACTAATACAGTTGCTGTCAATGTAAACCCTTTTCTGAGATGTGGAGGATGCAGAACATCTGCCATTTACTTTGTAACAGGTATAGCTGAGGATTAAATCAATGAGAACAACTCCTGCTTACTTTACAGAATTCCACAATGGGAGGGTGAAGGAAACAGCACAGGTTCGGCCATCTGTGAGAAAATATCAAACCTTTACAACATCATTTCTAAGGCTTTTCCAGCTTTTAAGAGATGATATTATCTATTGCTGTGAAAATAACCACTGCTCTTCAATCAGAAACAAAACAGGTGAAAATCAAGCAGGCAAACAGATTGATGTAATTTTTATGACTCAGGAGTTCAGAGCCTGCAAGAAAAAAAAAAGTTTTTGAGGTTTCAACACAGCAAGGAATTTACTGCTAGCCACGATTTGTGACTTGTATTACTTCCTTTGAAAGACTGGAGTCTGTGAGGATTTACTTTCAGCTAATCATTGTCTTCTGAGAAGATAGGAGAGGGGGATTTTCCATCCTGACATTATCAAGAGACTCCTTCCCCACCAAGCCTTCAATGATTCACCACTGAGCAAGACATCCATAGTGATGTGATTCACATTGGCTCAAAACAGGCATTGCTCTAACACCACTGTCCAGCTGGATTTGGGTTTGGTAAAGGATTGACGTACAGTTCGACAATTTGCACTAACCTGAGCAGGAGACAGTCCTGTGGTGAGGGGATCCTTTCGCAGAGCACTAAAACCAGGTAAGCAATGGAAAAGAGCCTTCTACCATGTTCAGCTGAAGTAGGACACATGCCAGGAATTGATCTTTCCTCTTCTTAGCACTTCCAAAATCATCTCCCAGATGTACAGGCTGTGCAGGGTGGGAAGGGAGTGTGTCTGATCTTTTATTAGAAAGCTGCAGGCTTGCTTAATCCATACACACTAGGAGAGAAAATGTTGAATTTGGTTTAATGATTGTTCCATCCAGGCAGATCCCTGGATGTACAAATATATTTATTTGTGTATACATGTATTTGTACACTATGCATACGTATGGATAAAGATCCCTGCATATGCTAGAAAGAACTAATGAACATTTTTTTCACAAAATATTGCATTGCAAAAGGCAATAAAGCAAACAACTTTGATTTGCATTTAACCCTGAAAAGTGATTGGTTTGTCCTGTTATTTCATTGTTTGAAAAGTACATCCAAACAAAAAGAAAAAAAAGTCAGGCTGCTGATTAACAATACACTGAATCTAAATTAATATTAATCAGCTTTCAGATATCCAATACTCCCAAACTTTCCTCCATCTCTACCTCACACTTTTTAGTTTTCATATCTTTGATTTTCCTTTCAGCCTTCCTCTCACACTTCCACTGAAGTTTGCACAAGTAGTGTAAATTGTAGAATGTTCTCTGCAGCTTTTTATTTAGGGGATTTTTTTTCTGTTAATAGCTTTCAAACCAAATGTGATGCCATCAGCCATCCGGACACTCTTTCACCCTGGAGGGAGGAGCTGATGAGGAAAGAGAGGTCATAGACATACAGAAAATGCTGTGTAAGACAGGAGAACTATTTGCATGAAGACAGCAAGGGTTATCTCATTTTAGAAGGCACGCATAATCCTTCCTCAGCACATGACCAAAATACAGCCACTGCATTCCCAAACTGTAAAAAGGTCATGTCCTTCCTTCTTCCAAAATGTTTTAGTTCTCTGGTGGATGACCAGAAGGTAACTGTTAAATTTCAGTCACAGCATAGATTTATTGTTATCAGAAGACAGGGAAGGACTTGCGATATGTGGCCTAAAACACTGCTGGATTCATTCCAGTCAAAAGTTCTTTTTGGTAACTCCACAGAGTGGGAGACCATCTTCTTGATCAGGAAGTATACCACAAGGTCTCAAATATACTCAGATTCTGCCTCTGGGTCAGTACATCTCTAGCTTACAGCTGTCTCAGGCTGGTTCCTCAGATAAACTTCGCTGGCAGTAGTGTGGCAGGAGTAGGAGAGCCAAAACACACGGAATTTGAGCACTTACCGTTAGGTGGAGAGGCTGGAGCAATAACCAGTCAAGCGGAGAGCAGCTCTAAATGATGACGCCAGCTATATAAGCTGGAACTGAGTTTTTTTCTTCAACTGCCATTGCTAAGCAGACCTGAGAATGAAGACTGCAGTGGACCCTAGTATACCATGTGCTGTATTTAGATACAGCAAAACACTGGTGGTAACACGAGGAGAACATTTTGAGGGAAGACATAGTTTGTGGGGAGGAAAAAGAAAAAAAAAACCCAAAAGTTAGAATATATAATTTCTAGAAAATATGCCCATCTATCTTCCACTTCACATTGTCTTTGCCTGTGGGAAAGCTGGGGCAAAGCTGAAAGTTGTTACCTGTCCTGCAAAAGCAAAAATGGCTGTATAAAATACAGGAGCAGAGCTTAACTGGGGCATTTTCCCTGGCCCTGTTTCATTTCCTTTTGTAAATTACAACAGCACTGTCACTTGTGCTTATTGCTTTGCACTTAGTGATTTAGGGCAGAGATTCTGGGGTAAAATGAGGGGAAGTTAAGAAATTAAAGGTAAGGGAAAGAAGGAGAGAAAAGGAATTCAAGAAGAGAAAAGCAGGCAGCATGAAGAGGGTAATGTCCTTTCAAGCAATAAATAAGTCAGTTAAGAACTAATAGTAGGAAATAGTTAATTCATGGCATAGCTCAGCATGGATGAATAATGTAATGCCCTCAATTACACAACTGTCAGCAGTGGAACAGCCAATCCATTGGCAGAAAGGAAGTGAAAGCTAGCAAAGGTGATTAAATGGCAGCAGTCAGTCAAAAGGCTTGAAAGTGCTATAGTATTCAGCAAGGCAATATGAACAACAGGCTCTGAAATGGCTAGACAAAAAAAAAAAAAAAAAGACAGAATTTGTGACACAGCAGTAGAGAAACAGAGGACATGGGAAATCAGAGGTAAACTCTGTGGCTCTGAGGGCCAGGAGAATGAAGAACCTTCTGGCTGCTGCAGCTGGAAGGAGTTTTTCACCTGCCATGTAGGCAATACCACAAACTTAATCCAATCCCATTGTGTGACTAGCTGTTTCCAGCGGAAGGTCAGAAGTTTGTGCAGAGCCATGTTACTCCCTGTGCTGATGAAAATCAGAAAAGAGACTAGAAATAGAATTCCTCTGTCTTTCAAACATGGATAGCTGCCAGGAGCCTTGGATAAGCACCTATATCTTGATTGTTTCTTGAGAATGAATGGCAGTATTGATAACAGGTGATGCATTCTGCTGTTTTGGATAGAAAATGAAACGGTGGCAGCTGGGATGTGTGGGTGGGTGATGCGGTAGTTGACAAGGAACTGGTAACCAACAAAAGAGTGGAAAAGAGGAAAAGAATATTTCATTACTTAAGAGAGTTAAAAAGCTGAATCCATTTTTCTTGTGAAGAGAAGGTTCATATGTCATTTGATCACCACTTATAAGTAGTTGCATGAAAATATTATGTATAATCCGTGTAGGGACCAATGGCTGAAAACTAAAGATAGACAAACTCAGATGTATAATTAGCATTGAAGGCAATTAACCATCATGATGGATTATCAAGGGTTTAGTTATCTTTCTAATCTATATGTTCTTTCTTGATTAAAACTTACTGGCTTAATACAAATATTTTTAAATCAAATTAGGCATACTCTAGCAATGCTTCATCAATCACTTAGATGATTACATTGCTACTTTAAAAATATAACACCTGTTAAAGATTGCTTTGCTTAATCTCATGGTACAGAGTATAAAAAGATATAAAGTATTTCTGCTATTTACAAAATGCTTTGAAATTAAACCGGCATATGAAAAGTTAAGAAGGCTGGTGAGGTATTTTTCACTTTTGTGGTGACTTCTGCTCTTTTTAATGCTATTCAACAGTTTTCACACACTATCAGAAATTTCTGTTTTACTGAAAGTAGAAAAATGAATTACAGGGAGATATGAAAGTAAACTGAACCTCAGCAGATTTCTTGTGGTCTGTTACTATTTCTAGTCTAAAGAACTACTAAGCACTAAACAGTGCTTTGTTCACCTGAATAAAGTTCCTAAGACTCTGAAACCAGCCTGCATGTTGTAATGACACCACAGTTAGATCTGACTGAATCCCTGTTAAAAGCAAAACGAAATAAACAAACCCATGCATATTCTTGTTTTATATAAACCACCGTAGTTTCATTGACTCCATTTAAGTTTTACTAATGCACATCAATTAAGAATCTGAACCATAAAGTATATACTATTTTGTCCTTCTACAAGAAGCTTCTGTCTGATAACCACCACCTACTCATGAGAAGGATTTCCTTGTGAAGGAAATGAAGCTCATTTGTCCCATTTTACACATAAGGACTACAGTATCTGTACAGCCCACAATTAATGGTTTTGACAGTTATTTATTTCAAAGCAGTCCTTCGAAATTTGGGTTCTTCATCTAGGTTGCTATCACCTTTTGGGACCTAACTTCGCAAGGTACTGCATATATGTGAAAAGACAGCTTTGCTGCTAACATGTAGTCTTTTAAAGTAAGATGTAATGAATGGTGAAACAGGTACGTAGGAGGAAAAAAATCTCAAAGGCAAGCACAACCACTTACATGAGAGAAAAAAATAAGGAAATAATTAAATAAAAATAAAACGTAATACATAGTAAACCCAATTAGGAATGAAAACCATCGGTAACCGTCCTTACCCCCTCCTGGCCACCAATCTAGTCATTAAGCTGACAACTTTATATCACAAAAGAAATTACTTACAACAAGGAATTTGGAATGCTTTTGAGTTTTAGGCTATATCAAGAATAGTGTCCAGAGCATAAAAGGTAGACTAGGAAGAAATATGTAGACAACTGTGGGATATAACTGATCCTCAGTCCTGAGATTTATCCTCCCTTGCTTTGGCACATTGATCTTGGAGATAAACACTATTGTTAAGACTATAAACACTTTCTAAATGTGGAAAGAAAGCCTTACCAATATTTCTGGGTTGAAACTGCTAGAAGGTTACAAACACAGCTGGTAATTAAAAAAATTAAAAGCAGAAAGCATTTAGCAAGCAGTAATGGATGGTCGAGGAGGAGTAAATAATAAGGAAGAATGCAGGCAAGTGTAGAAAGACATATAGAGCATTCAAAATGCTAACAGATGACAGACAGTTCAATGCAGACAAATGAAATGCAATTATGACTTTGATGAGCTTTCATGGCATAAGACTACTCTTTGTTCGAGATAAAATATGAGGGATATAGATGAAAACAGATGAAAAAAATGGGAGACAAGTCATTGTGCATCATTAATGACTGATAAGAAACAGAAAGAAGAAAGACATCAATGCATTTAATGAGTTTTAATAGTCCAATCGTGCATGTATGTGAATCAGTATGCGCATGCTTCATAAAATATGAGCATTTAGGAAAATAGAGAGAAACAAAAGGGAGCTTCTTCATGTACTGTTAAATACTAGGTGTCTATCTGAGCACTCAGCTAGAAAAAGATCATCAGTTTCTCTTACTTTTGTTTCTTCATCCATAACTTCTTTGATCAAGATATGTAACCTGAACAATTGGCCAGGTGCTTTATGGATTTTTTGCACATTTCTCTAAAGTGTCAAACAATGGCATGGTCAAAAGTAGAGGGTTATTGACATAGCTAAACCAATTCTTTATTGCATCAAAAGTTGTGCAGTTCATGTGATCTGACTCAGCTGACTCAATAAAGTTGGCCCTGCAAAAGCAGGAGACATTTTTTGTCCATTTATCTCTCAGAAGTATAGAATGCCAGATATGCAATAGTAACAAAATCCATAGGAAGTAATTTCATGCCCTCTCTTTTAGTACAACTACAGAAGAGAGATTCCCAAAGGACTACTCCCATGTCTCCAAGGACAGATTTCCTAGGAAATGATAAATTTCTTGATATTATCCCCTGCCAACCTAGAATAAGCCTAGCTAAGTGAATTCAGTTCTATGACAGCATAAGATAAGTGACAATAGATCAGGCCCTGAAGATGAGGAAAACAATATGTGCACAAGTACTGCAATGCACTCTTTAGCTGAGATATCACGTGGCACAAACCTGATTCAACATTTCTAGCCAATTTAGAATATGGAAAGAAACAAACAAAAAAAAAAAAAGGTAAAACAAACACCCAAAATGAGTAAATGCAACCTTAAAAGGAAATGAGTTAAAACCAGAAATACTAGCTCCAATCCTTTCTCAGTCACACAGTTGCATATCATGAAATTCAAAAGCTGACTTTCTAGTGGAAATCATGATGACAACCTATAACGCCATACGGAAATCCAAAACACTATCGATTAGGAATTTCTTTTTTCCAGTAATTATCTTATTCACTTACTTTGTATTGTTGGTTTTTCATCTTTTTTCCCAGTTTGAGGATTGTGTTCTTGAAAGTTAGAGACTTCTTTTTTCCCTTTAAATTAGAGCTGTGACTATTGACTCATTTGCAGTGGCGGATCGACCGGGGCTCATTAAATTTGTTAACTCCCCCAGTTGTCCGCTCATCTCTTTCCTCATTTTCCCTCAACAGGAAGAGATTTCTGAGACTGGCAGCAACTCCTGACAGCTACCAGTTTACAGCCTAGCATAAAAAAGGAAGATGAAAATTGACCCTGGTCAGTGCTAGTACATCTTTTGCTGTGAACTGCAGATGTTCAAGAGTACATCTCAGTAATAACTGCTGCACAAAAAGCACCTGCAGGAGCACAGCAAAGAGCTTTGAGCACTAATTGCTTAAACCACTTTAGTTTAGGTGACTGCAAAAGTGTGAGTGTCTCAAGAAAACACCTTACTCTAGAAGTTGGCTCTGTCAAATTATCATCAACTATAAGGAAAATCATAATACAGTTGTTTAAAATTAGAGGAGAGTGCATCTCCTCTATGAGGCTTTCCAATCTCATATACAGCAACAAGAAAGACTAAGAAAAGTGAAGCACTGATACTATCTTCAATAAGTTTAAAAGCTTCTCACATGTAGATGAAATATATCTTTCAAATATTTAATGTAATAGACTATCCAGAATGGATTGGCAGAATCATCTATTATCTGAGAAAAGAGCTGGAACTTGTTTGTGAACTTATGAAATGGCGCTTCAGAGAGTTGCTGTTATTATGTATTAATGAAGTATTACCTGTGTTTAGTGAGTCAAATATGAAGTTGCTGGTGGTTAATATCATACATGTCAGAGTCCTGGGGCCATCCATAGGCCCTGACTCAGTCCAGCCTCCCCTGGGAGCTCCCACACACCCTCTGCTGTGGTGCAGGGGCTCCGTATTAGCTTGGGGCTGACACCCAGACCTGGTGTGATCAATGTTGGAGGTGTGCAGGTCTCCAGTCCTGTCTTCTGGATGGACCTTGGCCTTATATGATAGCCTTCTTTCCAGGCCTGTATCTAGTCCCAGGTGCATCCTGAGCCTGACTCTCCACCATGCTGTGTTTGGGACTGCTAACAGACCCTGTCCCAGCACCCTGCTCTGCCCACCCCACATCCCTGCTGCAGGTCTGGCTGAGGGCACTGCCTCTGCCTGGGGTCACCCTCGACTTCCAGCTTGTCCTTCCTTGTGTAGCAGCCTTGCTCTTGCTGCTCCCTGACAATAAATGCAGCAAAAAAACCAGTAATCATGAGAATCCCAAGACTTGCCATAACAGTGCTCAATAGCCAATAATGAACTGGAGACCAGAGAAATCCAAGAACAATGACAATGGACATACATAATTAGCCTATTTTGTTCAATAGTGGTTGAGGCAAATTGTGCTGAGCAAATGCACGAAACAAACTCCAAAGATGTTCCTATGGCGAAAACCCAGCTTGCTTCTGAGCTTGCAGAAATCTGCCCCTCTTCTGAATGAATGCTGACAACCATGCATATGCTTCAAAAGTAAAATGAATGAGCCAAATCTTGAAAATTCTCCCCTCTCTAACTCATTTTGTTTGGACTCACTAGAAGTCGCTAACAAACTATTACACAGTCAAGCTGCTTCATTCTCTTCAGGGAGGATTTCACTGCCTTGTCCAACCCTACCAAAAGAATAGCTTAACTTCTTAGCATTCTTTTTGCCTGAGGCACAGAAAGGAAGAACACTTTATGATGCAAGTAAAAAGCTCAGTTTATCCTGGGGATATATTTCTGAGTCTTCTTCGTAACTATTCCACCTAGGACATTGTATGTGTGGTGTGTTTAACTAAATAAGCCTATGGTTGACTTCAAGGGAAATTTAACACCACCAAGTAAACAGAATTAACTAATGAGAAGACTCATCATGAATTGAAGAAGGGTCTGTTTGAGTCAAAAGTAAAGAAGCAGCAGATCCAATTACTCAATTATTAATTCTGCAAGATAATTAAATAAATATCTATATAATCCAGAAATTCCTTCCCATGTGCTGTTACCTTTGAATACAGCTGTTTTCTTTATACAAAATAGTCACTCACAGACTGAATGAATATAGTACATACGAAGTCAATACAGACTGTTCCTCAGGGAATGTTCAAGGTGTCATGGTTTAATCAGCACACGATGTCTTGGGAATTGCAAAGACTGCAAAATGGATAACCAAGAGGAATGGAATTTCCTAACAATTACCCCTAGCTGAATTAAACTCACCCTAAATTTGCAGTCCTGGCACAATTCTAGAGATAGGTTTTCTCACCAGAATGTTCTTTCAGTATCCCATCGAGGAAATAAATTTAAATTCTTTCTTAGCTCTGCTATAGTATGAGAATTAAATTGAGAAAAAATCTATTGGTACTAGCAACTAAATATTCTTCTTAACATCAATGTAGTAAGTAGCCTCATACTTTTCAGAAGTGCATTTCTGCTTCCACATAGCACACCTCTCTCATTAAAGCACATCCCTTCTATTCCTCTGCCAGCAGGCCATGGTTACTGGATAGATGCTGAACCTTTCACTGGTTCAGTAGATCTCATCAGAGATCCTTGTTCCTTCTAACAACTTTTCCCCTAAGTCTAAAAGGCAATGCCTTCCTATTCATAAAGAGATTATTGAAGTGGCCTAAGCTCTCTTTTACTAGATCTTAAGAAAAAGTTTAGATCTGAACATAACTAAGCTGGTGCCCTATGTTTCAAAACTGATGAAGAGTTGTTGACTGCTGTGGCAACCTTTCTATCCCTCTCAGTCCACAAATCTGTGATGTGGGTGCTTTGAACTGCTGAAGAGCAAGACAAATAGTTTCACAAGATATTTTCACTGCCTCAGAACCCTCTCAAAGACCTGAAAGCTTACTGCCAATGTATCAGGATTCAAAACAGATACCATCTGCCTAGTCATTCTGCCTGGTTTTGGGGGTTTTTTGCTTTCCTTTCAGGTGATCAGTCTGTACCATGAGGATATGTTTTTCTGCCCTCTAGTAATAGTCCCTGGAAAGGGGACCTTCTGGCACAGCAGCATGCAAAGATTATTGGTCATTTATTCTGAGTTTGGAGGTGTAATCATGTAGCCTCTGATTCTTGACCTTGATGGTCAGGGTAATGGCTTAATACTTTTTTCTTGAGGTAATTGAAACTAATTTTCCCTTTTCACCTATCCCTTCTACAACAATATGTTCTAAAATAAATAGGAAGGATTAGAAAAGGCTTCACAAAATGACATTAGCTCTTTATCATAATCAAGGGATTAATCCTGAAAAAAGCAAAAATCAATAAATTTCAATAGAAAATCTTCATTCTCCTTTGTATCCTATTATACATAATTAGCTTATACTGGAATTGAAAGAGAGTTAACAACAGTTGTTGGATAGAGCTCAAGGTTTTTTAAAACATTTTAGAACAAAGTTTGCTAGTCTTGCATAAAGTGGTGTATGGAAATCAAGCACCTATAAAGTTGTAAGAGCTATGCTTTGAGCCCTGGGGTTTGTATTATAAATTGTAGCAGTTTTTCCATATTATCTCTTCAAATAATATTGAGAGACTTTGACCAGACTAATGTTTTAAAATAATTTTCCCCTGTAAATCTTTTATAAATCCTCATAATTAAAAAATCTGTCCATTCATGTTTATTGAGCTGAAAGAAAAGTGGCTCCTCTTAGATCATTTAGAGGCACTCTTCCATAATTGTAACCATCCCTTTGAAAATACAAAAAAGTTACAGAAACAGACTCAATAGACAAAAGTGAAAGAATGAGTTTAGCTTGCTGAACCTGTGGATAAGAAAGTACAAATGAATCTGGTTTTTTAATCAGCAGAAAATTAGAATGAGTGAGCTCTTGAGGTCCCTTGGGAGATAGGGCAGATGGCCTTGTGATCAGAAAGTGATGCTTTTCTTAGAGTAGATTGATAGTCTGCCTTCTAGCCTTCCCCACTTAGAATAAAAGAAGAGCGATGAATGCATAAGGGGCAACTTAATGAATGCTGTGTGACTTTCACTGAGGTGGTTTCTGTTCTATGTACTGCAGCTAGAGTGTGCCTGACAGATGTGTGTGGATTTTTTTTCCAGAAATGTAAAGGTTCAGTGACAGAACTAGAGGTGGAAAAACTTCATTTTTTAAAAAAAGTTGGCTATGTCAATGAAAAGGATCTTAATTATTTTGCTTAGAAAATATTAAAGAAACCACTTACATGGGCTATTTGTATGCTATTGACAAGGTTTTACTAATGCCTTCCACTCCCATCATGGTAAGTAGTTAGGTCAATCTTAAATGAACTTTTTTCTTTTCATATGTGTGTTGATTTCATCCTGTTGCTTTTCGTGTTATTCTACTTATGCTTTGCATTTTGCATACATGGAAAAAAAAAAAAAAGAACCAGTGCATAACAATGTTTAAAGACTGATGGATTCTTATGTCCATTATGGTTTAGCCGTTTCAATTACCTAAATTTCATCAGATAAAATTAATTGTTGGCTGGATTAATCTGTACCTGTGCACCTGTTTTCATCACAAAAATTATGGTGAGTAACCAGAAATTTATACATAGAATTTTGTCTTCCCTATAGACTTTTTGCTTCAAATGAGATGGCATGACATGTGATGCAACTTGTCATCGTTTATTTTGGTCAAAAAATGTAGTCATAAAAATATATTTTTTATTATTTCAAATATAATAAAATTTTACAGTCCAGTCTTCCTGTCTTACCTAATTATCTATTTATTTCCAGCATGTCTATTGGATGGCATCTGGATAGATTTATTGTGATTTGAACAAAATTTGACATGAGTCTCTAAGGTATTCAGAAGGAAAGAGGGAAAAAATATTTTCAACAGATTATGACCAGTTTATTTCCTGGTTTTATTGGAAATCAACTTCACAGAGGCTGCAAAATGAAAACCTTGTCAGGGCGGGGGGTGGGGGGTGGGGAGGGGAGGAATCTATAAAACTCATAGATTCCTGTGTCTCCTGGGAAAAGGCTGTGAAGGATGGCCAACGGCAATCCATAGAAATAGTTTATCATGATACTGTCGAAAGCTAAATGTAGAAATCCCTTGCAGTAAAGAAGGGAGAACCTCTACTAGGTCAAGGCTGTGAAGTGCAGCAACCCAAGGCATTTTGCATAGTATTACAAGGTGATACCTAAGAACATATACACATCACTAAAGAAGGTAACTGGGGACTGAAGTGAATGGTGGAGGAAAGAAAGAGCTGATGAGAAACACAGCAATCAAGGATAGTCTAACGGCACACTTAAGTTTTATTATTAATTTTATTTGGAAATAAAATCCAATCCCTACTCTCAAAAATGGTAGAAATTTACCATTTGAGTTATATCATAAACTCTGCCAAAGTCTGTTTCAGAACCAGTATGGTATTTTCATTTTAAGCTCACCATAAAAGTGGGAGCTAAGAGACAATACGTTAGGTGTGGGTGTTTTCCAGTCTAATGTAATTCTAGTCAAAGTGCTTCATTTGTTTCATTAAAATGGAAAGGAACCCATTCGTACCTTCGTTTTGTCTAGATTTTGATACAGTATAAAAATATCTTAATAATTCATTGGTCTGCTATTCTAAACACGCCTTCCCTTCCCATTCCCCTTCCCTTCCCTTTCTCAAAACATTTTTAAAGAAGCTGATTTTCTCAACTTTGATGAAGAATTTGCTTTGGGATTTTTTTTTTCTTCTGTCAGCTGCATGAATGTAAGGCCTGAAACAAAATTTGACATTATTGACAAAACTTGAGGTTATTCAGTATGTTTTAGAACAGCCTCCCAGTTACAGAACTACTTACACCTCCTTTTACCCTTTCTCTTGCAAGCTGCAGAAATCATTCTAACACTATAGCTGGGGGAAAAAAAATATAAACCAGACATTTATGAAAAAGACACTTTCATTTTTATAATCTTTCGTGGTATTACTCTTTTTCACATTCTCTTTAAAATAAGTGAGGCTGTATTATGGATCAGTGGACCATCACTCCAGGCTAGCCATCTTGTATGATCACAGACAATTCATGGTGAATACATTTCTATATTCTCCTATCCGTTTACTGCCTTTCAACCATGCAAAGCAGTCTGCTAATAAATAAATACATGCTTCACACATTTATAGTGCTATAGTGGGGAGGAGGGGGGGGGAGGGGGGGGGAGAGGATTGTTTAAAGTCCAAGTAATGAGTAAGAAGGCGGGGAATGCATCAGTTTACACAGTGTGTTGGAGGGAGCGAGCGGGGGCAGCTCCCCCCTCCCGGCGCCGGCCGCCGAGCATCCTACCGCTGTGCTCTGCTGCCACCTTGGCCGCGCCGTGGGACGTGCAGGCGGCGCCGCGCCGGGCCCCGCTCCGCGCCCGCGGAGCTCCCGCTGCGCACCTGCGGCAGCTCTCCTCCTGCCTGGGAAACCTCAGGCCGGCGGGTCTAGTCACGCTCGCCACTTCCGTCAGCCGCTGTTGTAAATAGGACAAGGATCCATGCAATATCTAAAGGGTCTAATGGTTTTTTTGGAACGGGGCTGGGGGGTGTTCTTCAAAGGCGGTTTATTTGCCTGTTGTGTTTAAATTCGAAACTTAGAAGTGTGAGTGGGAAGAGAATATTTTGTTTTCTGCCCTTTTGATTATTGTAGGAGTCTTCTCCTTCCTTGTCCAGCCTTGTCTTACACATGTAATGAAAAGAGCACTTAGATACCTCTTCACACGCTCCGACCTGCCTCCCTGTCCTTTCTAGTGCGTGACCACCGGGGCTCTGGAAGGAGCTCCCTGCAGTCCATCCCACGTCCAGGCTCCTGGTGTCGTTCAGCTGCAGTTAAGAGGTGTACTCCCTCTTTTTTTTTTTTTTTTTTGGTTGAGGGGAGGGGGAGGCAGAGAAGCGTGACAGAAAAATCATCATTCACTGAAAATACATATAAATGAATATTAGAAAACCAACGGAGTTTGCTAATTCCCTTGTTTCCCTCTTTACATCCTCGTGTTACAGCACTACAGCGTTATCTTTCACATCAGGCTCCGGGCTGCTGATACTGAGTTTGGAAATCTTTCATGAAATTCATTTCATCCACATGCTTTTTCTCTCATTTTTTAAGGCTCTTTTCTGCCTCGGAAGAACCATGTTCTGACATGCTGGAGTTTGCTGGTGGTAAATATTTCCTTTGACTACAAAGTGCATGTGTGAAAAAGGCTTCTTTTTTTTTTTTTTTTTTCCTCATAGAAATATGTTTCTTTTTCACTTGCTCCTTTCTCTGCTGTTATTAATAACCTGTAAACGAGTTGAATCCGGAGGTCTGAGTGAAACAGCACTTTCGGATCAGTACTTTCAGCCACACCACGCTGAGGAAAGTGCAGGAGCTCTGTATATGCATGTGTGAGAGGGATTCATGCAATGCGTGTGACAGTTTGCACACCAGACTCGGTGACAAAGTGGGGACCACAGGTGAGTCCCCAAGAGCTCTGCTTTGCCGAGAGGATTTCTCCAGTCCCTAATCACTGAGGCGAAGTATTCAGCTTTCCAACTGCTCCTCAGAGTTTGCTGTTTTGATTTGTTTCAACTGAAAATAACCAAGAAGAGAGAATGACACGTAATAAAAAGTCCCCAGCCGTGTGTGCTGCGCTTCCTCTCAAATAAGCGCTCCCCGTGGGCTGAGGTCTTGGTGCCCGGACGAGAGAAAGGGCTTGCAAAGGGTTAAGCAGCTGACTTGCTTGCTAGGCAAAGTTTGAGGAAGAATCTGGCTGAAGCTGAATATGCTGCAGCCCCGCGTTTGAAATCTGTCACCCTCACTTAGGAGCTCCGCAGCTCTGGTTGTCACCGGTGAATAATGATCACAAGGCGATAAGATCGCTCCGCGGCGTTCGCCG
This sequence comes from Rhynochetos jubatus, assembly GCA_027574665.1. Taxonomy (NCBI): domain Eukaryota; kingdom Metazoa; phylum Chordata; class Aves; order Eurypygiformes; family Rhynochetidae; genus Rhynochetos; species Rhynochetos jubatus. The sequence continues at coordinate 127,634,248 of CM050648.1, forward strand.
GAGCCGCCGGCGGAAAGAGAAGAAAGGAAATTACGAGGCGTTTAACCGCTTTAGCAGGGTGCTCTTCAGTGTCATCGGTGGGTGTCAGGGTCAAATGACCGGCTGGACAGCGGCTTGGAAAGGAAATTTCCTTCCTCCTTTACTTGAGAGAAACGTTGGGTGATGATGATCACTGGCAACTATGGAAAACAGGGACCTTGGTGGTGATCCTTAAAATAATACCATGCCGGAGCCCAGCTGTTCTGCCACTTTCTCCCCTTTCAACCTGCCGGACCCGGTGGGCTTTGGGTGACCTACCGAGGAGGACCCACCTCCGCAGGAGCAGGTAATGGCCAGTTAAGTCACTTTCTGCATTGGCACGATCCTGATTTGACCAAAGTGTGTCCTGAGTCTCTTTCTCTCATTTGAAGTGTGGGCTGGTTGAGGGGCCAGGGGCAGGGAGGGGGACAGCAATAATTCCGCCTAACCTTTCTGAGCCTGTGGGGCAGAGTAGCAGCCTTGAAGAAGTTTTTAGCATTGTCGCTTTCCTCCGTGACTGGGGGGATAGGGGGCAGAAATGCCTGTGATCGACAAAGGTCTCCTTTGCCTTATGTACTGTCGACAGGTTGCTATATCGGGGACGTGGAGAAAGATGGGACGGGTGAACAGAGGATGAGACTCAGCAAGGTTGGGGTTGGTTGTTTTTTTTTTTTTCCCCCGAGAAAATGCTGGTTGTCCGTCAGCTTCAGGAAAGAGAAAACATGCTCAAAAAAGTGTTCTGAAAAGTATCCAGAGCTTTGGAAAAAAAAAAAGGGAAAAAAAGACAGGCTTTTAAAAGTAAAAGAAAAAAGACCCAGAACAGCCTTTGGAAAAGGTTGTTCATGCGTCTTCGGACCCTACAGGGCTCCTGGTCCTTTCATCCCTCGGGACCAGCTGGGAGCTGCAGGCAGACTCAACTTCAGAGCCGAGCCGGGGATACACGGGTCTGACCCGTGCCGGACCCGCTCCTTCCCAGCCGGCTGAGCCCCGCGGAAGGCCCTGGACTCCCTCCCCTCCACCCCGGAGGCCTAGAGTAGACCCTGGCCCCCGAGGCAGCGGTGCCGGGAGGGGAGCAGGGTCCTCAACTCCTTTCCCCTCGCCGAGTCCCCTGAGAAATGCCGGGCTACCTGCCCCCCACCTCATCACTCCGCACATCCGCGTAGACGAGGGCACAACCTCTTCCCCGAGCGGGCAGGCGGCTCTGCCCGGGGCTATCAATAGGCGAGGGCTCCCTTGGAGAGCACGGGGTGGAGGGCACGGGGTGGAGGGCAGGGCGGGTGCGGGGGGGCAGGAGCCGCGCCGAGCTCACCGCGGCTGGGCTGATCCTGGCTGGGGCTTCAAGACGGACTCCTCGGTACAGCTTATTAAGCCTTTGAAGTCGTGAACTATTTACACCCCTCCCCAAGCGAAGGGCGAAGGAGGTGAGGAGACAATGGCGAGTGATTCAGCTTTTGAGGTACGGCTGGAGCAGAAAATGCAAGCTAGTGAAGAGCCGGGAGTGAGGAGGAAGCGAACCCCGAGGCATTTCAATTGCCTTTTCTGTTTCCTCGACACATGGCATTGATCACCTCTTCTCCATCCCTCCCCAGTCCCTCTCTTAAAGTAACTCTCAGAAAAAGCTGTATTGTGCATTTTCCTTACTAATGGAGGAGTTTGAAGCCAATTCTCTTCGCACACCCCACGTCTTCCCTTGACAGCTGTATCCTATCGCTCAAGTGCTTCTCGGTATCAAATAGGCTTGCCTTTAAGTGGACTTGTCAGGACAAGGCAGTGGCTTACTAGGGAACTGGGCGGCGGGGGAAGGGTTACCCCGAAACAAGCGCAGACAACCCGGCATGAATATACACACACAGGCACACACACACACGCACAGGCACTGAATGTGCTGCAGGAGGCGGGGGGGAAGGGGGATGTGTGCTAGCGCTTTAGGGCAAAAGGTGGTTTCTCCAGCGGTTTTAAAGTCTTTCTGAGTGATGATGGAAATCAGACGGAATACTAAAGGCGGTCCGTCTCTTCCCTGAGGGTTGGACTTTCTTTTATTCTATGTTATATTTATTCCGTGCTGCTATTGCCTACCTAAAAGTTCGCAGCGGGGGAAGGAGAGGGAAAGAAGGGGGTGGGGGAGGCAGGCTTGGTGGCTGCACATGAAATATCGCCATGTTGGTGGAAAGCACGGCCGTAATTATTGCTAACGAGGGCATCAGCCAGTTAGGACCGCGGCTCGAGGAGTTTTTCAGCTCACTCCCCCGCTCCCCTTCCGATACACCCCGAGAGTCCCCAGAGCAGCAGGGACGAGGCAACCCCGCCGCGGAGGGCGGCGATACCCCGCACCTTCCGTTCCCGCAGCCAGGGCGGGGCGGGGGTCCGGGGGCTGCGCAGCCCACACACCTCCCCTCGGGCAGCGCCGCCCGCTTGGTTCCTCTCGCTGGGAGTAAGGGGGGAGGGCAAGTCCAAAGGGAGGGAGGTTGCTAAACTGCCCTCAGCAAGCAATGGGTTAAAAGCTGGAGGGGGGGGGGGGGGGGGGGGGGGGGAAGGGAAAGAAAAAGCGAAAACCTAGCCTGACTTTGCCTCTTGGAAAGCTTTAGGTTGCAGCCCTGCCTTCCAAGCATTCTTTAAACTAGAAATGTGGGAGGGACTCCAGGAGAGAGAGAGATGGCTATCAACTGAATTCATTACTGTAAACATCTCCCTGGGGTGTCAGGCAGGGAGGAAAAAAAGGCACGACTTACATTAGCAGGGAATAGTCAGATCTGAGGCATCATTACTGCTAAGATCAGCCTGCAATCCCGGCTGAGGGCGGGCGCAGGACTTGGAGAGAACCAGACACACACACTCACACATAGACTCACATATACGTGTCCGATGCCTTCTCCGACTTCCAAGGGTCCTGGGTCTCCGTGCCTGCTCCTCATGTGATCCTTTCATCACTTCCAGAGGACGGAAAGAGAGGGGGAAAAAAAAAAAAAAAGGAAAGAAAGAAACCCCAAGACCAGGCGTACCCACGGTCCCTTCTCGTTTATTTTTTACCGGCGAAGGAGGAGCGGCGGGGGGAAGAGCGAGCGAACCGAGGAGAGAAAGTGCGTTGGGGATGCCAGAGCCGCGGGCTGCGCGCCGGAGGAGGAGGTGGCGGAGAAGGGGGGAGGACGAGGACGATGCTGCTGCCTCGTAAGGGCGGAGGAAGGCGCGGGGGTCGCTCCGGAGCGGCGGCGGCGGCCGGCGGGGAGAGGGCCCGCGGGGCCAGCTGGGAGCGGCGCTGGGCGGCCGCGCTGCGCGGCGCGGAGGGCAGCAGCCACCACCGAGGAGAGGCGGCGGCGACGGAAAAGTTTTGGTGTGGGGGGCCAGAGGCGCGGAGGGGGATTATGATCGATGCCGGCGAGGGATTCCCAGACACCGCCAGGTACAGTTGGGATTTCATTTCTCTCTCTTTTCCTTCCTGGTAATTCTAGCCCCGGGCGGTTTAAAGCCCCGGTGCCCTTTGCCTCTGCCGAGAAGGCGAAGTTACGAGCCGGGATCGCGTTGTGTGTCAGAAATACCGCCTCCGCCTCATTAGAGCCCCATGTCTACGAGTGTGCCGCACCGGGCACAGGCACGCACGAATTTATGAATGGCCGGCGGCAAGTGATAGGAGAGTCCCCGCGTTATTTTACGGCAGTGTGTGGGTTCGGAGCGGGACTCGGAGATCGCATCTGCAGCGGGGTCCCCGATCCCCGGTCGCATTTTAGTGCCGAGCGGGCGGGTGGATGCAAAACCCGGCCCCCACCCCGCGGCCCCCGCACGGCGCTGGGCTGGGAAGGGAGAGGCGAGAGCTACCCCTGCTGCAGGGGGACCGCCAGATCGCTTCTGTTACCGCCACCATTAGTGTTAATTGGGAAACGGGACCTTTAAAGGTGAACCTGGCTCGGACGAGGCATTCGGCTTAGCTCGGCGCTGGCGAACGTTAAGAGATCTAAAGGACAGGGAGAGCAGGGAGATGCGCCCGACGGAGGATCCATCAGATCCCCAACAGCAGCTTCCGGAGCGGGGCTGGTGGTGAGTGGGTGGGGGAGAGGTTAAGAGAATTGGATCAGGACTTCTGAATGCAAAGGAGCCCCTCACAGACCTGCCGAGTTAGATGGTGCTCTGTGGGAAAGATAATAACAAATACGGCCGGGCATGGGGAAAATGAATAAAAAAAAACCTCGCAAAAGGAAGTCAAACAGCTGAAAAGACCCCTCTAAAACCCCATAAAAGATGAAATCAGCAGCAAAGTAAGAGAGTAAGACTCACTCCACCTTCTTTTCGGAGTAGGAATCAGTCAACAGGAGCTTTTAATTAATTTTAATGGAGGAAATCTGTTTTAAGGCTTACAATAAGCTAATAAATCCAAGGCACAAATCCGTGTAAATTCCTGTACTGTGTGTGGAAGGTACTGATTAGATTTCTTCAGATGCTGCTTTTTGCAATGCAGAGCTCAGCTAAACAGAAAGGGAGAGGTTCCTTGCACGAGGAACAGGAAAAGGTACTAACGCAAGTCAGTCCTCTCTGAAACACACAGACGTGAACACACAGACGTGGGCACACACTCACATGCACACAGAAAGGGTGTGTGTTAAAAAAGAGGTTTATTTACTGCATCTGACTTTACAGTGCTTGCAGGGAAATTAAGCCAGTTTAGAGGTTGAGACTGATCACTAATTGGGTTTAAAAAACCCAACCAAACACACAACCCCCCACCCCCAAACTTCCGTGGACTTAATTCCTTGCTTCTTTCATTGACACAGTCTTTCTCGAAGGGCACCTTTATATATTTGTGGTTTCAGAGGAAATCCATGAATTGGTTTCAGATATATGCATTTTTGGAAGGGCAACAATCCATTCTTCCATTTTTTCAAAACACTTTAAAGGTTCTGTACCTATACCTCTATCCACCTTTCTTTCTTCCTTTAAAGAGTCAATGTATGCAATGTTATCACTGAGACATAATCTTTGCATAATCAAAAAGATACAGCAGATGTTATACAAAAGTCACCATTTCTGAGGGACAAAAGTGATGTTAAAATGTTAATGTTGATCTTATTCCTGAAAGTGATGTGGGAGGAGAGGGTTCAAACATCATTACTATTTGTAGGAGGTTTGCTATTTACACTGTTGTAATCTACCCTGATACGGTAGCTAGGCAGTTAAAAGTATGAGAGTGAAGGCCTGGAGTACTGTAGGTGAAGGAAGTCAGCACTGTGTAAATACAGTGTCTGTAAAACTACCTGTGACTAGAATAGTCATCAGCATTTTCCAAAGTTCAAGACTGTACAAGAAGTGGTGCTGGAATTCAACCAGGGTTCTTAAAAGATTCAGTCCTTGCATACATATGTACACCCTGTATTTTGTAGAAGGTGATGTTATCTGTGCTTGGCTTTGGGAGTCTGGATCTAATTTGAGCCACTGTTACGAGTCACATTTATATCCTGGCCTGCTGGATAGTTTGATTTAGGGTGTAGACGTATCTCCTTTGCGCAACCCTACACCCTCCCAGTTGGAATCTACATTACATAGGCTATGGTTTCCTTCGAGAATCAAGAATGTGCTTGCCTCTAACTGCTTAAAATAGTATCTAAAATGTAGGATGTTATTAGGACTGACTTTCCTATCCTCCCCACAGAAAAGGAGGACATAGTTTTACTAAGTCAAGAAAACAAAAAGGAGTTCAAACAAGCATCACTATCAGGCTTTTCCTGTAGTGCACTGTCTATTTAAAAGACTAGAGAGAAGGCACACTTAAGATAATATTGTTTCCAGGAAAGCAAGAGCTTTATTTCTTAATCATTTTTGCTACCTCTTTAATCTCAAAATGAGTTCATTTTTCACTAGATTACTTTCATATAACTTTCAGGCTTTTACCAGACGGATTCAAATCCAGTCCATTAGTGACCTCTATCTGTGAGAAATGTATAGTCAGTGGTGTTTTTTTCCCTTTTTCTTCATCATAGTGGATTTGAAACACAAGCTATGAATTGTTTTGGTGTTTTATACCTGTGAATCGCTTAGCTTGTCAGGTTATCAATGTCGTATCCAGTATGGACACTGTGATTTCCTAATGTTTTGAACAGGAAAACAAGAAACCCAAGCTCCAGTTCCAAACGCGTATCAACTACTTGAACTCTAAATCTATTCCAGCTATTCCAGTGATAAAATGATGAACATTTGCAAAAATTGAACATCGGTAATAAAGGAACTGCATTCATGTTCGTCTGAGGGTTTAATACTTACCCTAAAGCAGGCTGACTCTATGTGAAATTTTATTGCCCCTGAGTGCTTACATAATAACTGAAACTTGAGACAAACACTCAGACCAGATACACTATAAGTAGACTTTATAGTAGCAGGGTGTTTAAAAAATGTGGAAAAAAAAAATCCAGCTGTGTCTATATTAGGAATACATGTCAGAGATCAAGGAAAAGGGGGTCTTTATAAACAGATGGTCTCTTTTAAGGGATTATTAAACCCAGCTTCCCAATACTAATTTGTCTCTTGTTTATATTCACAGCTATATTCCATGTTTTAGTTAGTGATTGTAAATGGCAGTTGAGGACTTGATCAGCAATATCTTTGGGTAGGTGAATACCACTGTTTGACATTTTCCAGACTGTAGTTGATTACCTCAGTGCTTGGTAATATTATGTTTTTAGGTGTTTCCTTCCCTCCCCCTTGGGCAGTCTTTTTAGGAGTCTTTCTGCCAATGCTTTTTATTTATTTCCTCACAAAACCAAAAGAGCTGAAACTTGCCCCAGAGGTATAAAAATTGAATTTTCTTTTCTTTTGGTAAAACAAATATTTGTATTTTATTTGTCTTTTATAAAAAATAATAGGAAACAATAATATATAGCTGTTATTATAAAGAAGGCTAATTTAACATACACTTAAGACATGAGCTATAGCTCAAGACATCCCCCTATAGCTATGTGTAACTTACACCTTTCAAGTAACTGACTCCTTTTAAAGAAAAACAACCACAAAAGTCATCATTAAAATAGGTTTGACAGGCATGGTTTATTCATTTATTCAAAACAAACTCAAATTTTAATTCATAGATAATACTCCGGAAAGAAGTGTTTGAAATAAAAACTGTTCTCTGTTTAAAAAATCATAGTCTAGTCACATCAAACAATATGTCCCAGGAATGGTGCAATGTAATCTGATATTTTCAGCCACTGGTGAAAGGTGTTGGAATCTTTTTATACTTTTATACTTTCTTTTTTCTTTATTGATGATTTACCCAGCTAATAGGGGGTTTCCCCCGTCTTTGATTCTTTCTTCTGATATGGCCCTTTGAACTGAATCAAAATTAAATGCTAGGAACATTTTAAAACAAATCCATCATGCCCTGTTCACCATTTCCAAAAACTTAACGATGCATATAGAGGTCTGTAAAATCTGTCTTTTAAAAAGAAAACTTGTGCCATCAGCTCTACCTAGAAATAATCTTCTGTATATTTTCTTCAAACTGTAACTGATTTATTTATTAATCTGTTGTAAAAGAAGCCTTTTCTAGCCTAGTGTAATGTGAGGATATATTTATAAAAGCATATGGTACAGAGAATTTTTATCATTCAATGGTACACTGTCATTGACACTGATTCTTCAGTCCTTGCAGACTAAATTTTTGACGTGCAACATCAGAGCATTGCTAGACATGATCCTGCCAAGTGATGATTTTACTTTGGCCCCAGGTGAGAGCTGACTTAATTCCAACAGGCCCTGGTCAGTATTTTGTAGGATCTGGCCCTTACGAAGCAGAATATTAAAGGTCACAGATAATACTGTGGTTTGGTCTTCAAAGTAGGCCACTTTCATAACACTTAATCACCAGCTACCTATTCACAAGGTGAATTATCATTGTAATTTTCTGCAACATCTATGGATTAAAGACTGCAGTAAAACTTTTTTTAAGAAAAAGAATCATTTTGAAAGGTAGTTAGGATAATAATGTGTAGGTTACTGTAATAATCTGCAGTCTGGTTTTACAAATTCTGGGCCAGGTGGGGACATATCTCGAGCCACAGAATACAGAAGAGGGCATTTAGTTCCTTTTGTAATCATTTATTAATGAATATATCGCTGTGAAAATGTTTGGATGAAGGGCAAGTTCTGCTCTTTGGTCAAGATTCTTAATGTGGCCATGTCGTCATGGGTAATCTAATTATCTTAACATTGCAAAATGATATAGACTTCAAATCAAGTTTGTCCTGAAAACATGCTAGCTATGATTGAATTAATCTGAAACTATTTTACTATTTATTTAGACAAAATTGACAATGTTTGTTTAATGTTGGGGATTTTGAGGGCAAATAATTTTTGTATTTCACCTTTCTGATTGATTAGCTGGTCACTGTCATGCACTTCTGTGTTCAGCAAGGTCTGGGCAGGCTGATGCTAGACACTTCTCTCGTAGTAAATACTGTAAACTGTACGGAAGTACTACATGACCCATTAAGAGCAGGAAAGGTCAGAGCTCTAAATGAAAAGCCTCATCAGCACCTTCTGAGAACTGAAATCAGTGTGCAGCAGTGTTGCTCCCAGTTCCTGCTGGCAGCTTTTGTCATTCCTTCATCAAAACCAAGAGGGAAAAATAAACTAAGGAGAAGTGCTTTTCTCAACAGTACTTCCAGTTCTGCACCATGTAGCTGCACAAGTAGCTCATAACTCGCTGAGCTGTTCCGTAAGTGTCAGCCAAGAGCCTTCACGTGGAAAAGGGTTACCTGTGTGGGGAAAGGACACAGTGCTCCTCCAGCGTGTCCCAGCAATGGTGATGCTCATACACAGTCCTCAATCTTCACACAGGTTGCAGAGGACCAAACCATGGTCAAACAGCAGTCACAGTGTCATCAGCCACAGGCTTGTAGATTATGGTTAGAGTTACAAATATTTCTTTCTTTTGAGATTTGCATGCTTTTCCCACAGAGAAAAAGAAATACCATATCAGAACTGTTTTAAAATGGGTATGACATTCACAATGTCATTGGAAATGAATGCAACAAAACCTAAGCATTGTTTTATATCAACACTTTACTGACAGAAGAGATTTAATATACTGTTCTGAAGAAGAAATGCAGGTATATATATAGATGTATATATATATATACACATATATGTATATTTTGTATGAGATTCATATGTAGGTGACTGTGACTTTGTCTATAATCACCAGGGTCTCTATCCGACCATTCAAACCATATATAATTAATTTTCATTCAAAATGAATTTTGTTGGTGAGCTGCAAATCAAATTAAACAAGAAGAAAACCTCATATTTTTCCTCCAGTGTGTTGGATGTTTCTATACTCAGTAAAAACCTGAGATGCTCCCCAGAGGTATTGTTCCCAAGGTCGATGGAAAGAGTCTGTAGCAAATTTACCTGGACTTATGATACAGAACTTCACAGCTGAAAAGCTGCTTTTCAAATTAATGGATTTGATTCCAGACTCAATCCTTCTCTCTTTCACTGGCAAGTTAATTTCACAGACACTCTCCTCATGATTAGGGATTACTCATGTGAGTAATAATTTGAATGCCTAAAAGTGATGTCATTTAGCTGTAATTGAAGATGATACAACCCTAACAGTGTATCTCTGGTTATACTAATATATGCTTTCATTAGTAGTTTCTTCATGTGTGTATACGAAAACAAGCTATGTAGGTACAAGTCATTTAAATGACTGGAATTGCATTTGTATTAGGATTGAAGCAGTATATGTCTTTGTCACAGACACGGCTTACATAGGTATACTTTATAAAAACTATTGGTCAACTAGGCATAGGGTGTACGTATCATTTAATGAATTATGATTTTGGTAAAGGAGGTGGTTTTAGTGACCCTTTTGCAAGCCTGAAATGCTAACTGAAACCATGTAAGGTGTCAGCTTACTCCTTCCTAAGTGAAGGAATATTTGTCAGTAGTACCTTATAATTTCATTTGTGATCTAAGAAGTTTTTCCTAGGTGGTGCTTCTTGTGTCATTGAGAGATTTGCATCCGACTAAATGTACCCCATTTAACAATCTTGTTCATCTGGTTTCACAGGCCACCTCATTGACTGATCTAGATTTAACCTTATTCTTATCTTTAACCGCTTAGCCTTGGAGTTACTTGCAAATGCTCCTACACTAAACATTATTTCTTGAGTGGTATCAGTTGTAAACTTGTTGTTTATTTTATAATTTGTTATATGTAAATTATAATAGAAATGTAATTAAAATGTAAATTATGATTGTGTAAAAAAACAATTGTCACAGTTTAACTCCATAGGCACATACTAGCTACTATGAAGAAAATTAACTCTATCCCAGCCAAACCCACCACATTATTCGTACCACCCCTTATTCCATACCGTTTATGTCATGCTCAGGTACCACACTATCCAATACGACCTCATTAACTGCCACTCCCCCCTTCCCATCCTTCAATATAATACACAGATATCATTCCCTTCATCTATGGACCACCCCTGTGAAGTGTCTTTAAAATGTCCACAAATGTCCATTGAGTTCATTCATTCCATGACTTTGGGCTCCATCTCTTATAGTGGTCAGGACAGGAGAGATGTGTTGTGTGGAGTTAATGGGCATCAAAGCCAGCTCAGGTTGGGTCACCGCTGCCCTAGCACTGCTTTTTGTAAGGCTTCTCCTCCACTGGTTCAGGTGGTTCCTGCTGTAGTAATTCCTATAACATGCAACTCAAATCACAGGTTACAACAACTTTAAGATATTTCCATTACAACCTCCACCCCTGGTCCCTTTGGGCCAGGTTGTAGGGTTTAACATTGCAATGAATTCTTCCCATTGCTCCTAGCCTGGCCTGGACTTATCTAAAGACTGCAGTCCCTTAAGGGTTTACCTGCTCCACAGTCTCTTCAGGGCTATACCTGCTGCGGCATAGACTTATCTACAGCCACAGTTGTTTTGAGGTGCATCTGTTCCAACATGGCCTTATCCATGGGCCACAGTGCCTTCAGGTATATACCTGCTCCAGTGTGGCCTTACCACAGTCCCTTCAGAAGTAAACCTGCTCCAATATGGCCTTGCCCATGGCTGCAGGCCCTCCAGGGGTGTACCTGCTCTGTTGTGGGCTTATTCAGACAATTTGAGGTGCTCCACATGAACTCATGTGGACTTATGCTTGGCCCACAGTCCCGTCAGAGGTATACCTGCTGCAGCAGACATAACCATGGCCACAGATGCTTCAAGAGGTACCTGCTCTGGCATGGGCTTGTCCTTGGCCACAGATGCTTCAGGGTGTACTGCTCCCCCGTGGACTCATCCAGAGGTCACAGTCCCTTTGACTCGAGCTCACACTGGAGTTCCAGCCTGTCTTGTACAGCAGCACAGAAACAGCAGCAATGCCCCGGTCATCTGCCAGCCACAGTGCATCACCTTTGCTGTTCCCAAACTCTTCCCAGGAACAGCAGAATAAGGTGATAAGCAGTACAACAGTGCAGCAAGCAGTGACAGCAAAAAGCAGACACTAACAAGCACTAGACTCTAATGTACAGTGAGGCCAGCAAGCCCCATGGCAAGCACAAGAGCCTGTCAATTAATAGCTAAACAGCGGTTAGAGCTATAAATTCAATCTAGCACATTCCGATCAAAACTGTCATTATCTCAAACTCTTCAAGCCCCATCTTGGGCATCAAAAATGGCTGTCATGGTTTAACCCTAGCCAGCAACTAGGCAACACACAGGTGCTCACTCACTCCCCCCACAACGGGATAGGGGAGAGAATCAGAAAAGTAGAAGTGGGAAAAGTCATGCATTGAGACAGAGACAGTTTCCCAGGCAAAGCAGAAGCTGTGCAGGGAAGTAAATCAAAACAAGGAATTCATTCACCACTTCCCATCAGTAGGCAGGTGTTCAGCCATCTCCAGGGAAGCAGGGCTCTATCTCATGTAATGGTTTCTTGGGAAGGCAAATACCATCACTCCAAATATCTCCTGCTTCCTTCTTCTTTCCCGAGCTTTCTATGCTAAGCATGACATCATAAGGTATGGAATATCCCTTTGGTCAGTTGGGGTCAGCTGTCCCAGCTGTGTCCCCTCCCAGCTTCTTGTGTACCCTCAGCCCATTCGCTGACGGGGTGGTGTGAGAAACAGAAAAGGCCTTGACTCTGTGTAAGCACTGCTTGGCAATAATGAAAACACCTATATATTTTCAACACTTTTTCCAGCACAAATCCAAAACATAGCCCCATACCAGCTACTGTGATGAAAAAATAACTCTATCCCAGCCAAAACAATCACAAAAATAAAATCACTTTGATACCTGAATTAGTATGAACCTGGATCAGGCCGTTGGCTCTAATTTAATATGTTAATGTTCTATATTCATATTGCATCATGTTGTACTGATCCATTACTGTAAGCCCCCACATTATTCATTGAACAAGAGCATCTGAAGGTGGAAAAGATATACAAGGCTAACCAGCAGATCAGTTATCTCATTTAAATGTTTTCAAAGATTTTGTCTGACATCTTATCCTTTGAACTGCCCATAGAAAATTAATTTCCAACACAAAATAAGTAAATTAAACAAGTAAAAAGTACTGTTATCCAGCCTGATAAATTTCTCCTTCTTTAAAACAAAGTTAGAAGTCTAACAAAAAATTTCCTCATCCTGAAGATGAGTATGCAGTTAAAGACTACTAAAATGTAACAGGACAGGAACACATACGCAGACACACAGAGTCATTCCCAACTGTATTGCTAAATCCTGTGTATCAAATTGGTATATGCCCAACAGTGATTTTTGAAATAGCTCATTCTGGCCCTGTGCCATGCTGCTCAGTGAAGAGCTGCTTCTTGCAGCAGTTCAGCAGTAAATTGTAAAATGCATTTTGCCAGTAGAAGTATTTTTTTATTTGAGAAATTACTTTTGCTGTTTGACAAAATTAATGTCAGAACAGTTGTGCAACAGAATAACAGTCTTTACTCAGACTGAGAAGTGTCTACCATTATAGCTTAGAAAATATTTGGCAAGAAAAAAGCATAATGGACACCTTTCCTCTTTTTTTTTTTTTTTTTTTTTTTTTTTTTAAATGAGCACTTTGAATGCTACAGACAGAGCCAAGTCCCTTATAATTGCCCACAGATGCCTAAGCCTCTGTGGCAGACCATCTGACAGTAAGGTTACTCTAAGTGCTTTATCCATGTTGTGCTCTATCAAAATCTCTTTTTTATTCATGGTGTCATGTTATTCATAATAAACATGCACATACATGCATGCAGGGACACGCACAAAAACATGTTAGAAATAAAAGATTTCTGAGGGAATTAGAATGACAAAAGATAGTTAGCAAAATCTATTTCCTTCTGAACCAGTGATACTGTAGAACTTTGAAATGTAAACTGTTATGAGCTTTTTTAGTTTGTTTGCTTTTCTTTCCTAGTACTTTTTCCCCATAGTTAAGAGAGAACTATTTTCACAAATAGTACTGTCTTTAATACAGTTTCAAAAATAATTATAAAATTAGATTTTGGGGTTTTAGTGGTTTTTTTGAGTGCTGGCTGCAGGGTGCTGAACCCTGTCTTCACACTACAGCCTTAGTTTTTAGTTATGTATAACTGCAGTAAAATGCAGTGATTTGAAATTAATTAAAAGAAAAAAAAAATCTAACAAACCATATCAAAACAAAATCAAAAGCAAAACCAAAGGAAACCCAAACCCACAGCCCAGGAACTATAGACATCTCAGTGCTAACAAGGTGGTTGTTTTCTGTCCCATGCTGGATAATCTTATCAGTATATATTTAACTTAATATTTAGTACCAAATACAGGTTTCAACTAGATAGTCTGTTATCACAGAAGTCAAACAGTCATCTCTATCCTCAGATCAGCACAGTGGATCTTTATAAATCTGGAATAAATGAGATGTTAGAGTTGCTGGCAGCAGCTCTGGCAACAGAACTGTTTATCTGCCCAGATTCCCTTTCCTGCAAAAATTTCTTATCAGGAGATCCACACATCCTACATGGTGTGACTGTGGATTTACAGATAAGAGGACAGAATGACTGAAAGCGGATGGATGGCATGAGCATAAATAGCTCATGAGTTACAAACTGCGGAGCTTGATCCTGAGCGCTGGGAGAGGTGATTATAAATTTCAGAACCCCTCTAAGGATAAGGAGCTTTCTGGGTAGAAAGGTTTGGCTTTAATTCTTCGCCCTTCATTTGTCCAAAGTTGAAAGTTCATAAATCAGTCTGTACGAGCAGAGATGACTCTGAAATTCATAACCACTCATCTCTGTGACATTGATGGAAGCTCTATTGGATCAAATGCATAGGTATTCTAATTATGAACTTCTGATATTCAGAACTTCCCTTAGGCCATCAATATCTCATATGCAATCATATTTTACAAGCTGCCGAATGATTGTCTAGTTATGCATGTGCTGACCGAGAGAAGACATCCTACAGCCTAGCCAACCAGCTGCAGAAAGATGATCCTCTTTAAGCACTAGAATAAGCAACTTTAGATTTCAGATAACATCAGTATCAGTTCACAAGCTACTTAGGTCTTGTGAAAAATATTTAGTGATCTTGGAGAGGGGTGTTTAAGTATAGCCCTGTATATTGTCTTGTGTTGAATGATAAACATGTTTTACAGAAAGGAGTTCTTTTTAACTCCTTCAATGCTATGCTAAAAGAATATCTCCTGCTTATTGACAGCAGAAATAGTGCAACGATCTGTAGCCTTGCTATGAAATTTACACTCCCACCATCTGGGGTACTTTTATTGACATGTATTTATAGTCTGTCAGCAGCATACTTGTCTCCTGTTTCCCTCTCTTTCATTCTTTTTTAAATACATGCGGCTGCACACTGAATCAGATTTTTTAGTTAGCTTTTCAGCTAAGAAGGATCTCTCTTTTAAGCAAGAGTTCATTCTGTTATTTCTGTCATATCAGGTGCATTGAGGACACAAAGTATCCTAAAGATCCTATCAAAACTAAAATAAACAATAAAGCTGATAGAAGCTTTTATTTTCATTTAAATATTTCCATACTATTTTTGGAGGTCAAATATTGCATTATTGTGCAGAGGGAAGATAAAAGCAGGAAGGGGAAAGTGACTAGAAAGTAACGGGCGAAAACAGGATGAAAGTGAGTAATCAAAATTGTCCAGACTGAAGGAAGCACAGAGATAAACAATCAACTTTCTGTGCAACAGGAAATCAGTTTGCTAATGAACACAGTTTTAACCACCTAACCACCTGAAGACTGCCATGAGATGTAGAGATAGGGCAATGCACAATCTAGGAGGAGCTGGGAGGAGAGAGAAGGATCTGTGAAGTTCCCCCACTTCTTTCTGTGGTGAGCATAGCACATGGGAATCATCAGAGAGTTAATGCTGTCTCAGAGTCTGTTAGCTCTAGAACAGAACCCTTACTGGTTTGGTGAGCTTTGGTATATTCCCTCTTTATGTTATTCATTTTTGTGACCTTAGAGACTGTGCATGGTAACTGTAAGAAAAAATGGATACTGAGTGAAGATGGGATGGCTAAAGCAGTTAGTGAGTAATTTGTCTCACTTTTTCCTCTCAGGCATGAGTGTATACACAGAAGGTCCATTTCACATAGATAAAGAGGAATAATGAATATTATTTGTTATTTAAAATACATGATATGGATCCTGGCAGCTTTTGTGTCATTTAGTTTTCTCTTACCTTTAGACGTCTCATCTGAAAGAAATGCATTATGTAACAAAAAAGCCTGAATTAGGGGAACGCTGGGACAGTACAGTGGGGGCAAATGACACTGAAGTGGGACTTTATAGGAAGCATGCTGAAGGAAGGAAATGATCATCATGCACTAAAACATACAAAATTGTGATGCTGCTTCTGCGTCATCAGCGCATTCATGCTATCCTGTTGATTAAACCACTGGCTAGGTCAAACATTGATCAAACTCTACATTATGGCCTGAGCCTGCAGTATGCTCTTACCACTTGCAGCTGAAGGCAAGACAGAATTTAACACTGATTTCTAAAAACAGTGAGGAGACAAGAAGTGGTGTACACTGAGGACTGAACTGGCAGCAGTTGCAGAAACTCCCTGCATGTGTATACATATGGGAGGGCTGGCATTTCTCTTCCTCCAGGAACACCAAATGCCCACAGTCATCAGCAGCACCAAGTCCAGGCACTTAATATGAAGAAAGGAGATAATTTATGGGGAAGGTTACACTAAAGATATATGCCCTTGCTTTGTTAGAGATGGTGTGCATTTTTTTAATGATTTCAGCATTTGCTGCAATGTTCTGGTCGTTACATATTTGGAACAATATGTAACTCTACTTATTTTCTTACTTGCAGTCTTCCAGAAAGTCTAGTAAAGAATCTGACTAGAATTCAGTTACTGATACTGTAAAAGAGAAGAAAACACTCAGTGGAAGTGTGGCACTGTATGAGTTAACATGTTAGCCCTTCATTCTTTCAAATCAAGCTTCCTGTGAGTGATAAAACACAAGTCAGATGTATTCGGCTGGTCTCACTCAAGCCTCTCATGGATAGTTGCCCACATGGGAATAACTACCGCATAGATTAGCTCTGTGAATAGTTCCAAGACAGGTGTGGGACTGAACTGTATTGGCAGAACTGCTCCAGGGAACTTGTGTGTGATGCTCCACTCAGTGGTATCTGTCTTCCCTTTTCATGAACACTAAAATTCAGCCAAACATGTTTTCTAAGTAATTGTTTTTAGAGAGTTGTAGAAAGCTCATATTTTGTCAGATTACAACTCTCTTATTAGTCATTTCAAAGAAATGAAGTACCAATGAAAATTAAAATGCCTTGAATTATTTCTTACTAACCAACATTTAAGTTATGGCTTCTGACCCATCTTTCCTAACAGTCTAAGACAAATAACAAAAAAAGTGCAATATTTTTAAAATTTAAGAAGGGACAGAATGACACAGGGTTTCTCCTGCTGAATACAAAATCTTTCTGTTTCTGTTTAAAATCCAGACATAGTCTACAGTGATCTATATGAAATGAAATGTGGACTCAGGTAAACCCACCACTATTAACAGAACCTCATTTTTCCAGTGCCTGTCAGAAGTGAAAAGATTTATTAGGTAAGGAGGATGAACTGCTCTTTCACCTCCACAATCTCTTCTTCCTCTGTTCTTTCAAATCAGAACTGAGCCTAAGCCACACTCTTAAAGTCCCTGTAAAAAGCACGTTACCAGAAACAAACTCCACACTATTTTTCCTGACATAAGAAGAGGCAACGCAAATGAAAGATAGAAGAAATAGTTGATAACAGCGTTTGATCAAAGGATCACTGACACATAAGGAGATTCAGAAAGATGCTTCATATTAGATGTGTAGCGCTCGTGCAAATCAGGAGTGGACCAGTTTACAGCAGCTGATTATGCACAACATAAACCAGAAAACTCCTCTATTGAGTTCTTTGTTAGAGCCATGATGTAGGCCAGCCTTCCTTCTTTAGCAATAAGGGGAAAGGATTGTAGTCTGGGAGCTGACACTCTGCTGTTTGTGCCCTAGCTGCCTCTGAATCAATAGTGTACCCTGCTCTTCAAATCTCTCACACAAAGTAAATATTTTTTTTCTTGATTTAGCTAGTGATTTAAGGAAATGCTTGGGCATACGATTGTCTAAGGTCAGGTTTACAGCACTGCTCTAGTTACTTGCCACACAGTTTGGAGTTTCAGATTCATATGTAGACATGGTTGTGTAATTTATTGAGGCATCTATTTATACTTCAGTGATGTTCCTTATAGCCATCTCATAGCATTGCTATACCCGCTGTGACTGACATGTTTTCCATGACATTTTTCATGCATTCTGTATCCTCTCATTTCTAGATCTAATGAAGCTTGATTTTTGTATGCATGTGACCATCGTGGGCATGTAGTACAGATCTAAAAAATTTACCAGACAAATCTTCATCTCCTTTTGTCAGAGGACTACAGACATAATGGTTTTATCAATGCAACTGTAGACTTTAGGCACTTGCATTCAATTTTGAACAGATTTGTTTTAGTAAATTAAAGAATTTCTTTTGCTATGGGAGCTCTCTACTGCAGAAGTGGGGACAGTAATGACAGTCCTCTATCAATTTTCCATTTTTAAGTTTCAAATAAGCCAATAGTTGTGCATATTATGATGGTGGTGTTGTCTAAGAAAGAGAAGAACAGAGTGAGGGAATTGCTTTAATGTTACTGGAAGTAATCAAGCACTGCTGCTTTGTGACTGAATATTTACCTCCAGAATCTACAGACCTTACACTATTGTCTCCAAACAGAAACGGGCAACAAAGTGTGTTGAACTTTGCTAGCTGGTAACCAATGATGCCTTTTAGTACATGATTTAGCAGCCTTTTTCCAGTACAAATTTCAGTAGTACTCCAGAGGCAGCTAATATCTAAGAATAAATGTATCTATTTTGTTAGTAATTTGAGGGTTTTTTAATAGAAACTAGTATAGTGTTTTGCAACAAGATATAAAACAATCTGAATAATGAGCTACATTCTATTCTGTTCTATTTGATCTTGTATTCTGCTCAGCGCTGTAGTAGCATAACACCAAACTGTAAAACTTTAGTGAAAGGTGATGTTACAAAAGAATTCTGCGGTGTTTGATAATATCAAGTGACTTTAATTCATGCAGAGAATTATTAATAGGCGACGTGAGACCTGGTCAGTCAGAATTGCAAAGATTTAAATTCCCTCCTGAACATGAAATTCAGGGCAGTGGTTTGTACTGATGATTATTTATGACTGCATGGATCATATTTGTAACTCTACTGACTATGCTTATGAACAATCTAGATAAGTAATTAACAAAATGGCATCAATTGTGCTGCTTATTCCAACTGCAAATAACAGTCTTGCAAAAATGACACCCAGTGGATTGTTCTTTGTAATATACAGCATCTCTATCTCACCCTTGCATGCTTTCTCTCTCTAACTATTATCTTAACCTGCAATGCTTAAAACCCTAGATACATTGAAACCTAGGTCTTCTCACCAAGATTAAAGGGTTGTACTTTCATGGTGCTATGATTTTATCTATTTTAACATCTCTTATCTGGGAGAGCTACTTTAGGAAGGAGCCTACAGGTTCACAAATAGATAGAAGTACAATGGTGTCATTTTAGACTGTGTGGAAATGAGATCAGAGCCGATCTGACAAGAAGCAAATCTCCCCTTCCTTCACTCTGGCTCCTTTCTCCCAGGTAATTATACAAGTTGAATTCATCAGCCCAGTGTATGGTTTGCTTTTTGGCAATTTTCAGTAGGAAAATTCTTCTCATTATAAATAAGTATGTGTGCTCTACAATTGCTGACAATCACATTGGGATCCTTATTTTTTTTCGTCTATATTCAGTGAAATGCTGCAAATAAAATCATGTAAACTAAATATCTCCATGTATCATATTACTGTCCTGAAATAGAGGAGGATCTTTCTGATATTTTTTCACTATTTAAATCTTCTCATGACACACCACTACCACTACAGCAAAAGGAGATATAAGACTGGAAATAGCAAGAACTAGTGTGTGACTGGGCACACTTCCACCACAGATTTTCTCCACTATAAATACAGGTTTATTCTTCTGAAGTCTGGAATTATTTTACATCTACATAACTGAAAATGAAGAGACTTAACTTTCTGTTTCAAATTTTCATCCATAGGGTAAAGCAGAAAGAAGATGAGCATCCTTACGTCAGACCGATTGACAGTCTCACTGTAAAACATATATAGGGATGTAAATAATCAGAAATGCAGTGCATGTGCAATACCTGTGTGAAATGCCTGAAGTAGAAGGTGCTGATGGTTTATGAATCCATAAATAGATATGAGTGCATATTGACAAATCA
This sequence comes from Rhynochetos jubatus, assembly GCA_027574665.1. Taxonomy (NCBI): domain Eukaryota; kingdom Metazoa; phylum Chordata; class Aves; order Eurypygiformes; family Rhynochetidae; genus Rhynochetos; species Rhynochetos jubatus. The sequence goes on from CM050648.1 coordinate 127,654,129, forward strand.
AATGGGTAACTACAAAGAGCTGCCTATTTGTATACACCACACATATCCATAGCAGAGTTTAAAAATCAAGTGCAAAAATCCACAACATTTTAAAAACAGAAGCAAAAGTAGAACATTTAGTCCAAAGGGAATGTCCAAAAATTCATTTTATTAAAGCATGTTAGATTTTAATTAAAAATATGAAGTAATAGGGAAATGAAAAAGAATCACTACTTTTTAATATAAATCTGTGAAAAAAAAGGCATTCCATAAACAACAAAATTATCACGTTTGAACCAAGTTTCTTGATTTATTTTGACGATTAGCATACCACTAATTTGGAGTAAATAGGGGAACAACATTGTAAGGCTGTCCAGAAAGTACAGGAAAATTCTGAAGAATAACCAAGTGGCTATTACTGGTACCTCTTATGTATATATCACTTTTTACAGAGAGCTATAGGCAGCCATAGTTGATTTCTAAGGGTTTTGCTCTCCACTGTAGCAATATAAGTCAGGAATATTTGCTCATGAGTATTTCAGTGTATGTAAAGTATTGCTTCTGAGGAAAATTGACTCCACGTTACTTGAATTTAACAATATCTAAGACTGATTCCTGCCTGCCCAAAGCTTAAGAATGATGTAGTTGTACTCTTGCAGTCATTTCATGCCAAAACAATAGAAGTTTCTTTGATTTCTTGCCTACCTATCCTTCCCCCCACCAAAAACAAAACAAAACAAAACAACCAAACTAAGCTCTGTGAAATGCAGATCTCCATTTTGTGCTATATATCACATAAAATTTCCTTCTATTTCTAGCTCGATCAAAAATAAATTTGGGAAGCAGTCCTCTTTCCACAGCTGAGGCCAAGTTCTGCAAAATTCTGCATACTTTCAGTTCCAGTAAAAGTCAATAGGTTTTGAACATGATAACCATTTTTCAGGGTCTCCACATATACTTAAACTCACAGAAATAGCTTGCAGCTATCTCCATTTGAAGGATCAATAAGCAGCACCCATTAAATTGTGAGGGTTTTGAGTGAGAAAGATTTAACTTCAAAAATATAGAATGACCTAAAATATAAATCTGAGACAGTTGGAAATAAAAGCCCCTTCTGAAGATCAAATTTTCTCATGCTGACATTTTTGTTGAGTTGTAGTAGTATTGCCTGCAAAAGTCCACAAAACAACAGCAATAATAATAAAAGACATAAGAATAGGTAGCAGGGTGGCTGGCATACAATGAGAATTAAAGCAAAGACCAATCTCCCTTGGTAAATGTTGATATGAATTATTAAAGGAAACAGTGGCAAAATATAGTCTGTCAAAAGCAGTTTCCTTTTAGAGACATGGGAGGAATTAAAATTTATTTCAAAGGAAAGCTTTTATGCATGTCTCCAGCATCTTGGTTTGCTTGAATTGCACAAATTATCCCTGTACAAAAACTTCCCAAACTTATGTCCCAAATAAAAAAGTTTATTGGAATAATTGTTGCAATATGGGTCTTATTCTAGCAATTACTCCTCTATATCTGACAATTTCCTTCTCAAGTGTTTCCTGGAAAGAAAACATTATAATACTGTAGTGGGTGTGATTCCAGTGGGCTGAAAGTATGTCATCCAGTTACTGATTTGATATTTAGCGTATCTGATGATGCTAGACTATATACTTAGTAATTTGGACATGCAGGTCTGCTCCCCAGTTGGTCTATGCTGTCATAATTTTCTTGGCTGTAATTATCTGATCATTAGATGAGTTACACTACTTTAGGATTAGCTTTCCAGTGTAGAAAAAAGTTTAAGAGAATGTCAGATATTAATGGTTGATCAATTTCTCTTAAATTTAACACAGTCATGAATTTTCTCTGATATTATGCTCAGCAAGAATTGGCTGGAAATTTTAGAAATATTTAAATTAATTTCGAATAAAGCATTTGGTTTGGTGAAACAGGGTATCTAAAGTGATGCAGAATTATTTATTTGCTGCCCTAAATACTATTTTGATCTGCATAAACACCTGAAATTTAGTATGGCTCACAGTTACATGTAATTGATTTATTTGGATATAATCCATTTTTGGGTACTTCTGTGGCTAATAGCACCAAAATAGTGAAGAGTCTCAGTTTGATATAACTGACTAAGGTTCCTGGAGTCAAAGACCTAGGTGATGTTTTAGCCTTCAGCAAAATCAATAGAAATAATTCCCACTGACATCAAAGGAGTGGGGAAACTTCTTCTGACTACCCTTTCTATATCTCTTATAGCTAATTAAGACTCCATTCAAATACATCATTGAGTAAAATGCTAAAACTTTTAACATTCGTATGAGCTCTTTATGCTTCCTCTCTCATGCAGAGGAGCATTCCTCAAACAAAAGGCCACATGTCTTATCTTGTGATCTGCTTGCTGGTTTTCACTCTCCTGTAAAGTCCTGTAAAGCCACCTGGAAAGGGATATATTCCTTTCCTTCCTGCTCAGTGCACTGATGGAACATGGGTACTGAGACAAGCAGACAAAAAATATATTATACAGACACCTGGAATCTAAGGTAATGCATTCAGGTTCTGTGTGTAATTCAGACTCAGTACTGCATGTTAACGTATTTCAGCAAAAACATGTAAAAATAACTTCGAACTGAAATGACCTAAAGAAAGTTTGTAAAAACAGGTGCCAATACTTCTCTGTGTATTTTGTCACACAGACTTACAACATTCAGGCTTGAATTCTTCAAAGACCCTAATAAATTGCCTTTTTAAAAAGTGTTTTTCTGCAGATAATCAGATAAAAAACCAGTGAGAGATGCTGAGTTTTCTTTGAGAAACTGAAAATCATACTTGTCTCACTAGCTGGAATGCCATCTTTACTCTTTAAGCCTTTGTCTCAAATAAGCAGAAGATGTGGATAATTTTCTAAGAGCAAAAATTATTACAGTTTCAAAGAAATTATGGAAGCCTTAGTTTTAGGCACAAATAAAATTAGCTTTGACAAAGCACTGATGTATTAATGTAGAAATATATCTGCAGTGATGGGGCTGGTACAGCTGGCATAAGGAAACTTTCTCATCACTTAAATTAATTAACTGAGTTTGGTCATTTGGAACAGCAGAAAGGAAAGATCAGGGTTGAAGCTTTCCATAGGATTCATATCTTCTCCTTTGACAAAAAATACACTGAGTACAACATCATTGTCTTCAATGTGGGTGAGTACTTAAGAAGATAATGGAAACACATGGCACTGAAATAACAGCAAGAGTCTCTTGAACACTAGCAGAGTTTTTGTCTGGGTATCTGTTCATAAGATGTTATTTATATATTCCGGATCTTATATCCATAGGCCATTTGCTAAACCCTTAAAAATGTCTAAATTTCCATTCACTTCAGGAAACCACATTCACATAAGAGAACGATGTAAGTGGCAGCCAACAGTTAAAATCGTGTATGGTAGAAACTTCTGGAAAGATACTGTGATCATTTATGTTATTGAACTCTGCATGCATCTGGTTCTCCTTTCTTTTCCCGGTCCCCTCTTATTCCCATTGTGCACCTCCTCAAGCTCCTTTTCCTTCCTGATGGACTTCAGTGCAATGAATCATTTAAAAATAAAACATTGCAACAGAAGTAATGCCTTGCTGACATAAACTGCTATGTTGCACAAAAGATAGGGAGGTATATTTTATACTTGGATACTTTAGGTGGCATTAATAACATCAATATTTATATTGCCATAAGCTTAGCTTGCACTAGAGTGTCATTTATACAGTGTTATGTTTCTTGCAAGTATTCTTCCTGTCACATTAATTTCTGTCTTTTTGAAGGTAAACATACAGTAGAACAAAGACACGTGTATGGAGCTTCCAGTATTTTTAATGTTATAGCTATAAAAATAATGACCTTTATGCAGCCATCTGCAACTCTATGCAATGCCTTCAAACTCAGAGGTTCTTTGAGATTATTAATAGCAATAACATTATCTCAGTAATGTGAGAACTGTAGCTGTCCAGATTGAATGTCAGTGGTAAAACTACATTGGAAAATATGCCCATCTGTATTGGTTAAAAATATAAGTATTACATCAGAGAAACACTTCTTCCATTTCAAATATTTCTCAAGCATTTTGTGCAAAATTCTGTAGAGATTTGCTATCATCAGAAAATCATTAGGATTATCAAGAAAGTATTGAAGGTGTCCTAGCTAAGTCACCACTAGTTTTTGAGTGTTGCTGCAAAAACATCAGAAGTGTTTTGGTGCTTGTAAATTTTTTTGATAAGCCTATCCAGTATAGTAATAACAAACAAGAAAGAATTAAAAATAGTTATATATTTTATTGCCAGCAGATTTGTTGCAATCAAAAGACATGATTTAAATCTGCTGGACTATTTGAGTTTTCCCAGACTTATTAAAAATACAACAGTTCCATTTCATTTACTTTGTTTCATAGTTTCCAAAGCTTTAGGACAGAAAATGTTACCATTGTTTACTAGTGTGAGTCCCATACAAATAAACAAAAGTTGTTAGTGTTTCTAGATCAAGTACACAAATATTGTACATTATCATCATGTTCTTTGGTGCAAATAGCCTGAAATGAGATCTGTCTTTCTACAGAAATTTTATTTATAGATTACTTGATTCAATTTTGGTATTATACTGTCATTTTCATTCCCTATAATAAGTTAATGCTATGCTGGAACTATTTAAAGGGATTACAGTGTCGGTAAATTTTAAATCATGAGTCTTGCCTAAGCTTATATTACTGAAATAATGCATGATGAGTGCTTTTGTGAAATCATGTGAAATCAAGTACAGGAGCTGGCAAAAACTATCACCAACACCTCCAACAAAGCAGCATTGAAAAGTTTAGGAACTGAATAACCACTTAGTGCAATTGTACTTTAGTGAGTAGAGGACAGAGATATTTCAGAAACTGAAGTGAAATAAATCCTGGCTCTGCAAAAGATGGTGAGAAATATATGTTGGCTTCAAAAAGATGAAATTTCACTCCAGGGTCTTACTCCTTCTGTCTCTGCTGCTGACTCACTGAGCTTACTTGGTAAAGTCATTTAACCTTTGATCCCATATGGTTAAAAATTCTGGCCTATCCTACAAAGTTTGTTCAAAGCTGTGTTGATGAACCATCTATTGTCTGTAAAACACTTAAAGATGATGCAGTAAGAGATGATCTTTGTATGAAATATCCCACAAAAATCTAGACATATCCATTTCTTCAAAATTGAAGTCAACAGCAAAGAGAATTTCCTGTGTTTGGTTTTGTTGTGTTTTTTCCCCAAAGGAAACATGTATTTTTCACAACAAAATTTGTTAATAATTTTGGAATTACTATTCGAAATGCTACACAGAATAGAAATATTTACTCACAAAGGAGATGCCCGAAAGGACCTGATATTGTAATAGAAAAGTTATTAGGTAGGTAGGGAGAAATAGAATATTCCAAAATGTCTTTTTTATTATATCAAATCAAGGGTCTATATAAAGAATACTGTATAAACAAACACATACTTACTAAAGTGATTGTACTCTCAATAGTTAGGAGGTATCCTGCTGAACTCAATACTGCAGTATACTCCTTAAGTCAAAAAGTTATGATCAGGACAAGTATCAGCTATTTATATGGCTAACGGGACATTCTTAGTTACAAAATAAAAATACTTTATTGATATGAAGATATGTGCCCTTGTAAGGCAGTGAATAAGACAGCTGTTTGTGAATCATGAGGTAGATAGAAGCTTAGAAACTTGTTTAAAAATATGTGGACACTTAAAATTTAGGTTCTCTTTAGTGTTTTGGACTTTAGGAATTTCTGAAGTGTCTGGTGATGGCTACTGCTTTTTAATGGTCTGCCTTGCCCTTCTTCTCCCTTCTGCGATATACAGCATATATTTGCCTTATGTAACAATTATTTTTCTAGTCAGGATCTTGCCATATTGTTTGAAATGTTATACTGTCATCTTTTTCATATATTTTTAGCACTAATCCTCTCATTCTGTCTAATACGGTGTAGCCTTTTCAGTGTCTACTTATCTGGCTTAGTACCGATTAAAGTGCCTTTATCTAAGCTACTAGTCCACATTACTGAGCAATATTTTATAAAGATTTTTCATGCATATATATGCACCTGCATATAAATATTATCTACACTGCATGCATTTCTTATTAGAATTTTCAGCCTATGTAGCATTTTCTGTTTCTCATTTTCTTTCTTGAATTATGAAGCTATTGTAATAAAACTGTAGCAATTTTTGCCACTGTAGGATTAGTCTGTTACAATAGTAACAGTATAATAACTTATTATCATAGCACAACAGCAGAAAGATAGACTGTAATGATTTAATCTAGATGCACTCCTAGAAAATACCTAATATGAGAGGTTTTAATCCAGCAGAACTTGTGAGAGACCCAAGAGGGTTAGTATCCAGACACTCAAGTTATGAGATCACAGTGTCATTTACTGGGAATATGATAATGCCATAGACAGTGCTTCTTATTTCTGAAGCAACACCTAAGTATAAGCAAATTGATCCTCCTAACCCTGCTTTGAGTGACATATATTTTGTTATGCCTACTGTCGGGAAACAGATGAAGAGAGAAGTTTTTATAACTCCTTCTAAGTTAAATTAGTCTCACTATCAGGGTTAGAACTCTGTTACTGAATTTTCGGTGAAGATGACACTGAAAAATGCAAAGGCAGAAATGCTAATAGAAACACATATTGAAAAACTGATGTACCTTCATCTGAGAATGCAGCAAGAGTTAAGGACACATAAATTTCATCCTGGATATCTAGAAGATATTAAATAGTATCTCCTGAAGCATCCTTCATAATTGGAGAACATATGAAAAGGAAGGAGAAGAAAAGAAGGAAGTGATCATCTTTGTTATTGTGGTTAATAGTTTTTGCCTTTGTCATAATCAAAGATTTAAAATATATTTTGAGACAAATGTTTCAGAATGCATATATCTGTGGAAAATGGGATGGAATGCAATTTGTATTAGCTAAAGATAGAGGGAGGAGACATGCTAGACTAGCCTGATAGCTGTATTTAACAAGATAACTGGTTTTCTAGGAGAAAATTATAATGCAACTTTTCTATCTGGACTTCAAGAGAACATCTGATATGGTGAAATTATTTAGCCTGAGGAAGAGACTTATACACTTACGAGACGTAGAAACAATTAGTTTTCTAAGCGTGAAACAAGTAAAGGGAAAATAGGTAAAAAAGGAGTAATTTGTCTCCAGAGGTCTTATTATCACAATTCCTCTAATACTACCTTTGGAGCTGACAATTATTAACATTTTCATTTAGGAATTTATTTTATTAGGAATAAGATCAACTAATGAAACAAATATGAGAGAGTCACATTAGAGTACTGCAATAATATATGAAGAAACTTTGTCAGTTCTAAGACACAGAACTGATTTATGAAGAAATCCTAATATATTAGATAATGATACATTTATATTGCTAATTAACAAAAAGTTTAACTTGCAGGGTAGGAAAACAGGAGATAGGAAGGGAGAATTGGATGTATGAGTCTGTCACAAAATGCTTGTGTGACTTAACCATGACAGAGAGAGAGAGAGAAAAGAAAAAATGGGATAAAGAATGAGAGAAGGAAAACATCTTAGTATGTATGAAGTATTTCCAGTAGGTAAGGAAAACTTGATGGTTAGTAGTAAGAATGGTTAAAACTATTTGGAACATTGTAGAAAGTATTAAAAAAACCAAAATGTTTGAACTGGAGCAGGTACACAGACCAGCTGCTTTGATAATGAGAGGAATGAACAAGCTATTTTACATGAGGGGACTGAAAGAGATGGACTTAGCCTAGCAAAATAATAGCTGAGAAAAAATATGATTGCTTTCTATAAATAAACAGGGGGTGGGAGCGGGATGAGCTATTTTTGCTAAAGGACAAGGTTACACAAGAACAAATGAATATAAACTAGCTATGAATGCATTTATTCTACAACTTCATAAAAAGGGTTTTAAGATGGAGCTCAAATGAGATGAATGGGATTATATGACATGATTACTTATGATGGCGGGGAATTGGATTCACTGACCCAGGATGCCGCCTCTAGTTCTACAGCATGTGCTCACACAAATTGCAGTTCTGTGCTCGGACCAGTAGATCACCTATTTCTGTGATTAGTTGCTTCCTCTGCTGAGATGTTGTTCAACATTGTCTAAAATCTCTTCAATTTTCATTTCCAGCAGTGACGCAGTCAGGGAGACAGTTTTGGATTTTTTTTTCTTTCCCTCCTCTTCTTTCTCTGTCTTTTACATATAAGGGAAATCATGCTACACTTCTGCACTTTCCAGTGAATTTTCAGGTTTTGCTTCATGTATTTTAGGCAGAAAAAGGGTTCAGGGTGAGTGAAGGCAACACAGTACATGAAAGGGACGCTGTAAACTTTCTGAGAAGGAATTATATATGAGTATTTATGAACAACAACCAGTTTCACAGCTAGTGTAGTAGCAGTACTTCAGATATCAACAGTAATGTATACATGCATGTTACATTTTAATTTTGGTGTAAAATGCACTTAACAGCTACTTTGATTTAACATTAAAGAAGTATTTTATTTCTACAGACATAGAGGAAATTCAACTACAGAAATGTAAATTCTTTGTAGATTTTTTTTTTGTATAAGTTCCGCTGATTCCACAAAATTTTCTTCCTCTCCCAGATTGCTGAGCTGATTCTGTGATCAACCTGATGCTTTGAAGAGCCAAGTTCGCTCAGGTGACCTAATTGGCTCAGGTGACTGGGATGATCAAGGTGCATCTGCCCACCTTGGTGACTCTGATTTCTTTCTTGACAAATGAGATAGACAGAATTATCTTTTCAAGAACAGGTACTGTTGATATTTTGACTAGAAGGACACATGTGTAAGCTATGAACAGCTATGTAAAACTGTCCATTGGGCCTTGAAGAATTAACTCTATAGTCCTTGGCCATGATGTTGCAAGAACTTGTTAGACACAGGACAACCATGTGCACCTGGTCAAACACCATACATAAAAAATCTTTTTACTTGACAGAAATTTTGGCTTTGCCTTTCATTTGGTTTTGAAAAAGAAGTAAGGAAATCTGTGAAATATCAGTGAGTGATTTGGGAAAGGTGTAGCAGAAAGAAAGAAAGATCTGGGAAGAGTTAAACAAGTGCTAAACTTTTTGTTCATCCCATGAGTTGTGAGGGCTGTTAGTCAGACATAATGGTAAATCAGTCATAATGTTCAGAATTTCATCTTTGAGCATGTGCTGGATCTGACTATGGTATTGTCAGGCATGTTAGAAAATATCAAAGGAGTATGAGAGCAGCAATGCAGAAAAATTTGAACTTGTGTGTCGCATTATGCCCTGTCAGTCACAGTCAATGTACCCTGACACTGCATGGTATTTGTACCCGAATGGTCTCAAGGGCTTAAAATTCTTAAAAGGAAAATTTCTCCAGAGGTAAATTATTAAGAGTTTCATCTGAATAGGGAATGAAGCATGTGGCCCTTCAGAAACAATGGTGTCCCAGGAGATTCCTATGTCTTTGTCAATTTAAAATGATGGCAAGCAGTAGCAGCAAATTTATTGCATAGCAGTAACTATATTAATAGCCACCACATAACAGCTGAAAAACATTCCTTTTCTATCTGGGCATGTCGCCTTAGTACATTAGCAAAGGTTCAAGAACAGAAGATGACAGGCTTTCATAGAGAATCATGCTGTTAAAATAACATTCTCTCCTGTGCCATAGCTTCTGGCACTGGAACACACCATCCCATCATAAATTGCTGACATCAGTGTAGTATAGTGTTAATATTATGTCTTTAACCCCTTTGATACCATTTCTCTAGGTAAACCTGTATCAGATTTAGCAGGAAGGGAAAAAAATTCACAGGAAAATATACACGTAAATACATAAACACATACACTGTATTCCTTGCAGACACATTATAGAACACAGATTTCATATTTCCTTTAGAACCCTCCTCACTTTTTAAAAATGATGGCATTAATGATGGTAGTTCTTTACTTTTAATTTATAAGGGAAAGAGAAATTAGATCCCATATATTTTAAAAAGTCATCCTTCAGAATTTCCTGATAAAGTCCATCTACATCAATGTATCAATTTCAATAATAACAGAGTTTAAGGGGGAGAGGGAGAAGCACTCTTTACCTATTTCAATAGAGAATATTTTATTTTAGTGACTATAACCCCTTTCCCTGTATTGATCCTTAATCACAGTTCTTCTCTATTTAGTTCTGTGCAACTTTCAAGTTACATCTGTTACTGTGAAACAGAGTCTGTCATTTTTGTAGCCATTTTACTCAGCTGATTCTTGATTCATAAAGAAATACATCTCAATATAGATAGGACTGAATGCAAAGTAGGAGGACAGCTGGAATAGACACAGAGTAAGCCAAGGTTTCTTGATCTGCAAGAAGGCCAAACTGCAGTGTCAATTTACAAGTTATGGGTGAATATTTGAATTTCGCTACAGCTGAAAGGGGAGTAAAATACAAGCTGTGGATAGTGACTTGAAGATAGAAGGGTCTTGTATATTTGTTAAACAGACAACACAGATAATGTATCACACAAGTGTTGGCCAAATCTGGGTTTCTTAACCTAGAATCACAGTGCTAATCACAACTCCAAGAACATGTTAGATTAATGCTTGAATTTAATTCGTCCTGTTCAACTCAGTAAGAAGCTGGCTTTTTTCTAGAGCACATGGTAAATGAAATCTTTCATTTATTTTGGTTTTACTCTGCATGAGCACCCTCCTCTGCAGCACAGCTCTTCCAGGTGTAAAAAATACTTTCTCACACCATATACTGGATATGCCCAGCCACACTGAGTCAGACTGCTTTAAACTCACCCTCTTTTCTGCCTTTCAAATGGCTATTTCATTTAATATCTGTATTTTTGCAGCCCCCCGTTGCGTGGAAATTACACATTCTAATATTTGTTTTTCTGTTTCTGTAGTTTAATTCAGAAGTGATAGCATAGTAAAAATGTTGATTAGATTTTCTGCTCCTGTCACCCAATTCACTGACAGAAATTATGTTATATAGAGTTTGGCCCAAAAGTATTCTTGGCACAATTTCATTAAATCTTGCTTTCTGTTTACATCAAATTCTACTCTCATGTATGAGGTCTGATCTGATATGGGATTTAACTTACAAGATGTGGGATAAGAGAACAGAAGTTGTTATAAGATACAATAGCTTACATTGCCAAGACTCACAGTCACCCCTGTGAACATGTCTCATTTTCTTTCAGTGCACATACAGTGTGAAGAGACAGAGGAAAACTCAAAGAATGAACTTCTATGCTGCAAAACTGTATTTAATATACAGACAGCTATAACAAGAGCTCATCCCATTTAAAATATTATTTTGACTTTTGTTTGCTTGGAAAATCACGGAGTTGTTCTTACACATCTTCTTCCATGTTCTCTTTGCTGAAATAAGGACAGATAATTTTTTTTCCCAAGAAGCCAGAAATTACCAACTAACAAAACACAGTATAAAGATGGAAAGTATCACTTTGATTAATTGCTGGAAAATAAAACTGTATCTTCTGTTCTGCACCATCATGGAGGTGTGTGCCACTGTTCCTGGAGGTGATGAAAGGCTACTGAGCTTCCTAAGCTGTTTGTACTTCTGTCACTCCTTTTCATACCAGCACTATTTTTACCTTTTCAGAACCCTGCTGGAATCCAAAACTCTCATTCCTTTGCAAACTACAAACTTCTGCAGTGTTTTTGCTGCCCCCTGTTGCAATTCCAGTTACTATCTGATTTCTGCTGATATTTTTTCATGTTTGTTAGGTCATACTCCACCAACTTTTCAGTTCTTCCCTAAATGATAAAGGGTAGATGTCTGCGGCAGGGCTTGGGGATTTAGCCAAAGGCTCCCATTAATGTTAATGGAGATTGTACATAAATCTGTGTGCAGCGTAGCGAAGTCTTCCCCTTCGTTTTTTTGGTGAAGGGTGATAGGAGTGTGATTAATTTTTCTTTGATACCAAATTAAGAAGGATAATAATAAAGACATTTAAATGGCTTCTCATTTTAATACAGAGTATAAAATATAGTATGATGCCTATACATTGTTCTGTATTTTCCCATCTCGTCATTTTAGTGAGTAGTGAGACTTATTTTCACCATTTTCAGTGATTAATTATTGTAGCACTGTTTTACCAGGCTGAAAGCCTTAAACAATGATAGTCTCCAATTATTCATAGAAGAAACACAGCACAATAACTATGGAAACACAAGCCATGCTTTTTATTCTCCTTTCACACATACGTATTGTCTCACTCTATCCCTCAACTTAGCCCAGAGGGACCTTTCAGTGACTAAGTGGATAACTTCATCTCTAGGCTTATTTGCTTTTTTGGCCTTGCAAGGGGCCAGTTATTGCAGATGGGAACTGTGATTTTTTTGCTGTGCACACCTGCCCAGTGATAACTGTGCTGGAATCTGCTTACTTATTTTGTACAGAACTGCCATCAGCTGGCAACAACGATTGGGTCCAGCTGAGATTGATTTGAAATAATATGCTTCCTCATTATTCTATTAATTTAATACCATTCTTACAATGTGTTCTTTTCAGGACAGTATTTCCAATCTAAACTTTTATAGTCTGAAACTACGAGCAGGTCATGCAGAAACTATTATAGATCTGTCTAATGTGGAAGCTAGGGCTAATTGCACTTGACCCCTACTGCTTTGGGGCAAATCTGCACTGTCCTAGCTCTAAATCCTGATTATTTTCTATTTGTCCTTCAAAAAAAACCCAAATCAAACCAAAACAAAAACTGTGAAAAAGAAAACTATGTTGAATGTTATAATTTTAAAATGTTTTATTCTTTAGTAGTTAGAACAAATAAAACTCTTGAGATTTTCAAAGGCATCTCACTTCAGCCTTAATAATTTTTTTGTTCAGACTTATTAGTTAGTTAAAATTAGTTTGTCTGTCATTGGTAACTGTGAGACCTAGCCCTGGCTATATGAAGGTGTCCATGGCACCTTGTTGCCAGAATATATGGAAGAAAGACTGAATACACGTCTGTGTAAGTCCAGATCCACCTTTTCTCCCTTCCTGGTTCCAGAGAGCCAGGGTGGGCTGTGGGAACCTGGCCAAGAGGAGGTGCAGTAACTGATTATCTGTTCCCTATGCGAAAAAGTGTGAGACTGCTTGGAATCAACCTTCAGAGTCATCTGGTTGCAGGTCAGCAGTAGGAAGATGCTAGTTTATATAAACAAAAATAATGTCATCAGCCATGTCTGAATAGTTTTAAAATTCAATTTACCATTAAAAATGACAGCAATACCGTAAAAACCTTCACAATGTCATTGATTCAGGGTTTTCCACTGGAAAGTTTGCACTGCTGAAAAATAAATACCAGTCTAGTACTAAGCATCTAAAATCCTATGAGAAACCAAGTTACCTGCGTGGTTGACCAGAATCTCCAAAATGCGGTTCTACAGATTTCTGCTTCAACTAGTTTGTCTGCAGTGTTTAACTACACTGCAGAAAATTTTGGGGACTTGTTCATGTTTACAACATGCTTTTAAATGCAAAAAGGCAAGTAAATTGTTACTGTCTTGCATGACTGCTAACTGTTAGTCTGAAAAACTTCCTGATCTCACACTGGGCTTGACTGCCATACCTCTAAGTTTCATTAATTTTGGACAGTCCTTCCTGAGATTAAAATCTTATTTTCTTTTTATAATCACAGTCTTTAAATGGTAGGAATAATAATTGGGCATTTAGAAAACACTCAGATGTTAACATTGTTATTATTACATGATTGAAAACAGGGAACTTTATTAAAATATTCAAAGAGTAGCTTTTGGAATGTAGTCCTAGTATTAGTTGCATCTAACTTTTTGTTAAAAAGAATTAAATTTTATTTTTCATGTCTATTATTTGCCTCTGGGTTTTGACTCAATAATTATAGTGGGACCTAATTGTAAACTCTATATTTAGGTTGGCTAGCAATTCCTTTACAAAGGATTTCTGTGAGCTCTTCTTTCAGAAACTTTCACATCTGTCTTATTTACAGCAGACATCTGATATTAGTCAAGAGATAGCCCCATGGCTTTGTCCCAGACAATTCAATTTCTGATTTGCTTGTTATGCAAAGCATTCAACGTTGTCATTTCTGTTCCCTGCCTGTGAGTCTGTAATCAGTATTAGACAGTACAGACTACACCTTTTCCAATCTATCAAAAGGTGCTGGTAATGTTCTGTCTCTAACAACAGAAGAGCTAAAGAGTCTCAGCAGCTAAGAGGTGAGAGTAAATCTCACTCAGCAAGCTTCATGAGCTAGGAAGAAGCTGTTAGTAGTGTATCGTCCCTGGTAGGGGACTCACATGAAACACCCTCATCACTAGTCTCATCATCTCTTCTAATGGGAAAAAGAAGTGGGGGAAAAGACAGCTCCCTGTTCATTGTCCAGGGGGTAACAGTCTGCTTGGTCATCAAGATTAATTTCTAGAAATCTACGTAGCATCTTTGAGTAGTTCTTCACATGCAAAACACTAAATACTTCAGTTAGTTTTGATGCGTATATTGCTTACCCTATAGAGAAGTATTCAGAACCTGTTTTGCAATCCAGCTTTGCTCTGGCAGAACAAAGTAGAAGAGTAAGTAGCACTGCTTATTGCCAGTTGACAATTCCATCACTGTGGCCTGGCCACAAAAAATGGGTTACCCTGGGGGTTAGATGGGCCAGAGCCAACCGTTTACTAGAAGCAACCACTTGGCATCTGCTTACAATTGCTCTCAGATGGCAAATGGCTGTGCAGAGGCTGCTACCAGCCAGAAGGGTTTAGAGCAATTTGAAGTGCCTCTAAATTTTGCAAGTACCAAAGCTACTTTAAAGCAACAGAGCAGGCATTATTGTAGAGCAGAGATCATCTGAGCATAGATCACCTGAGAACTTGGGATTTGCAAACCCTTTGTGGCAACATTGTATGCCTGGCATGTTCAGCAGAGATGTGAGGAGAATACTGATTCTTCAGTAGTATCCTTAGTATTGGTAGAAAAATATTGGAAGGAGCCTTGCAGTGATTCAATATTAAGTTCACATCATTTGCTTTGTCTACTATCATATGCTACAACCCATAAAATGCATTTTAAAGACAGGTTTAAGATGAAAAGTCAAAACAATACTGGCAGTAGTAATAACACAGGATTCACAACTAAGAGCAACTGCTTACTTATGAATTTATTAAAGGGAACTCCCATCTGAACATAGGAAGTGGAACACTGTCTACACTAGGTAGGACAGCACATTATGCCCTCTCTCCAGAAACAATTGGGAGTGAGAAAACATTTGCTTTTAAACCCAAACCTGACAATTGATTTAACTCAAAGCATGTTTTTCAGCCATACCAAGTGTGCGTTTGACAGACTGCTGCTGCTAGGGACACAGGAGTACAGTGCCAGGGAAAAGAGGGCAAGGTGCATATAGTCTTTCTCCACTTCGCAAGTATTTTCCAGCAGCCAAGGAGCAAAAATGTCCCAAACTCTAAATTATTCATCAGGACAGGTGGACAAATATGGTTTCCTCTCCCGTAGGACTGTCAAAGCCCTGAAATAAATATGGTGCAATCAAATTTATTTCATCTCTTTGAACCCCTGGAGTTAGTAACGTACTAGGTAATCCATGACTCTTATCACAAGTTTGTGTAATTTATATCTTGAATTTGTCTATTCTGATTAGATTCCTTATTGATGTATAACTAATATAGTCTGGTTTACATATTTTTGCAATCATGGTTGTGTGGAGCAATTTACTTGTATATATTTTACTTTTAACTGTAGCAGATGTTTAATGATATTCTCTTTCTATACTTGGAGTCTTTGACCAATTTTTTACTCCTGATTCTTGAACTCCCTTTCTGCAATCTTTTCCAATAAATTCTCACTTACCAATGCTTAATAGCAATTTTAATAATATCTTTATTCAACTTATTATAAGCAAATAACATTCAGTTATGTAGTGCCTACTTGTGGATATTCAGTACTCCTTCTTTGGTACCTAGCATCCCCAAAACCAGATATTTAATTAAAAAGAAGCATTTGAAATAAGTATTTTATTAAAAGCAGTAGGTCAAGAGATTCTTTGCACATTAGACTCTCAGCAGGAGGGTGTCTGCTGGATATTATGACAGTTACAGCTGAAATCAAGTTAGACTGAACTTAACGAACTGGCCTAGCTGCATGTCTGGGGTTTTATAGGTTTTCTAATGTTCATTGTTTTCTTAATTATCCATTTGCTGTTTTTCTATTGGTCTGAAGCTTCATTACTTAATGTTTCTACTATACGTGAGAGATGAAAAGTCATTTAGCAGAAAAGTACATTTACTCTAAGTGCTAAATGCTCTTATTATCTCCTATGGGCAGAGCGTGGACATCCTTAAATCCATTTATTTATCACAGAAGAACTTCTGCAAAAGAAATGGTTTTATTTTCTATGCTCTTTTCATTGATGCTATTTTGGAAAAATATCAGCACACTAAAGGAAACAAAAAGTTCAGTTCACAAATCTAAGGGGAATGTAGTTGGAGCTGCTGGAGACTCAATTACTTTGATATTTAAGAGGGAGAAAAAAAACTCTTAGAAATTCTGTTTTCAACAATTAAGAATCAAAGAAGTATTCAGTTTTCAACTAAATACATTTCTTTCAAAAATCTGGATACCATTTAATTCATGTAAGTCACAGGAGAGAGAGAACAGCATTCAGAAGCCAGTCCAGCCTTCCTGAAATCCACAGAAATCTCCTGGAGTGGACTGTGTTTCAGGAGATGAGGGAGAAAGAATGTAGAATAAATGCCCAGAAAGGAGAAAGGGAAAGAAATGGTGGAAATACAAACATGTAAGTGTGTAGACTTAGTTTATTTTTCCAGAATAGAAGAATATCCAGTACATGGTTCCAGCTGAGTTCTTCCTTGGCGTTTCACTGGTACAAATGATATCTTTGTTAAGACTGGGGGTGGGAGGGGGAGAAAAAGAAAATGCACTTTAGAAAAATTTAACTGACATTAAATAAAATGGCATTGATTTTGTGGAAAGATGTGAGGATAAAAGTAAAAAAACCCCAGTGCCTGGAATAAGTTAAAGTTTTGGCTGACGACCATTAGCAAAGCTGCTGTAACATGCAGTGGTGTTTTTATCTTCAAATTAAATCAAACCATTGCTGCTAGATTTTACACAGTGCATGATGGTGTATTGCATCACCAGATGAAACTTTGAGATAAATTTACATTTCAAAAAGTGAATTAGACACTTAAGTATCCTATGAAAGTGATGGAGCCCATTATCTTGTTTGTTATTCAGGTCTTTAAAAAAATCCCTTGATGCAGCAATAATTGCATGCCTGAATCAACTGCCTATATGTAAAACAAAGTTTCAGATACTTTTTCAAAATATTGCTCTCAAGCCTATTACATTTAATGTCATTCAGAACAGTCCCAAGAAACTTGGAGAAAATTGCCTTTTTGCTTTTTTTCCTAATGTACTGGAAGTACTCTCTTGCAGTTTTATGTCCTTGTCATTCTACAAAGTATTGTGTTTTCTAATGAGCTGCCATTGTTAGCAAAATAACTATTGCATAAGCTGCAGAGCTGTATATCGTGAATTATAAAGTGGGACGGAGAAACCAAGTTATGTGGTTGGCATTCCGTGCCGTTAACAGAATATAAGCAGTGATGTTGGGTCCAGCCCTCCAGGCTCATTGACTTACAGTAACTGTCTACTCATGTGCATAAAAATTCTTTTAAGATCACACCTAAGGTTAAATCATGGGAACTTGGAAATGGAAAACTTTAAAAAATACTTCTGAAAATAAAACAAAAGGCCAACTGAAACTAATGGGAAATTTTCCATTTACTTCAAAGGCAGTAGAATAGAATCAAAGCCATGTAGCTTTGTACATGGGAAAGGAATACATGACTATGATTTTGTACAGTTTCTCAAAATTGTACTTTTATTACAGACCACCTTCTTTTACCAATTTTAATAATTTCTGGTTTCTCTTGAAATAAAGCACATAGTCTTGCAGCCTAGTGCAAATAAACCTATCTGCCTCTGAAAAATATAAAATAAATATGAGAAGTATTATAGAACTTGAATATTTAAAATTAAGCAATAAAATAACTGTCATTCACATTAAAATCTGTTTTGTACTCTACTAACAATTCCAATAACTAATTTTGTTGATCAAGCATTCAGGAATAGATGTTATACTAACATGTTAGTATACCACACTGAAAAGAAGGTTAGAATGAGGAATTTTTTCGTTTGCTTCTTAAGAGTGTAAGAATGTTCATATTCTGAAATTTCCTTACACATTGTTGCATCAGTTTTAAAACATAAATATTTCTCCACAAATCTTAGATATGTTTAGAATTAAACCTGAAAAAAATTTTGAAAGGCGCAAACAATTATACAGCTCCTTTTAACTCTTTTCTTAAGATGCCCATGTAATCCTTTAGTCAGACTTTGGTTTGAAATGTCAAAATATTGTACAGTATGTTCTCTGCTGGACAAGCACAATAAAATGTCTTGTTTTCATCGTGAGAGAATTTGGCCCTGGAAGCCAAAATTCCTGAAAACTGGAGAGATGCATTGCATTTGCATTCCTTTTTTCTTGGTGTTTGGGCACATTTGCGTGAGTTTTGAGAAGACTCTGAACACTGAATTGTAAGCAGTTGTGTTGAGTTCATCTTACATATCTTTCTATGAACATTTCCACCAAAAAATCAATCATAGGAGTTATGGGCGTTGAACATGAAACCAGAAGCTCTCCATATGACTAAAGTGATGACGCTTTCAAAAATAAACCATCTCATTGCTGTAATTTGCAGAATATTATATTGTGTAATTCCAAGTAATTAGTGTATTTTAAAAAATAATATTTGAATCAAGAGCACTCCGGGAACCAAATAAGAAGTGATATTTTCAGTTAGGTATTGCAATTTTTTTGTCTCAGTTTGAAGACTGAGATGGCTTATTCAATGCTGTGTTAATAGAAGTGCAAGAAGTGTTGAAAGACAAAAAGATTATTTAATTTTGGCACAAAGTTGTCCATGTGATATCGGTGAATCAAGATACTGGGCTAATCTGGCTATGTGGAATATCCTGGCATTGCCAACGTGAATAATATTTTTTGCTCATGAAGTAAAATAACTGCCACGAGTTTTACCATGTCTCATTCGGGCCACATTAAAACCTGGATGCCATAAAATCTAGTCACTTTATTTCCTGTGGGTCTCCATATTCCAGGTTTGTATTTGCCTTCTATTGTATGTAGGTGACACAATATGTGCAGCTCTTCTTTTTGGCTTTGGCTTCACAGTGCCATTCAAAAACCACAAAGACAAATTCCCTCTGCAGTTCAGAAAAGGCAGACTTGCAACTTTTCAGCATTTAAAAGGACTTTTGTCACCCACTCTTGGAGAGACAAGGTAAAACCAGCATGGTCACTCTAATAGTTGGTACTTAAAACAAAGATGGATTTGAATAGTGCTGTGGCTTTCAGCAGTGTGTGTCTGTGCTCTTCTGTCACATAGCACAGTAGTTTCCAAGCTGTCTTAACCACAGCATAAGGGGAAGCTGTGTACTTGTTTCCTTGTAACCTTGTAAATCATACTGTCCATTTACATGCTTTCAATAAACAAAAGAATTTCTGCAAGTTTTTTCATTAAGTTGAGTTCCCTGCTGTGACATTAGTCTTCTTCCCTATACTTGGATTGAATGACTCTGTCTGAGGTTGGTAGTAAAGGCTGAAGGGAAAAAAAAACTAAACCAAAATAACAAAGCTGGAACAGTCAAACCTCAGGCCATTAAGGGGCACATCTTCAAAGCTGGATGTCTACACAGGGAGAACATGTGGTTTCATTGATTGAATGCAGACTATGAGACAGGAACTTGTAACTTTTAATTTTACTTGTGCTCCCGTCTCACTTTGCAACCCTTAAGCAACTTTATTTAATTCTGAGGAAGATCTAGCATTACATTTTTTAGAGTTGCAACACCAATCCCAAAGGCCAGGGGGGACTTAAGACACGCTTCGAGTTGTCCTCATTCTGGGATGCTCCAAGGGTGCATGAAGGCTGCCTGAAGGAAGTGCCCAATGTAGTACTCTTATGTAAGGTCCTAAAGCTCTTGGCCTTACTCCCTTATATCCCATATACTAGGTATTATCCTGCATTTCTTGGGAAAGTCTGAGCAGCTTTTGATATTGGCTGTGCCAGAGGAGTTTCCTCTGACACTAAAGGTTTTCTGTATTTCCTATATTCTGCCACAACGCTGTGAGCAGTCCACAGCTGAACCCAAAACACACAGCCATGTTCTCAATCTAAGCCAAAAAATAAAAAATGCTTTTTCAATTCCAGGAGGAGGTTAACAATGCTTGTCATGCCGTGATTTTGCAAGGTATCGTTAGCTAACCCTGGGAACAAATGCAGCTGAAGCACAAGGCCTTATCTCCCAGGAGAAAATGGGAAGGGCTGCAAAAGGATTCACAGCAGGAAGAGCAAACTATACATCATCTCCTAGCTAACGTATTACCTTTCAGTGACAGGGCTGCCTGCGATAGCAGGGGTCTGGACTCCGTGACCCAGGAGGTCAGTCCCAGTCCCACATTCCCATAACACACAAATGAAACAGGGAATTAGCCTGTCTCCTGCTGGCAGCCATCTGGTCAGAAACACTGTCAGTGTTGCCATTCCAGGGCAGAGCTCTCAAATCCCAAACTGACACATGTAAATGAGTGCTGGGGCGAAGATAATTATCTGTATCTTGTATTGCTGAAAAATACCTCCACAAAGCAAGTGCATGAACATATGAGGACTGGCCTTTTGACTCCTTTTTTTGAGGATGGAAATCCAAAACCAGACAAGTTTATAAAAGAAGGTATCAGAAAATGAAAATGTCTTTTGGTTCTGCTGTGACATTGACTCAATGAAGCCTCTGGTACTGCCACAAACCCTGTTTCTTTGTCTTTTAAATGCCTGCCAGCAGAGGACACTTTATCTTTTTTATTTTCATCACCTTTGTAGTAAGATATCTGGGACAGCCTACCCATGCAGCTTGATGGAGAATGCTGATTTTTAGGTGCTTGACTTCATTTTACCTTCTATTATGCTCAGGAAAGATAAAGGTGTCATAAATATTCAAATGGGAAGCCAGGTGAAATAAATGGATTAATCAGTTGTATTTACTTAATGCTCCCATTGAGGTTTAGAAACATATACACTGGTTTTATGCCTGATTATAGGTTTTGACTGGCAACCTTGCCAGTTCTGATTTTATTGGGAATCTTAAGATACTTGGCATTTCTTTTATGGCTCCTTCTTCTGGAACCTGTGAATCTGGAAGAACTTGGTCTTTTCTCCCCTGTGACACAAGACTGTGATTACAGGGACATGAATAGTGTTTGCAAGTGTGAATGCTAATGGCTGTCCAGGCCACCACAGCATATTTTAGAAAAATAAACCATTTTAGCAGTTAAACACCACCATTTAGAGCTTCTTTGGGTGCAGCGGTATTTTATTTGGCATACATTAGGAGGATGGCTTATTTTCAATCCTGTCCCAAAGAGCTTACTGGGGTAAAACGGTTTCTGTGAAG
This sequence comes from Rhynochetos jubatus, assembly GCA_027574665.1. Classification (NCBI taxonomy): domain Eukaryota; kingdom Metazoa; phylum Chordata; class Aves; order Eurypygiformes; family Rhynochetidae; genus Rhynochetos; species Rhynochetos jubatus. The sequence continues at coordinate 127,675,775 of CM050648.1, forward strand.
AAGAGAGCCTGAAGAGAAGAGATTTTTCTATCAGTGGAGTGACACTAGTCTCTCCAAGAACTCGTTTTCCAGGTATGCCAACTGCTCCTGGCTCAGTAATTATTCAAAGGTTTGGAGTCAGGAAAGAGAAATATGACTGTCTTACATGCAACTGCTTCCTCTTCACACCGCTTCAGACTCTGTTTCTTCTAAGGAATAGCCTAAAGTTGCAACCTCATTTTTCACCATACTCATCACTCATTCTAATGACTGATGGCTGGACACTACTGACCTAGTCTAGATTAGAAAGGGTGATCAGAAGGTGAATAATGATGTATACAATGACAAGTGTGACTGTGCCCAACTGATCGTAGGGTATAATTATCCTTTAGTAATAAAGCAGTGTTTGAATCTCCATGCCCGTGTTAACACTGTAGGATCCTGTTCTCTATGTCCTGCAGTAGCTGATGCAAAAGATGAGATGATTTTCTGAGAGGAAGACTGCATGGAAAGCAAATTCTCATTTGTGATCATAAATTTGTAACCTTTTTTTAGAGAAGGAGAAAATAAGCAGGTCTTGTTTGCTGTTACCAATCATTTACTGACTGGCAGTATCATAGCTGTCAAAAGACCATTTTCTGGAATTCATCTTATTTACTTCAGCACATTCAAACAGCAGAAAAATAGTGATTGATTAGAAAATGGAATTTTAAAAATTTTATTATTACTTAGGTTAACAATGGCAGAGAGGAGTGGAAGGGTTTGAAGTGGTCATCCACCAAGAGGGGAGAGGGATTGATCAGGATGAGTGCTGAGGCATTACTGGTGGTGATGGGATGAAATTCAGTGCAGGATCAGAGGAAGCGAAGATGTGGATATCCTCTGCTTTTGTTTCTTCCTATCGCTATATTTATTCTGAAATTTAATTTGTTAAAAGTGTCACATTTAGACAGAGTTAACAGTTTTGCTAAACTGTCTTTATATTGAAGCACAACCAAAGCTATGGATTCTATAGGTTAGTGAAAGATGAGGCTCTTTCAAAATATCTTGTCTCAAAGGAGGTGAAGTGAACTGGTGAGCAAGTCGTTCTTACAAAGGACTCTATTTGACAATATTCCCAGCAGTCAAAAAGGAAAAGACATAACCTAACAAGTTCACAGACTTTATATAGACTTTATATAGCGGCTGGTCTAATGACCTCTCTTCCCAAAGTTTGGGCAGGAGACTGAGAAGAAAGATCCCATCTATATCATACAAAGAATACAAATGGAATTGAAAAAAAGAATTTAATGATGTTTCTGCAAAGCTTAGAGAAATAAAAATTACAGCTGTGTTCAAACTGAAACCCTAGATTCAAAACAGTCTGAGGTTCAAGGCAGTGCAATTCTATATACAGACATTGTGGCTTGCATTTTTCTCTACAGGAAGGGTTCAGAGGTCATTGAAGAGAAGGGTCCAAAACATGATGATATGTTTCAGTTCATTCTGTGGTCACTACTTCACTCTATAAAGTTTCCAGTCCTCTAAAGCTAAAGCAGGACATTGCTATTTGGGGAACTAGAACTTACTGTAGCCCTGGAAGCACATTTTTGCATCATCATTTTACCATTTTAGTTTTGTTCTCACTTTGAAAACTCATGGTCTCCAAAGCAGAATAGAGCAGTGAAGTCTTCCTTTTCCTTTTTGTTTCATCTGGAATGCTCAGGACTAAATAACAGTTGCTTGAGATGACATTATTTGGTCCATTTTGATATATTATTATATTTATGGTCATTATCAGCCAGAGTTTCAAAATGAAGAATTTGCGCTGTGTTGATGACTTTTAAGCTATCAGATACATTACAGGATGTCACTGTATTTGGTTTCTGACTCGAGTACTCTGCAAGTGTAAAGGACAGGCCCATGCATGCTACATTTCTGCTATTGTGACTCACTAAAACATAAGAAATTTCCAACTGAGGCAGACTAGCAGTTCATCTACCTCAGAGTTTTGTCCCCAGCAAAGACAAGAATTTGTTGGAGTTGCTTTTTGTAATCCATTACCCTTGCACGCCCCTAGCAGTGCCCAAAACAGTGGAACTAAGTATATTAGAGTGCATCCCTTCCTCTTCTCTTTAAGGGAACCCGTTTAAGGACCATGAAATTGTTCAATCCTTTTTTGAACCTGCCAAAACTGTCTGCTCCACAGACACCTGTGGCAGCAAATTTTCCTTCTCTATCTGCTGTGTAACGGAGTACTTTGTATTATCTTACAAATATCTTACTAATTTTAATGAATCTCAGTGGGTCTTTGTATTGAAAATAGGATTTTTCATACAGAAATTTTCATAATTCATTGCTTGTTGTTGGGCAGTGGGAGTTGGGAACTTCCCCAGTGAAAAGAATGGTGTCTGTGAATTTGCACAGGTACCTATGCAAATAACCTGAGATTTTCATTTGTTACAGTGTAGCTCGATGATTTGTGGGAAGTGAACTCAGCAAGTGACCAGAACAGCTTCAGTGAATGTGTTTAAACATTCAGTGCTTAGTCAGTCCTTATCTGTGCTTCAAAAGAAGTTGGTTATTAGTAATAATACTGAATGCTATTGCTTTGGCAAGCTGTCCTCCCTCATATAAGCCCTACAAAGCAGATTTGAGTAAATTTTTCAGGAGGAAGAGGGTTAATGCTTAAAATATTTTCAATGAATGCAGAAACATTTTTTTTTTTCCTCCTGAATACAAGATGGTTTTCTGCTTCACTGGAACAGAGGAGGGCAATATCTCCCAAGAGGCTCAAAAGCCTTGAAGATAATTGCTGCCAGGGTGGGTTAGTTTAAGCCTGTGTTTGGATAGAGCATGTGGCAGTATCTCTCAGGATGTATGGTATTAGGAAATGCAGTTCATTTTGATTGAACTAGCAAGGAAAGGATTTCTAAAATAATATTATACAGTAAACAAACTCCACTGCTGTGGGCTGAGTGCATTCAAGCTCATAGGAGACAGCAAGTCTGTTATCCTCTGGAATAGCTGCAACAGTTTCATTTTTTGTCCTTTATTATTTCACACCACTTTTTGAATTAAGGTCAGCTATTTGCTATAATGGGTCAGAGAGGTTTAGATAGATCTGGAGTACAAGACTGATAAATTCCTGCCAAATCCAGACTGAAGGGAGGGAGCTGTGTGTATGTGAAGGCTCAGGGGACTTACCCCTTCATATTTATTCTAATCCTCAGTGCCACTTCTGTTGTCTAGGCTGTACATCCTGAGTAATACAACACATACACAGTAGCCCAAAGACAGAGGTGGAGTAAAGAGGGCTTTGTGCTGTAAGAAAATTTCCTTTGTGTAATCAAAGCAACATCTGCAGCCACTCCAATTCTCAGAATCCTTTTTCCAGGCTGATCATAGGCTCTGCTGCCATTCATCTATCCATAAAGCAGAGGATTTGTTTTGTTTTGTTTTTTCCTCATCTGCTCCACAGGTATCCTTCCACATCTGCATGTTTGTATCCAATATCAAATAAAGCAGGAAGGTGCAAGTCTGTGCCTGCTGTTATGCATGTATGCAACAGAAATATTTCACTGGCTGTCAAAGCTGGTTTGCTTTTTAATTCCCTTATCTTATAGCCCTATATACAAAAGGAATGTGTAGAGAACAGAAGAGACTAGATGAGGTAAAATTACTGAAAATAATTGGATTGGATAAAAAGTTGAAACCCACTTTATACCCTACATCAGTGTCTTACAACAAATATATGCCTCATTAGCATGTGCCTCAGGCATCTAAAATTTTGGTGTGGGCATATTTCAAGATCCAAGATTTCCCATGCTTACAAAGATACTTGTTTTAGGGATGTATCTCAGTTTTTAGTCCAAGCAAAAAAAAAAACATCATCAAGCCCCCAAATCCTTTAGCAGATCTTCCTAGGAGGTCCAGCTGAAGTACTGAGAGGTCTACACAGAAAACATGAAAGAGTGTCTTCTTACTTGATTCATGCAGTGACCTGAATAGAGTGCTCTGCAAACAGAAGTAAATAGCAATTGCATTTTTGAGCAGGCATATTTTGCTGCCTGTAGAATAGCTTAAAACTCTAACTTTTTTTTTTTTTTTAATATATTTCTCCCTCTGGCCCTCTCTCAGGTTTTATTGTGCATCACCTCTCTGCCTTCCCGATCTCATTTGAGATGTCTAGTTTTGTATAAGCACAAAATGCTGATAAGAATACAGTTGTGTTTCCTTGCAGTGACGACTCTGCTGAAAAGTATCACAAGGACACATATTGATAAGGAGTCCATTGCCTGAAATACTTTGGCATATGTCAGATGGAATTTGCTTTTCGGCTGAAGGCCAAATCCAGGCTTCTGCACCTCTTAGGACCCACTTAAAAGCTCTTAGGGGAGTTTAAGTAGTGCACGAGTCCCTTGTTGGCTGTCTGCACAAGGCTAAAAATCACCCACTGTGAAGTATTAATGATAGAGGACTATGGTTTTTGTTCCACTGCTGGTAGGTGTTGTTTGTGGGCCTGCTGGCAATTTTGATCTCACTAATGTAACCACACACAGACCTTAAAGGCAAAGGGGAGAAGTGGAAAAACAAAGCTGAATTGCTTTCTGTGCTCTCTTCTGTCTTTGTCAGGATTCATTCAACATGAAGGCTTTGAACTTCCTAGGTGAAATAAACTCAGGAGAACTCTTTAAAAAAAGTTTTAGAGCAGTTATTGAGAAAATATAATGACAGAAAATTTAGGACAGAATACCAGGGGTTCTGTTGTGAGCTGCTGCTTCATAAACACACATAGATGGCAGGTCCTTTCCTGTCACTTTGTATATTGTGGAGAAAATTAGACTTACTGCCATTACTGTATCCTTTTCCTCTGTTCATGTTCAGAAGAGTTGTGATGCTGTGTAGCATGTGAAACTATTCACACAGCATGTTCTGTCCTGCAGCCATCAGCATGGGGCAAAATAAAAATCAGCTGGAGCAGGACGTTTCCAGCTTCTGGAAATATGTTGTCCATTTGGCTCTGCTTTGTCTTTGTGCACCTCCTGTGTTGGCAGCATCTCTGCTTCTTCAAGGGAAGAGTAGAGAAGTAGGAAGACTGAGAAGTGACTTTAATGACAGCTGCAGATGTAAACACCATTTCTTCTTCTGCTCTATCTTTTCTTCCCCAGGGAACTGAGCTGCTGCTAGAAATTAAAGGCAGCTAGTAGTTCCTTGGTTGATGTAAACTGTTGTAGCCAATGTTTACACATGTAATCTGTAGTCCTTCATCCTGCAGGAGCAGTGCTTTTGCTGGCCGACACTGCCTTTATTTATTACTTTGTGATCCCTTAAGACCTCTCATGATCTTCTTGTGGTTTTAATTCCATGGCTGAGAATAGTTGGGTTAGAAATGTCTATTTGCTATTTCTAGCTTGTTCTTATTTCTGCTTGTACCTAAATCTGAAGCTGCCCTGTGTTAAGTTCTGTGTAGTCCCATGCGGCCTCTCAAAGAACTTTAATTGGAAATCTGAATGACTGCTGGGGAAAGGAAGTGTTGTACCCTTTCATCAAAGGAGAACACCAGAGCAAAGTGCCAAAAAAGTTTGCTCTCTGTTGGAATCAGGACTTGAGGATTTACATCCCCAGTGCACCAAACAAATACTTTAGTCATAGAATCATAGAATGACTTGGGTTGGAAGGGACCTTGAAGACCATCTAGTTCCAGCCCCCCTGCCATGGGCAGGGACACTCTCCACTAGACCTGGTTTCTCAAAGCCTCATCCAGCCTGGCCTTGAAGACAGCCAGAGATGGGGCATCCATAGCTTCTCTGCGCAACCTGTTCCAGTACTTCACCACCCTCTCTGTGAAGAACTTTTTCCTCGTATCTAATCTAAATCTACCCTCTTTCAATTTAAACCCATTACTCTTTGTCCTATCACTACAGGTCCTTGTAAAAAGTCCCTCTCCAGCTTTTTTGTTGGCCCCTTCAGGTACTGAAAGGCTGCAGTAAGGTGCCCCCGAAGCCTCTTCTCCAGGCTGAACAAGCCCAATTTTTTCAGCCTTTCTTCACAGGTGCTTCAGACCTCTGATCATCTTCGTGGCCCTCCTCTGGACTAGTTCCAACCATCTGTCCTACCATCTATCATATTTCCATCAATGCTTTTATTCCTCAGATATACAGTCTTAGGATATGTGCTTGGCCATCAATACTAAAAAGGGACAACAGGACCCTCTCACTGAAAACCACTATCATTATACAGAGTTACTGGAATCCTGAATGAAAATGAACAAAAAATAAATAGCAAAGCCAAGCAAAATTAACTAAAAAAAAAAAAAAAAAAAGAAAATCCATAAATGGTCCATATCCTTGGTAAACCATTCTCCCCTTCTGCTTCTGGTGTTTTCTCTCTGTACTTTAAGGGAAATCACTGGTCTTACTGGTGGCCAGGTAAACAGTGGATTTTGAAAGAATGCCACCACATGATGGATGTTTTTGTACTTCTATAAAATAGTTACTGCTATATATTTAGGGTTTTATGTTGCTGTAAAATAATTTTTCTTTTTTTATTCTGATGGTTTGTGGGAGCACAAGTTGTTTCCTGTATGAAATGCTCTAGCGTCATTCCTGGAGTAGCGAGAATAAAGCACTTTCTCCACCTGTGCATACAGAAAATGTAATTGGATTGCTGGGAAAAAATAACAAATCCAGATCCCCAGACCCTTGTCAGGCACTACTGATAATGAGATATTGTACAGTTGATAAATAATTCAGTTATTAAGATGAATAGGGATTTCAGAGGCTTAGCTGTACATTCTTCATCCATCATTTAAATATCGTTCCCCTTTTCTGTTAACTGGCTATTGCAAGGCAATGATTTAAAAAATTTGTTTGATAACCTTCTATTTGCCTGTTTCAGAGGCTGTGTCATATAAGCAAGATTTGTTCTCTAGCTGGGGAACATCTTTTGTTCAGTGGTCCCATAAGTGACTACACCATACATGGCAGGTTCTTTGAGGCTGTTAGGGTGCAAACAACTTTATTAATCTTTCTCGATCGCTTTTAGCAGTGTTTATGGAGTAGTTCTTAGTACTGTGAAGGAGCAGCATACTAAGTGATATTAAAAGGGGAAAGACATATCTCCATCTGGCTTTGTTAGAAAGACGAACATATGATGACACTTTCAGCTTTATTTATATCAAGGTGCCTAAGAGGTTGAGGGGCAGCTAGTGCCGTATTTTCTCCCTGGACCATATGCTACGAGTAGGGAAGATAAGAACATGGCAGTACACACTCATTTGCTTAAGACCCTAAATGAATGATACCCCACAAGGTAATGTGACACCATGTAGAATCTCATCAATGATGTAGCACCATGCAACACATTTAAAATGTGTCAAGATGTTGTCTCCACAGAAGCAATGTTTAGTCACTTAGGTCACTAAAAGCAGCTTTTTCAAATTATCCACAGACATTTTGCCAGGCTACCCACATATCTCTAGATAAAAGCAAACTGTTTGCTTTACAGTGTAGAATAATTTATAGGTAGGGACCAATTTGCTTGCAAAGAAACAGCAGGTTGCCTTAGTTTTTTCTTACTGCAAAATGCATTATGCTAAACACAGTACAGAACATTTTTTTTCTGAGAGGGGAATTATTTTAAATTAGTTTAGTCTTATTAGATTTTCTCAAACAGATGTGTCCAGTTTTTATCACAGAAAGCTGTAAACCCTCTGGAAAAAGGTCAAGAAAGCAAACAAAGTATATCTTTCTTTTCCTTTTACCATGTTAAATGCAGCTGTCCAGAGGCAGATAATTCTGCAACAACTTTCACGGTTTTAAAATGTGGAATGTAAACACTATTTTATGAATGCTGTCATGAAATGAAATCATGTCAAAACTTATCTTTTTGGGTAAAAAGGTCAATAATTTACTCTTTCTCTATCCTTTTTTCTCTCTCTCTGCCTCTGGTCATAAATGATCAGAAAGCGCTGGACCTCAGGCACATTTGCTATTGAAAACATAATCAAAACGGACAAATTTCCATGAAGCGTTTTGGCTTCAGTGAAATCATATATTTTAATGAAAATGCATTTTGTTGAAATGTTCCAGATAGCTCCTCATGTAAGATTCTTTTCATCTGCCACTTTCAACTTTTTCAATCCAGCTTTACATCATCACATAGTGCATTGCTGCTTCTATGTAGTCCCAGATGAGAGCCATCAAAACTATTTCACCTAAGATATGCGATCAGTTCTTCGGGGATGAAAGACTAGGGAATTAATTCACCACTGTACTAAATAGTCTGTTCTCAGTTTTTGACAAATTTGTTAAGTTCTGAACAGTGCAGAATTAGACTGGTGAAAGATTAGCCTAGGCCTTGGGGGAAGGTTAATAAAGACACCAATAGCCCTTTGCTAGTAGGTGCAATACTCCATTTAATATGAGTCCTGGAGGTGATCATCTGTTCCTCTTTGCCCACTGGAGTGAAAATATCGTGATGGTCACCATCTGGAGTAACTTTTCAACAATCAGCAATTTTATAATGAAAGTAGGGATCTTTCCTTATAAACAGATGCTTGGTCTGTAAATGACTTTGGGCTTCCTTGAAGTCCTACACAACTCAGAAGTTCACATTAGTTAAAAAGCTGGAGTTCTGCACATACCCTTCTCCCCTGTGCTCTTTGAGGGAATCCTATCAGCTTGTGCAGAGGCAATTAAAGATTTTGCTTTTTAATTAGTCATGTGTGTCCTCATTACCTTTTACTCTGACAGCTACAATTAGTGGAAATAGTTGGTTTTGACAATTCCTACATTAGATTTCAGGACTCCACAGGCAGAAAGACCTTAGTGGCAGTTTTCCATTTCTAGAAGTCTCCTTCTGGTTCTGCCAGAAGCTGAAATGATCAGTAGCAAAGGTCTATGCAAGATTAATCCATGCAGACAGGCTTTCAGTTTGGACTGGGTGGTATGACAAACCAAAAGATGAATTTGGATGGATAGCACAGCAATATCCACTAATGTAGCTTGCAGTAGGAAATGTGTTTTTTCTTTTATGTTTTCCCTTAGATGTTCTACAGTCTTTCATTTCTGAAATTGAAAGAGATATACTGGTCTTTACTACTAAAACCAGTCATATTCCTTGACATACATTGACTATGACAAAAAATTTATTAACCTATAGGGCACCTGTGTGCATGAACAAGGATGATTTTTTTTTGTCACAGAATGGAAACACAAATCTTTCTGGGCTCAGAGGTTTATTAATTATCACAGATGATAAGAGTCTTGAAGTTATGCAACAAGTTTTGAGAATAACTTCCTTCTATCAGAAATAAATAACCGTTAAAGTAAACGCAAGAATGAAGATACATTAATCTAGGCAGGCTGTATTCTCCATATCTGAACTTTGCACTTCACTGGCCAGTTATGGACAAGTCTGAGAAGCTGATGTGCAGTACAGCACAGTGCCCGACAGGATGAATGGCAGCCTTGAATTCATGGCTCCACCTGAAGCCTTTATGCCATTGTTCTTGTAGCTATTTCAGCCCTGCTTCCTGGAGTACAGTGGTCACTCTAGTGATTATGTCATGTAGTTTGTTCTCTCTTTTGACCTTCCATTGGTTCCTACTAATCTGTAAAAGGAGAAAAATCTTCTGCAGCTGAGCCGTCTTCCTCATAGGCCCCTCTTTCCCCCCCCCTATTGCTAACTCTCTTTCCCTCTCTCCCTCTTGCATGCCTCCTCATATCTGTGCAATAGTTGCACTCTGTAGTAACTCACAAGTAAAAACCAGTATGAACCATGAAGCATATAAAATTAAAGCTGGGAATAAGGCTCATTATTATAATATAGAAATCTTAATTTTCCCAGAAGCAAAGTGCTGTACTGCTTAAACAATATGTCAGGCATGTAACAGAGACACTGTCAAAGAGGCCAGCAATCACTGGTGGTCCCAGGCATCTGTGAAGAAGTGTGTGCATGTGTGTGGAGATGGACAAAGTGGGAAGAAAATGAGTCCCACATATTATTTGTTTACTCAGGAAAAAGAAAGTTTCCTGCTGCCTTAGCTCCCCCTCCTGACGGTCAGGACCTGGGCTCTGCCAGATTCCTGTTGACTGGCAAGAACCTGTACACCACCCAAATTTCCACAGACAAAGCTTTTGTTGATTATAATACCATGCCTTTTAAAAAGGGATTTCCTGAAGTCTGCATCCTTCTTGGAAATGTGCCTGCTTAATAATTTTCAGGAATGTAGCTGGAAAGAGATAAAAGGCTTGGAGGAACAGAAGGTTAGAGAAGAGCAAGAGGTAGAAGGATGGCAAATGACATCTTCACACTCATTGTTGCAAGATATTTCACTCTCTAAACTTTCTCCTGCCTCCACCAAGGCAGATCGAAATCCATTTCACTTGCCTCCAGAAGGATGCCTGATCTGAGCTTTTGAGAATAATTATAAATGCAATTAACAGGTAAAACTAAAAACGTCCTGTTCAGAGCAGAAAAGAATACATGAAGAGCTCTTTTGTATGCATTTGCTGAATCATTTTGTTAACAGTATTGCAAATGTCTTTCTCTGCCAAAATCTGTCCATATAGGCCTCATAGTGTATGTAACAGTGTACAGAGACACTTTAAGGTTTCCTCCCAGTACTATTTGCTGATCGTTATCCTGACATCAATATTCACTTTAGAAAAGGGCGCCAAGGATGGTTTCTTCTCTTCCTCTTTGCCTCTTTTTCTTCCTCCTTACCTCTTCTTGTTACATAATACATAATACCCATAAGTATGAAACCGCCACAGCAGCAAGCACACAAAAGGGCTTCCTGTAAAAGCATTTTGGTTCCTTTGGGTCATTTTCTCTGTGCCTTTGATGCAGAGATTATAGCTTCATAATAAATTTTCAACACAAAGTTCAAATCCAAGTAACTCATGGAGAAAAATATAGAATAAACAATCACCTTAGGCTCAATTAGTTAAACAATTGGTTAAAAAAAGCAGGATGTTCATTTATGCATAGATGTGAGCTCTACTTACCTGGAAAAAAAGGATTTGTCAGGTGTTATTTTTGTTACTAGATGATAGAAATATAGGGATATTTTTCTCTAAGGACTAGGAACTCTGTACTAGGTTTCAGAAGAATGGATTAGATTTGTTTTCTGGTTGTCATTCAATTCTGGACATAATAGTCTTGTACTTACCGTATATTATAATTATGTAGAGTAAGATTATGACTTGATTATGACCTTGGTCTGCAGCAAAGCCAAGAAAATTTACGCCAAATGGGTTTGTGCTAAATGAGTCACTGACTGGTAGTAGTGAAGAGAGTAGATATGACCATTTCATTTTGGTTTTGCTTGCTTTTCAATTTATGTTGCATGGCACTCAGGTTCAGGTGAATGGATGGACTGCTAGGAGAAGTGGTGCTTAGTGGTTAGAATATCAGAGAAAAAAAAAAATTGCATTCCTAGGATCTATTTTTTATTATTTTCAGGATTCCTTCAAGGAAAGAATAGGTAAGCATTGTTAATTTTGTTTCCTCTAAAAAATTAATTGCCTTAATATAAAACATGCAAAGACTAATGAAGACAGACAACCTGGCTTCAGGAGCACAACAAAACTCCTGTGCTTATAACATAGGGCTGTAAGTATTCATATGCAGGCTGTGCTCTATATACTATCTCCTCCCTTAATTCTCTGTGATCTCCCCTGAACATTAATAGGTTCTCAGACAGCCACAGGGACCTTGACTCCTACATCAGGGACTGCATTTTTGGAAGACTGCAGCATGAATGGTGGGGAGGATGGCCCTGAGGGCAATTTTGGAGCTTCTTTAGACACCATAGACACAGTCACTGAGGCAGTACTGATCAATGAGGTAGGAAAGAGTTTCATAAGCAGGCTGCTACTGGGTTGGTTTGGTTTTTTTTCCTTAGATGATACAAATTTATGATTGATTAGGATTTTCAGTAACATATTGAAGCTAAATTATTTCATGACTCTGCAAGGCAGGATGACTAAAGCTTGAAATTTTGTGGATTCTTCTAACCAGTGAATGGGAGATGAATAAAACCTTAATCTTCCCAGCTTGCAGCCAGATGTTTCAGCCTTTAAATACCTTTAATCAAAATATCTGAAAGGAGCTGTTCAGTTCCAGTATTGAACAAAAGAAAATTAGAAATTTTTATCCAGTACACAAAGCTAGAATTGTTCTTCTCCAGCTAGCATTAGTCATGCAAAAAGGGAATTTAAATAAGGCAGGTTGGAAAAAAAGACTGTACAATTGTTGATCAGAAACTCTTCTGATACGAAAGAGAACATTTCCATTGATGTCAGAAACTCAGGCCACTAAGCCAGATTTTCAGGCGTGGCCACCTAAAATGTGTGCTTGTGTTCTCATCTACTTCAATGTGCTTTTCTCAACTTTATTGTATCATTCCTTATATCCTAGTGGGATTTAATATCCTGGCTTCAGTTAGACAGGAAATGTCCTAGACATTTGGAAGATGTGGCTTGTGCTCCAAGGAGGATATAGTGAGAAATAATAGAAATCAAGTGTACAGAGTAAGGAAATAGAAACAAAAATGACCAGGGTGATTATGGGCAGATGTGTTATTGCTGAGGTATTTGCTTGTTTTCTTCAATTTTAAGTTAACCGTGTCAGATTCCCTTACCCTCGTCCTCTCTGCCTAAGTCTGTTTTTAGAACCTTCCAGCTTCATAATAAGCAAAGTCACTGCTATCTATAGTTTATGAGTCAATTCTGAAGATTTACAATTGTGAAAGCTAAAGATATGAGTGCCCTGAATTCCTCCACTTCCAAAATTCTACTTCTGCAAATGATCAGTTCATTCGCAGAGACACTCAGTTCAGTTCTTGTAAGAATATTGAAAACAGAGCTTGCTTTAGGAAGCCAACATAGCAGGGCTGGGGAGAAAGATCAATTACTCTACCTGCCTTCAGTTTTGGCAATTTGCTAAAGAGCATACTGTTTCAGCTTTTCCAGACTTCTGGAATTTGCTAGGATGTTTTTCCTTCACAGAGCGTCTTTTTAAACCAAATAGGTTGTTCAGATCTTCTGTCTTTTTAAAGACTTTGGGGTAGAGATTTCCATCACAGAGACCATCACCCTGATAGTTTCTGAAAAATAGTGCAACTATGACCACTACTATGAGTTATTATTAAACAGTCATAAAAGACTAGAAGTAAAGATTTTCCCAAATAATTTATTTAAAGAAGGACATTCATTTGTATCCTTGTTTCCTCATTCCTTCCCTCTGCCACACCACAGTCAATCCTGAAGTCATAATATCTAATTAGTTTGGTCCTTGTGCTCTTCCTTAATACAATCAACAGTAGTTACCAAAATATGTTTTCTGTACAGATTATTATACTATCAGTTTATTAAGGAATGGAGATTAGGATACTGGCATTAATAAAAGGAATCACTTTCTCACCATCATAAGGGGAAATCAATAGGAAACTTTATAAAATTACTAAGGGCAAAATCCATGTAACAATAAAAAGGAAATAAACTCCAGAGTGCCAGCTTCGAAAGTGCTGATATGCTTACATGGCTGTCCAATCAAAGTGCTTTTACTTGTCATATCTAATGAGGAGTGCTGTGTATTTGACCCAGTTTGCTAGAGTCATTACTGAAATCTTTTATTCAGATGTCACATTTACCTAGGTGAGAGGTACTCTGGGCAGAGTCCCAGAATAAGGTTAACGCATTAATCAGTTTTAATATGACTTTCCCTCCCTAGGAGATTCCTGGGAAATCAGGAGCTGCAGCAGCCTGTGCCTGCACATCCTCAGCTGGGCTTTCTATCATAGCTGGGAGTCAAAAAAACCTAATCAGCAATCAGATTTAGAATCTAAAGAGAGCTCAGTGCAGGGTATTGGCCCTATCAAGAGGTTTAGACTGTCTCTCTCCAATGATGGAAAGAGCGTGAGAGAACTACTATTATTCTGTGTGGTCCTAAACATCTCACAGGAGGCTCTGCTTGTCCTTTCTTATTTTAAAAAGGCAGTGTCATGACAGATCACAGCAGTATGATCTAGATGGGAGCCAGGCCATATTAAAGGCGGATAAACCGTCACACTTAGGCTCATGTTAGAATGTAATCCTGTTAGAGTTTCTCTACAGTATCACGTCATCTTACATAATTGAAAAGAAACCACTTGACTGAAATATGCCTGCGAGAGAGAAAACCTTAAACAGTAGAGTAGCTAATCTTAGTGTTTCTAGAAAAGGACAACACACAGTATAGGCTGCATTACAGTATAGGAACATAATGACAAGCTACAGAACTTTTCAGAGTCTCACTTTTTATCTACAACTGTTCTACCCTTGATGCCAATACCTGGTGATGCTCCAATAAATACAGTAATCAACAAGTGCAAGGTTACAGGGTTATAAGAGTTTGACTCTGAAAAAGACTTTCTACACTGTCAGTCCATGGAGTTCCCAAAAGCAGCATTTGGGACATGTTATAAACTGCACAGCTGTAGCAGAAGAACAAGCTTTCATGTCCTCCTGAATTACATTTCTTTCTGAATTACCTAGATGGTGCTTAAACTGCCTAAATAAATGAATAAATATTTTTAAACATTATTTCTGTTCACTGAAATCTTGTTTTCCTGACATCCCAGCTGATGGCTTTTGATCTGAGTCAACAAAATTGGGAAAAAAAATACCATGCTTATGTAACTGCAGTTCAAGACACAGATGTACACATGCCTGGTACTTGTTAAGGTTTATATACTTCATTAGGTTTTTTTTCAGTCATTGAAAACAACATACAACAAGGGAAGACAGCATTGTACATACAGTATCTTTCCTTGCATGATGTGAGAGTTGAATTGTTTGCCTATAGATCTGAACAATAAATAGTAAATGGGAAGGTAAAAGTTAAAAAGGACACTTATAAGCTGAAAATGCACAGTAAAGATCTCATCTATACTAAAACTAACAAACTTGTTTATCAAGTCATTCGCAGACAACTATGTAGCAGAATTAAATGAAGTATCTAACCTTTATGGTTTCAAAGAAAGTGCTTTCCCGCAAAACTGCTGTAGTTTGAGCAGATATCCTAAAACAATAACTTAGCAGATGTGAGCCTGTATCATTTAGTGGAAAGCTAATTCTGAAGTCTGATGACAGCACACTTCACATCAGAAACAGTATCAAGATGATAGTTTTAGCAAATATATGCCTTACAGCAGGGTATCTTGTATTTGTGGATTACCATACTTATTTAAAAGACTCTCCTCATAAGTAGCTAATTCACTGTAGTGACGTGCAATAATCTGGCAGTGTGCATTAAGCTGGAGAATATACATAATGGCATTACAGAAATAGAAACAGAACATTCCAGAGACTTGTAGGAAATGAAAAAAACATAAAGTGTGATTAAATAATACAGCCCAGGGTCTACTCTGTCAGGCATCGGTGAATAGCATTCATTAAATCAGTGATTCTGCAATATAAAAAAAATACCTGAGCAAAAATTTCCAGTTAAGTGTTTTAGAATTTGAAACAGACTGAGAGGACGAAGACTGGCAGTAAAATATGCAAACACAAGTGATAGGTCTAGCCTTCACTGAAGTCTCTGAAAGTCCTTCAATAACTGCAATGACTTTGCATCAAATCTATTCCAAGACTATTTAACAGTAATATTGAGCAATGTTTAATATTAATGCCCTTTTTTTTCTAGAAAGCCATAAAAAGTACAGTCTTAGAATAGTCTTCCAATGGGCTTCCCTATTAAACTTTTCATGCTATTCAGCTTTTTCTTCTCTCGTTCTTTTACAGGCAGACCAGATCCGGCAGATAGCTGATGAGGACTTTGCTGACTTCAGAAAGCTGGGTGTAACACCAACAGACTTCAGTGAAAGGAAATATTATCCCTCCAAGCAACTCATACACAGATGACTTTTGGTAGCTTTAAATTAACCTGTTGCTCACCTGCAAAGACACGGCTACTGTTTCTTTCAGCACACATGGAGGAACGCAACAAACTTTGTAACCATGGCTAATAAGACTGTGGCTTCATTATCAAAAGTAGGAAGTAGAAAAGGATTTTATACTTAGCCTCCAGGACTTCAACTCTGGCCTGAACACGGGACATAAATAGAAGCCAATTTTAATGACCTGAGATTTTGCTACCTGTGTTTTATTATTATTATCAGTTCTTTAACACTTTGGTAGTTTATTTCTTAAATTAGAAATGGGTTCATGGACTAGAATGTGGCCCACAGATTGGGCTGTTCTTATGAAATCATGGCTTATCTTTTCCCTGGGGCTCTATATACAGGTCTCCAAAACTTTGGCCTGCCCAAAAGTGTGCCGCTGTGACCGAAATTTTGTCTACTGTAATGAGCGAAGCCTGACCTCAGTGCCTCTTGGGATACCGGAGGGTGTAACCGTCCTCTACCTCCATAATAACCAAATTAATAATGCTGGATTTCCTGCAGAGTTGCACAATGTCCAGTCTGTGCACACGGTCTACCTGTATGGCAACCAATTAGATGAATTCCCCATGAACCTGCCCAAGAACGTCAGGGTTCTACACCTGCAGGAAAACAACATTCAGACGATTTCTCGGGCTGCCCTTGCTCAGCTTTTGAAGCTGGAAGAGCTGCACCTGGATGACAATTCCATCTCCACTGTTGGTGTTGAGGATGGGGCATTCCGGGAAGCCATCAGCCTCAAGCTTCTCTTCTTGTCCAAGAATCACTTAAGCAGTGTACCAGTAGGCCTTCCGGTGGACTTACAAGAACTTCGAGTAGACGAAAACCGAATTGCTGTCATTTCAGACCTGGCCTTCCAGAATCTTACAAGTCTGGAGCGTCTGATTTTGGATGGCAATCTCCTTACTAATAAAGGCATAGCTGAAGGCACCTTCAGCCACCTCTCCAAGCTCAAGGAATTCTCAATAGTGAGGAATTCACTGGCCTGCCCTCCTCCTGATCTTCCAGGTACACATCTGCTAAGGCTCTACTTGCAGGACAACCAGATAACCCATATACCACTTACAGCCTTTTCAAACCTCCATAAGCTGGAACGTCTTGATATTTCCAACAATCAACTTCGGATGTTGGTAAAGGGTGTATTTGATAATCTTCACAACCTGAGGCAACTCACCGTAAGGAATAATCCCTGGTTGTGTGACTGCAGTATTAAGTGGGTCACTGAATGGCTCAAAGTTATTCCTGCTTCCATTAATGTACGGGGTTTTATGTGCCAGGGACCAGAACAGGTCCGAGGAATGGCAGTCAGGGAGCTCAATATGAATATGTTGTCATGCCCCACCACCACCCCTGGCTTGCCAGTTATCGTCACCCCAGTCCCAGCAACAGCCATGCCAACTACACTAGTTCCCACATCATCAGTTCCTCTCCCAAGCAGCAAATACAATCCTCTCACTCCCACCATAGCCACACTCCCCACTGTGCCTGACAGGGAGGACAGAGAAAGGGTGACACCTCCTATATCTGAACGGATTCAACTCTCCATCCATTTTGTGAATGACACTTGCATCCAAGTTAACTGGATGTCTCTTTTTACTGTGATGGCATATAAACTCACATGGGTTAAAATGGGCCATAGTCTAGTGGGAGGAATTGTTCAGGAACGAATAGTTAGTGGTGAGAAGCAACACTTAAGCTTGGTAAATCTGGAGCCCAAATCCACCTATCGGATTTGTTTGGTTCCACTGGATACTTACAACAATTACCGAACTGGAGAAGATACTGTCTGTTCAGAAGCCACAACCAAGGCTTCCTTTTTGAGCAATGGCAGCAACATCCCCTCCAGCCATGAACAGACAAATTCTCAGAACCTGGGCTCCCCATTTCTGCTGGCAGGGTTGATTGGGGGTGCAGTGATATTTGTCCTCGTGGTCCTGCTCAGCATTTTTTGCTGGCACATGCACAAAAAAGGGCGTTACACCTCCCAGAAGTGGAAATATAACCGTGGCCGTCGGAAAGATGACTACTGCGAGGCAGGGACCAAGAAGGACAACTCCATCCTGGAGATGACGGAAACCAGCTTCCAGATTGTCTCCTTAAATAATGATCAGCTCCTTAAAGGAGATTTCAGACTGCAGCCCATTTATACCCCAAATGGGGGCATTAACTACACAGACTGCCACATCCCCAACAACATGCGATACTGCAACAGCAATGTCTCAGACCTGGAGCACTGTCATACGTGATAGTGAGGGAAGATGGGGGTGTCGAGGACAAAGAGAAAAAACTCTGGAAAAAGTAACCCCCCAACAACAATGAAAAAATTACATTTGATAAATGTTACCCAGATGCATTTATGCATTTGAATACTCTGTAATTTATACGGTGTACTATATAATGGGATTTAAAAAAAGTGCTATCTTTTCTATTTCAAGTTAATTGCAAATGGTTTTGTAACTCTTTGCTTTTTAAAATCTTTAAAAAAATTGCTAAGTACTGTACAGGGTTGTACAATAGGAACCCAATGTCATGGCAAAGGAAAGAATGACTCATTCTTCAAACATTAACCACTTTGCTGTCGAAGCTGTCTGAGGGATGTTAAGTTTCTAGGTGTCCTGTAGTACAGGAAAATAAATACATATTAAAACAGAGTCACTAAGAACAGGTAAAAGCAATTCAGATAAAATGGGTACAACCCTTCTGACTCGAACCCGGAAGTTGCTGTTGAGCTTCAAACAATGGAAATACTTCCATTCCCCTTTGTTAGTTCTGCATTTTCTACCTCCAACTGAAAGCTGGAGTTCTGAGTGCTACCAAAAAGGCTACTTTCTTGTTCTATTAGTTTTCTCCCAAAAATAGTAATAGGAGAGGTAGACAGAGCTCGATGTCAAACTCAAAGTGACCTTGATTCCTATTTGCAAAAGCTACCCTGAAAATGTCCCCTGAATACTATATGCTTTTATGATGGGAACTTTTTCTGCTTCTCATTATGATTAAGAAGCTTTAGGCATTCTCTGACCCTCCTCAGTGGGAGAGAAAGGTTATCAGTATGTAACAGATAGCTGTCATTAAGATGCACCTCTCTTTAATAGAGCAGCATTTGTTGACACAGCATGTTCAGGTAAAGCCTAGATGAGGGAAATTCTGAGTGCTCCCAGCTCTACAGTATTTGTGTAGAATTTGGAATCTAAAAGTGTAAATGGCTGAAAACATGATTCAAAGTATGATGCCAGTGGAAAAGCTTCTATTGACTTTCATGGTTCAAGCTCTGCTTGATTTAGGGCTCTGAGTTATGTTCAGTATGGAGAAGTAGGGGAAAAAAAACCCCACACCAAAAAAATGCAGAAAAGACCCAAATAAGGAATATCTTTCAAAGATTTGTTTATTATTGGAAAGACCTTCAGGACTATTGTGAAATTAAATATGTCCAGCAGTAAAAATCATATATAGATTCTGGTTGGTTTTGGTTTTGTTTGGGGTTTGTTTCCTGCCTCCCCACTCCCCCCCCCCCCCTTTAAGTATAAAGAGATGGACATTAAGCATTTGATTAGCAAGAGGAATTTTGGGAACACAAGTACACACTGTCCCTCTCAATTACCATTCTTTTATCTTAAGCTTTTGGAAGTTTTCCACAAGGATCTGTGCTTTATAAGCAGTAGGTGGGCTTAGAATTTGCTTTTTTATTCCCTCACATTCTTCAGCTGGAATACCTTCTGGGTTCTTGAGCTTTACATGTTTGTAAATGTAAATGTAAAGTGTGATGCTGCTCTCAAAATTATGTAATGTTCCAGCCACTCCATTGACTCTATGACTGCCAAGAATTCTGAATTTCTTGCCAGCTCAGTGGTGGAATCTAAATCTTCCTTTTCTTCAGTTTATTTGTTTTTTAATGGGTCTCACCTTCTCCTGAGCTTGGGGGCAAGCAAAAGTTCACAGCAAAGAATAAAAATAGAGAGAGAAAAAACTTTCCTGAGGGAGTAAGGAACCAAAGAGAAAGCCTTTTACAGTGACCAGTTAGGGACAAAGAAAAGTTGTTAGAAGTAGATTGGAAGTAAAGGCTGAAGCACTTTTGCTGTGGAATGCCTAGACTTCTCACTTTATGAGACTGCTTATATTGGGAGAGAGGGTTTTAATCCTTTCCTTTGCTCATTTCACTCAAACTGTTCTTGAAAAGCAGTCTATGAGTGTGCAGTTTCTCAAATTCAAATCACATGATAACACTCATTTTCTGCAATGGCAAAATAAATCCAGTAATGATCGATGGCAAAGTACAATCATTGTGTAAGGAACTGCATCCTCTCCTCAACCCCTTTTATAATCACATTTTGAAATTCCATTCTATATTCTGTATATTTGCTATTTTCTCCAGCTACAACAGGTATTTTAGGCAACCTGTTTGGCTACTGTAATAGTAAAGTCACTGAAATTTTGCTGAATAAAAGGCTGCCATATGATTTCAAATGGTGTAATTCTAGGTAGAAATGTCTATGCAAGGTGGTTTTTTCTGTGACCTATTTACTGAAGACTATGATGACAAGGTCAATAGTTCTGTTTTGTTTGTTTAATATGTTTTAGCTGCCAAAGCCCACAAGACAAGCAGCAAATAGTTGTGCTTCTGCACGCTTCCACTGCATGCTGAAGTTTGTTCAAATTAAGTAGTCAGAGATTCCCATTGGGTGTGGATGTAGTATGTAATTTCACTGAATTAACTAGCTGTACGTTTGATTTCAAACAGCTTCCTTTGACAGTAACATGCTTACTAAAGTTTCATACTTAAATGACCAATGCTGGAAGAATCTTTATCCTTGATGAATATCTTCTGTTCTAGGCCTCAGGATAACACAGTTTCAAGATGAGCTGAGCGCCTTATTTGTAGCAAATTACGTATTCAGGGAGTTCAGCCTTACTGCAGGTGAATGATCCACAAGCCCAAACTGATGACAACAAATGTGGTTACTGTCCTAATGGGGTGGAAACAGAAGGCATTCACAAACTATTTGCTTTGATCTCAGATGGTATGTAGATATATCTATCTGTGGAATATTACTCACTTACCTAGATCAAAAATCAAAATTATATTAAAGATAGATAGCATAGTTTATGCACTTTTCAGTATGAAAAAGAATATATATATTGGTATGGGATACTGACAAATCTTTTTTTCTATAAATACACTTCTTAAAAAGGTAGCAAGCCACTTATATCAAAATTTGTAGACAGAGCTGGGGGTATTATCTAAACAAATTTACAGTTGTAGTCAACTGAAAGGTCATATGTTTTATTTGAAGAATGTTTCTCTCAGTTCCAATTGCTATCCAGCAGTGAAAAAGTTACCATATTACAACCTACAAGAGAGTTTGGGATGTTTCAAAGTGTCAGTCACACAAACAGCTGAGGCTTCATTTCAGGTCACATCTAAAATATTTGGAAAAAGCATTAAAAATGGACAATGAACTTTTGGCAGTGTAAAGGTTAAGATTAGTAGCTTTTTCCGTGGCCTTTTTAAAAATGGGGTTATCGTCCTTCAGTGCAACTCTCTGACCACAGATACTACTAAAGGCTATAGAGCTAAAGTCCCAAATGTGTGCATACACAACTCATCCAAAATATTCACTTCCAGGTCCTGATTTGAACAGATTCATTGGACCTGGGTGCAAATGTGTAATTTACAAAATCTTACCCATCTTCAATTGTATACTGCTAATAACTGACATAAATGTACAAAAAAGATTGCTGAGTGCAATAAAGTAAGAGTTTTAAGTGAAATTACTTTAAAGCAGTATCACAACACTGCTGTGTTCTGTGCTTGGCTTCCTTACATACAAGTCCTCATTTTCACAGACTGTCACTATAACAAGTGTTCCTTGCATGTAGCTTGCTGGCAGAAACAAACACCTGATGAATGCATGGACTTTGTGTTAACAGGTTCTTACTGGAGACATTAGTGTGGAATTTCTTCATAAGAATATTTAAGGACTGGGTTACTTTGGAATGAAAAGGTATTAGCAGTTTTCCCTGTAAGCCAATAAAGGACTATGATGAATGTCACGTAAAAGAGAAAAATGAAATAGCTTATGCTATTTGCTACTAGAGTGGTTCAACTATATTTTTGTCTCAATCATTTTCAATGAGAGAAAAATTCTCCCTCTGTAAAATGTATCAATTTTAATTTTGCAAGCAAAAGAACTTTATACATACTGTATTGTTGTTATGGTTTTAAGGGTCTACATAAGGCACTTTATTAATGACATTGAAGTGAAAGTTCAGTCTCAGCTTTTGACAGTGAAGTGGTTAATTCCCATTGAATTCTCCATTTATAGTACTTCTTCACCTTAAATTATAACATGGAGATATTAAAGTTTTTTTCTTTAGAACATGAGAATAATGGTTTTACACATGACTTGTCTTTCCAGCTCAGTGGAAAAACAAAACAGAAACGAGTGCCAAACCCAAAAGTTACTGGCTCTGAGCCTCATCAAATCCCGCCTGATGCTCTCTTCTAAACACAGAGATAATCCTAGGAAGCTGGTGATCACCCCTTCCCTGAACTCTACTGAACAGGACACTTTGTATCCCAGATGATACTACAGGCAATATTGAAGCATTTGGCATTAAACCTTCGTACAGCACAGAATGTCTTGCTCTTGAAAGGACACTGGCTAGTAGTGCATCTGGAAAACTAGTACTACAGAAATTTGGCAAGCTTTTATTATACTGGGGCTCTGTGGAAATGTGCCTCATGAGAGCTGAATTCTGATCATCTCAGAAACAGATAAGCTACTAAACAAATTATCATCACTTGGTCCCAAATATCTGAAGATGATCTTCCATAAAATTGATTTTAACTGAGACATGCACACTTGGTTCTGTTCTGTGTTTGGTATACTTTCTATCTTTAACATGGAAAAATAGATGGTTTGAAGTCTGCATTATCTGTTTTCTGCAATCTGCCATGTTGCACGCATTGTTAACTTCAAAACCTCACTATACACTATATATTATCTTGTTGACATATTCAGTAAAGAGTTATTTAAAAAATACAACAATGCTACTGTATTTATATGAGCAAGTTAATTAAAATAAGGATGTGAATATCTGACTGGGAAAACATAAAACCAAAAGTATCAAATTTCTGTACTTCCATTCCTGGAAATAATTTCAAATGTTCTACCATACGTCCACCCTCTCTTTGGATTCCAACAGACAAATACTTTAATCTTCTGTCTCTTAAAGAGTTCAACAATCTGTTACTTAATTTTTCAGATTTAATTTTATCTTTATACCATTATGCCATTCTGATATAGGAAAACACTGTAAAACAAGAATAGATTGTATTCTAGTGTTTGCAATTGATAGGCACACTTAAGGAGCTACACACATCTATAACAAATATATATATGTGGAAGCTTTGACCCCTTATATGCATAGTCATTTGATAAATGCATTTGACATTCATCCTTGACAATCTTAAACCTGCCTTTTACCTATTCTTCACTATTTAATCTTTCCTTGAAATGAAATGTGATTTTTTCCCAATTCTCCTTTCAAATTTGTTCTTGAATTTTCAGAATGCACAACATTTTAGACATAGGCCTTAATAAATTTTTGATATCTTATACATAACATATATGGTAATATATGTGGTATATATGAAGAGATGCTTTAGATACTTAGAAATGAAAATTACTCCTCTTCTAGTTACGTATACAGGAACTTATTTTTGCCTTTGCTGGAACCTGAAATATTGACTATTACAAGCTGTGTCACTTCAAAGCTTAGAAATGTAATATTGCTGAGTGTCACAGTTCCTTTATATATTATCTAATTTTCTGCCTTAACCCTGAATATCAAGTAAAACTACTGAGAGCTGCTGTGCAATACATCCACATCTACACCCCTCCACCCCCCTTAATATGCTTCCCTGAACTTGATGTTTCTTCTGAGCCAGGTTGGTCCCTGGTAAGTAAGCCTTCTTGTTTTACCACAGGAAGGTGGACAATAGAGGTAAAGTGAATGATAAAGAATTGTGATCATCTGTGTATTTCTGGCAAAAACAGTGGCAGAATCATTTTCAATCGACAATTTTATTCTCTATGAAGAAAAAAGATTGAAAAACACTGACTATTTCATCAAATAATCTTTTAATAGCACCAATTGGTCTATCTTAGTAGAGATCAGTCTTTATATTTACTTTTTATAGCACTAAGCTCAGTTATCTGGAGCTGTTTGCACACGTGTTTGTGAATAAATTCCTGGGGTTGTGTATAGAGGGTTTAGCTAAAAGGAACCCTCAAACCAAGCGTACAGAGGAGTATTTTTCACTATTGCTCCATCAACATTTTTCAGTATTTCACTTTAAAGAGAGTCCTATCTAAGCAGAGTTATGGTGCCACATGGAGAAACTACATTCAATCATTAAAGAATTAAACAAATATTTTAATTCTTGTACTACCACTATTAGTAAAAGCTTAAACTAAAAATCACTAAAATGCTTCTATTACACAGGTAGAGACTTGGTGAATTTTTTGACAATAATTTGCATTTTTAAAACAAATTAGTAACTCATGTGGTGAAAGCCTTACCCCACTGATTTCAACTATAAATCAGAATAGTTATAGGAGTTATATAAATACAGAAGGATTATTAAAAAACATCCAGTAAGACACTTTGTATAATACATACACTATGAATCCC
Organism: Rhynochetos jubatus; assembly: GCA_027574665.1. NCBI lineage: Eukaryota > Metazoa > Chordata > Aves > Eurypygiformes > Rhynochetidae > Rhynochetos > Rhynochetos jubatus. Next base: position 127,700,379 of record CM050648.1, read on the forward strand.
CGAATGAAATACATCAACAAAGTAGGGCAGTTGGCCTATGTATCTCTTTTGAAAAGGTAGAGGAGCAGTGAGATAAACATTACAGAAAAAGAGGGGAGGGAGAAATACATACTGAGCAACACTGTCCATTGTAAAGCTATACAAGATCAGGTTATTTAAATCCACAAACAGGCTGCTGAGCATAGGAAGAACATTCTCTTACACATAAACATACACATTTTCTGTTTACGACTCCAATTATGGCTAACATACGTGACTGCAAAAATGCATGTATGAATATGAAAGACTTTACAGTATAGTTACACTTGGGTGGAGATATCTTTTATGAAATAAGAATCTTGACCCAATGCATTGGGCCTATTATTTACCTTCTCTTGTATAGAAAGGATTCAGATATAGAAAGAAGTGACAAAAGAAGAATAAAAGTCATGCTCGTTACACTATCCTGTTTTTCTAAGTGTAGAATGCCTTGAGGAATGATGACAATGTATAAACTATTACAGAAAATCCAAATCAAATGCTTGTGTGTTTTTACAACTTTAGCATGCTCTGTGCAAAGCGAGATGTCTCTGTGATGAGCACTACTCAGAGTGCTAAGCTGAACACGAATGTTCTTGAAAAGCACAGTTGGCAGAAAGATTCTGAGTTAATGTTTTCACTCCTATAGACTTTGAGCAGGTGATCACACAGATAAAATTCTTTGTGATGAGGACTGCAACAATTACTAAAGACAGAATGGTGTCTTTAAAATTTTCATATTTTAAAACTGCCTGCTTGTGATGACAAAAAGGCAGATTTTGTTCTGCAAAGACCAAATACAGTAATAATGATGGACAGAATTAAGTGATACTCTTTTACTGACATTGGATGCCATGAAAAAGAACACGTATACATATACATTTGTGACATAATTTTAAATTTCCTTTACAGTTTTCAGACTCTGCAGATGAAATCCACTTCTAACACATATACAATATACAAAAACATTTAAATCCTCAGAAATTACTGAAATCCCTTTCAATTAATAGAATCAAGAAAACGTGATAAAAACAGCATTTACAGAAAGAACACAATACTTTCTCAAAGTTTCAGGGAAGGAAGGAAGGAAGGAAAGGAAGGAAGGAAGGAAAGGAAGGAAGGAAGGAAGGAAGGAAGGAAGGAAGGAAGGAAGGAAGGAAGGAAGGAAGGAAGGAAGGAAGGAAGGAAGGAAGGAAGGAAGGCTGGCTATATCTAGTATATCTATTCAGATGATAAGTCCTTCCAAATTTCTAACACACTCACTCTAATGTTAAACTTTGTTTTGACTTGCAGTTCAAATAATCTGTATGAGCCTGACCTCATACACCTTCAGAAACCGGTGTGTGCATTCACAGTTCAGGAACCAATACGTCATACATTGCTCTCTGAGTTACAATGCAAATATTACAATTTTTTCCCCTTTAAAGAAACATGTTAAGGAAATTTGAGAGTTGGTGTGAAGTCAAATACTGCAGTACATGTTAATGTGGACAACTTCATTCAAGCAGGGCATTAGCATGTCACATGTAAGTGAGGACTGCAGAAGCAAGACATGCACATTAACTGTATGTCATTGTCAAGAAAACCTTTCTCATCAGTACTAGCTGACAAAAAGCACGGGCAACTTACCAAACATATATGACAAAAAAAGAAATAAATGGAAATCTGAGAAAGGGAAAATATTCCAAATTATTATAGTTACTCTAATGATATACAGTTGAATATTTAAATTAAAAAAAGTCATAAAAGTATTGAAATTTTTCATATTAAAGGTCCTGAGAAAGCATGCATTCTATTTCCCTTTCACAAAAAATGAGTTTAGGCAGTTTTTCACTTACATCTGAATTTTGTTAGTTTAGAAGTCAATATTTTATAATTTTTTTGCCTCAATACAGGAAGTAGCAACAGGTTTGTGGTATTCTCAGATCTATTTGATCATGATGTTCATTTGGAAGTCTGTCCATGCCCTAATTTACTTTGTCATCCATACAAAGTTTGAGGGTTAAGCTACTTTATGTTTGATACTTGCCTTCATGACAAATTTATGGTTAACTATATTTCTATACCTTTCTGCTTTGATTTTGACTTTCCTTTTTGTAATTTAGCATTATGAAAAAGTGGAAAATTGAGAAAATTTAAAGTAGAGCAAATTTAAATTATTTTCTTCTACAATTATAGCAATGGCAAGACCGTGTCTTCTTTTTAGCAGAAGACAAAATTTAAGAATAGAGAGTTAAGAAGGAAATTATTTTAAAGAATGTTGCTATAAATTTTAAGTTGAATTTACTATTTTTCAACACTTTTAGTTACAGAAATCATGCTAGGAGTCTAGCTGGGAAGACTGGCTAAACTCAGGTTTGTGGCTATAGAAACTTTGTGTTTATAGGTTCAGTTTTACAGAGAAGTACTAGGACATACAAAGGGAAGGGGACAAATATTTCTTCTTGCTTACTACAAACTCACTTCTGTACTGAACAAAGAGGAAGACATCTACTTCATAGAGTTCTCCCTCAAAAAACAATGTGTCCAGAACAGAAGGAAAATAACTGGAGTCATAGCATTTCTCTTTGCTCACTACGGAATCTGGCAGATGCAGAGTTCGATCATTTTAGGAGAGATGCAACAAATTACAGGTGCCCTGCAGCAGTATTTTTATAGGAACTTTGGTTTGTACAGGACCCTACTTCTCTGACCTGTATCCTCTTGGGGGTCTGCAACAAAAGGTACAACTCATGCCTATAGAAGAGAGGAAGTGTCTTATTTTTGTTTTCTGGGCCTTTAATTACCATTTCCTGTAAGTTCTGGAGTTCCAGGTATACCACTGTGTTCAAGAAGGAGTATGTAACAAGGCACATTTGGAAGGTCATGTCCACAGCAGATGTGATCATGGCATTAGTGGTCAGATTGGACACTCCTACTTTCAGTTTAGATGTCTATTACTTTTCTCCATTATTCCTTGTCCAATTAATTGTTTTCTTAACATTCAAAACTAAGCAGTTAGTACTACTGCTTATTCATCACAATACAAGGAAAAATTTTCTACAGAACCATTATACCTACAGACCACGATGAAGATTACCCAGCAAAACTAAGGTACAGAAATGCTGGCAGTACAATGAACCATTTGTCATGAGGTAATGAACTTCTACTGTGATATCAATTCAGTTTATACCCAGACTGTGAAAAATCCAGAGGCTTCAATTCCACAATTTCCTTTGCATAATTTCTTCTATGTCATATCAACATTCTCCAGCAAGATTGGTTTAGAGGAGAGATTGCTGCTTGCTGGCTCACATGATAATGTCATATATAAGTGTTTACATTTAAGATTAAAACAAGAAAACCAAAGCTGTTTTCTGAGTGCCTGCGTATTTCAGCTGCTGTGGAAGTAGTTTGCTCTGTCTACTTTACTATTTGTCTCTCACCATTTTTGCACACGCATAAGACACAAACACACATGAACATATGCACAAGCATACTATGTGTTCAACATTTATGCATATATAGACAGTCAAACATACACATAAACATATATATTGACATACGCTATGTACATCTGTATGTATAAATATGGATTGGTTTAGGTTAAGCCCCATACTGTTCTTTTGCTCTGGATTTACGCATCATTTCAGTTCCACTTAAGCTTCTGAAAGAGAGCAAGGATGTAGAATAGCATGAAAATTTTTTGAAGTGTATTGTCAGTTTTAGTGAGAGCATCTTTTCAATAATGTATCTGCTTTGGCAGCCTGTGCACTAAAAGTTGAATAATACAGAGAAGATTAACATAGCTTGTAGAAGTTGATACTGTGCACCTTCTGAAATACACTTTACAATGTACAAATCACATCTGAGGAGTCAGTTTATAGCAGGACTGTTCTGTGTGGTTGCTAAATAAACTGTAGGCAGAGGAGAATGTGGGAAAAGACAATATATAACTAAACCCCAGTTTAAACAAGAAGGGAGATTTCAGATGTTTCTAGATCAATAGCATTACAGTTGAATTTTTCTATGTAATTTTCTTCTCTGCTGCCTATTTTTCTTTCCCTGTATTTGACATTTTTTCCTTCTCATGTGGACTGTCTTTTAACCCACTCTTCACCTTTGGGTTCTTCATGAAGAACCCTTTCCTGCGTGGGATTTTTGTGGCATACCCCAAAAGAAGGGCTCTCTCATACATGAGGGGTTGCATGCAGCATGTAGCAGCCCAAATGGGCAGTGTTCATTGCCACCCATCCTCCTCAATTCATTTAACTGTTCCAAAAAGATCTTGCTGAGATGAGCCACACAGTTAGTGTGCTGTTACAGGAAGACTTAGAAATTTGTTATGAAATGTTATTCCAGTGTTTCATTTTAGAGGTTCTCTATTTGCAGCAAACATGCAAGGAAATTCTCATGCAGCAACAATCTTCTCCGCTGCACCAACAATGCTGCAGCAGCACATTTTCCTTCGTTTCCTGTCATTCTACTTTCATCTGCTCAGTCTGTTTCTGTTGTTCATAGCCATTTTAGGTACACTGACCCTGTAATTAGAAGATAAAGGCAATCACATGTCAAATTCAAGAACTGGAAGCAGGAGCTGTGGGACTTGGGGTGCTGTATGGACATGTGGTAGCCTACAAGCCAAGTCCTCTGTACACCATACCTGGCTCCAATCACATATAGGGCCCCTTTCTAAGACAGCTTTGGTGTAGAAAAAGAAGAGAATTTCCTTTTAGATCTACAAACCTATCAATCCCTTCCTCAGGTCATAAATCGTAAGTATTATTTCTCCCAAGGTGAGGAGGAAAGGATGAGAGGCATATCTCCACCCATTTATCTAATAAAAAAGACAAGTTACCCTTGGAATGATATGGCTCCCTCACTGAATACACTCTTTTTGTGATAACCACACTCTATGCCTTGTAGTACCCCCAGCTACTCTCCTTCTGCCAGATGTGTTAAGTGTGTAGTTAAAATACTCCTGTCCATGCTTATACTGTAGTTCTGAAGAGTCAGAATCTTTATGTTTCACTGTATTTTTTAGTTGATAGATTATATACTCTGTTTTTGATAGGACTCCTGCCTTACTCATTGCTCAAGATGGAAACAAAGCAGTGCAGGATATCATGCAGAGTTGTGAACTTGTTATTTCCCTCTTTTAAATACCTGTCTCTGCAGTTTAAACCATAGTTTACTATGGCTTTTCATGGTTTGTTTTTAACCTATAATATTGCATACATATTGCTGAATATATCTCCCATATTCAGAAATACAAAAGCATAAAGAGTGTATATTATCATAGAATTTGTTAGTAAACTTCATTGTTTTCCAGCTAGCGATCATGCCTGCTGGTAAATGAAATAATACAAGTAATGAAGTTCCTCGTAGTTTCTGAAGTCTCTATAACAGACTACTCTGATCTTGAAAGCTAGTGTAATTCTTGGGCCAGAGGCAGAGAAAGAAATAGGGATTTGAAAGACAGAAATTGTGCCAGTACAAAAAATATTTTAAATAAATATGAGCCAAAACATAAAACCCCTGTTCAGATCTGGGGTATATAGATATATTTGTGGTAAATATAAAGTTAGAGAAGTTCCTTATATGAGCAATGTTCTCTGTTTATGGGATTTAATTAGGGTTTTTGATTATTTTAAGTGCCTGAAATAATAGATGCATGATAATATTTTGCCTGTACTGAGAAAAAATATTTGTTACATACTTGGATAACTATTTATTTTTTTAAATTAGAATAACACCTATTTCTTTTTACATTTTTTACCAAAGATACCAATGTCTGCCAAGTTGCAATGAATTTGAAAAGTTGCATGATTGTTAGTTAAAAAAAGCCACAACCCCCAATATTTCACAGCAAATATACATCTGCCTTGTTATAGAAAATAAATTGTTTAGAGATAAATTTCTGCAAGCTCAAATAATCCAGCAAACAGAGATTAATCAGGAGACAAGATTTATCTGGGTTTCAAAGGCTGATCTTAATTTGAAATTGCATAGAAATGCACTGTCAGAGGAACACCTTCTCTGCATTGATTCTAAAAGGTGACATGTACTCATTTGGTTTTAGCTTTTGACATCTGATGAAGAATGAGAGTGAAATAACCACAGCAGATATAAAAGTTAGGAGTAAAACACTTGCAGCATTACTCTGTTGAGAACAGAGTATTATATGCCTGAAATAACATGATTGTTATTTATGTGAGAATTTACTTCTTGTTGTAAAATACAATTGTATTTTCTAATGAACATTATGGCCTGCAAAATTTTATTCACAGGATATTTCTCATAATTATTTAAAAATTGTGTTTCAGAAACCATCCACTTGAGATAGTGTCTTTTAGCTATGGTGAATACCTTTCCTCTGGTGTATTAACTGCTTCCAGCCCTGTCAGGTCTTTGGTAATGTTCTCTTGGATTTGCTTGCAGGTTTTTCCTCCTTGGCTACCCTGGCTGGAGCAGATCATCTGGAATATATGCCATATTTTTCCATGTGCAGGTTTTTCTCAAAGCAGAAGAGAGAAGATGCCAATTAGGACAGATCCTTTCAGACTTCTGATGGTGACCCAAGAGCAGTTTGCCTGGCAGCTCCACCTGCACAGCTAATACAGAGCACACAGCAGATTCTATGAAGGGGAAGGATTACAGCAGCTTGATGGACCACCACCGTGTCTGTCAGCTTGCCTTGGTGTTGCATTACCTGCTGCATGTGTCTCCAACATTCAATCTGATGCATGTATATCACCAAACAGATCCCTGCTGAATGATCTGTGGTGTGTTAATGAGCCTTTTGGGCAAAGTGAATGGCATAGAGGGGATTTAAACCTGGTTTGTGAGTTTAGCTCCATATTCTCCAGTTCTGTTCACTAACTACATGCACTGCATTCTTAAAAAAATTTTGGGACCATGAATTAAACTAGCAAAAGACAAAGCTCTTAGAACTTAAAAGAGGATTCAGATTTAATGATAAAGGCTACAGATTTTACAAATTATATAATCATTTATATTCATATTTTTAGTAGAAGATCCACATTCTTTAAGAGCACTTGAGTGCATCTCTTTATTAAAAAGATATTACGACAATGGTAACTGCATGGGAGTGTAAAAGGGCTGGAATGGTCTGTGGATCACATTATGGACTTCTTCAGAGGGAATTATTCCAACAACTTTAAGAAGTTCTGGAGTGAATCCTGAATCCTGGAGCATATCTTTAGCCAAAAACATTCTAAATCCTCTGTCAGAATAATTTATGTAGATCATCTAGGTCAGTTATGGTTTCTTTTGTAGATCCACATACAAAGTTTTAACCTTCAGTGTTCTCTAGTGTATAGAAAATAGAAGTTCTGACACCAAAATGCTAATGAACCTGAGTCTGCCTGCCTGCTGATTCTTGCTTATAGTGGGACAAATGATACCTCCTTTACTGACCTACTTGGGATAAGCGCTATGCAAAAGCTAGGCATTTTTATTAGTTCACCATATGCAGCTATATGACCTCTGCTAAAAACCAGCATATTCACTGGAGGTATCTTAGTAGGACATAAGAATCTGATTTACCATTTTAGCAGAGGTTTCTTTAACATATAGACTCCACAGTATTTCAACAAAGATATACAAACTACAATGGAATTATATTGTCATGATATCCACAGTTCTGCTTAAAAACATTGCGGGTAAAAAGGAAACAATGATTATATGTAAAGCCAGGAATTCATTATTAGTATAATTAAAATCTTAACAGTCTAATTAGAGAGTTAGTCAACATCTAACTATAACAGAAAAGGAAGGAAATAAGGAACATTAAAAAAAAAAACAAACCACCATACCAAAAAACGAAATCAACTCCCCCCAAAAGACTCAGTAATAATACAGTTAGAATTTTTCACACTTTTCCTAGCTGCTAACCCTTTTTCTGTTGTTATGCTTACTCTTCCACTGGCCCTCAGGGTCCTTCCATCTATTAGGGTAGTGTAAAGAGGAATCACTAACACCACAACTCCTTCACTTGGAAGTCTATGATGTTGACATTGTTGGTTTCTTCTTCTCTTTAAGATCTGCTGGGGTAATTTTTATTTATTTGCTCATGCTTTTTATACCTTCCTTTTTCTCTGTTGGTCTTCAGGTCCACATTATATCCAAAATTACTACGTGGTGTACTTTTGATACCCCTAAAACCATTTTTGTCCAGGTCTGCATTTCTTTAGATAATCATTGATGAGTTGTTTATAGCCACAGGCTCTCCAGTGCCAGCCTGTGCTCCATCTCTTATCATCCCGTGTCTGTATGCCTCTGTACTGCATCCTGTGCCTACTCAAGGCCTCTTCTGTCATACCTGACCTGTATCTGTCTACATTGCTCTATTACAGAGTCATAAATATCTCATTTTATACAGAACAACTGCTTATTAGAAATACATATATGAAACTATGGTTATACCATAAGAAGACAAGTCATATTAAAACCAATTAGGCATAGTTAACTGGTTATGAGAGAAAAATACTCTTACAACCAAACCAGGTCAAAGAAAGGTTCCAGGCAGATTGAGACAAGGTCAGAAAAAATAAGCCTAACACCCATAGTCCTGAGACCTCACAAACCCAGTACGAATCCTGGGGTCTATTGCTAACAATAGCAATGCTGTATTACTGAGATATAGGCTAGGACAGATAGTATTTAGGAATAGAAAGCATTATCTTAGTTGTGGAAGTACCTATAAAGTGACCTAAGTGTTTAAAGGTATAATTAAAAATGTGGTTTTAAAAGATTGGTTTTATATAGTTTTCTACTACTACCTCTCTACAATTTTAGGTTTATGATTTAGTCTAAATAAAGCTTTCTGAAAGAGAATGTGCTGTGGAAACCCATGCCAAAGTAGGTAATAGTTTCTGCAGTGATTCAGCAACCTTATCTTAGATAGGGAAAATCTGTTTCTGAGAAAGCTTTACAAGATGTCAGTTCCATTTTAGAAGACACTATCCTTCTCTGAGTGTTGGTTGGCTTCTCAAATGAGATTACATTTCTCCTAAGACTTTCCTGAAGTCTTATTCTCATGGTCTGGCTTTTTTTTTTTTTTTTTTTTTTTCTGAACAGACTTTGAATCTTTAACTTTACCAACATTGAAAGTAATTGATTGAGTCATGTATTGAGATATTAACCTCTAAGTGAAAAAATTAGTGAATCATTGGTTATTCTTAAGAGGGTAGATATTCCAGATCACTCAATACTTCTCTAAGAAGAATAGTTTCACATGGTTGTATGTTATATCCCAATTCTTCACTTATGTAAAGGCACAAGGATCTGAAATCCAGCTGAAAGTGAAATGCAGTACTAAACAGATATTAAAGGAAGTTATATCATATTTAAATGGGATCCTTAAGAGCATCTTTGTTGCATAAGACACCGTCTATATTTTTATTACTTGAATAGAATCCTTAGTAGGTTTCCTAAAGTGATACAGCCTGGTTCCCATAACATGAATCAAGGACATCCTCAAAGACATTTCTTCTTTTTTTTGAAAGGGAATCTTTCCCTTATCTCTTTCATTTTTGGTGGATATCTAATTATACATTTTCTCTCTTACAGTATCGTGTGACTACTTGATGGTTTTGTAAATTTATAGTGGGATAATGGGCATTGTTTTAATCTAATTAAGGATTGTCATGTGGTTAAAAACAACTAGCCTTTACAACAATGGAAAGCCCTCTTGACTTAAAGAAGGAAGATCCATAGTCTCAAAAGAAAGCATTTTCTATATTATTATTTCATTATTGCTACTTATTCTTAACAGACTTTCTGCTGTTAAATAAAACATCATTTAATAGACAGTCCTGAGATGAATAAACCTTCATAATAACTATTTTCTGTTGAAAATTCAAACAGCTAACAGACATATTTGTACTTCAGCTCTAAAATTCCATATGTTGAAGCTTAAGTGTTAAAGGAAAAAAAATACCAATACAATTTGATAGAAAAGCCTACCAGTGGTGCTTTCATTACTCCAATGTTCAGATGAAATAATTTGATGTTGTTTTCAAACCAGACTTTTAATATAGCAAAGCCAAACTCCTGTACATGTTTTGCCTCTGATCATTGCTCAGCTGGATGTCCTCCATATGCCTTTTCTCTTTTATTCCGGAATGTGACTTGTTTTTCCACCCCAGATATGAAACAAAAATAGTTTTCTTAAGCTGGCAGAATTCTGTTTTTAACTAGTGAAAGAATGCATTCTGGTCACACCTCTGTGCCCTTCCCATCCATCCAAATATGACTGTAAACAGCATGTTATCATTTTGTCAATTTATCTGGCAAGGATTTTTTTACAGTTTGTTTTTCAAAGCTTTGCTGAGTCTTAAGTATTTCTCAGACATATTACTGCATCTGAATGTTAGCTGTTTTAACTGTTTTGCTTTTCTGAAAGAAAAAGTCTGTTTATTTGCAACCTTTTCCTTTTGATAGTTCTGTAATTTTCCTTCTGTTTAGTGTTTACACAGTTTATATGTGGGAGATGTGGTATTCCAAGTATAAAGAAGTATTACAAGTCTGTATCTGTTTCTCTTCATACTTCTGTTCTTTCCTCTTCCTCTTTGTTATTTGTTGCTTCTTTTAACTAATTCTGTAGAATTTTTATGTGATCTTATCACAGAATTCTTCCCCAAAATGTACTGCAAGGTGCTGAAAAGTACAAGTTCACAGCCAGGGTTCTCCCTCCACAATAAAATTGTGGCATGAGCAACTAATGAAGCTGACCTGCTATGAATTTCATATGTCCCATATCCTTCTCCATTCTTTCCTCCCACCTTTTCATGTCCATTTACACTGTGTCCCTTCTTTTGGTTCAAGTTGCACCTCCAATGCAATATCTCTGTTATATCTGCACAGTGCTTTCAGCTCCTTCCACACTACCTACCACCATTTAAAAATGGAACTAGCTGGGTGACAGGCAAAAGATGTTGTGTGTGACTGAGAGAATAGTGATGCAGCAATGTATTGATAAGCCAGTACAGGGCTGTGGATTGCCCAGATGGTTGTGCTCCATCTAGCTTTCCCTGAGAAGAGGCATTTACAGAATCTTTGCAATCTACCCAATTTTCACACATTTTTGAGCATCTGGCTATTTTTGAGACCTCCTACTCTTCTACTTGCTTAAAAATATCCAACAAATTAAGACCAAAACAAAACACAACAACAAAAAACCCGAACAGGTGTGACTGACAATCTATCAGGCAGAGGCAGGACACAAAATCTTTGTTTTCTAAATAAAACCATCAAAAAATGATGAAGTGGTGCTGCAAGGAAATCATCTAAGGAATTATACTAGACTAAGGTGAATAGAGAACAACAGGGTATTGTTATGATTAAAGATTAAGAAAATCAAGACAGTTGTATTTAGAGTTATGTTAATAGCACTGCAAAATATTAGAAAAAACAGGGTGTTTGGCTGCATAAGCCTCACTTAGGGATGAAGCGTGAACACTGCAAATCCTGAAAGAACAAGAAGAATAAAAAAAGGGAATAGTACCAGATGATGTAATTCATCCAGTCCATCACCTTGTTCTCCTATTAAAAAATTAATAAATGGACAATATTTATGAAAGCCTCTTTGTTTTTAAAATAAGTCTTTGTGAAGAAACATTTTAGCCTATACTTTGGCATAAGTTAAGCAAAACAGATGTGCCCAAAATAGTAAGATTTAAACACAGGTTTTAATTAACCCATGATTTGAGGACCCTCTCAAGAGAAGCTTTGATTTGAGGCTTTGCGGAAAACATTTTTTTTCATACTTTATTGTGTAATACAGCTTTAAATGCAAGGCCATTTTTTGTAATTCAGATTATGTTTACATTTATGTTTTTTAATTAATTTAATCTTCAAAGTAATAACCACTTCTAGAAAAATGCAAACAAATAATAATGTTAAATGATATTTTAAATTTCACATGTCTGCTAAGGAACAAGATTACAGTTATGCCTCTACTGTATCAGCATGCTTGTTCGTGTCTTGATTTGGGATGGAAGAAGTTGATTCAATGAAATGTTGCCATGTCTTTGGATTACAAAGGCTATGAATCAGGACATCAAATATCTAAATAAAGTATAAAAAATGACATTTTAAAAAATATATTTTTTGCCTAATCCTTGGTTTGCTTTTCCTAAGGGATATTTGGCAATCAGACAGATTTTAAAACCTTTTTCATGGTTAATTTTAAATAAAAAACCAAACCAAATTAAAAGAAAATAAAAAAAGAAAACCACCCCACCAAAAAACCCAAACAAGTCAATAACATACTTTTGCTTGTTTCTAATTTAAAAGATGACAAAACACCAAAACTGTTAGGTGTATCCCTGATGATAAAATCAAAAGAATTATCACAACAAATAATTTCCAACAAAGGATACAATACTGATTTCCCTGTTAATCAGAAATTATTCCACTGAATAAAAGCCTAGTAATATGGAGAAAAAGGAAATGCTGGTCTCAAAGGACATCGTTGAATTTCAGTATTTTGATGCATCTTAAACCAAGATAAGAGGTTGAAACATTCACGTTTTTCACTGATCCACAGAAATATCTAAGAAGGGTTATTTTATTTTTTTTCAATATCAAACCCACAACCCCATATTTTCATTCTGCCTTTACTTGAGTGTCCTGCTTTCACAGCTTCATTCATTCCTACAGTTCTGTAAGGTGAAATCTGCATTTGCCAAAAATATTTTTGTAGTAACTTCCTATAACAAATGGGTAAGAAGAATAGCTTCCTATGCCTCCAAGATTCACACTCTTCACCATGGTACCATGGTCCAAAGAATATATTTAGTCATTGAATTTTGGCTTTCAGGTATCCAGGGCACTGTGGCTTTCACTTAGGGACTAGGAAGTGATTTACTGTGAAAGCATTACACGTTCTCTTAATAACCAGGATCTGGTTTTTCAAAGACAACTCCAACCTGGTATAGATATTTTTTGCAGCTGCTTCTGTAAATGATTACCACCAAGATAGTCATGGGTAAAATAATAAAGTCCTGGAATCTCTTGTTGAGTTGATTTCTGAAATGTAAATTCTTCACTGAACACTCCAGGAGGCCTGTCTTGATCTCCAAATTATCAATGGGTAATGCAGATTTGAACAGTTTTGAGTGGAATCTGGCAATATAAACTGATCAAACTCAATGAAAGTTTGTTTGAGATGGCTGAATTGGTTCTAATTTCTAGTAAATTATTTACCCTGAAAAAAGGAAATAATTGAAATATTGTCATTGTTCTGAGCCTTTCTAAAGTCATATGTAAAACGCATTTTCATAAGGTTCCTACTGTGTCTCAGGGGCTACTTAATTGTGTCTCAGTCCTTAATTAGAATACTCAAACCTCCCTGACCTGGTATTCCTGGCTGCAGCTTTGTCTGACAGGATATTTATCAAAGCCTGCTCTTTTATCAAAGACATTTTCCTATTAATTTTGCAGTCGTTCTGCCGTTGTAGAAAGAGCTAACTCCCGGAGCAGACTTACATTCTTGAGTGAGTTTCTGTTCATTGTTGGTGAGTATATCTGACAGAAGAGGGGTTTGGGATACCTTCTCTTTCCTACAAACTATGTTAATAAACTTTTTACATCTGTCACAGACTTTCAGACTATTAGTGTGTATAGTTTATGGTAGAGCCTGACTCTGTCATTTCCTGACATTGTAAGTAGACTCATTAACCTGTTCATTTCCTTGAAGGCTTCCCTCCCAAAAATTTTGCATCTTAAAGTACTTTTCAGGGATTAAGAGTAACACCAAGTCCTCTTCGTCAAAAGAATTCTTGCAACTATTCCAGCTGTGCCACTTCTTCCAGGTCGTTTGGCCTTTGATCATACTTTGCTGTATCAATTGTCATGTGAATTTTATATCAACACTCCGAATATATGAAGTTCCTCCTTCAACGTACTGCTGTTTCACAAAAAATTTCCATAAAGACCTGAAATTTCTGGTTTTTTCTTTCTTTATGGGTGTCTAAGATGATAAACCACACAGATTCCTGAAGTACCTTGCAGTAGACAGAGAATAAATGAAAATACTATGCTGCTATTGCAATCTTTTTGTTTGCATATATTTTCAAATTAGCCTTAAGTATTTTGATAAAACTGTCTATTAAACAATTTATGTCTCAATAATAGGAGGAAAGTGTCATAATTTCATAATTCTTTAGAAATTATGATAATGAAAGTTGTCCTTTCTCTTATCTGAAAGGACAAAGCACTTGCTTTAAGATACTAGGTAGCAGAATTTCTTGCCAGGATTACAGGCAGTGTATTGTTCTCCATCTAGTCTGATCTGTAAGTGCACTCATAATGACCATGAAGACCATTCAAAATAGCTGTGTGACCATCTGAGAGAAGAACTGAATGGGACTTTCCTGGAAGCAAATATTCTTTTCATCTTTCAAAGTCTGATCACAGAAGCTGCAACAGTCCTTACTTCACCCTGCCTGCTAGGATGAAGAAGAACCATTTACTGAGCACATCAGAAACATTTTTGACATTAAATGAGAACAATAATGTGTTAGCTAGAAAAATATAGTGTATGTCTAACAATCTACAGGTCTTGCTCTGACAATTCCTCTCATCTTTGAGGTACCTCTCTGCATAGACACAATTTACCATGAGGAATTTCTTTATTGTTTTAAGCTTGCAATGGCACATCGAGACAAGGTCTTCCACATAAAAATAGTTTGTTTTCTGGCACATAAATTATTCTTGTGGTGCAGGTGGTCTCATTCAGCAGGGTTGATCCTCACCCCATAACTCCTCTGACTTCCAGGATTTGTGTTAGTCAGTGGGTCCTAGTTTTAGCTACCTCTGGCTTTCTGAAAGTGACAGATATATCTGCCATCCATAACTTCTCTAGTTTTTGACATTCTATGTTTATCATGGAAGAAGAGTCATCAGTTCAGGCAGAATGCCTTCAAGTAAGTAGTAGCACCCACTAATGAGAGGTGCTACTGCACCCCTACACCTTCCCACTCAAGTATAAATTCCTGCCCTCCCTAGCTGCTTCCTCCAAGTATATTGTCTTAATAACACTCCCCATTCTTCATGATGTTTTCCAGGACTGTAAAAGCTTGTGTCTATTCTGACTTTCTTTATCCCCCTCACAGTCCTACATTCTACACTCTATGTTCTCAGCAGAGACATTATGTCTTGCTTATCTGTCATGAAATGCAACCAGTTGTTTTTCCATGTACAGTTACAGCTCTGGCTGTGACTGTTGTCTTTGGTAAGGCAGTCCTTAGTCAGGCAAACGATTTGTTTTTCTACAAAGTCCCTGTGCTATCTTTTAATCTCCAGTGGAAATGTACTGGTTGAACCTTAATCTTTTTATTTTACCTATTCAGTAAAGTGAGTTTCTCTCCTTGCTAGTACCTTCAAAACACTTATCCTTTCTTGTTTAATAGGCTGAGATTCAAGTGGCTGGGCAGTAGGAACACAAACTACCTTGGCTATAACAGTCTTGAACAATTCCTTTGAGACCTTCAGGCTTCAGTTGTCCTGCTCACTACAGTGCCACACAGTTACTACTGAAAAATTGCTGTCTTAATCTCATGATATAGTCTCTTATCCATGCAGCTTAAATGGAAGAATAGATTTTTTAACCTTTTTAATTTCTTACATCAATATTTAGGGAAACTGTGAACTTGAAAAGAACCAAATTGAAAGGATCAATGTATCTGTTCATGTAGAATAGCTTCCTATTAAGTATATGTATTTTAATGCCCACAGTCTGAACCAGATTATGGTAAAATGCAAGATAAAAGTGTTTAAACCTTTAAATATACAACAGTATTATATATGCTTGTAAAGGACAGGTAATAAAAGGATACTACTTTATTGAATTATACTAACACTGGATTTTTCTCTCTATTGCCAGTATTCAGCTGGAAACTCTCTTGTTCAAGACGGGTCTCTATCTTACCGCATAGCTACTTTCTGAGGGCTTCCTCCTGGGCAATCAAAAATACTTTCTAAGTCACACTGATCTTTGCCTATTTGTTTTGGGGTTTGTTTTGGTTTTTGGAATAGATTTACACTAGATCTATTCCTCTAGAACCTGAAGGAACTCTTCAAACCTGTCATTTCTCAGGATCCTCTAGGGCTTCCCTTCTCAAATAGTTTTCTCTTCCCAGAGCTTGTTCACCTGTAACTAGATAGAGTTAGTTTTGACATTCTTCCTACTAAATTACAGAATGTTTTTTTGTTCTTTGGAAATGCAAAGTCACCTGTTCTCAAATTGCATATTACCATCTCTTGAACTCTTTTAGTAGTAAGGTGCTCTCTTCCCCATTTGATTGATGAATGTGTACATTCCAAGGTAAAGTGTCTCCACATACAAAGCCTTAAATTTGATACCAACCTGTAAACTGAAAAACATATTTAATTTGACGTTATAGATGGAAAAAATGCCTGCCATTCATTACCAGCTCTTAAGGGAGATCAGGCATGACATTAATCAGTGCTTTGGAATGATAATGGGCTGGCATAAATGTTGCCCAAACTAGTCTTTGAGGAATACTGTAACATTTCCCAACTAGCATTGGATTGAAGCTTTCCGATGAGAAAACAAACAAAGCTGTTTTTTTGGAAATATTACAATTAAGTCATAACTGAACTATTGTACAACTTAGATTAGGTGCTTAGATTAAAATTCCTGAAACAGAATTGAAATGTGTGGCTATAATTATTGAATCATAGAAAATTAGTCTAGGAAGGATGTTCTAAGCCTTCTAATCCTTCGCTGTCTTCTACCTCATGACATTCCAGATAGACATCTGTTAAATGCTTTAGGTTTAGTGATAAATACTATGTTCCTAGCAATTGCACCTGGAGTTTAGTTAAAGTTTCCCAACACCTTGTCTAAACACTTGCTGAAACTTAAATCCATTATTACTTATCCTACTAGCCCTGGACTTGGAGAATGAAAATGATTTGTTTCTACATTACCTTCTTGATTTTAAGAACTACTTGCTTTTTTTAACTTTTGCCATGTCTTGCTTGACTAAGCAAGGTCAGATCCTTCAGTCGTTTCCTGTTGTTCTTCCAAGATACTTTCTTTTGCCTTTTTTTTTTCCTCTTTGACTCTGTCCAAGGAGTTTTCTTCTTTTATTAAGTGCATCACAACAAAATTACGTATGATATTGAGATGCTACCAATGCTAAGGAAATCAGAATTATATTGGTTTTACAGTTATTGCTGCAGTTAGGCATTTTCTGTTTCACAACACAGCATTACACTGTTGATTCCTTTTCAGCTTGTGATAGAATGCTCTCCTCATGCTTTATCCATGTGTTAAGTGGTCCTTAAAAAACCTCTGGTAGCTCTGCTGAGACCAAACATTTCATTTTCAGAAATTATGCTGACCCTTCTGTGTATATTATATTCACTATTAGTTCTATTTATTTTTATACTTTATCTTCCAACATGGAAGTCAGACGTGTTGGTCCTTAACTATGTCAATCCCTAATACCACCTTTTTAATTTGTATTAATTTATGTGAAGCACTTAGATTTCTTACTACATTTAAGAAATTTCATTTCTGAGTGCCTGTAGAACTCCTAAATTAATATTGCATGGGTTGGCTATTAATATTCATTTTCTTCTAAAAACTCAATTTGATGATCAGTTCAAGAATTCTGTGGTTTGTAAGAAGCTTCTGAACTCATATGTTCTGAACGTTCTAAACTATGTTCTTGTCAGTGTATCATGAATATGAACACAAAACCACACTACATTCATGCAAGTCCCTGTTCTCCCTCTTCGTCCCTTTTTGTTCCCAGGGAGTTGTTGATAATTGTAAGTGTCGAACCAGTTTTGCATTTCCTCTGTAATGGTTCTATTATAATTCCCTAATTTGTTGATGAAAATGCCAAGTGAAACAAGAGCTTCACAGAAAACAAACTGTATGACTTCTACAGCTTCTCCATCTGTATTGACTGCTACAACATCACAGACAGAAATTAGATTGCCTTGTTACTGTTTGTGCTTGACAGTCAATGTTGGCCAATATTCATCATCATGTTTTCCCCAAACACTTACAAATCTGATTTGTTTCCTGAAACTACTCAAATTAATTGAAATTAAACCAATTGTTCTGCCATCCTCAAATTCTGCTTTTCCACTTTGTAGTTTCAAGGTCTGTGGAATGGAATCAGTTTAACGAGATTTACAAATCCTGCAGCATACATCAAACAAGGAATTTTCATTATTTTTTTCTACAATATTATCCTTTTACAGATACCTGAGCGTTATGACAACTTAAAATGATTTTAAGTATACTAGACTTTAGTTTTAGGTCTCATCTGAATATTGAGAACTCAATCAGAACACTGCCTCCTCATATCTGAGGGAACTTTGACCTCATGGAATGAGATATTGTGAGCTACACCTTTAGCAAAGCTTCGCTGCCCTCTTCTGTGAGCTACCTGCAGGAAATGTATACGAAAGTGATACTGTTTTCTGTGGAGACAGAGACCAGATGGGATGTGGGGATCCACTACACCTTCAGCTGTCTCTTTTTGAAACTTCTAATGACTTAAAGGAACACTTCAAGGGGTAATGGGTTTAAATTGAAAGTTGGTAGAATTAGATATTAGGAAAAAATTCTTAATGGAGAGGGTGGTGAAGTACTGGAACAGGTTGCCCAGAGAAGCTGTGGGTGCCCCATCCCTGGAAGTGTTCTAGGCCAGGCTGGATGAGGCTTTGAGCAACCTGGTCTAGTGGAGGGTGTCCCTGCCCATTGCAGGGGGGTTGGAAGTAGATGATCTTTGAGGTCCCTTCCAACACAAACCATTCTATGATTCTATGATTCTTCATAGCACTCATTGGCAATGGACATGTGAGATGACACTTTCCTGTTCAGTCACTGCTTTCTGGAAGTGGAATCAATGACAATTTAATAGACTATGAATAAATATTTTTTTCTCTTCAGAACCCAACTCTGGCTCTTGTTTCATTTTGCTACCTGGCACCTAAAAATAGAAGGGTAAAATCTGCCCCTTAGGCAAACAGAAACAGACCCTCCAATTATAAGAGGTAAGGCCTTTCTAATTTTTCTATAGACCTGATAGATGGGGTTGTTATTCAAGCTCTACTGATCTCAAGAGGGAAAAAGCATAGATTTGGGGATCTGTTGCATTGTTTGTGGTAAGAACTATAATCACAGTCTGCATTCAGACTTTAGTATCTGGAGCAGTTCCAAATGGGAAGTGTAAAAGAAGGCAGTTGGCATATTTTGCACTGAAGAAAAGGAAGATAACGTATATTTTGGGTTTTTGTCAAAATCTGACACTGTAAAATGTTGGGGTGACATCCTCATCCCTTGGAAGTCAACAAGAATTTTATACAAAGAAATTTTGTAAGTCCTAATGGACTTAAATGCAACTAAGATTTCATAAAGAAAATAAAATTCAGTTATTTTCTCTGGAACTGAACTGCTCTTCTAGATCATAGGAATTTATTTTGTCTATTTCAAAGGCAAAGTTATTTCAATCAGAATAATCTTGAAAATAGTTCAAGCTAACTCATCCTTTTTTAGTATGAGAGAGGATTCCAGTGGACACATCATCTGTTGCCACCACTCAGTTTTAACTTCCATTAGAGACATAATATCAGACAACCACATGGGCCGTAACTGCAGCATCTTAAACTGTTGTGGTAGTTATGGATGCAGTACCACATAAGAGTTACTAATGAGTTTTTCCTGATCATGTTAAGACTAATACTTAAAACCAACACAGGACTGTATCTATTTGCAAATGCTGATCCATGTACCAAAGTTTGATATAGAAACTAAGGAAGGGCTAATTCTTTTCTTTGAAGTACAGCTGCCTCACAGGAGATTGTGTTCTAACTTCCAAAAACACAGTGGTCAAACTCCTTCTTGAGAGAGGCTTTTGGTTCTTCCAGGGCTGGAAACAGCTTGGTGAATGTTTTGGAATTGCAGGTTTGTATGCTGGCAAGTCCCACAGCCATTAGGCAGAAAGTAAGCTATTTTTGTAGCTTTCTGTGAACTATACTAATTCAATATGTTGTTCCGTCTTAAGAAATGCTATTTAAAAAAAACCAGCATGATGCAAAATGCATGCTTAATGCTTATACAGCAACAAAAAATGTCCCTTCTCTAGAAAAGTGATTAAATTTCAGAATCTGTTTTTAAACTGCATGTTTTCATTAATAACACATTTATGTTAAATGCAGATGCTAAAGTTTCACAATGTAGAATTAACATAATAATTGGCTAGAGCTGTGTTAGTTTTGTCTTTCTTAACATTATATTGGGGGACAGTTTAGCAGATGTCTGATTTACACTTTGTTAATAACAGGGACAATACACAATTTGAAGGGATCTCTTTAAGAATAATTTTTGGATTCGACCCTAAACAAACATAACACGGGCCTTCAACAAATCCAAGAAATAAAACAAGAAATAAATTGGATACAAGGGCCCATATGCTGCATACAAATCAGGTCTATTATCTTTGCTTACCTTATGGCAGAGATACCATTTATAAACCATCTTTATTGCAGAGCAGAGATAAAAACTGTATGTTACCAGTACATTATAGCTTATCACTCACAAACAGGTGACGAGTCAGCTCCTTCTTTAGGAAAACAACCCCCACCAGAAAACAAAAAAACCTCTAGGTGTGTACATTTACTGTGTTTATTTAATTGTAACACAGTGAAAACATAACTAACAAGAAATATCAGCTGCTTCTTCCCAGACACAATGCATCCCATCTGCTCAGCCTAAGAAATACCAGCTCAGCACCAGTCATCTCTTCCCACACACCTGAATATTAGAATTCCATTGCACTGTAGAATTTCTAAGTCAAAAGGCTGAAAGGGTCAAAACTAGTATATACCCTTTGAGGTTGAAAAATGTCCAGGCTTACACAACGACTGGTGGGTTTAAATATATTTTGATGAATAGGATGAATGTTGGGTTGTTTTTAAATTTCTTTGATTGTTGTAATATAACATTTCTGTGACTGCATAAGACTTTCTACTGTCTGATACACTGTTGGGTACAGGAGATGCTCCTGCTCATATGTATAAGGAAACAAAGTCACCTAAACTTTTCTGATGATGCTTTAATGTGATATAATTCTTATCATCATCCTCATTATTTAATCAATCAAGGTTGGTGACAGTGTGATGTACATTCGGGAATTAAATCTTTCATTAGAAAAAACAGGCAAAACCTGATAAAAACAACATAAAACATGAAAAGAAAAAAAATAAAAAGAATGCTGCAATATCATCCTGCTTCTCTTACATATTTTCTGTCTTGGTTTAGCCAAGTAACTCAAACAATTACTGTATTATGAAATCTAGGATTAGTGTGTATGATAATGTATTGATGTGATAATGTATAATGATCTTTATTATTGTCTTTGACTGGATTCCTTGTCTGTAAAATAGGAGCAAGACAGTGACATGCCATATGAAAGATCTAGAAAGCTAAATCTATTAACATCTGAATTATAACATAAAGTTATTCTAGGACAAGCAATGAAGGATATACCTTTGCTGCATCATCTGTCTGTGTATACCTTACCATACAACTATCACCATCTGCTGCTCACAGCGTAATGCAATACTAACCCTGTAAAAGAAACTGTTCTGATTTGGAATAATACATCTTTTTCATTGGGAGTTTTGGAAAAATTCCCAGCTTAATCTAAGCACACCAGCATACTGCAAAACTGGCACTAATGTTTACCAACTATACCTAACAGTCAGCAAACACATTATTTGTTCTTCTCTTGTAGTATGATATTTATGTCATGTTCTGTTAAAAAAAACGTGACTGAACAGCAGGGAAGATCACCTGTTTGATGTCTTGCTGCAAAATTCTGGACCCTTTTTGGAGATGGAGTGGGAGCTTATGCCTTTTTAAGAGCCCAAGTGCCTGTGGAAGTGAGGGGTGCCACAGAGTATGTGAAGGGTCAGCAGGGACTGAGGGAACGGGCAAGCTGTAAGCATCCAGAAGGAGCAGAGATGAGGAGACTCCTGCGAGCAGTAAGAAGCAAATACAGAGCCAAGTTAAACACACAGTAAGGACTGTGTGGAGTTTGCTACAGTTCAGAGGGCCTGGAAATTTCTGGAGTGAGAGAAAGAAAGGAGGAAAATTCACCCTGCAAAAATATGTGAGCAGAAGGGAGAGTTTTTAAATCTTTCATGTTAATCTGTCTCTAATGTGCATATCATATGTTCTTCAACTTGTTAAAAAAACATGCATTGGGTCTTGTCAGTGAAATACAGCGAGAGAACAAGAAGAAGTCAGCACAAATTGAAATACAAAAAATGCCATTTAAACATTAAAAAAAGATTTTATTTTTTTTTTTTTTTTTTTTTTTTTTTTATGTGGGTGACTGAATAGTGCAACAGGTTGTCCAAAGAGGCTGGGGAGTCTCCATTCTTACAAATATTAAAAACCCAACTGGATGGAAATCTGAACAACCTGCTCTAGGTGATCCTGCTTTGAGCAGGGTGTTGGACTAGGCCAACCTCAACCACTATGCAATCCTGTTTTAGGAGATTTTGTTTGCAGGGAAGGGGAAGTTTCTATGTTCATTTCAGTTAGAAATATCTTTTTTCTCCCGTGTTTAATTAAGGATAATGTGTGGACATATCTGTTCCTAACCCCTGGCTGACTTGTGCTTCCACAACAGAAACCTATCAGTAGCTAACATCCATGTAGATATGCTGCTGCATGGGAAGGTAAAGGTGGCTTCCAAACCTTGAAGGTGTAGGAACACAGAAGGCAGCAAAGGCCACTAGAGGTCATACAAACTATTGAAAAGAATATAAACCAAGTCATTTATACTCCAGTTGGAAGTCTTTTCCCATGCCACCACTCTGCTTGCTTGGCGGTCTCAGGTCAGCTGCCTTCCCAGTATAAGGCTGCGGTCAGGCATGTTTAGCTTGTTTTCTTCCTGAGCCTGGTCTTCAGCTCTGGTTTAGTCATGTGAAGATGATATCACTTTATGGAGAAAATTCCACTGTGATCACAGACCATGGAAATGTCAAATGCTAGTAAAAAATGTAATCTGATTCTAGCAGAGAAATGTTTTTCTTGCATTCCAAATACAGATTCAGTGAGTGGTCAAGACAGAGTATGGGAGAGCTAGAGCAAGCAGCAATAGCAACAGTATTCATCTTCCCCAAACCAATTCAACAATCGGCTCTTACAATTTCCAAGATCTGTTTCACTGGGTTTTATAACAGGAGCTGAGATGGAGAAGAAATGAGACTTTAATGATGAGACTGCTCCACCCAAAGCTTTATCATTACTTTCTGTCTACTCTAATATCCAGTCTCCTGACTTAGAAATTAGCAGTTTATTTTCTTGCTACTGTCTCTTCTTTACATTTGCTTTATTGTCTGTCACATGCACTTGCAGACAGAGAAATAAGACTTCAAATCCAAATACGCTTAGAGTTAAGTTGGTTTTATGGCTTTTGTTGCCATTGCCTCTTGTTCTGTTGCTTGTCACTTGGGAGAAGAGACCGAGACCAACCTCACTACAACATCCTTTCAGGTAGCTGTAGAGAGTGATAAGATCTCCCCTGAGCCTCCTCTTCTTGAAGCTAAACAATCCCAGTTCCCTCAGCTGCTCCTCACAGGACTTGTACTCCAGACCCTTCCCCAATTTCATTGCCCTTCTCTGGACACGGTCCAGCACTTCAGTGTTTTTCTTGTCCTGAGGGACCCAAAACCAAACACAGGATTATAGGTGCGGCCTCATCAGTGCCCAGTAGAGAGGGACAATCACTGCCCTAGTCCTGCTGGCCACACTGTTCCTGATGCAGGCCAGGATGCCGTTGGTCTTCTTGGCCACCTGGGCACAATGGTAGCTCATATTCAGCTGATTGCTGACACCTCCATGTCCTTTTCTGCTGGACAGCTTTCCAGCCACTCTTCCTCAAGCCTGTAGCATTGTAGGGGGTTGTTGCAGGACCCAGCACTTGGACTTGTTGAACTTCATACAACTCCATCAATCCAGCCCATTCAGAACCCTCTGAAAAGCCTTGCTACCCTCCAGCAGATTAACACTTCTGCCCAACTCAGTGTCATGGGTTTTGATCCCTGTTACTTCCTAAGTACTTTTAGGCAAGTTATACCAGCTGGCCCCATGTCTGGTGTGCTAAATATGGCACTTCCCTATCTCAGTAAAATGATGACAATGACTCAACGTGATGTTACTGGTGATGAGTTTTGCACAGATAGTGATGAATGAGCGATGGCTTCAGGGTTGTATGAAGATAACTCTTTTGGAATAGTGCAAGATAATTATTAGGAAAAGCCATTTTTATTTGCTCTGTTTTCAAAGAATAGGGAAAAAGAGCGAGAGAGAGCACCCACAAAAATCAGAGGACAGTTATGACAGAAGAACACCTGGAAACCAGGAAGGACCCTAAGTCACTTTTATGGTCTGATTTAGGGCTGGGAGCTGAGCTCCCTGCTGTCCTTATCCAAGGCAAAAGATCTAAATACCATGCCCCTTAAATTAGTCCTTTTTTAACTTCTCAGTTTAACCTTCTCTGCATTAGGTGTTGTAGAGGCACAGAATAACTTGGATATAAAACCATCTGTGTCATATCCCTTAAAATATTTTGTGCTTACCAGTGACCACAGCAGAATATTTCTTTTGCTGAAGCCTCCAGTAAGAAAGCTAATGATCCATTAAAACGTCTCTGCTTTAATGCATGCTCTGTCTTGCACCACAGAAATTCCCAGAGGATGGAAGAAGAAGCACAGGATTAGTTTTATGCAGCGAGGAACAATGGGACATGGATTAATTTCCTTTTCTCCTATAACAAGGGTCTTTTGGATATCATAACAACAAGGAATTTGCGATGAAATTCTGAAGAATGAGCTGATTGCATATGGCAGATTACCAGATGGTTTTTAGTTAAATAGTTAATTAAGGAAAAAGGAGCTATGCGAGTTATGAGTTACAGATTTGTAGTTTCCTTCATAACCAAAATAAACACTCTATGAGAATATATAGCTGGATGAAACTTTTTCTTTAACATAAATCACTTAATACATGAGTTCACTAGGAGTGTAGGACCCAGTTTCCTGTAATTACAGAATGTACTTTGCGTGCAGATGCAAGTTAGACCATTCCTGTTCCCTCCCTTCCTTCCTTTTTGTGTCCTTCTCTCTTTCTGTCCATCATTTCACCACCTCCTTCCTTCCTTCCTTCCTTCCTTCCTTCCTTCCTTCCTTCCTTCCTTCCTTCCTTCCTTCCTTCCTTCCTTCCTTCCTTCCTTCCTTCCTTCCTTCCTTCCTTCCTTCCTTCCTTCCTTCCTTCCTTCCTTCCTTCCTTCCTTCCTTCCTTCCTTCCTTCCTTCCTTCCTTCCTTCCTTCCTTCCTTCCTTCCTTCCTTCCTTCCTTCCTTCCTTCCTTCCTTCCTTCCTTCCTTCCTTCCTTCCTTCCTTCCTTCCTTCCTTCCTTCCTTCTTCCCCTCGTTATCTCTTTCTCTTTCTTCTGTGAAAGCTCCTTTTACGCACAATGTAGAAATTATATTTTGTATCATTTTTCAGGAAAAAAAAAAAAAAGAGGAGTTAAAAAAGTCAGGAAATATTTTTTTAAACCTAATTGGCTTAGAGTAATTATTTTGTTGATCTGTTGGGGCTTGTAGAAGGGTGTGTTTTAATAGGTTTTAGTAGGTTACTGGGAAAGCAGAAATTAACTCTTTTGGAACTAAGAGCAAGGCATTTGCACAGGGGATGTTTCTGATTTTCACCATTTAGGTTGAGTACTTTATGTAGGGCAAGGGAATTTCAAAAATCCTCACTGATTCTGAATCTCCCTTATTTTTGTTCAGGCACATGAGTTTTAGGATAGGGAGGCTGGGGGAAGTGACCCTGCATGATCTGTAATGTCAGACAACATTGTGTGAAGCAGGCTAAATGTCATTCCTGTAGAGGTAGAGTGATGAGGGGATGAATGTTATTTGCGTGAGGGATGGCTGCAGATGATCTCATTAATCTTTCATTTTATGGACACTGGTTTCAAAGGCAGACAAAAGTGTCTCAGAATGTACAAATGGCATAAAGACTAGTCTCTGGCCACTCAGGGTACAAGCAAGCATGGTTTGCTTAAATGTCACATTGAGTTGTTATCCCTGGGTCTGAAGATCTTTGCAACTCTACTGAAGCCTGGAAATAAGGCTCACATAAATACAAAGCAAGATGTGCACATTTAAGTCCAGGTGAGAAATATTATTTGGATGCTCCATTAGGATGTATTACTAGGATTCCCACATCACAGGAGGATGTGCGCAGATGCATTGCCACCTGAGACAACCCACAGTCAGAAGTCCAGGGACAGCATGAGGTGAACCTTTATGCATTAGTGACAGACAGCATTCTGCTGTTCGTGCTCAATTATTTCTGCCTATTGCACACAGAATAACTCCAGGAATTGTCATATTATTCTCTTATACTTCTGACATTGCACAGTGATGAGAACTTTAACTTTACATTTATTCAGACCCTTTGTTTTTTTAAACCTGTAAATAAGCTTGTTCTTGAACCTAATACCTCTCCCCTTCCCTTCCTGGCCCCCATCCTGTACCATTAAGGAGTTACTAGCTAAAGGCACCTCTGGAGGTAGAATAACCACTTAGAGAAGTCTGCTTTGGTGCAGCTGAAAGCTCACCTCACCAAAACCCTGACCTCTATGAAAAGCAGTGAAAATATCACAAAGAATCCCCTCCCCAGTAAACACTTCACTCTCTTAAGGAAGTGTTCCCCAAGGTTTCTGGTAGGATTTTAGCTGACCTTTACCTAAAGAACATCTCTGCTAAGCAGCACATTTTCAGACTTTCCAGGTTAAGACTTAAGACAAGTTTCACTGTATATGTAACTGTGTAAACAGCCCAAGTCATCGTCACTACATACCCAGCTCACAGTAGACTATGTAGTCATGTAGTTCCACTGGGAGTTCATCATTAAAAAAAAAAAAAAAAAAGTCAGATATGGATGAAGCAGAGACTTCAAGGGAAGAGTAGCTCCTCTTTACCCTGACTCACCTTAGTCCTCTCCAAGGAAAGAGTGATATTTGTCACAACATATGTCAGGGCAGACTTTTCTGTGCTCTCCTGTTCTGAACACCTTGGAAGCCTCTCTGGGTGCTTGGTGTGACACAGTCACTCTGTCTACACTTGCCTAAAGATGAATATGTTCAGAAATAAAAGTGAGTTTTCTATATGTATTTCAGCATGTCCCAGAATTTCTTCTGACTTTGCAAGTGGTACCTGAAAAATAAAAACAATCTCTAAAATTTAGTCTACGAATTGTCTTAATCCCATTTTAACCCCATGGATTATTTTACTTAATAATGATTTTTGTCACAGGATTTCCAGTTGGTACACAGGGCAAAGATTTTAAAGATTTGAACTGAAGTTGCCAGAGGAAATATAACATATTGCAGACCTCAGTGAGAATTACATTTTCTCTGTCACTACCACCTGAGCATTACAAAAACAGTTCTAGATTAAATTTAACCAAGGAAAGATTCTTAGAGTCTTTTACTTTCCTCACAGTACCACCCCAAAATAAAGTAATTTGTTGGAAGTTTTTTACCCACAGCAGGGTCACAGCTCCCACATTCAGACAGTTGCAATGTGACTATATATGCACAGCACTTCTAAAGAATAGTCTGCTATTGCCATTGTCAGGGGACCAGTCTTGCAGATTTTTTTGTGGTAGCCGAGCCAAACAAAAAACACTTTAAAACACTTTGTTTTATTGTTTACTTTCCCTATTTCTCCAAGCATAATAGTTACCTGCAGACAGATGGTGTCAGTTCTTTGTGTGTTCGTGCAGCTTGGGAGGAGCACACAAGGAATCGTTTTGCTCTTTTAAAGCTTGTAGAAGCCCAGATGGAATGGCTGTTCAATGTAGGAAGGAAAGTTTCTATATCTAAGATCTTTGAAGCTTAAACTGGTCACAGCAGAAAAATATTGGTATTATGACCTTCCAGAAATATGTGATTTACCTACAAATAATCCCCCTGAAAATTCTAAGAAGCAGACAGGTTCTTGTAAATGTCTGTAGAACCACTTTTAGCTCATATTTAGTAATTGCTTAGATATCAGGTTCACCGTGTCCCTTTCAGTCAGTACAACCACACTCTATGTACTTTTAAGGAGCTGCATCTTTTCTACAGCCAGATAAGAGTTGCAGATTTATGAAGTACTTCATTAACCATTGACTTGCACCTCTAATGCAATAGGAGTTATACCCAGTAGGACTGTTGAAACATTTCTTCAGAGCTATCTTAGCATGTCTTATTTACAGCAGGGCTTGAGAGACCAGACTCTGTACTCTTCTCTAAAACATAATTCTATTCATCTGTGTGATAGGTAGGTAATACTTTAGTATAAGCCCAATGAGGCTGTGAACTTTAATCATAGTTTGTAAAATATTTAGAAACTACTGGCTTAAAGAAGTGTGTTAAAAAGACACTGGCTGCTATTATGAGTTGTATCTCCCTTCTGATGCATATACCAAATCCTGCTAACATAAAATCTAACATACAGGGAAGCAAGAAGGGCTCCCTCCAATAAATTATTATTTATTTCATGATTTACTCAGGCAAAAAATAAATATGGCTTATAAGTGTGTAATGTTAATAAGACCAGCATTTTTTGTTTCAAAATATTTTAAATTACTTCATGAAAATAACATTGACTGGTTTTACCTTGTATTGAACTAAATCTTTGTTTGTATTATGGAAATTTGCATCAGCATGCTTTGTCAACGTGAATATTCAGGTTCACATCCCTTCTGCAGATGTTTTTTATCAAATCAGAAACAGGCATTTTTATGAGAACACATGGTTGAAAATGTGATAAAACCAGGGTCATCAGCTTGTTTTTACCCTCTGAAGAGCACCAAACAGTAGAATTTTGCAGTTAAGTTACACTACTACAGAATTGATTAGCAAAGACAGAGATTTTGCAACTATATTAAAAGCCTTTTTAATATGTATAGCGGGTCCTCTCTCCTGTGTACATCCATTGGCTTGAGTCACATTGTATGTGCAGATATTGTTGATATTATCTGTACCTTTTTCATTTGGTTGGCTGTCAGGTGGGAAAATGAATGTGTGAATAAACAAACAGGGCTCAGCTGCTTACCCATATGAATACAGAAATCAGTCCCATCACTCCTTCCCTGAAGAACCATATGTAGCATTGATTATAGGCTTAACAAGATAGACATACTTCTTGTACAATTAAAAAGTGGAAGTATTATTATGCCTTAAAGTCACTTCAACCCTTAAGCATCGTTAGATAATATGTCCTTTTTTTCTGAGGGACACAGAAGATGGAACTTTATTTTAGGATATAGCATCAGTCAGAAACTGTCTTCCACTCTCATTGCAGAGTAGTTCACTCACAGGGTTGCCACAGAAGGTCCATTAATGTCAGCTGATTTTGTACCACAATACTTTTTGCACAGGGAAGGGGATTGTTGGCTTCTGCTTCTTTGCCATCAGTCAGAGTACTTGAGAGTTATGAAGACACTGAGCCTTTATAGGCTGAATGTCCACGCACCCTGTTCAGGTAGCAGCAACTAACAGGTATATACATAGGATTCTGCTTAGTGTTTGTTCTGTGCCTTAAGATTTTCAGACACTGATCATTGTTTTCCTGAGAGGCTATAATGTGAAAATGAGGTGAATGAAATGTGATTGATAGAGAAAAAAATCTGCAGGTAATCAAATAAATTCACAGAAACTCTCCTTCTTCCCCTTTCTTTTTGTCGTACATCCACACACAACCATACAGTCTTTTTTACGATGGAATTAATTGAATTATAAAATATGTCATATGCTCTAAAAGCAAACTTCTTCTTCCTGTCTTTCACTGTGGTAAAAAGGACCATTAACAAAATTAATTACGTATTTTGTAGATATTTATAAAAAATTCTGCATGGCAATAATAATGGCTTAGCACAGTACTCTTTCTTACCTTTCAGAATTATGTCAGTGTGCTTTGTGTGTTATATAGACTTCATATTTTATGGAGAAGATGCTCTTTTGCAGTGCCACTGGATTTTACAGCCAACTGGATGACCTGCAGAGAAGCTTGTGTGCCTAATTAACCCCTTTTAACTCTATGCAATTACTGTTCACATCCATTACACTTTTGATGAAGAATAAGCATTAAAAATTACACCATGAGCCAGTACAAAATAAAAAATTTAGCAGCAGTAGTACAACAGCTGCCAGAATATAAGAAAATACTAAGCATAAGGTATTGAGTCATCATACCACCCAGTACAGAACTTTTACAAAAGAAAACAATTTATGTACCACTGGGCTGATTGTTTGGACAAGTGAAGAGGGGATGCAAGGAAATTGAGTTTCAGTCTGTAGCTCAGGCACAGCCTGCTTACTCTCATGAATTTGGCTATATTAAATCTAATTCCATCTTATATTCATGCACGGTTAGTTAAGTAGTGCATTGTCCCTGTCAGAATTCAGAACAGAAAATGCCCTTAGGACATGGGTTCTTGGTCACTCTCTGTGTGATGAGTTTTGCTGCTGAGAAAGAATTTCATTAGAAAAGCAACACATCTATGCCATGTTTATTCTTTCCAGAACAGTTCTTAGTTTCTGAGGGGAATCTAACCAAAATTCAGTGTTTATTGGAAAGCAAGATTAACTGTCATGTAAGACAGTGTTACAAATATGTTGCTTACTTAGAAACCAAAGTGTAGCAAAAGACTAGCAACAAAATAAAAGTTTAGCTTTTGTTTTCTGACTTCCAACAGTAAAAAACAGAGCAATGTGACCTAAAAATGGGAGTCCAAAAGCTCTCTCCCTGGACGATCTAGACTAAGAATTTAAGGGTCTTGTGTTTAACCTTGTTGGACTAAAATCTTGGATACTACACACATGGATACTAAAGAAAAAGACACAAAGTGTGCAAACTGAAGGACATCTCCACTGTGGCCAGTATGTTCAGTGTATGTCATGCTGGCAGGTCAGGTCAAGGAGAACTGCAATTGGCACTTTCACTGTGCTGTCAGGAAATGATGCTGCAGGAAGATCTGCAGGAAATTTCTTCTACATAAAAGGTATACAGATTATTATGAAATTTTAGGAAGACTTGCAAGAACAAAACCCATTGAAGGTATGTTGCTCCACAGAAGTACCAGAACATCTTTGGTACTTGTCTTTGTGTCAAATAATCTCACTAAACCAAATTGCCCGGTAGCTGCATGATCATCAGACCTGTCACAAAGACCAACCACAGTAGCATATTGCTTATGAGCATGGTGGAGGGAGTGTGAATTTTTTCTCTGCGAGTACCTTTTAGATATTGCATCAAACTGATTAAAATTAACATCTTATAATCAAGAAAAAAACCCCGAAAACAGCAAGTGAGTAGTCCTAGCATAGCATTCTACAAACAATACTCTGCAAATCAGAAGGGGGTCAACCATTTTACAACAAATAAAACAAGCAAGTAAAGACCTAAAGCCATGAGATCAATGTGGTGCAGTAGAAGTCCACTTGAATGCAGAAAATTGACATCGTAAGTAGAATTTATTGCTTAAAATAAAAAGGAAATTATTTGCATGCCATTTTCTGGTTATTGGAAAAAGAAATGGTAGGTACACAGAAACTGCAGAGTTACAACCAATTGTGCATTCCAGAGAGCATTCTTCGTAAACTGCAGCTTCTGCTCCACTGGAGTAACATTGTAGAGCCAGAAAGGCTCTCGGAAAGCCACATGCGGAAGTGTAATATGAGCCTGGAAAATAAAGGCATACTTCACTTATCTCATACAAATTTACAGAAAACAGCAGTAACAAAGAAAAATAAAAACAAGGAAGCTTGGATGAAAAGCTAGCAGAAATAAAAAATATTGCATTTTATTTTTTAAAAGGAAAGAATAAAATATAGATGGCTTGTTCACTTGTTCAAAACCAGTTTCTGTTGACTTTTGAAGATAGATTGCAAACTGCTGATCAAGACTGGCTTACACTGAAGAATAAAAAGAAGGGTCCCAGTGAAAATGTATCCAGAGAATCAGAAGATTGATAAGAAATAATTAATTCACAGCTGTACTGACATTGGACAATATTTAAATTTAAGTAGAAGTTATACTTCAAGCATTCATGTACTAAGCTTTTCAGGTAGATTTAGAACCTGACCTGAGTTATATATTATTGTATATATAGAATAAGTGTACCTTAAGATAGTCTTTCTGTGTGCAGATTTGAGTATTTAAGAGCACTGTATGTTTGAAATTCTTGTTGATAAATCCCAGTTAATTTGTCTTATCCCAAGTGGCCCACTCTGCTGTGAGCAAACCAAACTAACAGTTAAAAAAAACCCATGGGTAACTGTAAGAAGATGAATTAGTGTTAATTATAATATTTCTTTTTTTTTTTCAAGTGTCTGCTTTCATTCAGACAAAATACATTTCTTACCACACACTATAAAAATAAAAAATCAGACAATATGTTACCAGTCAACACATATAAGCAACCACTTAGTACAAAACTAAAATAAAATTTAAAAACCTGCATAAGCATTGTCAGGCAAGCTTTACTTGATTATCTCTTTCATAACTGTGTCTTAATTAGATTGTAAGAGCCTCAGGGATCATGTTAATTTTTTAATAAGTTTAGAGAGCCTGGCCCTCATATTAAATAGACATAGTACTGCAATAAAAGTATTACCAAGTGACATCAGTATTAACTACCATAATAAATGAAAGGTTTTCTTCAACTACATTTAAGAACCTCACAATTCTGAAGGAAATCAGACAGATCAAGGTAGAATTAATGATGTGGGAGTTTGGACATTTTTGTTCCCACTGAAATAAGCCTGTCTCTGTAGGCAGGAGTTCCTTAGGAGTTACCAGGATGTAACCATAGAGTAACAACATTCCCTTTTTCTTAGAGTTGTCCTTTGAGTTCTGTCACCTGACAAAAAAAAAAAAAAACAACAACCAAAACCCAACCAAAAGCCACACACACACAACCCAAAAAAACAAAAAAACCCCAAAACCACCACAACAAAAAAACCCTAAACACCTGATTTTAACAGATCAGTATCACTGGGGTATTGGCAAATCCCAGCTAAACTGATATTCAGGGAGCTTGTGATTCATGAGATCAGCACAACGTTACCATCCTAGTCACAGGAATGAGATTTACCCAAGTGTGAGAGAGATCACAGTGAAGAGACTCTCCACCTTCCTCAATGATTCAGACAACAGATAGGTCATGTGGAGTACAGTGCGAGTCCTTTGACAGCTTCATCATCTTGCAACTGCCTCACCAACTGCAAGGGTGGCATGTACTATATGTTACAATCTTGGCTTCTTTGCAGCTGCGGTTCCATTTCTTTACATAATTTGTTCTTTGGCACTAGAAAAAGATTATAATAAATGAAGTGTTGCTTTCAAAGTTTCAGACACCAAGATATTTTTTTTTTTTTTTTTATCCTGTTTGGCAAAGGTGGCTTTAATTTGACTTTCACAAGTGTAAAAACCTGTCCTCTCAGAAGTTTGTCAAACTATTAATTTTATAGCAAGGACAACAGAGTACAGTAAAACCTTTTCACAAAGCCAGACAGCTTAACCTAATTAAATGGCTGTTTTGACAGGTGGTTTAAAGTGCAATGAACACTATTGAGAATGGCTACAGAGTCGTATATGATGAGTGTCTGTATGTTTATGTGTGCAGGTGAAAATGTGACTGTGCGGGGGGTGACAATAGATCTGTGCCTATAAAACAGTTTTTTTCCCCAAAAGCCACAGCTGTTTGAGATTTATAGATTTATTTCAATTAATTGTGTTAGATATATTGACTCAGGTGAATAACTACACCTGGACTATAGTAAAAGAAAGATGTTTATGAATGTCTGTGATGTCATTCATCAGGGAAAATGAGATGTGCATTTTACAAGGGGAAATAAGCCTTGTAGGAAATATATAAACATTGTCATAAGGGATCTGATTTCTGGTTCTGCTCAATATCACAAATGATGTTTGCTCCAGTAAAATGGTGCATTTGTAGTAGGAATTAGTGAACATTCAGGTCTCCAAAAGCATGCTGAAAGGGCTCTGAATCCATCTGAGTTTTGGCAGTTTGGCACAGTGAGCTAGATTAGAAGTCTGGATCCTGCACACGGAAGTCCCCACCCCGCATCCACTCCCTGTCTGCAGGGATTCCCGGGCTCTTCCTTTTGCAACTGCTACTTACATATGCAAGTCTGCCTTGCAGAGAGCTAGCCAGATATTGTTGCCAAAAGAGTGAGGGCCTTAGGGCCTAAACTGCTATGTAGTATCTCTGTCCACTTCTTTTGAGCTCAGATAAGCTTCTTATTATTTTAACTTGACTTGTAAAGCCTTGTGTTCTCAAGTATTTTGATACTGTCCTCTAATGACAAGGAATAAATTTTGCTCTACTATAACCTATGCATGCTTTCAAGGAATATTATGTGTTGCCATAAAGTGATGACAATTCAGTTTCAGTATTAGAACAAACACACTGTAAACAGGGTAACCTGCCAAAACTCTGGTATGATTTGGGCTGAGTTCACTTGTCATGCTAAGAAAGTATGTTTCCTTCTAACAAAGTAAAGCTGTTATACCGATTAACTTTGTGCCTTTGAAAAAGATTTTGTTTGGGTTTGGTGGTGTTTCTTTGTTTTGTACAGTGCTTGCCATACTGTAGTCATGCAATAGATATAGTACAGTATATCTTTCTTTAAGCTGCATTTTTTTTTACTATCTTCTTGGAAAATTACTGATGATAAGTAATTCTGTAGCATAAGCAGGCTGCTTTCAGTTCACCTCAGTCTTCAGTACTCTGGTTCTCACTCTGCTGATATTTCCAGATTCCCATAGCTCATTGTCTATTAGTTGTGGTATCTATTATGTCACTGAAACAGAAGGAATCCTTAATCACCTAAACTTTGCTCTGGTAGGTCTGTTGATTATTTCTGTTTTCTTGTGTGAAGGTCACAAGGAAATTCTGCAATGTGGCCTGGTGAATTTGAAACAAGGTGAATTTGAACCTGCAGACCTGCCCATCTCTGGGTTTGCAACTATCCACCTGGGTGACCTGTCTCCTCTTCATGTTTCAGTTGGGTGTTTTCATCTTGTCTTTATATCTAGAAAGTATTCTCAATAAAGATCCAAAAAAATTACTTCAGCATGCTTTCACTTATAGCACACTCGAACTATTTTGTACTGTGGTGCCTAGAAGAAACTTTAAAGCTCAGGCTGCCACTGTCAGTGAAAACCACCCAACATGTTAATCAATAGTCTTACTGTTTCTTTGTGCTCCTTAGTCTGGCTGAATCTATTAGTTGTCTCTGTGGTCGTGTATCTTCTGCTCTGAGATGTGCTTAGCACAACACTGTGCCAATGAGCAAATCTCTGAAGCTCTCAAGGGCCTGAGAAAGCAATGAATTACATATATGTGCCTCAGTTTTGCCCATGCAAAAGTATGAATAATACTACATCATTCAGAAAAGCATTCTGAAGTGAACTGAGAAAAGAGTCAGGTATCTTATGTACAATTTTTTATCTGATCAAAAAATCAGATTTCCACCAATCAGTTATAATTCTTATGCACACAGAACCTACTTATGTAATATTTAGTAAGCTAGACAAATGTTTTGCTGAATTATTTCCAAAATAACTAAAGTTGTAAGGAAGTCTATCAAAAGTTTTTCTTCTAGAAAAGGGTATAGTAAGTGCAGTACCAGCTTATCTAAAATGTTGCATTAAGTTCAGAAACTTTGCAAACCACATCAAAGCAGCATGGGAAATCAGGCTCCTTGGCCACTCAATCCTAAGTCTTTACCAGTTCTGTCAGATAAAGAGAGAATTGCAGTGGTGGATATGGCTTTTGAACTTTTAGCCATTCAAAACATCTGAGAATTATTCACTCATTTGCAACAACTGTTTCACAAGTTAAATGGCTTTTATGGTCTTGTGGGTTTGAATGAAGTTGGTGATTAAAATGGAATAAAGTTCAAGCAGACTAAAGATATATGTAGAGGTCAAGCAAAGTAAAGGAATATTTTGTGCAAATGATCAAAGGCAGACAGGAAAAAAACCTAGGCTCATATGAAGCAAAGCATAGTGAAATCTCATACAATCTCATACAGGAAGAGGATTTTACATATTAGATATTTCTGGTTTACATGTATACATCATGGTACCTCTTTTTGATAACTATGTCTGAATATTTTTCTCTTGGTCTGACTATTAATCATTTTCTTCCAACTCACACTGCAATTTGGCTTTCCTCCAAGACATTTCAGCGGTTTTTTCTCCGTGAGTCTCCACCTGTGAAGTTAAAAATCATTTGTATTAAGAAGCAAGTCTATCAGAACTTTCCAAATTCTTTTAATGATAATCGGCAGCATCTATTTTTCAGTCAGTGCTATGTGACCTCTAATAATACTGTCAGAAGCAAATCCAAGTAGGATAATGAGATTAAGAATCTAAGTTTTACTGCATCCTTGAATGGTCAATTAGATGAACACAAACCACCAACAGGTTAAAAAGTCCAGGTACTCACTTTCATTATTCCTCAATCCAGGAAATTATGTTGTCCACTTCAGTGGCTGGAAAAAACTTTCCTTTATGTCCAAACTTGGCTGATGTTCATGGGCAGCGAGTGGTCCCAAAAGAGTCCTTGAAGAACAGACAGTCTGTTAGCTATGTAGTATATCCACAGTGTCTCAGGAATAATGAACGATCTGGGGAAACCAAAAGTTAAGACAGGAAGAGTGGATAAGAAAAGGGAGAGAGGGCAGAGACAGGATTTTGAGCTCTTTCCAGCAGGGGTACAAACCAAGGTTACCAACAGGACCCACTGTTTTGCTGCCAGTGCCTCGGGAGTTTGAAGTAATCTCAAAATATGAGCACATTGCCAGGGAGCACTGAAGACTTTCAGTTCCTGTAGGTTTCAAACAATAACAGGGAAAATTCAGGAAAATATAAAATCAAACCTACTGCATTTAGTGACAAGTTAATTCAGAAAAAAAAAAAAAGTTTCTCCACAAAGAAGTAAGCTGTCTTCTGTTTTCTATGGCTTCAGGTTCCACTGGGAATGAAAAGAGAGGGTTTTACTGCAGAGGAAAAGGCTGGAATCCATTGGAATCTTGGCATGAAAGTAAGGAAAAAGAAATTTAAAATAGGCCAAAGGCAAGGCCAGAACTGCAGGTAAGAGCTCTAGAGAAAGGACTCTCAGAGAGACAATACAAATCCTTGAACTTGGGCTATGTGCAACCTGCCCAGGAACTAGGCTGTAATCAGAGACATGCCATCATTTGTCTACAATTAATTCTAAAGGCCAGAGGTACTACAGTTCCAAAGCAATTCACTGTGTCTCACTTTGACATAGTTTCAAGCATGTCCTATCAGAGCAAATCTAAGAGAGTCCTTAAAAATTTACCTCCATAACACATTTTCTTCAAGACAAATAGACATCCATCCTACACATGACACTTAACATGATTCATTCTGGTTTTCATTTTTCATTGTGAAAGAGCTATAACTGCTCTACAGTTAAGAACGGTCACAGGTTTGGTTTTCTGCCAGCCTTCTTTTAGTCGATCCGTTTTGCCTCTCCCTCCAAAACCAATCTCTCTGATATTTATAATGCCCCACCACAGCTTCTCAGAATACTAAAAGAAAAACTAAGCAAGGCATTTTTAGTTGTCTGCATTTCATAAAATGCACCTATCTTTTATTGTATTTAAACCAGAATAATCCTAACTTTTCTTCCCTATTCTTACTCAAAAAAAAAAAAAAAAAAAAAAAAATTCCTTTTAAAACCTAGACTTATGTTTTGGAATTGATTAATGTCTTTGGACAGGATAGTGTAGGAGTTACAAAGACACAAAGAAACACTCTTTCATATATACAGTGCAACAGTTGAAAGAAGAAAAAAAAAATAAAAGACTCCTACGTAATGGACCTGATTTTCATTTATACAGTTCTGGCAGCATGAAAAATCTTGGAGTGGGCATAAATTTTATTTAAATACACTTTAGGGTTCATTTCTGCTGCCAGAATGTGTAAAGGAACCTTTATGTAAATAAGAATCGGGGCCAGTGTATTTTCGGTTTATGTTTCTTTGGAAATCTTTGCTATACCTAAACTCCTCATATTTTGACTTCTGGGGCTACTCACAGATTAAGTGTACAAGATTCTTACTCTGAATCAACAATAAATGAAATGAACCATATACACCCAACAGCTTATTTTCATTACAGAGTAAAAGAAATGGAGAAAGACTGCATTGGTAGACCTGAAATTTTCAAGAAAATGGGAAAATGAGGAGATTAATTTTAACAAAGATTTTCGTTGGGAATAATTAGGAATTCTGAGTTCCTTCTTAATAGACAAAATAGGTACTAATGATGTTTCTGCCATTTCCTGCACTATTAATATATTAATATCTTCTAGCAACACTTTCATGATGACAAGTGGGAAAAAAAGAAATGGAAAGAATGGAAAAGTGTCCCAAAACTCATAATTCTTTCTGGTAAGGGAAGAAGGTTCACAATTACCCTGGAAAAACTGATTCTTTTGATGAAACATTGACAGATACATGGTTAGCAACCACAAAGACTAAAATTTATGAAATAACTTTTTTCTCTTACCTCATAATTCAAATTGTGAGGTAGCCACATGAAGATCTGAAGGTCCTTCCTCTGTCACAGGGGATGAGGAATCTGCTGTATCTTTTAGATAAAATGCATTATTCTTGCATTTTAGTATATTTGGTTTTAACAACACCTGAAAGTATCACTAATTATTTTCTTCATAGGCTTAAAAATCTACATGTTGATTTTTATTAATGGTGACCTTTAAAGTGTGCAATTAATTACATTTTTATAAAGTTTTCTTTTCCAGACATGTCTCAGTAATAAAAAGAGTATGTTCCTGTGCAGTAGGACCACTAAACTCCCCAGTCAGAGTTTTAATATCACAATTGTTAAATGAATCATGCTTAAAAGGTTGGTATAAGAAGACATTAACTTTTAGCAAGGAATATTTTTTCAAAAATGTGGAATAATTATGATTAAAGAGAAATATGCTCTTATATTAAAAAAAAAAAAAGAAAAAAGAAGAAGGAGGGATGTAGGGGGGGAAGAAATGTAACTTGAAATAATAACTGACAGAGTTAAGGTCTTAATATATTAAAGAAGTTGTTAGTAACTGGGTACCTAGGAGTACATAATAAAATAGGGAAATTTTCATTTCTAAAGCCATACTTCTTATTCTCAACCATGGTTTTCAGTATCAGTGACATCAGCAGTAGTTGCATGAAGGTAATTCAGGTAGCCAATCAGAAAAGAATCCTGCAGTCTCATCCAGGAATGAATTCACAAGGGCCCCAGATACCTGCATTACAGGCTTATCTACATGCAAACCATTTAGTTGAACATTCAAGTCTTAAGCATTTGCAGCAGAATCCCAAATGGTGGGTGACGGACCTTGGCTTCCCTTGCGGTGCATAAGGGGACATCTGTCACTAAGTCACTGTGATCTGTTCTCCCTATCCACCCAAATGCAAAGTGGGGAAAGACTAAGACAGCCAATAAAAACTACTAAAAATGAGGGACAACAGCATCTAATCTAAGAGCAAGAGGAATTTCTGTCTTCATAAGATCCAGAGCCCAAATTCTGCCTTCCAAATAGGCATTGACATCTGTCCCTTTGAGAAATGTGACCATACATCTCAGTATAAAATGGGACCTACCAGAGGAGAGCAGGCTGGCACTATCATCATGCACTGCATGAACTGGCGATTAAACCATTTGCCCAAGAGCTGCAGAACCAAATTCTGTATATTTAGCTCTAGGATTAGAGTTCTGGTTAGAGGTAGAGTTACAGCTGAGAGCAATAGAAAGCCTAGAGCTCCAACTGGATCAGAGCTAGAAAGGGAATGCCAAAGGAAGGGGTTGACTGCAAAGTGAAATGTCCTTTGGGAGCCCCTTTTATGCTCACTGCAGCTTGAGTTCTTGTCTTTCTCTCACAACCCAAGCCCTAATCCTAACTCTAAACCTAACTGAAGACTGAGCCAACATTTGCCCAGACAAAAGGGTTAGGTTTGGATTAGGAGAGGGAAAGACATGAGACCCATAGATAGAGTGGGGTTGAGAAGACATTGTCAAAGTGAGGGCTGTTATGGGAACCCCCCTCAAAACCAGTCTTTGCAGCAGGAGTTACAGTCTGTCTTTCCTATGACAGACCCTCTGCCTGGAGTCTAAAATCCGTATTTTCCTCTTAGAAAACTGTTTTAATGGTTAGACTTATCTCTTTAGACACTTTGAAGCCACTGCAAAAATAGCTTGATTCATGTGCTGAAAGAGTGCAAGCTGCATGCCAAATCTGGAGCCTCTCAGGACCTTATTAATATAGGCTTAGGAGCACACTCATATGACTTCTGGACTGGTGCTGGTTTATGCCAGTTGGCTTAGCGCTCATGAAGTGGACATATGATGGCATTCACTGATTTTGTTATAACTACTTTCCACATTGCCTCATAAAGCAGAGGTCAGCTCCAACATTTCATAACAATATGAAGAACAATCTCACTTTATTGTACAATTAATACAAAATAGCTTTTGTAATGGAGCATTTTACCTAGGGGAGGTCTCCTATAAGCGAAATAGTTTTCACCCTGACTGATGTTCTTCAGGAACCTTGTGGACACAAAGAATGAAATGGAAGACTATAAAAAGATGAAGTTATACAGAACTCAGAAATTTGCAGAATACCCTTCAGACAACTGTAAAACAGTGAAGAGTACTTTCTACCATCCAGGACAATACAGTTACTGACATCAAACAGATTTATCTCTGGTGGCTAAAATTTGTACTGAACTCAGATCTCTTATGGAGTTTATCACCTTCCTGACAAAAAATGATGTATTTTTTTTTTGTTATTACACAATTAATACCTAATGTATAACCTGCTATATGTTACTTTCCCAGAAAAGAGGCTGAGTTGTTCTATCTTTATTGCTGTTTGTCCTGTACAAAGAGGCCTGGATGATATTTTTGGTCCCATTCCAATCACAAAAATTGTTTCCTTCCAGTCTGCCATACTTTTTTTTCCTCCTCAAACTTTATGAATAGACAAATAACTGATTTCTGCCTGACGATATCTCTGGATCATCCAAAACTGTAAATTAGCAGTTTTCACATTGCATTTACACACAGACGAGATGCCAAATTTAACCAATTGTCACATGTAGACTTTTTAAAGTGAATATGTGTATGGTACTTGTAGCACGCCAAAGTAAGCAAAAAATTATTTTAGCCAAGTTACCTTACAGTAGCTGCAGGGATTGAAGATTGGAGTGCATTGGCCACTCCCATAACCTGTGGATGTTTGTTTTCCTATTATAACTTTTTAATATGTTAGTTGAAGATGGAGTATTGCTATTACTTTCCCCCCCCCTCTCTTAGGCATTGATGAATGTTGAAATAATTTCTATCAGCCAGGGTAAGAAAAACACAAGTTGCCTATGTATCTAGCAGAGATAGATAAGATCCTCTGACAATTTCAGGAACATGTGTATCCTGAAAAAGGTCCCTGACTACATTTCTTCATAAAGCCTCATTTCTGAACAGGCACTACAGGCAGTGATATGGATCTGTACTTCTTTCTGTTCAAGCATAACAGATTTAACAAATACATAACTAATACTTGGCAAAATGCTGTGAGTGAAACAATCATTATTATACTTATTTCAAACTGAGACATGCAATGTTCAAAAATCTAGTCAAAGATGAAATTCAGTGACAGACCTGTGAGCAATATCCAGTGCCCTGGATGTAAGCCCTTTGCTGCAACTGTAGATAATATTTCTGCAATAACTTATATCCAATCCACTTTGTATTGACATTGAAGGAAATGAAGATAAAAGTATTTTCACTAAAAAGGTGATTCTATATCTATTTCAGGAGGCCAAATTTTGTCATATCTGTCCAGAACAGGGCTAAGAGACTGTGAAGCCTCCCAGTGTTGTACTTGAAGTGATTAGACAAGGAATGCAATTAAATTGTCAGAGATGAGAAAACCCCAAGGTTATTTCCCTTTGCTGATACAGATGCAAAGGAAAAGAGAATGCTTCTTTCATCTCTTTAGTTCTTAAGTATATATTTCATTCTGAAGAGTAAATGATATCCATTTTGTATTGAAAATGTAACCACTAGAGGGTATCCCTGTTCGAAGTCACTACACACAATTTCCAGGGCTTTGAGCAATGCTAAATGATACAGACAAATCTTGTGTTCAGATACACTAAGTTAGATGAAGAGGGAGAATATTAAAGTGTCATTGCCTTGACTGGTTAGCCTCTACATATATTTTTCTGCAGATTCTTAGCTGTCTTGCCAAAATGAAAGTGTCCCTGTTAGAAGAAAAATAAATTATTTCACTATAAAAATGCATTATAATATATTGATATGTATTGATTCTTGTCTGCTGTATTATTTAACATCAAAATGAAGGATTGATACAATTTACTGTTTCTAAGTTAACTCTTTGTATATCCACAGCTATAACCAGTTAAGGCATTTTATTATTGTCTTGAATTTAAAGCCATTTAAATGTCCAGAGTTATTACCAAGGTGAAATAAATATGCAAGTAGAATTCATTTGTCAGAGGATTTCTGCTTCTCATATGCACTTTGGAGTTCTGATTTTGAGACCTTGTTTAGATTCATGTGCAGCAAACTAGGGAGAAGCTGCAAATGATGGAAAAAATATTACCTTTACTATGATTTTTAAACTATCCTCCATCTAATAAACAGAATGTGGGCACAGTATCCACTTTCTCTGGGATTTGAACTCTATGACTTTTTATAGAAAACCGTGAACCTCTAAACTGTTTATCTCTATTTCTGTTTCTTCAGCTAAAAA
Organism: Rhynochetos jubatus; assembly: GCA_027574665.1. NCBI lineage: Eukaryota > Metazoa > Chordata > Aves > Eurypygiformes > Rhynochetidae > Rhynochetos > Rhynochetos jubatus. The sequence goes on from CM050648.1 coordinate 127,743,370, forward strand.
ATATGATGATAATGTTATTTAACTCATTTACAGGATGATATTGTAATGTAACAGATGATATACCTTCAGTCCTTTAAAATACTGGCTGTAACAACACACATGGTCAAAGTTTGTCTGGGTTTAGAAAGCCATACAGCATCCTAGGTTCTCTTACCAAAAGTACCCAAGAGAGTGGTGTGGCTTGCTTCATTTTCTGACCATCTTTGGCTTCCCAACTCAAAATATACAAAATCTGTTCGTAGATTAACAAACTGGACATGGCTTGTAATACATGTATAGCTCAAGGCTTAAAGTCAAGTGAACAAGGATTTTTAGATGGTCATATTGTAAAATGGGAATTTAAGTCAGCCAAGCTGCAGTACAACTTGATAAATACCGTGCTATAATGTTATACAAGATGGTAAGATAATTAATTTTCTCATTTTGAAAGTGAAAAGTCTTTGAATGAAGCAGGTGAGCCATTACAAATGACACTGAATTTCTGTCCCCAATTATAGTAATCTGGGGAATCTGTCCTGAAAATTTTGCCAAACACAATTCTGAAGAATCTGGATCTGTAAACACAGATTTATTCCTGGCATGTTCCCCAGCATAGTCCTGTTTTGGACATAGTGCTCCAGGGAAGTTTTAGCAGAACACAAATCCCAAGTCCTTTGTGGGACCACAGTGCATTTTGATTCCAGCTTCAGGGAAATTACTGACATTCCTCGTAACTACTTAGTGACATTTACATCACTAGGTTGCTGTGCTCTGTCACAGTGTAACATCACAGCAAATATTTAACTTTACTAAAGCTGAGCTATCTGAACCCAAGCTCTTTCACCATCCAAACTTGATTGGGGTTGTTTAAATTTTTTATAAAATTTTACATAAAATCTCTTTGCTATGGTTTAGGGACAAGCCTCTGGAATAATATCAATGTGAAGTTCACTGTGAGCAGCCACTGAGAGTTAACAGTAAAGTGCTTTTCTTTTTTTTAAATGTAAAAGCAACTGCCTCTGCTTCCTAAATTATAATTAGACATAACCGATTTTTAAAATGAAACATTGTGGAAATAATCATGTGAATCAAATGAAATATGCCAGGATCTGGATCCAGCCTTATCAAATTCCTTTATTTGATATAAAATAATGTCATTAGGAGCAGGTGCATCCTGAGATGGGCTTTGTCTCCGCTAGCTCTCGATGCTTCCTTTTGGGTGACTGATACAAATACTAATATAAGACATGCCGAACATTAAGGAAAGAATGGAATATTTACGAAACTGTAGTAGCAGTTGGCATCAGATGGACTGAAGTTAAAAAGGGCTTGCAGCCAACTGGATATAGCTATACACTATACCCAAAGATAGAGAGTGGTAATATGTAAAGTTAAGAAGAAGGACTAAAGAATGAGTTTGGAGTCAGACTTATTTAGTCATAAATTTCATATTTGAAGAAGGGAATAAAACACATGGTTCAATTTTGTGGTGTTGCACATACCTATCAAGTCAAAACTTAGGAGACAGAAAATTCTCTGGAATAGTTAGTGTATAGAACAGAGTGATTTCAAAATTGGGGTTAGGACTTGATAATGAAAAACCCTCAAATTCCACTGAGAAGATCATAATAAATTTTGTCTCCATGAGTACTTTGAAAAATCTAAACAATTCATGTTGATGCTTAGATGAGACCTTTTGAATATGTAACCATTGACCTCAGTAGGACTACTTAATTGAATTAAGATACTTAACTCACCCTGGAAAAATGCAGTGTGATACAGTTACAAAGAAACAAGATAGAACTTGTATTAAATATGAGACCACACCCTTCCAAGTAGAAAAGTCCAAGGAGATCTAAGTAATAGGTTCAGGAATAAAAATTAATGCTTGTAATCCTGTATGGAGGCTGAAAAACATAGGGAAATCTGAGATGTTTTACAGAAAGACAATATGTTACAGACCCTCTTACAATATGTTTTAATAATAATTACACTCTATTTCTAAACCGTCTCACCTGGTAAAGCACTTAGGATACTGAACAGCAATCATAAAGCCGTGCTTGACTGACAAAGCCCTGAAGCCATTATATACACCTCTAACTTTTTGATGAAACCAGAGCTGCACTGTTACCATGATAGAGAGAAGCTCACAGTTTTAAACCAGTAGACAGTAAGGGCTGATGAACTAGACAGATAAGAGAGACAGAGAGAGAGAGATGATTACCTAGAAAATCAAGAAAATTTATTACAAGATACATGCAAAATTACTTTAGATGCAAGGAGCCTTCTGAAACACTGCTTGGAGAACACAAAAAAATTGGGATAAATTCTTGCTTCTCAGATCTTAACTCCTTCATGGTTGTCTTCTGTCAATACAGATCAAGTTCTAGTAATCAAGGACATGCAGATGAAGGACAAATAGGTAGAAGTATATTTGCCTTTCAGATTTCTGTCACTGATTAAAAAAAATCTTAACTGTAATCCCTTGCTTTAAATGTTGCCTACCTGCATTCTGTTTGCTTAGTGTTTCCCCATGGTTTATTGCTTCTTTTCAAACCAATTGGTGAGGTCTTTGGTACATAGGTTACCTTCCCTTCTGTATTCATTTTTCATCCTTCCTAAGAAGGTGTCAAAACTTACCTTGTCTTTATGGAATAAAAAAGGAAAAGATAATTAAGGGTTTATTTTTTATGAAAAGATATTAAGTATCCTGGCTAGACCCAAAAGCATAAGAGCAGGGAGTGAGATGAAACTGAGTGAAGGAAAATTTAGTTTGACTATCGGGATATAATTTTTATAATTGAAATTTATGTCTGCAGAAAAATTTCCCAGGGGATTCAATAGAAAAAATACAAAACTCATTTGAGCTATTTGTGATTGAACTAAACCAGATGACCTAATAGCTATTCATCTCAAATTTATTTGACTTTATGAAGTTGTATTACATGGCCTTTTGAAATAAATGTATCAATAGTATCTTTATTCAACACCTTTTTTTCTCAAAAGGCTTACCAAACTGATAAACAGGAATTACCTCATCTATCAATGAAATACAACAGCTGTACAATGGTAAACAACTCCACAGAATTTTTGAAGAAGACTTTAAAAGTAATCTCTCAGATAAAAAAATGTGATTATAATTCAGTCTGAAATATGGGGAAGATACATCCATTACTACTCTTAGTAATAGCAGATTTTCTTTTAATGAATGTTGCCTGATTTTGTAAAATTAGTACAGGGGATCAAAGCTTTCTTGCCTCATAACTGCAGCATAGTAACAGGAGAGTACCATTCTGAAACACATTGTTCAGTACCAATATTGAAATAGGGCACTAAATATAATTTCATATGTCATGGTTCCCCTTCAATATAGATGCCCTTGGACTTCTGATTTTCAGTACTTTAGGAATATACATTTTGATTAATTGAGGCAGTCAGTGAGAATAACAAGGTAAGTTGACATGATTACACAGCAAATTTTATATTGATAGGATTAAGATCAATTAAACAGAATGAGCTTGAATCTATATTTATTTTTTTTAAATTTTATACATTGTATTTAACTGTAAAAGAAGTTCCATATTTTTTATATAGGTGTATTGGATTTATATGAGTGAAAAAGCTGAACATTTGTTTAGTGTGTCACCATGTTTGGAAAAAAATTTCTATGTGAAAATAAAGCTATTAAAAATACTCTTATGGTTGTTATTACTTGCAAAAGTAAGACAGGATTCAAAAAGTCATGTCAATTGTTCTGTCCGGATGAACTGTATTCCTGTATCATGAGGCAGAGCCACAGAGCAGACCCCTAAATCCTTTGATATTAGATTTCAACAACAGCAGATTCTTTACAGACATCTTGTAGGGGACTCCTACAGGTGACGCAGCTCTAGATACTTCCTCAGTAGAGACTGATAACATTGCAAGGTATTGACCAAACTGCGTGTTGATCTAGTCCTAATGTTTTCCAACGCACTTTTTCATTCACTTCTGTGTGGTTTTGACCATTGCAGAGAGGCAATTTCTGCAGACTGAAATTAAATTTGCGAAAAAAGGATTGATCTATGCATTGTTTACAGACAGGATAGTAGTGTAGGTGCAATGTCAGTCTAGTCCAATGAAATAATTCTCTTGTTGTATTTTGATTTCTGTCATTCTTTTATTATTTTATGAAGTTTCTCCTTGTTTCCTTTCTAACTTCCCAATCAGCAAAAAGTTTCAGAAGACAATTATAGTTGATATTTGTGTTTAATATTTGTTACACTGTAGTTAATCATATTCCCATTAAAATCTTATAATTAGATTCTGCCTAATTTTGTTTGTACTTTTCTGTTGAAATTTCGCCCTGTTTTTATTCAAACTCAATTAGTTTATTGACGTTTGTGAGACTTTCATATTTCCTGTGTGAGGGGCATTGAATGGATCATTATTTATGAACACAATTTTCTCTGTACAGGATGTGATTGGTTTTGTGACCCATATTCCACAGGCATAAGATGGAGGTACAACTATTTCTCCTGCTAATTCATTTCTGCCTCTCATATGATAAGATAAATTATTCTCACATAGGATTAATTAACTTCGTATAACAGAAGTTTATTACACACGCATCGTGGACAGAATGTGCAATGCATTCTTACATCAGCTCAGTTGCCATGGAGGCAGAAGGCATCACTTGCATCGGTCCCTTTCCTTCCTGAAAAGCATCCAGATTCGTCTGATTGTAATTCCCTATCACCTCACATCATATGCAAACTACATCTTGTCCTGTTTTGCTCTGTTAAATCCAGGTTGCTATTCAGCATAATGAAAGCTAAAAACTCAGGGGCTGTATCTACACTCGTATCCACACCATGCAATTAACTAACACATTTTGAACATTAATACTGTAGAAGGTGTTATTACTATTAATGCTGGCCTGCCAGCTATGTCAATAAGCATCTTTTAGACAGCTGTCTATACTGCAGGTGATGCAGCTGAAAATATACAGACCTACATGGCTTCATCTGTAATGTTTGATTATGTATTTTTTTCCCAGCTCTTTTATAATTGTTGCTTTAAATGTTTTTTACACTTGAAAAGTCATTATAGTTTTGTCAGTGAGGGAAATGTAAGCATATCTGTCTGCCTGTCTGCCCTAGAAAATCACTGTGTAATTCAAAAATATTTATTGGATATTAAAGCAGGATTTACAGGATTTAAAAACAAGTTTAAAGCTAGAAACATTTGATTGAAAATGTATTTTTCAAGTAGAACAAAATTTTTTTGAAAAGCAGCTCAGTCACTTAAAAAGTTTAATTATCTACTTGGTCACTGTTTCAATTACACTGCTATCAAGCACCAGGCAAATATGTTGGATGCAGCAAACATTTTGTAGCCACATGTGCTCATATAGTTTGTAAGGGAAATCTAAGAAAAACCTCGAGTAAGGGAATAGTCCTTAGCATATTATGTTTCTTTATTCTCATATATATAAAAAAATAGTTATGAGTGGGAATTACAAAAGAGCATTGTAATTAATCTGCTCCTGTAAGAGTTACTGAATGTTTTAATACTGATTTCTGGGGAATCTGAGACCTGCACTTCATGTTTTTGAAAATCCCATCATACCCACATGGCATTTTTTCTCTACTTCCAAATAATTTTTTTTTTTAATGTGTCATATCTCATTTTATATGGAGTGCTGATTCAACGTCTTGCCACTTGATAAAGGATCTTTTCAGCAACAGTTACTGAAATAGATCCACATACTTAAAACCCCTTTGAAATGAGATGCAGATTTTAGCTATCTCACTGCAATCCAGTGTCTGGCGGTTCTTGCTACTGACCTCATGTAAGGCAGCTCGGGTTCATCTGGCATTGCGCTTTGGACAGTGTGCTTCACATGTGAAGAAAACAGAAATCTTCATTTTAAACTTGTGGAAATTAGTTTCCACAGTACTACTTGTTTGGTCCTACTGCCTTTGATGGGTTACATTTACAGGGTTCAGATGTGAACAAATCCAAAGATACATGAGGTATTTGTATCTGGATACAGCTCACTGGACCTTCACCTGATACTCCTGAAAACAACACACGTGCATGGTTTCTGTTGTTCCTAGATCTCAAGATATTTGGTAAGGGTATTTTGAGCCTTTGTGGCATAAAAATAAGAACTTCAACTCAGAGTAACTGCAGGAGGACTTTAAAGTTGGACTGGACTTTAAGTGTCCAGTATGTTATAGCTGATATTTTTGGATATTTTCATAATAGATAAAATTATAAATTGGCCTAAATCAAATCCATATACCCAAAGGTCATTATCTTTGGATATATTAATAATTTGGAAGTAGAGTTTTGTAAATGCCCTTCCTTTTAGAATAAACTAAAATAAACCAAAAATCTAGACTCAGAAATATCCTGCTGGTCAGTGTTTAGTAAATGAAAAATATCTTCACAATAAAATTGATTTCTGGCATATGAGAGTAGAAGAAATCTGAGAAAAAGTTAAGGAAATTTTTCAAGTCACACTTCAAATAAAGAAATACATGACAAACAAAATTTTAAAAAAACAAACCACCATTCCTCTGTTCTAGTTGTGAGACAGATGAATACAGTCTCCATATTACAGTTATTATCGTTATACATGCTGAAGGAGCTGAAGGTTCTCCTTAAGCTTTTCAAATTCTTGCTATACATTTCATATGTGATATTAATGGATTAGCATCACTAGACTGAGTAGTACAATTCATTTACACATGGCTGGGTGGTTTACAAGTACAAGTGGTTGGGGAACTCTAACGTGTCATTTCGTAACACATCACACAGCTCATTGGAAGTCCAGAGCGCAGCAGTGAAGAGTTGGACACCTCACCAAGAGCAATTCCATCAAGCTGCCGGTTCAAGTAGCAACCACAATGCAGAGTAGTCAAAACAAGTTTCATCTTCTGAATACCGGGAAGGGATACAGAAAGTGGAGAACTGAAAAGTGAGTACTCTTAGAATATATTTTTCCACCATGCCAATGATGCAGGGCCAAGAAAAATTTAGATTTATTTCTGGAAAAGTAATTCTTTAAACTCTACTGGCAGTGACAGTGAATGAAGCATTAAGGGTACCTCAGCTCTCAGCAACAGCCATCTTTTTTCAGCGTGTTCTACACAGTATCAAAAGTGACATTATGTATGAGGGAGGACAGGTAGCTGGAAGAATACCAGAGAGTCTTGATGTGGAAGAGTCAGGGAAACAGAATCCATGCCTGTGCTTCTCTGCTGCACATGTGGACTCCACATTTTTACAAAACGCACTATGCTGCAAATTCCTACAAGTCAGTCTCTGCAGATGGGAGATATAGGATAGAAAATAACCAGACAGGAACAGGAAAGATAAACTTTCCTGTCTTTCACTTTAAGGTAACATTCTAGGAAAGAAGATTAGTGGTTTATTCAGAAGGATCCATACGTATTGGTTCTTTTTTTCTGATTTTTTTTTTTTTTTGTAGTTCCCTCTGCTTTTCAAATACAGTAATGTCTTGTACAGCTTCCTATTCTCCACCCTAGAATATCATAAAATATATTGCTCCCTGATCAATATATCTGTGAATTCTTTTCTTCTTCCTGATATGGAAATAAATAAATACATTTTATTCCTGCATACATTTATCCACCAAGAACATGATTCAAAATTCTTTACTTGATAAAATCATAAAGCTCCATTCCGGTGCTCAAGATTAGATGTTATATAATAATAATAAAACTGCTTATCTTTAGTATCACAGAAATATTAGAATGGAAGGATCTTATGATGTCAGATATGCCACTCCTCTTATCTGAGGCAGGATAAATGATTTCTACACTATTTTTGGCCACATTTTATCTGTTCTGCTTTTAAAGATCCCACTATCAAGATTTGTCAGTACTCAGTCCAGCACTTAGCTAGAGTGAAAGTGAGAGTTTTCTTCATATACAGTCTAGGTTTCTTAATATACAGTCTAGCTTTCTTAATACACAGCCTAAATCTTCCTGAAAATTACATTGATTACATTTTTGTTCTACTGTGGTATACATGCATAATGATTGACTACTATCTTTTATATAGTAATATGTTAGTTTCAAGCATTGTCATCCCTCTGGGTTTCTTTCTGGACTAAACAAATACATGCTTTTCAACACTTAATTTTATTTTTCTTTTTTAGAGATCATGTTTTTTAAATTCTTAAACTGCTCTTTTTTTGAATTCTTCTAGATTTTTGCTTCATGTGAATAATGAAAACAGTATCTTAACTGAGGTCACACTTGGCCTGAGTAGAGAAAGATAATTATATGTGGTGGATGATGGTCTTACTAAACTTTCACTCCTCCGCTACAAAATAACATTTGTGGTTTATTTATTTAATTTTACAATAGCACCATTGCATTGACACATTTTTCTCAAACTCCCATTTGCTTTTTACTAATATCTAGCACTATTTCCCCTTAGTGTATTCCATTTTTCAGATATTCTTTCTTATAAGGATGTTTGATTGTTTCTTCCTCAGTGGAGATCTTCTGTAATATCTACATTGAATTTCCTCTTCTGTGGTTTAGGTTCATTTATCATTTTATTGACTTTCGGATTACGGTCCTGAATCTTACAATTCACATTTTTAGAGCAACTTACTCTATTAATAAAGGTATTGAATAATATCAGAATGGGGAAAGGCCTCTGTAGAGTTCACCAACGACAGTAACATTTTTTTTTCTAGTCCCATAAGACATCAAGAATAAATTTGATCATAACCATAGCTTAATGCATTGAACCTCTTTATTTCCTACTGTGTCTTACCATTTTGTTGATAGTCTGTTAATCACCTGAACACAATGATTTTTATGATGACTAAATCAAAATGCCACATAACTTCTCACTGCTGCATTTTTAAACTTTTTTGAAAACTCTTCCTAATGTTATTCTTTTATGTGTGTTATTAATTATGAGGCTAAGTGCTCTTAATCTTTGTAATACTGGTTTATGTTATTTTTGTATTTATACAAGGACATGTTTCCTGGTTTCTATTTTCCATACTGTTTTCTCCTATAATTAATTCATCTTCTGGTCTTTAAGGATTGCCTGATGTGCCAAATTTATACTTTCTTTGTCTTATCTTTATTCTGATGTGCAATAGCAAAATCAAATATCAATAAAATGTAATTTTGAAATGAAAAGAGGGAACATCCTATTCTGAGAATATTTCAGATGTCTGTATTTTCATTGTTGTTTTTTGATTTTTTTTTTTTTAATTTTGTGACACGGAGGTGTTTCTATTAAAAGCTCTTTCCTTTTTTTTTTTTTTTTCACAGCAATACTTTGCAAGAGGAAAATGTTTCATGGAATGGAGTCAAATGTTGTTGTTCCTTAAAAAAGCTCTATTTCAGCACAGCTTTAGAGGTTTTTTTTTTGTTTCCTGCTTTGCCTTTCAATACCAACTGCTTCTGCACCCTATTTAAATATAACTTAATATATCCTTTACACACAAAACTTATAAAGATATTTTGTAGCACAAGAAGGACTAAAAGCTAGATACAATCTCACTGAAAAACAATGGCATGTATTTGTTGTTTACTTTTGCACCATAAAGATCTGTTTTAACGTAAGATTATATAGTTCGTCTGCTATTAAACCAAAGGATCTTACGAAGAGCTTATAGCATGTATAATGTTATAATGTCCTAATATTTTGGTGGTTTGTTTTTTTTTTTTTTAATGTAGCATACAAAGCTACCTCAAAGTTATCTACCTGCTATGAGAATTTAAATAATTAATTTTGTCATATTGTCTCATATACGAGGGCTGGGAATCTAAAGATATATTTATTTAAATTTTTGATGACTTTTACATTTGTGCGAGCCTGAAGATTTTCTTAAACAATTCATAGATCAAACTTCCTAAACAATCACTTATAAATTTTTTGGGCTTGTGTACAGAAATCAGTAGACAGACAAAATATTTTCATTTTAAAATATGTCAGTTATAATTTAAGATCCCTAAGTCAGGCTGCCCCAACCTCCCTTACTCTTGCTGCTCTGGTGGTGGTGTCAGCAGATGATGCATCCTTGGGTAGCTCTGGGTCAGGAAGGTTCTCCACAAGTGATCTTAATCTGTGATGATAGGCTCCAGGGCAGTGTTATCTGCGGAGTAATTATCCCCCATGTACATTAGAAAAATTAAAACAGCCTATTGCTGGTGAAGTTCAAGATGAAAATTTCCTCACCCTTTCTGGAGTTCACACACCCAGTAGTATGGATGGGTTACATGGCTGTCATCTGCCATCTGGCTGCACCTGCAAGCTTGTATGCCATTATGGTAAGAATAGTCTTAGCAAGGATACAGCTATGTGTCTCCCTTTCCAAAACCGTCATTAGAGCCAATGTCCGCAGCCACTGGCAGGAATAGCACACTCACAGTATATGCATGTGTAATGAGCAAGCCTCTGAGAATTGTGATGGGAGATCAATTCTCTGCTCACACTATCACAGTTGCTTTCTTTTCAGCTACTGTGTAGAGGATTTGAACAATGTCCTGAAGAACCACTGCCATGAGTAGTTTTCACTTGGCAGTCAGCTGAGTGATAGTGTCAGAAGTAAGTGTGACTGTAACCTGCTTTGAACTAGGACAGCAATTCATTGGTGACTCAGGAAAGGACAGTTAGCAGATACATAGTGAGATGCAGACTCTGAAGTGGCAACTAAGCTAGCAGCTGAGAGTATTCCCCCACCTTAACAGAATCATAGTTACTCCCACACCTTGTGCTTCTACTTCCCCAGAGACACAAGAAGGACAGCAGAGGGTGAGTAAAAACCCAGGATTTAATCTTCAGAACATTTACAGATTTTGGGGTAGGAAAGGATCTGCTGAAATAAAATAGATGTCAAGGATCTTCTGTGATGTGGGGCAGATGGATAGGAAGGATTAATTACACTAAAGAGCAGACTAATTGCCCATCCTGTTAATTCATGAGTAACAAATCTCTTCTTGTTATACAAAGTTGGAAAAAGTCCAAATTAAATACACTTTATAGCATTATTAATGCTTTAATGGACATCTGATTTTACTTAATTTGTTTATTGTAAAAAGAATTTCTGTAATGTCAGTCAAGGTGACAGAACTATTAGTAACTTCTTAGTAATGTGTTATAATTTTATGTTATTTTACCTTGTGTTGTTTCTGAGGGAAATATCTGGACTTTGATTATAGTACTTTTTATTAATATTCTGTCAGAGAAAAATGTTGCCAACATGAAGGACTGAAAATACAAGGATAATTCTTAGAAGGTCATGAGACAAGCCTTCACAAATCCCAATTTTTAGCTTTTATTTCTTTTCCCAAGGACATAAAAAGAAAGGTGAAATATTTCTTATTGTAGGATTCAAAAGTGACTCTCTAAGAAAAAACATCAGACTCATGTCAACCTCAAAATAACAAGCAGCACAATTCCAGTTCTGTGGCAAGGAATTTGTTTGCCTTACTTCTATTGCTAAGAAGGTATCTTGAGGTTTGTCAGTTATGCCATAAACAAGCTACTACACGTAAGTGTCATACTGCAGTTTTCATTTTCCTAACTTCCTCTTCTCAGTCACCTAAAATGAGTGAAAGGCATTTTTATTGCTTGAGAAAAAGGATAACCTTTGTCTTTCAGTTGGATCCTTACCATAAATATATTTAAGGAAGTAATATTAGTGCAAAAAATAGTCTTAAATTAACATTATGACTCCTCAATTATTTCTGTGGAAATAATTTTGTAGAACACATACAGACACAAGAAACTGTATTATTCACATACACACGTACCTCTTTTTGTCCCTATTTGTCCATATAAAGCTTCAGCAACTATTACTACTTTTTGAAATAAAATTAACTTGTTCTAATCCCTTTGATTAATTCAGCTCATATTCCTCATTAAATTGGAGTTGCTTTGTCTGAAAGTAACAAGGGTGTGAGCTGACCTGAGTTTGGTAGAAGCCAGAGTGTTGCTCTCTGTCAGTTTTCCCTGTGTCAGTGCTACCCTGCCTCAGTCTCACAGCATGAGCAACGCCTAGAGCAACCCAACACAATGATATTACTTGTACCGCTAGAAGTGTTATCTGTATGATAAGATGTCCAGAATATGGGTCATAGTTTTTGAAGGTTCAGGAAGTATAAGAATAATTCTGAAAATAGGAAAAATAAAGTCTGTGTCTGGTCAACACACTGCAAAATAAAAGAAAAAGTTATCCATATGGAAAGCTGTATGAGCAAATACCTTAGAATAAACAGCAATAGATAAACCAGTTTTCATTTGCAAACAGAAAACACAAAAATTAATAATTATTTAAATTATTAACTTTTTTTTTTTTTTCTATTTTATTTCCAACTATTTCTTTACTGACCCAGAGTAACATTAGATGCAGTGAAAACATTACTGCCGATATTCTCTGTTCCTCCACTGGATGATACATTTGTATATTTGATGCAACATTTTTTATCATATCTGCATATCTCTGTAAATTTGAGGATAGTCAGCAAGACTCGAGCATGCAACTAGTAACAAAATTAAAATAGTTACAAAATGTAAGAAATTTCTTCAGGTATTCTTTTGTTTGTTTGGTTTTGGCTTTTGTTGAGTTTGTGTGTTTTGTTTTGTTGTTTTGTTTGGTTTGTTTTGTTTTAACTGAGGTTTGAACATATTACAGAGATACTGTACATTCATGCACCTATGCCATGGCATGCTGTGAGGATCTGGTTAGCTATCCACAATCTCACCTGTATGGGCATGAAGCTACTCTGATTGAGAAAAGGAGCATGTAGGAGAAAGTTTTAAGGTATTTATAAAGCAATGGCCAAAAAAGCTGAAAAGTCTCTTGTTTAGTAGTACCTTGATAATAAATAACCTACTTTGTTCTTCTTTTGTACCATACATTTCTGAAACTTGCATTATATATATGCACATGAAAACCAAGCTTATTCCAAAATTCCAGCGTTCTTTTTATTTTCCAGTGCTTAAAAGCATTATAGCTACCATCAGTTCAATGAATCAAATATTTTTATGAATATTGAAGTTTTTATCATGTTGCAAAGTAAATGGAAAAAGAGACTAAATTGGTTGCTTTAGTTTATGCATTATGTTTAGTTTCCAGAGTTGGTCATGTTAGTGTGAGGTTTATAAATTTCTTCTCTTAAGCATCTCTATAAGCATGGGTGAACAAGCAGGAAGGCTTACAGGTTCATACTGAATTCAAGGCAGCTCATAAAATTCCTCTTACCTTGATGCTGATCAACCTTACATCCTAATCCTCTGTCAAAACCTTCAGTCTCCATCTCGTTCCAGTGTAAATGTTTCTATTTGTTGATATAATTTCTTTTAGAAGTCTGAACTGACAACACAGTTATTCTTGCCAACATCGTGTGTGCCTTAAGAAAACACCATGTTTTGCATTTTCACAATTCTTTTCACTGCGAATTGCTTTGCCATGGGAAGTGAAGAAAGCTTAATGCTGGAAGAGACAAGGATAAAATCCTCTGCATCATTAACATTTTTATTTAATCCTATTAGACATTCTGTAAGTTAAAACTGTACTTTCACTTCTCTTGATTTTCTCTCAGGCAAAAGTATTGTCATGTCTCCTGATCCCCTTTAAAGCAAACCAAAAATAATGTTTAAAAAATTCCTTATGCCTCTGCTACTCTGAAAACAACAGAAACAATCAGTTTCCACTCCACCTGTTGAAACGAAACATTCTTTCAGCCTGGTGTCAGTGCACACATACCAGTACAATTCCATACAAACCTCAGTCCAAAAAAGCTTATTTCCATGCTCTGATCAGACCAAATATTTGTCTGCCAGGATAATTCATCATTACTAAGCTGAGGTCTATGCCAAATATATAGAAGCATACCTTATAGTACACTGCACATTTAAAGTGATCCCTGGAAAAAAAAGAACAGAGAGACAAAAGCTTTGTTAATACTACATACTGACTACAATTGGCAATTTCCTTTTAAGATTCATGTGTGGTTTTAATTTCAGTGTTGGTTTGTAGTAGGGGCAGAAAGAAGTTTGACAACACTCTTTCCCATGTTAATTAAATACACTGTTGTGCTAATGGGTTTTGAGTTGGCTATGCCAGCTTGTACAGTGTGGCAATCTCACATTCCTTGTTATTGCACGTGTTCCAGTTTCTGCATTACAAATTCAGTGTTTACAAGCCTTGAATTCTGGAAAAGGCATGTGAAACCATACATATTTGAGACTTTTAATTACTTATCCATTTTTGAACAGTGAGGCGAATCTTTTATTAAAGCTTTAACACAATATTTTCTAACTCAGATTCTCTTTTAACTGGGGCCTACAGTTTTCACTTACACACTTAACTTTAGATAAACATTTGAAAATGTTGCCATTAACTTTAAAAATGGCTTTTTCCCCATCTCCACTTGCTCATAGTCGTAATTACTCCATGGACTAAATCCGTGGGTGGGAAGAGTATCGGGGAGCCAGAACCTGTCAGATAGCAGCATTGAGTTTTTAGTCCTCCCCATGCATAATACAGATTCAGATTGTGGCTTGACTCCTATTCTGCCAGTGTATCCTACATGTTATCATCATACCTACATGACCGTTACTTTTTCTAATATTACCATCCTTTAATAATTTTTATTTAATCTTTCATAGTGAGTTTGCCAGTCTCTCTCTTTCAGTGGGTAATAGACTTCTACCCATTATCTTTTGCATCTTTTTGTCTTGGTTACCAAAGTCCACAGTTTATTTTGCTGGAGTTTCAAGCAAATATGAGAGTACTTCTTTCTGAATGTCTCTTATAAATAGTAATAAATTACACGCTTTACTTAACTGTATCTTTCCTTGGGTTATAAGTGAGTACATTTTTTCTTTAAATGTGTAATCAGCATTTTCTTTCTTTTTTTTCCATCAGAAATTAATAATTATGAATAAAGGATATGAGGAAGTGATATTCCAAATAAAGTGTCCCTCAGAAATAAGCCAGGTAACAAGATGAATGCCAAAGGCAATTCATAAGTTGTTCTCGTAATTTATTGGTTCCAAAGAGGAAGAAATTTTGTGAGATGATGTACTTTCATGCAAGTTCCAGACTCAAAATCCTGGCAATGCTCCTGAATTAGCCAATATTTCAGATAGTTCTGATCCTGAATGCTTTGTGTTGGAAAAGATATGGAAAAAAACACCCCAAACTATCAAGGTATGTTACAACCCAAGGATCACTTCCAGAACTATCTAGAAGCCTAAAGGGGATTTGGTTTCAGCTTGAAGTTTTGCTTTTTCAAAAAAACAACCACCCCTACAAAATACATCATCCTTTTGTGTGTCTATCTATATATAATTGAAAGTATTTCAACTTGAGATTTTATAGAAAACAAAAAAACCTGCCCATCTCCCTCCCATCACCTCCAACCATGTAACATTTTATTGTTGGAAAACATTAATGTATTTATTTTTCTGTTGATCTTTGAGGAAAGTGAGATCTGCAGGGACAAAACTCAGTTTTTCCTTCACTTACAAGTTGGCCTAATAAAAGTTTTACCACCTTCCTGAAAATCAGTGGGATAACAGCTATTATATTTTTACTTTTATTTAATATGACTTAAATTTGCAAGGACTAAATAATAATGTGGTGGTTTTTTCCTTTTATAATAATTTATAAAATTACTCAAGTAACCCTCTCAGATCTCTACATTCAGGAGAGGTTCTGGCTGAAATTAAAGAGCATGAAGGGTGTTGAAAGCATCCTAAGGGCAAGAGAAACCCAAAACACTGGGGAGAGACTAACTCCGAGCTATCTGAACAGGCATGCAGTGTCACCCACTGTCTGCTAAACACACTGGGCAACATGTGCAGCTTATCTCTACTGTGTGAAGAGCAGTCTGTGAGCCAACTGCTTGAGGTAGTGTAAGATGGAAAAGGACCCTGGGGAGAGGTGCAGAATCAAAATTACGGTTAAACAGCCATGGTTTTTTTTTTTCTGCTGACTGCATTCCTTCCGTCTGTTGTTGTTTCTGGCTTTTAATTTTAAATATAGTTACATTAACTTCTGATGAGATAATAGTTGGTCCATCTCCAGGTAGTTATTCTGGGATGATATCTTCTGTTTCTGAATAGTTGACTCACAGCTTTATTTTTTACAGGGGAATGTGAAGGATGGCAGATTACCAACTTGGTAACATGTTTTTCAGTCCAAGCTCTCATTTTTGTACTTACTGATATAATTACTGAAGGAAACAAGGATTTAAATTAGACAGACCCTGTTATAGAGAGTAAAAGAACAACTTGGTCTGGACGATTTATCTTTCTCATTTTGCTTGAGGCTGTGATGTGAAGAAGATAAGGGTCTTACATTAGATTAGCCACATAGGCCCATGTATACAACTCCCTCTAGAAGAAGATTGATTGTGCAGCTCAAATTTTGAACAGTATATAGTACAGGAAAGGATAACTTATTTCCTTAGACTAGATAACTAAATTTTAGATAGCTAAAATAGACAGAAAGGTTTTTATTTAGGAAGACTGAAGTCCTCTCACTCATGAACATGAGAAATTACAAATTAAGTTTTCTATAAACTGTTCTTCCAGATTTTAGAAAGATATTTTGCTAGAAATTAACCAGATAATCAGTGTCTATAGTCATAACATCTTTTGCAATTCAGTTGATATTTCTATCCCATGTACAAATAGTACTATTTGCAGCTCTGGATGTGGAGGTCTGGGCAGCTGTTGATTTTGAACACAAAGACCTGCAGCTCATTTTCTACCAAGCACCATTAAATGACATCAGCCTTCTATTTCCTACCGATTTGGCTTCAAGGGAATCTGAAGTAAAAGTATTCATACTCCAGTATCATGTTCTTGGGCCTTCCTCTTCCTCAGCCACATTATTTATTTACTTACTCATTGTGGGTGCCAAATGAGATGGTTTTATGTTCCTGGATAGTTGTAAAATATGCAATCAACTGTTAAAGAAATTTCTTACTTGAAAACAAAACCAGATATTAATTCAACTTCTGTGAGACAAATGCTAACCTCTTCCATCTGCTGCTAGCAGGAATCTCTGCACCCCATATGCTGCCATGGAATTACATCCAGCCAGGCTATGGGCCTTCGTACCAGTAGCAATCACAACAAGGCCAGCTTTTCTCCTCCTAGGAGAAGGCTAATGAATAGAAAACCAGTTATTAAAATCCATATGTTCTACCTATGATAACATGTGCTAAAATTTGGTCTTTAATTTTCCAAAGATGGTTTTTCATCCCAAGTGTATATTCCAGAGTTGCAATTATTAGTTGGAGGGGAGGGGAGGGGAGGCAGAAGAAGAAGGAGAAACATAAGGGGAGGAAAGGGAAGGGGAGGAGGTCTAAAGTAGGTTACAGGAAATTAATTAACAATGTCACATCATGAGAATAGCTGAAGTCTAGATTTTAGCAAATATTAAATAAAACCTTTTCACAAACACTTTCTTGAATCAATCTACCATCTACTTGAAAATCTTCATTCACTTTCACAGGTAAAATATTTATAGAAATGTTCATTTCAGAAATATTTGCTACATTAAATAGAACTTTCTGGTTTGGAGGTCATCTAGTCATGGAGTAAAAACATATTACTAGAGTGACACAATTTTCTGTTTGCTGAGTCACTGTCAGAAATATTTAAATATTTTATGAACCAAACAGATGTTGAAATGTATTTTTTTCATAAAGTTTTGATATAAATTTATGAATTATGAAGTAATTCACTCTGATCAAAGGCAGATAACAATCATCCAAGCTGCTGTAAAATTATGCTTCTGATTAGGGAAAGAAACAACCAACAGCAAGAGTAAAGTAGAATACTAGTTGGCAATTTTAATTCCTGACCCTTAATCTCCCACCCAAAGGATGCGCACAGCTAGGATCACACATAGGATAACACATTCAGGACATCTACAAGTTCTCACAAGAATAAAGGTCTCTCCCGAAAATAGTTTACTTATTTTAGATCATTTTTCTAACAGAACACTGTTTAGAACCTTACTAGAGAGGCAGCTAAGATGTTACTGGTTTTCAGCCTAAATGTATTCATGGTCAGTATTATTAATGTATTTACTTTTTAACATTGCCTGCTAGAGCTCTTTCCTATGGAACCAATAATATGCACTCTTCCATTCATTTTACTAAAAAAAATTCTAGATGGCTTTAAGCATACTTTGGAAAGATGTCTGTCTTTCATCTACAATCTACTTCAAGAGAAAACATTGCAACAAATATTAATTAGGCTCCCTTAGGTGAATAGTTAAATAGAGACCAACATGGATGGAGTGATTATACAAAATGCACTGTTGTTGTCACATGATTGAGACTGTACACACTGTAATTAGACTTCAGCATTGAGGCTAATGCCCCCTTAGCTGTCTTGATAAATCCAGGTCGTGTCAGCTCCACCAGTGACTAAGTAGTACAACACTATAATTTATTAAACTCCTGACCTTTCCTAAGGATGCCAGAGAACTTTTGTAATGTCCAAACCATTTAGAATGAACAGAAATGGAACCATCAATCAGCTTAAATAGACCATGCAACAGCCTCAAGTTAGTAATGTTGCCCACCAAAGATTGTCTTGACTTAGAAATGATGTGTGAACAGTTTACTGCCCATCCCTTTGAGACTTTCTTTGCAATAGGTCATACCTATGCATTTTTTAAAATCTAGTAAGTTTTTCTGACTATTACTTTCATTGATACATAACAACCTGAAAAACTGAGATATGTTATATGGTAGGTGTAATAATGAGAAGTGACACAGATATTTTCCTTGTCCATGAAGAGGTTGTAAAATAATTGTACCTCAGCTACTGAGTGTCCATGGAAGGCTGCATTTCATAGAGCTCCTTTAGCAGGACAGTACTTGGGACAAACCATGTTGTATGTAAATACCAAAAACTGCTCACAGTCTTCAATTAAGCAAAACTGGTTCATTTTGGCACTGTTCAAAGGCAGCTTAAGAGGTTTCTATATGAGGTTTGAGGGTTTTTCCCCCCTCAGAGTAGATTCTCTAACTGTCTGGTCAAACCAAGACTCACTTGCATTGGACAATACTGATGTAATACCATCTTCATACTATTCTTGCAAATAAGTAATTATTATCAGATATATTTTCTAAAATGCCCTTACAGTTCTTTCAAAAACCCAGACAGTGAACTAAATCTAACAAAATCAGGTTCTGTTTTCTTGTATATTCCTCTGATTCATATGATCTCAATGATCTCATAATCAAAACAGTGAATGTTTCTTTTATAATAGTAGGGGGCTTTGGCATGAAAAGTATTCAAGTCTATAACTACAATTGAATATAAAATCAGAAATTACAAAAACATGAATAGTTTTCATCATGTTAAAAGAGCATTCATGTCAGTAAAACATATTCAAATAACAGTCTATTTTAGAATCTTTCCCTCTTAATTACAAAAAGATAACAGATTCCTCCTACTCAGTCATTTTCAAGTGTTCTGACAACTGAAAAGTATATATTCTTTATTATCACAATTTTTTGTAGACCTTGTTGGTACTCATACATTTTTAAACTGAGATTGGCCAGAGAACTAATATGGTCTTTCTTCTTTTCTGTGGGTGGATACCTAAAAAAACATCATTATTCTCACTACTTGGTTTCTGCAATTACTCACGGACAGAGATCTAGAAGCATTACAGCCAGTAAAATTCAGATTCAAAAGAAAATGAAAGTCCAAAGGATGAGAGCATCACTAAGGAAACCACGTAAAAACCTCCTTTGAGTAGTACAAACTATATAAAAATAATGAATAGTGTAGGCCGTGTAGGTGCGTGTAGCCTTTAGTGTTAATGAAGCAGAGCAGGAGAGAGTAAAAATTTAACACACCTCTCCTAACAATAGGAAATGTCTCAGAAAGTAGTGACTAGTGAATTTTACTGCACAATTTTGCCAGAAATCAGATTTCCACCATGAAATCAATTTTCTAGAAACAGAAGAAAATATTGATGTATTCCAGAATAGTGACAAGAGAATCACTTATGATGTGATTTAGATTCAAATTATTTCATTTATTAATATACAGACAAAGACAGATAAAAAGAGAACCTCTTCTGAAGAACATTAAAATCTGTCTCTGGTAGGGGGGACTAAGATTAAGTCCTTGCTGAGTCAGACAAAGTAAAGATTTCAAAGATTATCCCATTCCAGGCTACTGACTAAACTGTCTAATCTGGACTGGATGATGTTTTTCTGTTAACTTTAGAGAAAAAATGCCTATACCTTTCAGAACAGTCATGTCATTTCCTGCAAGGAAAGGTGTCTTTGAGAAATCACGACTTTCTGACAAAATAGTGTCCCAAACAACTTCAATTATTAGCTGAGCTCACTTAATAATTATTTACTTCAGTCTCTGTACAATGGACTTCTGTTTGGTTGTTCATTGTTGGTTCTTTTCCATAGTGCCTAATAAAGTAGTGCTCCACTAAAATAGGAGAAAATATCTTTTACATTTTGAGTATTAAAATTAAAAGACTAGATCAACCATTGCACTTTTCTGGCATGTTAACAACTTTAGCAGTGATAAAGCCTTGAGGTGATCATGACTGAAACAATATAAAATAAAAAGGTGAGGCTTGCAAGGTAATCAACTTCGATTACTTTGTTCTAATCATATTTGCTCTATGAAGCATTACACTGCTCACTTATCTACTATGAGAGAAGGACTCCACAAAAAGAGAAAACTGACGAATAAGAAACATCTTGCATTCAAAAAAGTAATTCTCAGCAACAGGTCTCAATTAAGCCAAATGGAGACAGTTAAAAGACTGTGAGAGTGAAAATTAAAACTGTAATTTAAGGAAAGGAGGTATTTGAAGTTCAAAGAAGCAAGAAAGTGAATAACTATAAAAAGAAAACTGTGATGGAAATTAAAAAATAGGAAAACTCGCTGTATTTTTCTGTAGTTTGTATGGAAACTGCATTCATCTCAATGGTTCTGGACTCAGCTCTGCTTCAGGGAAGGTCTCACTGCATGCTATTCCTCAATCTCTTCACCCATCACTAAATACAGTTTTTCAAAGGAAAAGAAATAACAGATTGCTTCCTCGAGGGCCCTGAA
The DNA here is from genome assembly GCA_027574665.1 of Rhynochetos jubatus. Classification (NCBI taxonomy): domain Eukaryota; kingdom Metazoa; phylum Chordata; class Aves; order Eurypygiformes; family Rhynochetidae; genus Rhynochetos; species Rhynochetos jubatus. The sequence goes on from CM050648.1 coordinate 127,764,469, forward strand.
ATGAAGGAGATGAATCTCTATGCTTTTCCTCCTGTGTAGTGGTTTGTGTGCTGATTGAAGCAGACATGAGGAAATTGGACCAAATGGTGGTGTTAAATCCATTAGCAAAATGACATGCCCTTGTGAAGAAAAAAAAACCAACCCAGAACTTTAACAGTTTGTGCAAGGAAAAAATGTACAACCAGGACACTTAACTCCTTTGTGAGTTATTATCCTACTAAGTATTTGTTAAAAGTTTCACCATATGTAGAGACTTGACACATGCTAAAACTTGTGTTCTGAAGTTATTTAAGAGGCATACTCTTAAAACATCTTAAATTGGAACATTACCTATTTGATAAATAGAGATTATTTAAAAGAATAAAAAAAGCTATATTCTTTGACATGATTTTCCTTATAAACCACAGTATCTTACATGTATGGCATGTGGTTATTTTTAACTGAAGAGATGTTAATGCACAGAAACTACTCCAGCAGACCTCATTATTGAAAAAAAAAAAAAACCCTTGAACCTCTTAGTGTATACATTTCCAGAATTATATACAGAATTCTAGAAATATATTTCTAGAATTAGAAGATATAGTTATTGAGATGGGAAAAGACTCATAAATACTATAGATTGGCTCACAGTGGCTCATATTCTCTAAAGCAGGAAATGTTCAGTGTTTGAGAATATCAGCTATAGGGAAACATTACTCTGAGTCTGACATTAGGTTTGTAACTGCAACACCGAAGTCTAAGCAGGACAGATACTCTGTAATTCACTCCACGTTCCATGACCTTTTGTAAGTAGTTAGTGAAACCTTGTCAGCTTCTGGGGTGACGAGAACTACATCTGTACAGTCACTCTTGCAATGTAAGCAGTAGAGATGTATTGCTGAAGAGCTCCTCAGGCTCACTGGAAGCTGAATACAGCTTTGGTCAGAAGGAAGAACAGGAGATTTGTTATTCTTCTGTCCAGTTCTTTAGCATTCCGCCAATGTTTTTTCTTAGAATAATGCGTGAGTGCTTTAGTTAACATTTCTGAGAGATTTGAGGTTATTTTTCTCCAGAAAATGCACCTTGTTCTGTTGATCTATCTTTCTACCTGTCTGTCCTTCACTAACAGTTTCTTACCTTATTGACACCTGACAGAGATTTCACAAGGAGTCACTAAGTCTGTAGTGATAATAAGCAACCATGTTGTGCTGGTTTTGGCTGGAACAGAGTTAATTTTCTTCACAGTAGCTAATACAGGGCTATGTTCTGGAGTTGTGCTGAAAAGAGTGTTGACAACACAGGGATGTTTTCATTATTGCTGAGCAGTGCTTGCACAGAGTCAAGGCCTTTTCTACTTCTTACATCACCCCACCAGTGAGGAGGCTGGAGGTGCGCAAGAAGTTGGGAGGGTACATATCTGGGACAGCTGACCCCAACTGACCAAAGGCATATTCCATATCATATGACATCATGCTTAGCATATAAAGCCAGGAGACATTGAGTTACAGCATTTGTCTTCCCAAGTAACGGTTACATGTGATGGAGCCATACTTTCCTGGGGATGGCTGAACACCTGCCTGCCCATTGGAAGTGGTGAATGAATTCCTTGTTTTGTTTTGTTTGTGTGCACAGTTTTTACTTAACCTATTAAACTGTCCTTATCTCAACCTACAAGTTTTTCACTTTTCTGGTTCTCTCCCCCATCCCACCAGCGAGCAAATGAGTGAGCAGCTCTGTTTTGTTTAGTTGCTGTCTGGGGTTAAACCACAACACTTGTAAAAAAAGAGGCACTGTCTCTCTCACTGATGAAAAGGTTCCACTAAATAATGTTATTGTAAGATATCAGAGAATCCATATGGGAGAAAGATATTATAAATAAAAGCCACAGAAAAGTAGACCCCTGAAGTTTAGCTACTCTTGGAGCTACCAGTGATGCGAGAATTTCTGATTTGCAATTAGGTCACAGTGGTGTAGAGAGAAGCAGAGGCATAACACTTTGCAGGATTTCTCTAAAACTTGACAGGACTGAACTGCACTTTTTGACAACAAAAGTGTAAGTGATCTCCTAACATGACCTCACTCCATGCTTTCTCAGCTTTGTTACTAGCAATCGCCATTGAAGGGGGTAAGGTGATTGCTGACTCTGAGTGCAATGTGGTGTAAAACATTCTTGTTATTATAATGTTAGTTTTGTGGTTGCAGTTCAAGTCTTTGGCAGCGAGCCTGATGTGGTGCATAAACAAAATGTAGTATTCCTAGAAAACACAGAATGTCTGCTGTCAGAATCAGCCTGTTAATACATGAATAAAAATGAGGTAGGCATAATTCAAAAGCAACCTGTCATCTGTTGTACAGTAACACTGCAGTACCCCACAGAATCTATGAAATAACATAGCTGACAAGAAGAGGGGCTTCACATGATGAAAGAGGGGTATTTAACTGAATTTACTATTTTCTAGTAGAGGGTATTGTGTAGTAGAGGTAGAATTTTGGGGAAGGTGATCTAAATGTGCTGGAGTGCCCTGCAGTACCTTGTTTATGTATCCACTGCTAGAACATAGAAGAAGAGCAATGCTAGCTTCAAAGAGGTACTTTCTCAGAAAGTTTTACAGCATCCATCAAAGACTCTCCAAGACTGAATCTTCCAAGTCATTCTTTTAGTTTAATAATATTCTTTCATAATATATAGCCCTTGTACCTGTAGCACCAAAGGGAGTAAGCATATTGCTTCTCATTGCAGAGAGAGTGTATGATGATTTTATTTCCCTACACAAGCACAGTTAATTTTACTGTAGCAATTTATTGTTGCCCTGCCTTTTACTTGAATTCTGTCTTGGAGGCTTGGCATGCTCCACAGATCATCTATATGGAGAAGTTTTTGTATACAGGAGATTAAGCTGGTGAGTCATGAATTATAGTCCCTCACTCACTCCCAGTGTGATATGATTTCTAATTTTATCCAGAAAATACAGTTTGAGTTGGCAGAAGAAATGCAAAAATGCATTCAAAAGGTGAGAAAATGTCCCCTTGATATTGTTAGATGGTGATTGTAATTTCAGAAGGAAATAAAGAAATTACTACAGAAGGATTCAAAACTCCGTGGCAATACCCAGGTGTATAGTGCCGTACAATTCTGAGCCAAGCCATTAGTACCAGCTGAGGCAGATTTGAAGCACAGTGCAGGAATTTAATGCATGCTGTTTTCAGTTAAGCAAAAGAGGCCCATTAATATTTTTTTAAAACCCAAACTCATAGGTTTTCCTTAGCTATCATAAACCCTCCCGATATAATAATGTAAATGAAACTTGTGGTGGTCCAGTGAATTTCATGCAGATAAAGTCGATAATACAGTACTCAACCTTCATTGACAAGATAATTTATTGATATTTGGTAGTGTAGGTAGTAATACCAGACAGTAACATCAGTCTGAATTTTCCTCAAGTCAAGTGAATCTCCAGTAGAACTATGATAATTTTACCTTTGTAAACATGCACATGCACACACAATGCCCTCCCGTCCTCAACCCCACAAGAGAAGTGTGTAGAAGACTACAATCTTAGTCTGAAATTTGAATATAGCATCAGGTACCTATATTTAAAATAGTTTTGCAGAGTCTGGAAATAATCTCTCAACTGAACTTCAAAATGATCTATGGACTTTCAATTCTGCTTGCTATTAAGTAGACCAATATGTAATAGTTTAAATGTAACAATTTTCCTTTTAAATAAAGACCAAGCTGCTTTGAATCAATGCATTTTCTGAAATTAGACTTAATTTCTACATTCTTCTTTTAATCCTCTCATACATGCACATACTCAGTAAAGGTCCTTAAGTTTGCAAATATTTAATTGCTAGAGGGAACCAAGTTATGGAAAGGTCAGTTGAAACTGACTTGTGGAACACTGTAAGGCTAGATTGAACTGTTATAGTCACCTTGTTGAGAAGCAGTGTGTTTGCCATCCCAAAGAGAGGTCAAAGGCTCCTAGGAGAGAGAAACCTCTCTCAGAGCTGGTACTCTTTTTTTATTCTTCATTGACCCAGTTCACAACAACACACACTGCAATCCTGCACCTTTCCAGTACCAGTTTGACTTGAGAACAGTAAGATAATATATGTCTCTTACAAAAAAATGGAACTTGTTTTACATTTCCTTTATTCAAAGTTGTACCTAAAGCCATAATATTTAGAAATACAATGAATTACTTCAGTGAGAAACATTAGGCATTTCTATGAGCATTCCCAATGCTGTTTGAAACGATGGTATTTTACACTTGGTGGTCTCCTATGGCCTGCTACTGCTAAGGGTTGCCACCTCACTCTTTGCATTGTGTGTGCATGTGTTCAAACAAAGCATTTACCCTAAGTGTGCAAATGATGTATTCAAAGGGAAGAAGGCTAAGGGAATAGCACGGGATTTGCAGTACCATTTGCTTTAGGTCACAAGCAGGACATAAATTTGCTATCTTGGGTTTTAGATATACATGCCTGTCTTTAAAAAGTCAGACCTGTGACTTTCCATTTATAGCTGACAATCATTAATGATTGACTGGTTAATACTTCATCCAGACCTTAGCAAAGTTACTTAAGCTTTCAGGATATTTTATGCCTTTGAGTATATTTATGTTAACAAAAGTTCTCACAGAAAAGAGTACTTTTGTCTCAAAAATCTCTGAATGTATATTTAGGAAGTCAAATGTGTGTTTTTAGGGTTCCATGCCTTTGTGGTAAATGGCATTGAATTAATATCTCCAAACATAGCCTAAATATACTGATTAAATCATGCTTTGTAGTAACAGACAACTAAAAGAGTCTATGCAGGTTTATATGTTCCAGGTTTGCCCCATGCACTTTTTAGTCTAACCCCCAGAATACTTTTTATTTTGTAGCTGCTGTTCATAGTGATTGTGTAAGTATACATGTCTGGGAGACAGACATTCAGGTTAGCTGACCTAATCAGCTGAAAGCCACGGCTGAAGACCATACCTGCCTACTCCTACTGACAACTGAATAAGTTCTAGCAGATTTGTTTTTGTTGCCAGTATAAATGTAAAAATATAAGGTATTGAAATCGAAGTCATATTGCATGGAACTTTTTAATACACAGTAGCATAGAGGCTGGGTAATTGTCATATCTAAAGGAATGAGGATTTTTTAAATACAATTCTTCAGTACAAGCTAACCACACAAGAAACACATTCCATGAGAATTTTCATATAATAGCATGAAGAGAAAAAAAATATCCCTGCAGATTCTGAAGAACAACTTTTGCTTACTTTAGCTAAAATCTGTATTTCTCTGGATTTTTTTTCAAGGTACAATGAGGAGCAACAAGACCTAATCCAGAAATCAAAAAACCTGGACTGATTTTTAATTATGTTTTGTAATTAAGGTCGCAGCACCATTGTGTGTAACAGGAATAGATCCTTTCCATAACAGAAAAGGTATCCAAGCTGAGATAATTTGATTCTGACTACACGTTCGGGAAGACTGATATGCTTGCATGTTAGGATCATGTGTATTTGAGAATGGAAAGAATACTAATAAGATATTTGTACCAGTTATTCTGGATACAGCTGGTCCTAAAATACAAAAATTCTCCATGAACCAAAGACAACTCATTTAAAAAACATTCCTCAATTGAGACTTTCATAGCGAAATAAAAATGCAGGCAAAGATATCAAATGAGCTCTTTTTCTTTGTCTTTCCATAATATTTAGCAATTTAAATCATGGCTACGTCTTTTCTCCACACTTATTTCCCCACTCACCAATGAGTCCCACTTGAAACTGGAGAGAGTAATTTTCAAAAATGTCTAGATAAAGACAATACATCTTTCAACCTTAGAAAATGACAGGAAATTTTATTACCTCATAAAAATCACTGGTCAATATGTGAATCTAATTAGACCTCTGTTACTTTTGACTTTCAATTTAAGTAGAAAAGTATGTTGAATTTCTACAACAAAAAACTGAGAGTGCTTGAGCCATTTATGAAATCAGTCAATATTAACTGCTTTTTATTACCACAGTGGCATACTAGTCAAAATTAACATAATCTGGGTCATAACACCTCACCACTGTCTCATGATCTGCAACTTGCAGATGAGTAATTGTGACTGCAGAAAAATAGTGTACATTTTTTTTTTTTTAACTTCTGGATTTTTCCTTGTCCAAGGATTAATAAAAGTGATAGACAGCAGTCTGCATCAAAGTTTGGTGCTACCTAATAATCTCTTAGCTCAATATCTCGTCTCTGCTCTCCCTTAAGCAATGTTAATCTTTTTTTTTAAAAAAATGAAGCCAGCTAAATGTAGCAAATCAGAACAGATGAAGAGAAATAATTGACACCGTAATTGTGTCAACAGTTAGAATTAATGTAAATTCATTCTAACTCGAGCAACAAAGTTTTTTATACTTTCAGTAGGTCAAGTTGTCTTGTGCTCAAAATGAAATAGTAACATTTGCCCCATGAAGAGAAACCATCCTGACAAAGTAAAAGGAGGCTTTTAAAACTAAAGTAAACTACATTTATATACACTTATATACAAGCACTTGATAATGCCCCATTAAAAAGTACTTTAATCTAAGTCTGGTTAATAATGAAATCCATGTTAATACAGCAGAATTAGCTAGTAACTGCAGTTCTCGGTGTTTGCAGCCATCCTGCATTGAGATGGGTCTGTATTCAGTGTTATATCTCTCAGTATGAAATCATGTCACACGTGCATCCAGCCCAAGAAACACATTTGTTTGTCAATATAACTAACCTACTGATGTTTAAAAATGCAAAATAAGCAAATTAACAGTATGTGGTTAGGTCTGAAAGTCATCACACTTTTTTTTAATTAATTTTCTGCTTTTGAGTTTTTTTGAAATAAACGGGTTCAGCTCTGAGTTACAGAAATGAGGACTGTTTTTGAAAGTGTAGTTAACTATTTGCAATAGGATACCAATTTGAGAGCAATTTCCTACCTGCTGTAAACAAACAAACAAAAAAAAGCAGCCATTCCAAACCATTTGCAATGTCAAAACACTGTTCACTTATCTACAATTACACTTGCTATGAGAAAACTTGAGGACACTGATTGTACTGAAACCTGGCATAGGTTCTCTGGATCAATAGTTCTCAACCTTTTTAGCACTACTACAGTGCATGCAGCATTTTCATGTGCTTCATGTGGGTTTGACTTTACTGTGTCTAACCAACTATGGAGCTGGTATGCAGCAGGTGCAGAGAAACACTGCCACTTTTTATAATCAGCATGTATTCTGTGTGGAGCTAGTCTTTTATGTCTACAGAAGAAATAATATTTCAGCACTCTGTTGGCAATGCAAAGCATAATGATAAGGATTGGCTTTTTTATGTCGACAACACAGTAATTTATTTTTCTTTTATTTGACAGTGGCTGCTGTACCCATGTATGCATTTCTGTGTATGCATAAGAGAGCACACAGATCTGTAAGAGAATCATGAATTCTAATGTACTGTATCATTAAAACTGCATCTCTCAGACATGATGTCTGTTTCATATGCTTCAATGCAGAACTTCAGTATCCCCTTTCACTCACTTATACAGAATAAATGTGTATTATTTAATCAGTGTATAAATGAAATTCATTCCATGGTGCTGTGGCCATGGATAATAGTTTCATAGCAATGATTCTTTCAACTTTCAAAAAAAAAAAAAAAGAATTCCTCAAAAGAAGTGAATTACGTTGGAATTAAAATTTTTCATCCTCATTTAAAATAGGTAACCCAAGCAAAAGAAGCCTTTCTGTTTTCCATGCCACAGTCTCAATACGAAGGATTTCAGACTTGTTTTTCTATCTGGAGTTGACAATGCCTCATGACCCCTGGACTCACCAGAATCACCAGAAATAATTAGGGAATCTAAAAGAATCAAGAGGGTGCCCCTTTTCTGACTTCCATTTATTAATATAACACTTGGAAAAAAAAATCAAATGTGTTTATACATGGTATCAGAATATCTGATATACAGATCTTCAGTTCTGCTGTCTGCTTTCCAAGGTACCGCTGTGTTTCAGTTTTCATGTCTTGCTGCTCATTGTCAGACTCTCTTAAACTAACTAGAAGGGTTTTAGAGAGTGACAGCAGGCTAACAATACCACTCTTATTGCACATCTACAGGTATTTAAGAAGTTCATACAGCTACTATTGTAACAAAGTCATTACTCCTATGGTCATCAAATATACCATTCATGAAGGTTATTAGAACCTGCCCTAACTCTCTCAGGAAGTGTGTAATAAAAAATATTATGCTTGCTTTCTTCTTTCCATTAGTAAAAAATTATCAACTGATATTTTTACTTGGCTGAAGGCATCCAGATCTTCTTTTAGGTAAGGATTGATTTAATGTCTTTTCTAGACAGAGTGGGGAATATCTATAATGGATAGAGAATTTTCATGTCTTTTCATGTCTTTTCTACACTTCATGTAGAAGTGTCTTTTCATGTCTTTTCTACACTTGTACCAAATTCCAAAATTCTTTAAAGTAAAGCATAAAGTTATGATTGCATAAGAGAGAGTCAGTTAGTAGGCATAAATACACTGAAGAAACATAACCAAAAAGTCCAGATCTGACAAGAATCTGAGATTTTGATCTCTTTTAAAGTTGTTTATACTAATATAAATTAAGAATATTTCTATAGATTTAAGTAGACTTTAGGTGACATAAAATAAACAGTACATTGAAGAGTGTTTTAATATTTCATTTAAAGTAACCAGCTCCTGAACTGGAGCTAAAAGTGGGTGACTACTTGAAAGATCATTCATTCATTCATTCATTCATTCATTCATTCATTCATTCATTCATTCAGCTTCACTGTTCATGAAATAAGAGAATGTTTGTTTCACAAAATATTTATGGCATGATGGGTCTTGAAATATTTTTGTTATTCTCTGCTCAGGAAAAGATTTAGTGGAGTTTTCTGGGTGTGTCCCGCTACATCCGTATGTCAGTAATAATGTCACCCACAAAGTTCTTTCACCTTTGTGGGATTCATTCAGTCCAGCTCAGGTTCTCTCCTGACCTAAAGAGCTGAAACCACGGGTATTTTCTCACTTTTGCCTGCACAAAGATGAAGGTTGTGCATTGCAATGGAACAGTGTCTAGTAGCGGTCACAGCTTCACAAGCATCGTTTTATTTGTGGCTCTTTTTATAGGTAGAAAGAAAACCCTGGTTAGCAGTGGCAATCCTTAATATGACACTTTTCCCTCCATTCATGCCTTTGAAGAGAAGTTAGTGATATGGTGTCTCCGAGATTAATTAAGCATAGCTTACTTATTTCTGCATATTAAAAAGGACTGTTGTACTTTTATTAGATGTGGGTTCAAATCCTTATTCCAAGTAAAAGTGTATAAACATTTATATTTCAGACTTATGTACACATTTTTATTTTTCACACTTCATATTTTATATTTTTTTGGTAAGTATAATGGACCTCAGAGCTTCAGTGGGAACTTGTTATTAACTATTTAGCCTTATGCTTAATCCAGTCTTTCTTACAGGTGAGCAAAAGTTATTTCTGGAACAGCTCCTCCTGTCTTATTCATATACAAGCCTCTACTACATTTTCTGTCCTCTAAAATTATTTTCCAGATTTTCTGGCCCTCCAAAATGTTGTTTAAATGCTCTTTTGGCAAGTCCTTCTCAGATATCTCCTTACATTCCTAACTTTTTAAAAGAAAGAAATATTTTTCTTGTAAAAATGATCCTGTATGTCCAGTGATGTTATTTATAAATATACGTCTTACTCTTCAATTTTAACATTAAATTTGTTATCCAAGACTACCATGAACTAAACTGAAAGATACTTTATGCCTAGTGATAATGCCTAGAGAATTTCTGATGGCATATACGGTACATGAGGTCTAATTCTAGTTTACTCATGCTGAAGTCAATGATAACTATATGGAAGACCAAAACAGCACACATAGTCCTAGTGCTATAATACTGCACCACAGCAGAAAAGCAATGTCAATAAAATATTGTGGGGAGGAGAAATACTATGTAACATCTAAAATACATAGCCCTTTATAATTACATTTATTTTCTGTTTGGTTTTGATTCTGTATTCAGTTTAGCTGGGTTTGCAAACAAAATCCACATTGACCACAATGGCATGAAAAACCTCATCTGTGTAACAGAAACAATTGGAAGTATCATGGTGCATGTCTTTGAAGACATATGACACTAGACACATCTTGGATGGATCAATACATATTGTCAGAATAATAGCAGAAGTGGTAATATGGAGCCACTATCTTATCTGTTACTAGTTCAAATTTGGCTAAGTCATGTCTAGTGGCTAAAATTTCATGACTATCTGATTTGATCTGTTCAAAGCCTTCCACGTAATTTGTTGCTGATTGCAATCCAGGTCCCAGTGGAGCTGTGTCTAAGTCACAACACACATCACTCTAATTGACACTAAGTGTCACTTTCCCTGGCAGACATGGATGGAAGGTCAAGGATTAACTACAGCATGGAGATTGAATTCCCTTTGCAACAGTCCTGACAGAGGATACTTTGAACGCTGCAGGGAAAGTCTTGTCTTTTGGCTTTTGTGAAGGAATACAGCATTATGTTGATGTTCAGCATATGGTTCATCCAACAATACATTACATTTAAGTGATAAAATAACCTGTCCTCATAAACACAATGATATCTTATGATTTTGAATTACTATTTTGCTAACTGAGGGGCTTCACTAAAAAATGCTTTCTCAGTTATACAGTTCCAAATGTTTTCTCTGAAATATATGTTTACTCTTTCTTCTCAGTACCAGAATCTGGGAACTCACACTATGGGGATTATCATAGTATGCCTACACCGTTTTTGTAATTTCTCCTAAATATGTATTATGTTGAAGCGACGTTACTGAATTTGATGATCCAATGCATATGTTTTCACATTCTTTATAAGTTCATATGTTTTGCAATTTAGTTAATGATTAGCCAAGCTGTTACTGTTTTCTCAAAAACTAACATAAGCTAAGGCATTAAGAAATCAGAAGCCAGGAATCATTAAGTATCATTAAAATTGTGACATTTTGAAATAAAAGACACTTTTTATTTTCATTCTTTTTATCTGGCTTTTGATGTCTGTGCCTTTCTGAGATACCAGGTCATTTTTCCAAATGTTTTTTTTCCTCCCTGTGAAGACCAGACATGAATCCATTATTTTAAATGAATTGTTTTTGTAGTTTCTTCCTGTGCCTGAAGAACAGATATGACTAGGAAATTGGTGACCACCAAATAAGATAATAAAAATTGCATTTTTTTTCCAATCTGTTGCTGAAGTTATAGTAAGGATACTACAGAAGCATTTTGTAACTCTTGACATTTTCTAACTAGCCAGTTTTTATATTTGCTTCCTTATTGCTATGGGTCATTCAAGCTCTCAGAATTCTGTTTCTGCCTCCTGATAAGAAGATTTAAGCAAAATGTATGCTTGAATAAAATCACTTAAATATTTGGATGTGATATTCATTCAAAAACTGAACAATAGACCTGCTCGGAGAATCACACCAGTGTATATATAGTTATCTGTATGTCTGTTGTTTCTTTTGCTTTCTCCCCAAACCTCAGACCTCTCTTTTCTTCCCAAATGTGACTTTCAGACCAAGACAGCAGCATGATAGATTTTCCAGTTCTTTATCTCTTGCTTGAAAGTCTGACACATTCTTACAACATACATGTTGTCATGGGGTACATGTCTCAGCAAAATGGACTGGAAGTGCTTCTTTCCATGTGGATATTGACAAATAGATTGTCATGTACCTGCTTCACTGGAAACTGACAGAGTTGTAAATAAAATATAGGCTCATTCTTCCTTAATTCTGTCTTCGTAAGACTTCACGAAAATGTGCGTTGGGAAGGTAGGAGGAGCCGGGGGGAATAACTCAGAGGATCTGTAAGAGTAAAGTTCCCTCTTTCAAAGTTTGGGGTAAGAGGGTAGGCTATTGTCCAACCTTTTCCTTCACAGTTAAATTGAAATTTTTACCTATGTGCCCATTGCAGTATGTATTTCGGAAATATGCTTATGTGCCTGCTTGCTAGTGTTTGCAAATAGAGATAACGATATGTATGGCTCATGCTTCTGAAGTTCACACCCTCAGAAGAACTGATAAGGTTCAAAACTTTGAACTCTTGAAGTCATCGTAATGATTCAGCATACCTATGTGATAGTGTAAATGTGGTATGCATTTAGTCAGTCAATGCTCTCATCTTGGACACAAATAATCAATACACTATGAAAGGATTTGTACACAATGATTCTTAAAGTAAGCTGGAATTAATGCTCTTCTTGGCTTTCAGAGGTTAAAGAAGGTTCAGACTTTTTGAGAGATACCTCAACTTTTTCTGCTGCCCAGAATATCTAGGTTTTGTTTTCAGAGAGAGAAAAATAAGCTTCCTGCATTCTTATCAATTGCCATAGTAGGATTAGGTGATTTAACCTTTAGGTTGTCTAAAGTTATGTAAGCTATAAGAATGAAACCTAAACTTCCCTTATGTTGCCCACACAGAAAAGCAACTGCTAATAAACCACTTTAAACTAGATCACAGAATAAGGTGAATCTTACCTGAACTTCTGCTTTCTGTTTCAGATTGATAAAACTGCTGGCAATCTTTGTCAAACTGTTGTTGGATTTCTTTCATTTTTCAGCTATTGCTTACAATGTTGCTATAATGTTTCATGCAATATTGTTTACAATCTAATTTGTAGGAGAGATCTTGGTTCTTTTCAACAAAAATAAATCAGTGATTTGAAATATCTTAAGATAAGAGGTAGCGGTGGCCTAAAATAGAGGAAAGTTGAATTCTATTAGTAACTGCAAATAGTAGCTTCTTTCCTTGTGTCTCATTCACCCTTCCATAACTTTCTATAACTTTGTCTAATTTGTAAAGACACTTAGGCAGATACTCTTTCGTTGTGAGTCTGTGCAGCACAGAGCAAAAAGGGGTCCTGGATAATGTAATAACAGTAGGAACAATAGCAACAATAAAAATGGAGAAAATAATCACACAAAACCTTTCAAAGTGGCAGCGTAGGGCATAAAAACATTACTTTCTCAAAGATCATTGCAGCTATGGGAGTATTTGATTTGTCTGTGAATTTACAAAACTTTACTCTGTGGATGGTAAATTCCTTTTCTAGGTGCTTTGCACCTGTTTATCTTCTCACACCTTCTTTGCAGCTTTACCTTCTGTTTGCTGCTCTGAGTACGCTGGGTCAAATAAATCCCTTATGTAATGTCACTAAAGTAAAAGAAATTATGTCCAAGTTGAACATGGCCTATTTTGTTTGTTTATCATATGATATTCCCTCCTGTTTCATTTGCAGCTCAACACTTTCTGATTATTTTTAAAATATACTTATTAGTATACATCAGACAAATAAAGCACATTTTTGTACTGTATGTTATACAACAGTTATCTCAGATTTTCTTCACATTCATATTAAGATAAAATTAAGTGTAGGGGTTCCTCAGATGCAGCAAGAGAAGACAGAATGGATAAAATATGAAATACCACTGAAATGGAGTCTATAATTTTTTTTTTTTTTCAAATATATTGCATAACATCCATGTAAGTAATCCAACTAATAAAAAAGTTCAGGTAGCAGTCTGACTGCACAGTGAAAAAAATGTAGTGGTACAAAGTCTGGTAGTAGTGTAGAGATGGAGAGAGTCTCCAGTACCTGAGCTGACAGTTTTATAATTAAATGACAATTTGCATTGTTGATCCATAGGTACCCTAGAGAATGAATTTTACTGAATACTTGTTAAAAGCTAACTCCCAAATTCTATACCTAGTTCACTCAGAAACATTTTCATAAAAATGTTTACACTAATTGAAACTGAAAAAGTTTGTGAGAATCTTACCAGCTTCATCAGCTGTGGGTTTCCTGTCAGCTCTCCTAATCCTTGGCTTCCTGTGTCACCCTATGCTGTTTGCTAGGCAGGACCCAGCTTCTTTGAGCAAGACAACTGTGAATTTCAGCCAGAACCCTCATGACATTTAGTTTCCATAACAAGTAGAAAAGGAGAGCTGCTCAGTCTTCACGTGACTTAGGAAGCCTCATAATTTTTTTTATTTTTCTTTTTAATGGCATAAAGAATTGAGTTTCCACTGTTTCTAAACAAAATTTTAGAAGGTTAAGGTTTGAAATGCTGAGGTTTAATTTCAGTCCAGACAACTCTATGCTTTCTTGAAGATTTTCTGTGCCACAGAGTACCAGAAGATGAACATCCTTAAGCCACCCACAGAGACTTTTAAAACTGTAATTCCAAATGTTTATATTTTTAACGTACTTTATGATAGTCCTTTTTCATAGTACTGTCCAGAGGAAACAGTACTAGTTTATCATTACATGCAGTTTGAAGTACAATATCCTGTAATTTCAATAGACAAACTTTCTTGTATTATGAAATCTACATTTCCAAGTATTTTTGTTTCTCATCACTGTAGTATCTTGCTGCATAAGGTAGAGAAAGAGAGAGACTTAAATAGACTGCTCAGTTTTTTGTGTTATTTTATATTTCTTCCTTTTCAACACCAGTGCCACCATTCACATTTTTCCTTTCATGTTTGCACTATTGCCGTTTACATTCTTGAAGGAAAAGCTTTGATTCTGAGCAGGTGCCTGGACACTTCCCTGCAAAGAATGTGGCTTTTTTGCTCTCTTTTTTTTTTTTTTTTTTTAATTTAAGATAGCAGCAAAGCTGTGATCCATTATCTATCCATTATTCTTCAGATCTGCATAAATTCCACTCCATCTTTCTGGCTGGTTGAAATGAGAATCCGTGTGAGGAAATCTTCTCTCTAATTCCCACACTTAGGCAGAATGTGAAATGGGAGTTTGAGTTCTTCCTGGCCCACCCAGCTCATGTTGCTCTTCATGAATCCTGCTGTTATTTCTAGGTCAATTGTTGTAATTGTGTTTTCATTGGCCTTCTTAATTTATGTTTCATTTCCAAATAGTCCTAAAGCTGTTGGCTTAGGTTCTCATCTAAAAAGAGATTATTACACTGCTTTATTTTCCCCTTAATCAAATCTCCTCGGATTCTTTGTCAACAGATAGACCCTAAAAATCTACTCTTGGGATATTTCATATCTCAACCAATTCATTATGTGAGAGAACTCTTTCAGAGGTCTAATTTTTCACTCTAACCTAACAATTCATTGTTAGGTGCTGTAATATATTGGCTTGGAATATAACATCAATGCTTTGTCAATTTTTAATAAATCTAAATATATCTATATCTCAATGATATACTCATGAACTCTCCTCAGTGTGTCAACTTCTAGTATTATGCTAAGGCTGCTTTGCATTACAGCAGGACACCAAAATCCTATGGAAAGATAAGAAGGCTAGATTTTGCAGACTGTACGTTTTCATGTGACAGTATCCCGAGAGTATTTATGCTGTTTACTTGAAAGAAACCATTCGACAAAACCAAACTAATTGACATGTGTGTCATTTCAAGATTTTGAATGATTCTTTTCACTACAAGCTTGAATGAGGAAAAAGTAATTTTCATGTACCGATAGTATTTAAATCTGTAATTTAAAATTACTTTATAATTAAGTTTAAAAGTATTTTATGGTTTTATTTTTAGCAATGGGCCTAAACCACAAGAACATTTCAATTTTGTAGCTAGATCACTAGTTACAAATTCTATTTATTTGAGTTTTCTACTCTTTTTCAACTTACAATTGCAGAGATTTTTCCAATGTAAATTCTCAGACCACACCCATGACATTTTTCTTGACTTGTATTCTAAATTGCTGTGTAGCTTTCTGACTGCTGTTAAAATAGCTGACAAATTTGACTCCAGAGATGCACTTCAGCGATACATGAGGGAATGTTCCCATGAACTGGATTATGTTGAGTCAGTCTACTATAAATTTGGCTTGAGAACTTGAACACAAATCAAAACATTCCTTACAGCATAACAACTACATTCAAGAAACAGTAAAAATAGGTTAAAGAAGACAAATTTGTAATGATGTAACAGAATTGCTTGAGGGTATTTTTTACAAAACGTAAGTCATTAGGTTTGGCCAGTATGTAAGTCAGTAGTCATTTGGGCATAGGTCTGCCATTTGTAATCTGCATCTTCATCAGAAAGAGCTCATCATAGACAACTATTCTCAATTGTAAGATTTTATTTAATATCACATTTTTCTTAATCACACATAGTGAGCATCTTTGAAACATTTTTAGTCTTTCTGTGTAATAATTTATTCATTGTGTGTTCTTGAAATGTCTAAGTATACAATTGGATTAGATGATCTCGAGAGGTCCCTCCTAAACTATTCTGTGAGTCTGTGATATATTTATCAGAAAGTAGAGTTCCTCATTTTGAAAATTCTTTGGGAAAGAGAGCTCAAAAATAATACTACCTTTGATACTTTTATGGTGCATTGGAGGATGAAACCCAGGAGGAGGACTGTTGGTCAGCAAACAGGAGAATTTGGGTCGAAACTCAACAGATGTCAAGGCTACCATTGTCTCCGGTGACCAATAGTTAAGAATGTATGTCTTTGTGCTATCCACCTAGGGACTTGCTTTTTTTACTAAACATTGTGCCTTCAGTACTATTTCTTGCATTTGAAGGATAATTAATGAAAGTGAATAAATTCAGTTAAGCACAGACATTATCTGATGGAACAAGAAATACCCCAAACTACTTTCTGTCAGTAAAACTCTATTGGTCTGAAATGTGAATTAACCTGTAGAGGAAATAACAGCAGTGAAACATACCTAGTTGGAAAAATAATCTCAGAAGATTAATATTAAAGCATCCAAGATTATGAAAGTAACTGTATCCTGGGCTGTATCAGGAGAAGCGTGGCCAGCAGGTTGAGGGAGCTGATTCTCCCCCTTTACTCTGCTCTTGTGAGACCCCACCTGGAGTACTGTGTCCAGCTGTGGAGCCCTCAACATAAGAATGATATCGACCAGTTGGAGCAAGTCCAGAGGAGGACCACGAAGGGCTGGAGCACCTCTCCTATGAAAAAAGGCTGAGAGAATTTGGCTTGTTCAGCCTGGAGAAGGCTTCAGGGAGACCTTATTGCAGCCTTCCAGTACCTGAAGGGGGCCTACAAGGAAGCTGGGGGGTGTGTGTTTGTGCTTTTTACAAGGGCCTGTAGGGACAGGACAAGGGGTAATGGGTTTAAACTGGAAGCAGGGAGATTTAGATTAGATACCAGGAAGAAATTCTTCACAGAGAGTGTGGTGAGGCACTGGAACAGGTTGCCCAGAGAAGCTGTGGGTGCCCCATCCCTGGCTGTCTTCAAGGCCAGGCTGGATGAGGCTTTGAGTAACCTCGTCTAGTGCAGGGTGTCCCTGCCCATGGCAGGGGGGCTGGAACTAGATGATCTTTAAGGTCCCTTCCAACCCAAACCATTCTGTGATTGTATGAAATAGCATACAGAAGAAAGCTTTTTTTCACTTAGATATGTGAAACATTTGCAATGGTAGTTTCAAATACTGCATCATGAAGAGTTAAATGAAGAAATTCTGGTCAAGGTAGCATACTGAAGCATGGCTTTCTCTGGTAGGGAAACAATAGATCCATTAACATGACAGAATAATGTTCAAGTTAACATACAATTCCCACATCTTCTGCCCTGTTTCTGTCTATGCATAAAGAACAGACATAGATTTATTGTTTCACTCTTCCTTGGAAGAAGTGAATTTAACTATTCAGTAAAGTGAATGGACAGTTATCCATGTCTTACTGGCTTGCATAAACGAGTCTAGGACCCATCAGACCATTCTTTCCACCTATTCTCTTCCCCTGTGAATCTCATAAATGTTTCCTAGTTTCTCATTGTAATTGTTCATTAATTATTTTCAGAAAAAGAATTCAAGAAGAGAACTGAATCTTACTATGCTTTTCCTATCAAAACTTCCAGAGTTACATTTGCCCCAAAATTTTCTATATTTGGCTTATTTCTATGACATTTTTGGCTGAGTTTGGGAAAGGTTATGGGATAAAAATGTAATTACTGTTGCTGTGCAGTAGAACTAATGTTTTAGTCAGACAAGATTGATAGAAAGCATTTGGTAAATACTGCTACTCCCATTTTTCAGGTAGAAAGCTGAGGTAAAGAATGATTAAATTACTTGCCTAGGAGGAATTGTGTAGCAGAGTAGAACAGATATATTTGGAAAATACTTTGTGTATGTTTGTTTTCCTGAAAAACTGTATTCCTTCTCATTGTAAACTGAAAGCATTTTACTCTGCCACATTGTGCTGCAAAGCACCATGCTGAAACAGTTGTAATTCCAACCAATAATTATATTCCAAGGGACTGGAAGAAGTAAGAAACTGCTATGAAGTATGATTCAGTAAGACAGTTCTGGACCAAATTTTTGGGTAATTTAAATCAATACAGCTCTACTGATATGAACAAACTTATGATATTTCTAAGTTGAAAGTAGGCTGAAATGTGACTATTGGGCCATATTGCAGTGAATAATATACTAGAAATGTTATGTTTTGACAATAAGACCTGTTTGGTTGTTTGTATCTTCCACAAGAATTTTGGACTCTAACAATATGTTTCCCAGGGTATTTGTAGGAATTTAATCAGTTTCTATCCATAAGTGAGAAAATGTAAAATACCAGACACTGACATAACAGAGCATTTTAAACAAGAAAACACTAAGAAAAGTGACTGGCAATTTCACAATAAATGATGCCATGCTTTAAAATAAAAAAAAAAAACCAACCCAACTATTTGTAATGACAAGATGATGAAAAGTCCAAAACAAAACCCTCAGAAATGAATGACAGCTCATTTGGGTTCTCTGTGACAGGTCAGTGTCCCTGTCTTACAGCTTTTACAATGCCTCTTTAAAAATTACTTCACTATGACTCCCCTGTCAATTGATCATGAGGTCACTTTTAGGGTCAGGAAGGCATTGTTCCATAATCAAGTGTATGCCTGTACTCTTTAATTGTATGCCTCGTTGCACACTAGAGAGAAGTGCATTAAAGACAGCATTTATTAACTTAAAGAGTGATCTGTTATGTTAATAGCTTCACTTCTGGCCATGTGGAAGAGGATTATCAATTAATAAATCAAGGCAAATGTGTTCTTTTCAAAAAAAAAAAAAAAAAAAAAAAGCAGCTAAGTGTTTAGTGCCTGGTCTTTATAGCTCTGATTAAAAGAATGGTCATTCCAGGCTGACCATAACTGGATAGTATTTCTGGTATAGGAGTCAGCTAACTCTATCATAAACTAAATTAATCTAATATTTGTAAAAAACATGTTTAGAAATGTTTAACTTGCTGAGATTTTAGAATAAAAGTTTTTATAAAAAGATAATAAATCACTTATTTCTAATGTTTTACTGCTTTAGATATTCTTGTTTACACAGTAAAGGGTGGGTCTGAAAGAGAATCAGAGAGCAAGACTGTCTTCATAAATCACACAGTTAGTTTTGGATTGGGTTTTGGCAGTCAAAAAGTAAAATCTGCAGCTAGCAATTCCCTTTCATTAAAGAATGATAAGTTCTTCAAACCAGGAATATTGTTGGTTAACTTAATTTAGCCAAAAAACTTCATAGTCCTGAAAAATTATTTGAAAGGAACCACATTCAACAAAAATATTGGTTCAGGTCCTTTACAGTGGAATTGACACAGAAAACCTTTGGACACAAATTATTCCTAGATTATGAGACTACATCATACCTATGGACTTTGGCAGACCGACCATTTTCAAAAGAGCAGCTAGAGAGTCAAGTATTTTAGAACACCTAGTAAGTACAACTTGTGACTTGATGGGGTAATGTTTGTGATTTGTTTGCTTGAACGTGTATAGCTGCATGTAGCTTTGACATACTTATGACAAAATATGTGAAAGGCGGCCCCTCCAAATTTTGAGGTTCATATGTATAGGTGATTGACGTGATTTTCATGCAGATAGAGAGGAATAAATGTAAATACTTTAGAACTTAGTATGGCTACTGAGTCTCTCTCTAGAATGATATTTCCCACTTATTCCCTTTACCTAAATGAATATATAACCCTGAATAGGAGGTGAACTCCAAAGATCTCTTCGAAAAGGTAACCCTACCTCACTACTCCAAAAAATCCACCACATCCTGAAAGAAAATCCCAAACAAAAAATCCTAAGGTAAACAGCACTCTTAGTATTTGCTCCGAATATCATGCAATGCAGAAATATTTCAATATTAAGTTTGAAGAGTTGCTGAGCCAAGCTGTCAAATTTTGAGTGTTTAAAATTTCAGAGTAGCTCACCCCCTGACCCCAGTCACTGGCCTTGGTCCAGGACAGAGCTCCAGACCGTGTACCTTGGAAAGCTGACAATCCTCTTGCAGCCCTGCACTTTGCATGCTGGGATTTTTTTTTTTTTTTTTTTTTTGTTAATGAAAAGCAGTTAATTTGGGGCCAATTTAAGGCTAAATTAGATACATCTACACAATCTGCTACTAGGACACAGAAATAACTGAAGAGCAAATACATCCCCAGAGAACAGTTAAGTTATAAGCTAGTTGGCAAGTTTTGATGCTATATTTTTCTTCCATTAAAAAAATATTTGTGTCCTGAAATGTGCATACTTTTCCCAGAAATACTTTTTTTTTTTTTTCTATAATTTCACAAGAAAAGATGTGGGACTTATTTGTTTGGTTGTTGTTGGGGGGAATGGTGGGAGTGTGGGAGTGGGAGGGGAGGGGATAAGTTTCTGGTGTAAAATGAGAAACAGAGTGTCAGTTATAATGGCTGAAGTGCAGAAGTTAGAATAATAAATATTGTACCCTGCCTCCTCCTTTATGCCTACCTTTGTGAAACAGAATAAAACCAGCTCCATGCCTGGCCACTACAAGAAATAAAAATACCACACTTTTTTTCCTCTTACCTTGTGAGATAGCATAGAACAAATGAGATTATTTCCCTTATATACTCAGTATAAACTATTTTAGCGGTGTATTTAGGTTGAAAAATCTCATTTTACAAGGGACGCATCTGTTGGCTCTCTATTCTCCTTACTGGATTATTAATTTAGTGTTTAATTTCCAGTGAAATTAATAGAACTATTTGCTGAACTATTTCTAAAAGAGCATTTTGAAAGTATTTGTAGAGAAGTAATTATATTGAAAATATTTCATATGCATATACAGTTCTGTCATGAATTTTATCTCATTATCATTATTTAGCATTTGTTATTAATGTGTAAAACGAATATATAGTCTTGTTTCTGGCCTGTCCTATCTAACACTCCTAAATGCTGAACTGGTAGACTTCTAATGATGTAGTTCACCTCTGATTGTTTCCTTTAGTAAGGATGATCACACATCTAAAAAATAAAAAAAGATAATATACAGTAAGATTATTAAATTACTATGCATCCACTTTCTTTCAGAAAGTTAATTCCTTGTTTGCCAAGTGTATTTCCTGCTGATTACCACTAGTGATTTTCTAATGCAAAGAATCAAGCAAACATGGTGACATAATGTTCTGGAACAGCTAGGCTACAGTGCAAAACAGTAATGAAGAAAATCTGGATGACTGATAAGGAACTGGCTAGTTGCTTCTGAAACTGACTGAAAACAAATGTTATTACTGTCCCTTGAAAAAAGCCTTGTCAGGAAATATAGTTATACACATGTACAAACTTGTACATGTCCACCCAAACAGAATGGTTGCTAAACTTAAATTGTATAAATTAAGATTTTTTTTATCTTTATTCTTCTTAAGCCTAGTCTTTAGTCCCCCTAGTATTTAAAAAAAAAAAAACCAAAAACAACCAAAACCACAAACTACTGTTTGAGGGGAGGGGAGTAGGCATTAGGCAATAAAACAGAATTGTCTTTCTGTAATCTATAGGTTTTTGTTTCTTATTTTTTGCTTCCTTGTTGAAGCTGTTGTGTACTACCTGTGGGTATTGTCCAATAACAACTCATTTCCGCATCAGAAGTATCCACATTTCAAAATGTCATATAGGTGACTCCTGAACAAATATAGCCAAGAAAGGCTAAATTAGATTATGAAGGGAAGCTTTTCTGTCTGAAGTCATTACTTCAAATTTTGTAATCCTAAACAATGACAGAAAATTGAAAACTCCTAAGATAAAGTTCAAAATTATGCGTCAAGAGAATGCATAGTATGGACCTGTTTATTAGCTTATATTCAAACTAGAATTAATAGAGTGATTTAGGTAAGCAATCAGAACTATTCATTGTAGTTTCAGTTATAAAATTCAATTACTTTTAAAATTAATATCAGAATGTAGAGTCCGAATTCCAATATTACTTATATTTTGAATAATAGACAACTCTTAAAAATAAAATCTTTTATAAGCATCCTGTGACCTGAAAAATGGGCTTACAATTAGTATGATGATTAAAAAAATTATGTATGCATTTAAATAATTTATTCGGATCTTCAAAAAATATGGTATAATGTGCCAAGACTAAACATATATTTTTCTGTTATTATAGTTTCATTGTGACTAGTGATTGCTCAGAAATATAAATAAAGCTGAGCTTCATTTCTCTGTAACTGATAGAACTGTATCTACAAATGCAGGTAATGAAGTATCTTAACTCCTGAAGCTAGATTTGACATCTATATACTTCTTAATGTATTAAAAATATTTTAAGAAAACTCCAGCTCCTGAAAATAAGGGGGAACTGGCAAGACATACAATGACTGAAACATCTAAAAAGATGCCTATATGCCTACCTATAAATCAGAAGCAACATGGGAATTGCAGAACGCTCCTACAGTACACCTCCAAAATCACATATAGGTATCTATTCTACAACAGATTCTGATCTATAAACTGGGCAAATAATTAGTTGGTATTTAGATCAAAGTATTGATTAATAACATTGAAAACTATTAGATAACTTTTATTAATCCAAGAAAAACTTGTTGGAATTGGTAGAAAAAATTTATAAAATTCTGAAGAGATTTATAAAATTCTGAAGAGATTTGAAAAAAAATTTTTAAAAAAGTATTTTGAATTTTGAAAAATATTTTAAATGTAAATTCTTATATATAATTTTTAAAATTTCAACAGAGTTAAGAAATTAAAAGGGATAACTAGTGATGAAAAGTATTTTCATTGCTCATCAACAAAAACAATCTTTAAAAAAAAAAATAATTTGTTTTGCCAAGAAGGAAGTTCTAGGTAAAGTAATTTCTATCCGATTTTGTTGAACAAATGTAAGTCTTAGGGGAATCTTATCAATGTGTGTAAATAATCTGGTGGGAGACTGTAAAGAAGACTGAGCCAAACTCTTCTCATTGATGTCCAGTGGCACAACAAGAGGTAATGGGTATACATTGAAATAGAGGAAATTCAATTTAAATACAAGAAAAAAATGATTTATTCTTTTAAGGGTTGCCCAGAGAGGCTATATACTCTACATCCCAATGAATATTCAGAACTAAGCTGGGTATGGTCCTGAGCAGCCTGCTTTAAGCAGAAAGATAAGACCAAACACTCTCTGGAGGTCTCTTACTGTTGCAACTATTCTCTAATTCCATTAAACCAACCAAAAAAAGACAACCATATTCCTTCTAACTTAATATATTTAAAAAAGAAAATAATTATAAAATTTATATATACACAATTCGCACAGAAGACAAGAAGGCACCCCTGCAGCTCCCCTCCTACAAAAACCTTTCCAAGGACATACTAGCTAACAAAGACCACTTAATATGTCTTCAAAATGCCATGTGCCATACATAGGAGTTATATATGCATATATACTATCACTCAAAGGTAATTAGTATTTGTTGACTGTTTTGTTGTTGCAAAACTAGAAAAGAATTTGCTTTTCATCACCTTTTACTTTTGGTGATAGATCTATTTGTTGCTACAAGCAAGACTCCTGCTACCCACAGACTGGGGCTGACCCACCCGGATCTGAACACTCACACCTACTCCAGTCCCCTTCAGCTGGCTTTGTTACAGTGAAGGCACATAAGTGTTTTTCAGTGTGATTCACATCCTTATAGATATGTTTCATCTATATGTGGTTCAATGAATACAACATCCCTAAAAAGTGTCTGTTTTTCTCGTGTTTATAATAGGGTGTACAGAGCTCAGAAGCTATAGGCATTGTAGATGTCTAAAACCAGAGGTAACAAATGTATCTCTTTCAGCCTAAACACAGCCATAAAAGGGTTTGGGTTGGAAGGAACCTTGAAGACCATGTAGTTTCAAAACCCCTGCAATTTGGGCAGTGTGGCTTGCTGGTGGAGACTCCTGCAAAGAAGTTGTTTAGTACCTCAGCTTTGTCAACATCTCAGGGGACAGGTCTCTTTGTTTCCTTCCAGAGACGGTCCAGTCTACCTTTTCCCTAGTCGTCTTTGTGTCACCAACATACCTACAGAAGGTTTACTTGTTGCCCTTGACATCCCTGGCCAGATTTAATTCTATCGAGGAAGCCTAAACTGATCTCTGACTGCTTGGGCAATATTTCTGTATTGCTCCCAAGCTACCTGTCTTTACTTCTACCCTCTGTAGGCTTGCTTTTTGCATTTGAGTTTGTCCAGAAGCTCCCTGTTTATCCATGCAGGCCTCCTGATATCTTTGCCTGAGTTCCTCTTTGTTGGGATGCATCACTCTGAGCTTGGAGGAAGTGATCTTTGAATACTAGACAGCTTTCTTGGACCCCTTTTCTTTTTAGGGCTTCATCCCATGGTACTTCTACCAAGAGAATCCCTGGAGAGGTTGAAGTTCAGGGTAGTGAGCTTGCTGTGTGCCCTGCCTTCTGCCCTGAGGATCTTGAACTACAAACTTACTGCTTTCCTCATGCTTACCTGAACTCAAATTGTAGTCCCATCTTCATGCTCTTAGTGTTCAGAAAAGGCACACATTTCTTCTGCCCTCAGGTTTCCCATGACCTACACGAAGCAGAAAGAACAAGACAAGCCACCACATCATTTTCTGCTGCCATCCAGTTTTCCCAACCCCCACCCATGACTAGGAAACCAACAACACAGCACACCTTACCACAGATTAAATGATAAGAAATTCATCAGACCTATCAGCTATCAAACCTGGATTTTATTATCCTCTGTTGAATCTGGCATCACATGATAGGCTTTACTTAATTAGATACACATTTGTGTTAATTACACATTTGCAGTTACCTAGCATTTAATTACTATCCCCAATCCTTTGGCTATTGCTGAGTTCATTAACAGACTAGGCAGAATGATTAGTGTGCCTCTTGACAGAAGCTGACTTGTTACAGGTTTCTTTCTTGTCTATTAGGTCACATAGAAATGAGTTTTCAGATTCTTGCATTGATTTTGGAATGTTTATTGACTAATATACAATTTAGTGGTAACTATACTCATATATCTTGACACTCTGCTATTTTCCCTTCCAGTTTATTTTTACAAAAGAATATTTCCATTAAAAGGGTTTATTTTTTTTTTTTCTCCATAAAGTAGGTCTGAACATGCTACTTCTGATTCCCACTAAATTTTCCATTCCAAACAGAACATTCCAGTGTCAGAGAGAGTCTGAAATCCAGCAGAACCAACAGCTTTGAAATCCTTAAAATGCCAGATTCTAATAGAAGTAGTTGGTAATTTTCCAGTGAAAATGTTTGAGGATATATGTTGGGGAACATATTGGTTTCTCTAAGTCTCCATCTGCTCCAAAAGTTTTATTTTAATTTCACCTCAAAGATACCTTACTAAAATTTTTCCTGTTATCTCTCTGGCTTTTAGCAGCCTTCTCTGGTCTTTTTCATTAATGGAAACATATGGCCACACAATAAAATAAATGTGCATCTTGCTTTTGCATTTTAAACCCTGGAAAACTCCCCAGTCCACATACTTCAAGTCTTTCTCTGCCTTTGTCACACTGATCTGTCATTTGAGTAATAGCTTATGTTGTATCAGTCATTATATAAAAATCCATATAGATTTTTCTTTATTTAGTCAAAAAGAAGGCTGTTATGTTCACCAGCTTCATTTTCCTCTTTCTTTTTTAAACGGACATATTAGTGCAATATCATCAAAATTAAAGTTTGTTAAGAACATGTGACCTCAGAACGTTTTCCTTTTTATAAATTTGTCTGTCTTTTTTCCCCTTCTCTTTTCTCATTCCCTTTCTACAACAGGTTTCTCTTATTTTCCTTCAGCTTACACAATAAAGACATTTAGTCTTAACTTCTAACCAAACTTTCCTTTATCCTCCTGGGAAAAAACTTTAACTTTCCATGTCTTTCTTTCATAAAGATTGAGATGTTGTCCTGACTCCAGGTAAATTACTCAAATCTGCCCAGAAAGCCCAACTCATTCTGCTTTTCCCTTCAGGAAACTTTTTGAATATGCATCCTGTAGTATTCCTTGATAACAGGCATACAGCCAACACAATATCCTCTGGAAAATGCCTGCTCTACTTCAAAGCATGCTCTCCCTTACATACATGAAACTCTAACTTCCTGAAAAATCCTCTGCCTTCTGCACCGGCCTGATGTGAAGGTCTTCTAACATCTACACTTCCTTTCCTGTAGGGAGTACACAAATAGGGAAGCGTCTTGCTTCTGAAATCAGAGATATCATTGTTACTGGTATAAATCTGCATGTCTGAGTAAGGGTGAGGGGAGACGGAAAAATTTCACTTTGCACCCATTTACATTTGCATTTCCCATTTGATTCTTTACTGAGGTGTGGTTATTTTCATTGATGTGCAGTCGTTTACATTAGTATTTATGGGTCCTTTTCATTCTGAAAGGTGAATCTTTAGACATTTCTGACATATCTGAAGAAAATAGATGTATAATTAATGCAGATGAAGAAATGTCAGAATCAGATTACACCCTTCACAAGTTGCCAGCATGAGTTCATAAGGACACTGGGCCAGGTTCTACTATCTTTATACCAGATTAGTCATAAAGCGTTGGCTAAAACATGTGAGAGATGAAAATAAAGTGAGCATTCACACTAAGGGGAGTATTAACTTTAGGCATCTAAGTTTAGGTTCCTCCAGAAGGCAGTTCAGAGATCCTGTGTTAACCTGTTGCAGATGGTAAATCACAACAGGAGCCACGCTTTCCCTCTTGACTGTATGCAGCAGGAACTCAGTGAAAACTAACTTAATTTAAGCTGTGGTTATATGGTGACTGGAAGTCTGCATAAATCTCCATAGCCATGAAGATGGACAGACAGTCTGTGCCTCTTCCCACACGTATTTTAGAAATCCACATCTGAGATGACTAGAAACTAAACTGACCAAAGAGGGCAGGTTGGGGGAAGTAAAGATTCAAAGATTAGTTTTTAGCCACACCAGTTCCTGGATCCTATTCTGGGACCAAGTCTCTGCATGAAGTCTCATGCATGAAATCCCACCCAAGTGTCATGCATATCTCTTGATGACATAAGGGAATAAGTGAGAAATATCCAAGGATGAGAGGAAGGAGAGGATTGCCTCTTTGGACAGCATCATGGTTTTATGCTCTAGTACCATGAATGTCTAGGTGGACCTTAGTTTACATATAAGCAGTATTTAACATTGAGACATGCTAATAATATACATCTCAGTGGAACTGATAATGGAATAAACTTCCAAAGATTACAGAACAAAGCTAGTGTTCCATTACATTTAGGGAGCATTGCCAAATCTTTGTCTAAAAGACTTCCACCTGAAACACAGGCACATTCATGATATAAACCAACCTTGCTCCTGCCTGAACTATCAAAACACTTCATGCAAAGTGTTTCTGTAACTCAAAGGAGAAGTGCCAAAGGATATATGAATTGCTGTAGCCTTTGTGACACAGTTTATGTGAAAGGTATTTAGATGTTACAGAGCTGGGAGGCAGTTCAACCACTTAGACATAGTATTCTCTTTGCAAGTATTCCTCCCACTTTTGGCAGAGTGACTCAAAAGACATGCCTCCATGTAAGAAAGCATCTCACAAGCTGTAGCTAATATTCCATAGAGTGTTACAGATGCCACCAGGATTGCCTCTGTTGTGCTGTTTGGGGTTTTTGTGGTTGAAAGCAACTTCAGAGCATTTCCTTTTTGTTACATGTTGATAATAAACCAGGAGTTCAGGCCACTACTCTACTGTGTTCAGAACACTTAGAAGGTCCACAGACTACTACTATAAATTCAGAAAATAATATCAGAAACCTGCAGCCCAGAGTCGTGCCTTGAATTTGGAATATCCCTGTTTAGCTCAAGTAACCATACTACTCGTCCTGCCACAAGGAACTATAGTTAATACCCATCTTTACAAAAACAAAGAATAGATATTTTGAAATAATTTTTCAGGGTGAGAAAAAAATAAACACAATAATAAATGGTGGTCAATACAAGTAGTTTATGTAAGCTGTTCTGCTGAGGGATGAATATGAGAAATCATACTTACAAGGTATAAGGAAACTATGGCATTTAGCTCATGTTCATCTGTCTTCCAGTCCCGAGTTCAATACCATAGATCTCTAATACAGATATTATGATTATTTATTTTTTATTTTGCACTGTTGTTTACTGTTTCAAGAAAAATCTGGGCCTTGCAGTCCTTAACAGCAATGAGCTCATGGTTAAAAATTACTGCAGTCCCAAACATAGCTGAAGAATTTTCATATATAGCTGAAGAACTTTTTATTATCCTCAGCATTACGCTTTCATCATTTAGAACCAAATCCTTGTGTTCTTACCTTTTTGCCTTTATTCCTTTTCAGTCCCATTACAGAAAGTGTGATGTTTTTTCTTCCTGAGGGATTTTAAAATTTTAAAGCAACTGCATATTAATAATAATGTAAATGTTTACCCAGTAATGGAAGAATAAAACATTTGTCCCCTTTCATTTCCCTCAGAGAGCTCATCAGTCCTAATTTTGTATTTGTACCCTGAATTCTTGAACTGTTTTGATTTTTAGCATCAAGTGACTTTGCTATGTTCAGCCTCTTCTGCTTCACCTAGTGCTGAATTCAATATATTTCATTTATGGTAATATCTAAATCAAGTTTTAAATTGATGTAGCATTTTAAGCTAATGGTTATTTTTGGTATTTCTTTATTTTGTGTATATTTTTGCTTCTGCTTCCTTGTTGCAGAATGCAGTATATTCATAAATAATCAGAAAGGACATTATGCAGACCATTAGATTGCCCTGTCATTAGTCTGTATCTCTGTGTGTTACTAACAACCAACTATAAGCATCATATCTGTGGGCACCTGAACTGTGCTTATGTTTTTAAGTATAAGATAAACCAAAAGAACTTTATGTGACAAGTAGAAGATTCAACAAAGAATAAGCAGCATGCTATAGAACATTTTCAAAGGGAATAATGATGTCTTTTAAACATTCAGGAAATTTTAAGATTTCATATTCATATCAATTTCCAAAAGCTACCTAATCAACTGAGAATTAAACAGAAACAACTGCAAAATCTGAATTAATTCCTAGGCAGTTATTTAGTCGCATCAAGGCAAGAAGTCATTTTATGCAGTAGTCTTAGTGATTCTAAAATAGCAATGTGTCTATGTGTTGTCTTTGAGGAGAGTTAGGTACTTAAAAATGGGGTCTTACCACTGGCTAACTTCATGAAAGTGGTGTACAAGCAAGGGTTTCTACCACTCCACAGAAACAGTTCAGTGTCTTCCCCAGCTGTGCATTCACAGACTTGAGACAGGTGCCTGCATCAGCCCTTTCCTTGAGTACATAAAAACTGGAGCTCCAATTCAGCTAATAGGTCCAAAACTCAGAGTATGTCTGGGCTGAAGTCCTACCTGTGCTTGTTCGAGCTTTTACTGGCATGAACTATGAGCATCCTATATCACCAGGCTACAACACAAAACAGACTCTGTGTACTTGTTGAAGATGACTCGTAAGACAGCATGATTAATAATTGCTCTGTGGTCCAGTGACAGCAAAGCTCATCAAAGATATAGAGGACAGTTTTAACTACTTTCCCTTATGAATATTTAATAATGAATATCTATTTATATATCATGGACCAAGTCCAATGGCTACAATGCCAATCCAGAATAACTAATGAGTTAGAGCACTTTGGAGGACAAGACAGAGATTCCTGTCCAGGTTCTGGGTTTATTTAGGCACTAAAGAGGCTGAATTTTAATCTTTCATATGCCCTGTGAGGGCAGAGGCCACTGAACTGTAAGCTATTCTGTGGCGCAAAAGACATAATCATTTTATTTTGACTAAAAATGCCAAATCTAGTATTTTAATATATTCTGAAAAAAAAAAAGGTTGATTTATAAAATAACTGTCTCATTTCATTTATGATAGCAGGATCATCTCTTTTCTTCTATTCCCATCATGTTTGTTGAGTATTTATTGTTAAGAGTACTTTGTTTGAACATTGGTATTTCCTTCCCAAACATACATTCCAGTTTGTGTTTTCCTTGGGGAACAGGAGTCTGCATTTGGAATTGGGCACTGCAATAAATAGTTTCATTGCAATGCTTATTAATTGCCATTGGATTAGATAGACACTAGTTTACATTACATTTAAACACTTTATACCATACTTGCTGTAAGAGGGAAGTGAACTTATGACCCTTAAAATGTGTCTAATTTCCTACGATTTATGCTTAACGGATGGAGAATAATGGAAGCTACTCCAAGAGGAGACATTAAGAGAAGCTTTTCCTGTCAAGGTGGTTATGCGATTGTTCAGTGCAGACACTTCAAAGTTAAAAGAGGTTTCTGTTTTTTCCCCCCAGTGTTTTAAGCCAATTTGCTGCCATTTACATGGTATTTAACCCTTTTATTAAGGGTGTCACAGTTATAATATTAATTGCTCCTTGGAGCGTTTTGATAATAAAATTGTATTTAGGATCCTGTCAGGAAGATTGGGACCCTATGTGATGCTGACTTCAACATTTTATGATCTTACAGCCTGACTTCCTGAAAGTCAAAGCAAAGTATTCCTGAAGTAGACTTTATACAAAAGCCTTCCCACTTTCAATATTCAGGGTACATATCCTTGAAGTTTATTATGATGTTTAAGATTATTACTTCGGCTACTTCATAGCACCTTGTAGGGAGTGATGTGTCTGATAGAGAAAGAACACCAACCTATTACTTGGTGGAAACATCTAGTGAAATATCCATTTAGTCTAGAGAGGGTGTTTGAATACCTTTGTAAGAGTATATGTGAAGGGCTTTGTATTTTCTTGGTAAGCACATCATATATCACCATTCTTGTAGAATGATAGGCATTGTGATTTTTGTATATGGCACACTGTTTCTATTTTTAGGCTGACTGGTTGCTAATCACAGAACAGGTCTGTGACACTCATTCCTAGATTGTCTTATCTATAGAAGTTACAAACCCCTGTTTTCCTGGTGGGTTTCTATTTAACTATGTCAATCCCTGAACTTGTGTTCTTCTTTAGCATTGTTTGGGGCTACATCATTCTCAGAGGGCAGGCTTTGGCAATGTGTACAGAGAGTATAAGTATGACAAGGTGTGATTTGTTATTCTATTATCAAAACCCCAACCTGCTTCATATCCATGACCTGAGTATCCTGTACGTCATTATCAAAGACAGGGAGGCAAAGAAGCATCTGAAATGTCAAGAAGAAAAAGGAATACATGTCCTTTTATTACAACCTAGCTTGATTGTTATTAATGATATGTACTCAACACCAACACCATAATTATTCTTATATCAAATAAAAATGCTAGGAAAAGTTCAAACATGGGCAGGTATGAAATGAAAACTGTCTTAGATTTGTTTGTTTTAAGCCAGCTGTGCAGCTCTCACATACTTCAACAAAATCATATCTGATGATGTTTGATTGAGGACTTAAACCTGGTGATACAGCCCTGCTCCTTCTGTTGGATGCAAGTGCCTGATTTGTTTTGCTGGTCACAAATCTCTCGCCCTTCTTGGAAGGGCCTTTTGATCACAGAATCATAAAGTAAGCCTTAAGAAGTTTCTAGTTCAAACAGGGTCAGCTATGAGATCAAACCAGGTAACTCAGGGATTTATTTAGTAATGTTGTGAAAACCTCCAGGGATGGAGACTACACAGCCTCTCTGGGCAACCCGTTTAACTGCATGCTATTCATAGAATAGGTAGGTGTCTACTTCAGTTTGCATTGCAGGCTTTTCAGCAGTCCCCATTTATTATCTAAGGGCTACACCTGCAAACAAGGCTTGGACATAAGATGAGGATAGAGGCTCACATCCATGTTTGAAATGCAATATAACCACTTGCATAGATCTGTAGTGGAATACAAAACCTAATGAAGACATATATGTCTTTGAAAAAAGTCTTCCCTCCTTTGGGTAATCATTAATGGGAGTTCAGACAGTGGCTTGAATGGGGATAAAACTGGACTGAGTGAGAAAACTAAAACACTAAAGAAGTTTTAAGCTGAGACTCATCTGTGGTTTGAACTTACTCTCTAGTATCATTTTTTTTTACTGTGAGATACTTATTTGATCATAAATGCGAGCACAGTCCAGGATTCTTCTGTTTGTGCTACAGATTGTATGTATTTCAAAGACATTTTCAGTGATTAGTACGGTATGTTAAAAAAAACCAAAACCAATAAAGCAGCAGATACAGTGTTAAGTTCACATGGGACATTTCTAAGAAAAAACATTGTACCTTTCCCTAGATTTTTAGAGCCCCCGATTTATAAATACATTGTTTCATTTTCTGATATTTTTTTGTTGTTGTTGTTGGGTTTATTTGTTGGGAGAGAGGAGAGCTTTTTAATAGATAATTCAACTAGACAATTGGTAAACATCTTAAAAGCTAAAGAATCATCTTTAAACATTTAATCTGTTTTAAATTTCTGTAGAGAATCAATTTCTTTTTATGAGCTCTTTCCAGAGACTGGTTTGAGATTGTTTCAACTTTTGTGGTTGACATACATCAGTTAAGTCAACCACATTCCATTAGCAACCCACGGCAGCAGTACAGGAGGACCATGAATAATAATTACTATTAGGTAATTTAATATTTCTGCATACTTGTGCACTTAGTGATTTCTACATTCTCATGCCACCTGCATAATCTGCCTATTTCGAGTATTCAGAAGGGTGTGGGGAATTTCCTTAACTATGAAATCTTGATCAATATATCTCTCCAAGATGTAAACCCATACAAAGATATGGGAAAGTCTAAAAATAGCAGATTGATTGTCCTGAAAATTAAAATTGGAAGTGATTATAGCTTTAAATAGCTTTACATATTCACACTTATATACCTGAGCAAAGAAGATAAAGATGAGCCACTCATTGTAATAGTGTATTTCTTTTGGATACACTACAAGACAATGGATAGCATTATGACATACGACAGAGCGTGTGTGAGCTGAGATCAGACTGCACTTACACATGTACAGAAAGTCTTCATTTTATTTGTTAATGAAGAGATGTAAAGATAGGTCTAAAAACCAGTGTAAACTGTCAAACTTCCCATTTAAGCTCTGTCTTCATCAGCTAAGCAGCTGACCTCTACATGTTATTTTTGCCTGTGTCAACAGATGTTGTATAATCTCACCCAAAGTGAATAGACCTGCCAATTCCTTAAGGTGAATCTGTAAATGATTCAATTCCATCCCATGGGAAGGGCTTAATCTCCTGTTGCAGAAAATGCCTTAAGAACCTGGCTAATAAATACTACATAAGTGTACAAACTTCAACCACTTTTTTCATTCCCACATATGGACAGTGATGTAACTTTTGAAGAATTTATTCAATTAGAGTTATAGTGAAGGATGGAGACCACACTGAGGGAGAAAGGAATGTGGACACTCCTTCCTATCTCAAGAAGCCAGTTACAGATATGCAAAGGAACCACAAAATGACAGAAAAATAGTGTTATATTACCACATTTTCCACTGACAGAATGTAGTAGATCTTAAGAGATTAAAGGCAGGAAAGAGTCAAACCCTCTGTCTTTTCTCATCCTTCCCTCCACTATATTTGCAGGTACCTGCTCCAGGCAGGACTTTTCTAACCCATCTCTAATTAATACTTTACCTAATCTTCTTGTAATACTGCTAATTGTTCGCAAACAGGCGATTTAATCAACACTCTTCTAACAGGCGAAGCTTTATTCTCTCTACTGTTTTGTGCTGTGACACAGGGAGAACTGAGGCAACTATGTCCCAATTGCTTTGTTTCCATGTAATTTAACAGCAAGACATTATTTTCTCATAAGAGGTGCTTTGAATTTTTACTGCTAATGAATAAATTAACTAAAAAGGTTAATCTGCCTACATGTTTATGAAACATTATGCAAATTGCTCTCAAAAAGGTTTAATGGTAATTGAAAGCAATTGAAAACCATGGTACATTTCACTCAATTTTAACTTTTTTTTTTTCTAAAGTATACAAATTGCACTCATTTTAAATTATACAGATGTGTAGGGCAAGAGATCATTTTTATAAATTTAAACTATAAGAGACTTTCTTATAAATTTTCAGCCTTCCAGATTTCCAAGGTTATGAGGATTCAACTGAAAGTGAACCAATGAATTGTGAAAGATGAGTGTGTCTTAATATTTTAATTAATAAACCAATAATATTTTTAAACCACATTAAAAAAATTGACAAAATCTTAGTCATACTAGATTTTTTACCGAGACAGTGTAAGATCTGTTATGCACTTCAGAATTCTGTGGGTTCATAAGGGCTGAATCTTGCAGCTGTGGTGCATAAACTAAACTCAGGGTTCATGCCTTGAATGAGATGGCAACTCTTTAACACTTAAGTAAGTCACTCAGTTTCCATGGCTCTATTCTAAATTCAACAAGGGAATACTTTAGATCTGGTTTCAGGGAGGTGAGACGTGTTTAGAAGTACAAAGTAAGCCCTAAATTCTGCCTTTATTAACAACCAATCCTAGCCCTTTGATTGAAAAAGAATGGAAGGATAAGGAGAGAGGGAAGGGACAGAAATGTAGCAGAACTTGGTCCTACAAGTATTTATAAAAGACATTCATGGAAAACAAAACAATAAGTCTACACATAAAGGTTTGTATTCAAAATAAAAAGGAAAAAAAGAGCTACTCCTCTGACTGTGAAATGCTATAGCCCCGTGGCTTAGGAAATATTTATTTGCAGTCAAGTCACTTGCATTAATTTCATCTCTGTGTTCCCTCTTTCGGTTGTTTTCAAAGCAATCTGGATATTTGCTATATGAGGGAATTAAATGCATTTCTGAAAGACAAAAATAACCTTACCTGGGAAATTAATACTTAATTTGCTTAACAGCTAAAATATTTTAGGCATTTATACAGGCATTTATGTTTTAACAACAAGATGGCATTTTTTCTGCTTGTTTTTTGGTTTAAACTTTTCCAAAAAGTTATAAACACACCCAGATTATTACAAATAATGTATTAATGTTGTCAATGTTTCCTCTTTGTGTGTGTGTGTGTGTGAATATTTGTCTAAATCTGCTGTGATTTTTAAAACAGTTCTCTTTTTTTTTTTTTATTTGATAGTTTTCCTTTATTTTAACTTTATTTTTGTCAGTCATACTTTCTTTTTTCTGCTTTTCCTTTGTGAGTAGGATTTGGTGAATAGAAGGAGGAAAAAAAAAGAAGAAAGAGGAAAACTAATAATTTGTTGTGGATACATACAGTGTTATGTGAAGTATATACAACTACACAAAAATGCATTTGAAAATTTTCAAGCAGCTCTGCTTGCAGCTGTTTACTTCTAACATCCCTGCTGGGTGTTCAAGATCAGTTAGATGCACTGAATGCTGCTCAAAGCACTGCCTTATAACTCTCTTGGAAAGTAAAAATACTGCAAGATGTGTGTTTGCAGTACAAGCAATCTGTGCTGGCTGCCAGAAGATTGAATAGTAAGGGACCATCCTTGATTTAAGAGTTCTCAACTTGACATGCTCACAGTGAAAATCAGCAGAGCCCTTCAAGGTAGCAGGATGCTGACATGAAGAGTGAATGGCTGCTCATGCTGCACCAGTGACCTTGTCCGGGCAACTCACTCCCTCTATTGCCTCGTATAGGCCAAAGCTGCCCACTCCTGTGTTTCAAAACTTACTGCAACTATGTTTTCCTCATAAATTCCACTGAAGGTCAGTCTTGCTTCGGGACTTGAAGTACTTTTTGTCATTTCACATCTCCTGGAAGATCCTACTACTTGTTACGCAAAGTGGAGGTCAGTTCTCACTTTCTACTACTGTATCAAATAATAATTATGATTCCTTAAACTATGTTATATTCTAGTACATTTTTATTAAAATAAAAGCCATAAATATATGAGGCTTTTGCTGCTGTTTGGAAAAATCATAGTCTGTAATCCCATTCAAAATCTTAAAAGCCATTGGCATTCTTGTTCCAACTTCTCCTATGTCGTGACTCTCATAGCCAAATCTCTGTGACAGTGGTTTTGGTTTTTTTTATTTCTCCCATAAATGTGTTCATGGATATTTTATATCCTTTTCTTCTTATACTTGAAGAAGTTTTGTGTGTAAATTGGTGTAAATCTGATTCCCCCCACGTCTAGTTATAGACATAAATCTCCCATTCTTTAACCTCTGCTAGGTGCTTTTATAAATTTAACCATCCTTTTGCCTTGTAATTCCAAAATGAGTTTGTTTGAGCACAGGGAGTCAGAAATCTGATTGAAAAAACATGTTTCAAAGGAGGTCATAGCAATACCTTTAATATTAGTAATACTTCCCTTTAATGATGCGAATTTCATCATCGGGTGCACAAAACTTGTACAGAAACAAGTGAACTGTGAACAGAGATTCAGGAAACTGATCCTCTTTTTCAGCCTCAGTAAAAGAAGGTTCCTCCATTTCTGACAACGTAAAACACTGATTTGTCTGTGAATATAAATTAGAGGAGGCTTAATGCTGCTTAGAGTCACAACATCTTGTTGTGGCAGGTGGTGAGGATTGCTGGCACACTTCCGACTTTGGAAACTGCCTCACACCTTATCCAAGAGGATAGATGCAAAAGCAGGGTGGCCAGGAATCAAGCCCCAGTTTCCCACACAGTGGGTAAGTACCTAAAGGCTCCCTTCAATATGTAAGCTTTCACGTTTGGGGTATGAATCACCACAGAATAATTTTTCTCATAAAATTTACAGCATTTTCTGCTTCTGTCCATGTCAGAAATACCATATGAGAAAGTTTTCTTTCAGCAATTCTTTTCCCAGAACTGGCTTGGAGCCAAATGTTCACAGTTCCACATTAGTGGCAAAGAGCAGCCAAGTATTTCTCCAGTTTCAAGGGGGGTGGTGGGGAAAGACATCTAACTACTTTCTGGTTGCAAGATTACTCTTGACCGAGCATAGAGGAGCTTGTCACCTGGTCAACTCCTTCCTCTTTTATGACTGTCTGGGAATCTGGCAGAAAAATATTCACCTGTTTCTAAATCATGAGCATGATTTGTGGTTTGTGGTTTATACTTCATCTTGTTGCAGTAGGTGCAATATACTGCCCTCTGTGTTTTCCCAAGAGTCAATTGTATCATTGGTCATTTCTGTAGCAATGTAGCCCAAGAAGCTGTTAAGGGTTTTAAAAAGCAGTACTGCTCAGTCCACGAGGATTATTTTCTGCCCCACTGCAGTGTTTGGTGAACATCTGAGGCAAGAGGTGATATGGCTGCTTTCCACCTGAAGACCTGGGCAGAGGACCAGACCAACCCACTCATTCCAGCTGGAGAGCAAAGAGAGGTCATAGAACTGCTTAGACACACCTAAAGCACACAGCAGAGAAGTGACCTCATGACTGCTAGATCACTCTTCTTCCTGAAAGGTTTCTACTCCCAGTAACAAAAGACCCAGACAGCAAACATACATACAGATATATAACCTCAAATATTTAATGTCTTAACTGAAATGTCAGACTTTCCTCATCACTTCCGATCTAGCTTCTCACCTCAAAGGCCTCAACAAGACCAGAACTTCAGTTGGCTAATGCTATTTACTACCAAAATTTTATTTAAAATGAATATCATTTTAAATTTGAAGAAGCAGAAGAAAATGTGACTTATTTTCTGTAGCTTTTTTTTGTGATTAAAAAAATATTGAGCATTTGGATGTTTTACTTTCCCTCAGACCTGAGAACTCTTATGCCCAAGGGAGAATTTTTACCTGCTGTTATAATGGGATGCCTGGAAAATTTAACAAATTTCTCCAGTGTTTACCTCAATTAGATCTCATTTCTGTGGTTATTGGACACATTCACATAGTCTTGACCATCAGACCCTTTTAAACTCACATTGCTCTCAAAGTTACTCTGAGTAATATTATTGCAGAATGATTTAACTGTCTCCAGATAGAGCACATTAGCAAAGCAGACAAAACTCTAGATACTTAAAATGAATGATTCATATTTTTATAGGAATTAGAAAGGTGTTTTGAATACGATAAGAACCAGCTAAGGTTCAAGATTTGTTTCCAGACTTGAAATTGGTCAGATAAATTTCTAGCAATTTTTATTGGCTTTCTCATTGTCAATTTACTCTTACTCGTGCCTCTCACAGGCCTCCTTGCATTTCAGTGAAATAATGCTTGAAAAAAGACCAGGTACAAACCGAGTCAAAGAAAAAACTTTTTCTAAAGAGAATATCTATAAATATACTGGGCAGAAAAATTAAATCTTTCTATACATTTTTCTCTAATTTGCAAACAATCATCTCAATTCAAACACAAGTAGCAGTATCAAGAGAGAAATTCAGATACCTAAAATGAGAATAAAATTGAAATACTTATAAATTGCCATTAAAAAGACTACAAAACCCATGCAATACCCACTTCCTATTTTTGGCTAGTTCCTGGAGGTCTGAGCTTGTTTCACTCTAACCAGCCATTTCTTTCTCCTAGGCCTGACTGGGCTCTAGATGGTGGGTAGAGTCACACCTAAATTTCTTAATTGTATGGGCAAACCCAACCCACATTTTTGCCACTGAATGTGAAGCCTCACAGCTATTGCCACTGAATGCTGATGACAGCATCTGATTCTCACACAGTAGTTATATAACCAGACCCTTATCAGGGAAATTCTCCTCCCTGAGTCCTCTGAGAGTAGATATCTCCCACTTCCCTGAAGGCAGCCAGGATGGATTGTTACAGCTTAAGTTAGGATCTAAGGGATTTGGCTGAGTTTTCATTTCTGCTCTAAGATATAAGCACATAACTGTAGGTTAGCTATGGAAGTGTCAGACAAAGGGACAAACCTTTCCTTAACTCAGACCTGAGACACAAACTGCTTGGCCTGTGTAGTCTTCAAAACTGGAACCCAGAGTTTTTGGTATTGCCTGTAGCTTTGAGCCCTGAAAATGGAGCTGGCTTCTCTTCTCCTCCATCCCTCCAATTCAAATGGTAGACTCAAATTTCATATAGCTAATGATATGGCCCACAATATTACAAAAAACAGGCATGGCATAGAGGTGTAAATCCCTAGAACATAGTTTACAGATAGTCAATGTATGGAATTTAACACTAGTGTAAATTATGCAATTAGGCACCTTTAAAAATCTTATATGCAATTAGTAAGCATTTCCCAATAACAATCAATAAAAGTAAATGGAGCTAACAGTTCAGTGTAATCATGTATCATCAAAACAAATGCAGACTGACATGCTATACCGGAGTAATTTATTTCTGCTATTGATTTCAATGGAAGTTTTGTCTGTTGACCTACATATGCTATGTTGAATTTAGTCTGTAGAAATTAACAGCCATATAGGTTGACATTGAATCAAGAGATCATATTCCAAATGAGCATCAAAGAGTGGTTTTTTTTTATTTGTGAATAGCTAAATATTCAGGAAACCAGTAGCAATCTGTTCATAATGTGGGGTGACTGATAATAAATCTGGAACTTTGGATTTCTGTTTTCCAAG
The DNA here is from genome assembly GCA_027574665.1 of Rhynochetos jubatus. Taxonomy (NCBI): domain Eukaryota; kingdom Metazoa; phylum Chordata; class Aves; order Eurypygiformes; family Rhynochetidae; genus Rhynochetos; species Rhynochetos jubatus. Next base: position 127,804,315 of record CM050648.1, read on the forward strand.
AAGTTCAAACCCCAGAACAGTCCTGCCTGCTGCACTGCACATGTCAACACAAAGAAGCAGGGAATTTTTTTCTGTTATTATGCTTGATATTTTGTATGAAGGTAGGTAAAAGAAAACCGGAAGAATCCATCACCTTCCAGCTGAAAATTTTCAGAGCAAGTTACATATTTGGCGTGGAATTCTCGTGCATACTGCAGTAAAGTTGACAGACATGACTCTACATTCACACTAAATGCAAGTGCAAAACTGGCCTAAACAAACTAGCTTTTCAAGTTCTTTGCTGTTACTAAGCAAGCTTTCTCTTACTCTTTGGGGACGGACTTTTTAGTAGGGGATAGGACAAGGAGTAATGGTTTTAAATTAAAAGAGAATAGATTCAGACCACATATAAGTAAGAGATTTTTTACCATGAGGGTGGTTATAAACTACTCCAGTGTATCCCAGAGAGGTTGTAGATGTCCCATCCTTGGAAACATTCAGTGTCAGGTTGGAAGAGGCTCTGAGCAATCTGATGATTGAAGATGTCCTTGCTTATTGTGGGGTCGTTGGATTAGATGACCTTTAAATGTCCCTTCCGCTGCAACCTATTCTATCATTCTGTGTTTCTCTCTTCAGCATCACCCTACTGTCTTTCATCTTATAGATAGGATATTATCCTTTTAGAGCATAAGTCATCATACATAGATGTGACAGAAAACTATCACAATGCAAAAAGTAAATAGCGGCAATCTTAAATTCATGCTTCAGGAGAAATTTGTTTCCTTTGATACATTTTACAGTGCTGTGCCTGTAATAACAGAGTTTCAAAAAAATTGCTCCAAGAGGAAATCTTAAATCATATTTGGAACAACCCTTCCAAAAACCTTGTCCACTGAGTGTAACTGCATTATAATGAAGGTTGCCTAAGTATTAGACTTGCATGAAAGTTAATTGTCCTTTTCGATTATATTTCTTCTATGTAGCTCACTTGCAGTAGATTAACATTTAAATGAAGGTATAGAATATATAGTAAAGCAAGACGAGACAGAAGGAAAGACAATGCTAAGAATGCCCAGCAATGTAATAGCACCATATTCTAGTCTGCTGTACATTATAAGGGTACTGTTCTGAATTGTCAATAGTTTTTGATGTGGTCTAGAGCCCAAATGGCTTGTGGCTACTCCAGGATGAACTTAAATAATTTTTAATAAAATATGTGCAAGGGCTAGAGTGAAAAACAACAGAAACGATGAGATTTTCATGGCCATGTAGCAGTTAGTTATTTGATTTCCCAGAAATTCCAGACACAGAGCAATTCCATTCTCATTGTACGATGTTGCCCTGCAGCATGTATTAGAGCTGTCACTCTGCTGCTTCACTTCTAGTGCATTACATATGTGTACAATATAGTTCCGCTCCCTGAGGTTAAATTTTGCTCGTTGTACAATCCAGACCCTGAGGGCTAACACATACAGTTGAGGAAGTATTATTTTGTCAATTTTGCTATAGAACTCTATCCAGCTGTGATGTCCTACTTGTGCATGTGTTCTTTCTCTGAAACAGATTATTTTAATATTGTTCAATTTAAAAGGAAAAAGAAAGAAAATGGAAACTTCATCTATGAATAGCATTTTCATGCTGAATGAAAAAAAAAGGAAGATGGGAACAAAGATCAATAACTTTTTTTAATCTACAGAGGGGTTGTCTGCATGACTGAGTGCTGTAGCCAGTACTAACAAGACTGATATCCAGATTCATCATGCATGCAAGTTCAGTTCAGATACGCAGATTCATTGGTTCTGATGTATTTGATGTAGCCAAAACCTCTAAGATTAAGAATATGGACTCTTGTGCACTGTATTAACCTAAATGGCTAGTTGGTATTGATAGTGGCCTGCAACTAGGTCCTTTTACAACTGTTTAACATATATAGTACCTTCTATGCTTTATGACTTATGTCCCAGTGATAAACAAAAAGCATAACGCATGCCAAAATAATGTGAAATGTTAGTTTGTGCTACATCAGTAAGGGTAAGCCATAAATAAAATAAAAGGAACATGATGGAAGGCATCCATCTTTAAGATGAAGGGGCAGCAGACATCTGATATGTTTAACTGTAGTACAGTATAGGGGAAATGGTGCATGCCCAGTACAAAGTGCCATTTAAAGCATCTGTAACTGCATTAGTTACTGGAGATAAAAGTTTTCCTATTAGCCAGAAGTTTTGTTAAGAAATGCATCTACATTAGAAGGAAGAAGGGCAAAATTACATAGGAATTTATTTCAGATTTTAGTCTACAGTCCAAGTGCCTCAACCCAAGGCTTTGAAATGTTTTGGGTTTTTTTCTCTTCTTTTCCTTTTATCTAAGTAAGCTAACTTTTTTGTAAAGAATCCTGAAAGGTTGTGTTGTATCATCTATTGTATATTTGATGTTATAATAAGATTGTTCTTTTGAAAACCAGTTAAGTATGAAATAAGAATGTTCAGATACATCAGTCATTTTGGTCAGTTTTATTTCCTAAGGCTTCCAAAAGGTTTATCTAAAAACAATGTATTTACCACTATAGAAAGAATTATCTTTGTAGTCATTTGAAATAATTTCATGAAATCAAAAGAATAATCAGCATTTTGGCAAAAGCTTCTTGGAAAAATAATATTGGAAGAAACAAACCGATGGTTTCAAGGCCAGGGAAAGCTCATTAAGGCCAGAGAAGATTACAAATGATAGTGGAAGTGAGTATTTGGCATAGTGGGAAAGGTTAAGAAGAAATATATGGATGAGGAAGAGAAGGGGGTAAAAAAGGAAATATTTGACCTATTGCTAAAGAAAAATGTGTGGTGTTTCCCCCACAAATGCTGACATATACTTACAAAGGAAACAAAAAACCTTGTTTTGAGTTATTTTAAATAGAAATTCAGACTCTTAAATTAGTTTGACACAGAGAAAGAAGTGATAAGAAGACAAGTTAGATCAAATTATCAGGCGGATGTAAAGAACATGAAAACTTTTTATTGACCTTCTTGTCAAGGGGATATTTACTGGAGTTAATCAAAATATGCATAATTAGAAAATATTGATCTTTACATTTCTTTCCTTCTCTGTGATTTTTCAACTGTCTGATACTCATTGAAAAAAATACTACCATAGAATCATGGAATTGTAGAATGGTTTGAGTTGGAAGGGACCTTAAATGTTATGCCTCACCACCCTCTCCATAAAGCACTTTTCCCTGATATCCATTCTAAATCTACCCTCTTTCAGCTTAAAACCATTATCCCTTGTCCTATTGCTGCATGTCCATCTAAAAAGTCCCCCTCTAACATTCTTGTAGGCCCCTTCAGGTACTGGAAGGTGGTATAAGGTCTCCCTGGAGTCTTCTCTTCTCCAGGCAGAACAAACCCAATTCTCTCAGCCTTTCTTCATAGGAGAGGTACTCCAGCCCCCTGATCATCTTCGTGGCTTCCTCTGGGCTTGTTTCAACTAGTTGATATCCTTCTTATGTTGAGGGCCCCAGAGCTGGATGCAGTACTGCATGTGGGGTTCTCATGACAGCAGAGCAGAGGGGGAGAATCCCCTCCCTTGATCTGCTGGCCACACTTCTCTGGATACAGCCCAGGTTATGGTTGGCTTTCTGGGCTGCCAGTGCACACTGGTGGCTCATGCCCAGCTTTTCATCCACCAGTAACCCCAAGATCTTCTCCTCAGTGCTGCTTTCTATTAATTCTCCACACAGCCTGCAGTTGTATTTGGGATTGCCCTGATCCAGGTGCAGGACCTTGCACTTGGCCTTGTTGAACTTATGAGGTTGGCAGTGGCCCACCTCTCCAGCTTGTCCAGGTCCCTCTGGATGGCATCACTTGCCTCCAGGTGTCGACCGCACCACACAGCTTGGTGTCGTCAGCAAACTTGCTGAGGGTGCACTCAGTCCCGCCATCCATGTCACTGACAAAGATGCTAAACAGCCAGCCCCAGTACTGATCCCTGAGGTACACTGCTCATCACTGGTCTCCACTCGGACATCAAGCTCTATACCTACTATACTGACTAAGGAGAATCTAAAAAGAATTATTTAGAACAAAACCATGATTTTTATTACAGTCTTTTGGATTCAAGAATTTTATTTTTTTAGTTTTGTAATAACAGATATTTAGAGAAGTTCTCAGGCCTCTCTGGGCCACAGAATGTTGAGCTTGTTCACAAGCTCTGGTGTAAATGATAGCTTATGCTAAATTTATATTACTTCAAACTAACACAATTGATCCTGACCCTCGGATAGGCAGATTTGGTACTAAAACTGACACAGAAGTGACAATCTGGGCAAATACTCTGGTGACCTTGTGAATGCATAAGCTTCCATGTCATTTTCTGTCTAACAGGGCAATATAGTTGCATAGCTATAGCTGCATAATTATTAAAATGGTCAACTTAGGGTCACTTTTATCTAAAGTAAATTCTATCTTTGCAGATAATCTCTCTGATCAAATACACATCAAATATCTTGGAATTCAGGATTTCAATAAAATCCTTAACACTTCACGTTTTTGTTACTAACACTGGCAGTATCAATCTGTTTCACATGGATTTAACATATTTTAAGGTATGTCATCTAAGGTTAATCATGTAACTTGGTTTTAAGATGTAAAGTTAATGTAATCTCATTATAACATGACTGTGGATTTCACCTAGTGTTTATAAATCAGATAATAATGTAATTTAAGTCATACCTATAAAGGTTTAAATAAGACACATTTTTTTTTAATAAAACTTCTGTAACCTTATTATTAGCCTATTATTTTTTTCTCTCATTAACTGATGCAGGTGCCTTTGAGTCACTAAGACAATTTTGCTGTTTGCCTTTGTTCTCTGCTGAGTTCCATCAGGCTGGCACCTTATCCTGTGAACTGAGAATGTGGTAGAAACTCACTTTCTTTTATTTTCTTATACAGTTTCTGAAAAAAAAAAAAAAATCAGAAGTTTCAACCTCTGTCAAAGAGGTTTAAAATTAACACCTCTCCTCCAAATCAAAAATACAGATGTTTTGAAAGTTTCCAGAAGTGTCTTGGAGAAAGCAGAAACAAGCTCAGGTTTCCTTATTATTTTTCCATATGCTGTGTCAATGTTTCTCTGCATAATTTTATACATGTATTGTTTGCTTTTTTTCTGTTGAATTGAGTGATATGAAACACACCTTGGGTATAGCAACATGCTCTTTTCCGATTCTTACAGTCAGTCTTTGTTGTACAGAACTTCCATTGGACAAGAACTCTCACTGATGTTCAGAATATAGAACTCAGGTTTGATCATTGGATACACTTTTTTCCTGGATCAGGGATCAGATATAAACACAAGGTCTTGTATTTAAGTGGGTCAGCTGGTAAAAACTGGCAAAATATTTTGCCCAATATAATATTTTGAGAATATTTGCTGATTATATATCTACAGTAAGCTATGTTCAGGAGTATGTGAAAGTCTCTGTCACAGAAACTATTTAGAAGTTACTGTTGTTATGCACAAAAAGCACAGCTCTCTGATTTTCACTTACTCCAGCCTTGGAGGTTTTCAAGACCCAACTGGATGAAGCTCTGAGCATTGATCTGGCCTCATAGCTCAGTTTTCTTTGAGTAAGAGATTGAGCTAGAGACCTTGTGAGGTCCTTTGCGGACTGAATTATCCTATGAACCTGCCATATTCTTTCCCTATGAAACTCAGGTGGATATTGTTTTAGGAAATCCGTTTCTGAAGATCATATGAGAGACATGATGAGCCACTGGTTCAGTTTTGTGAGACAAATGCTGCATATGTAAATTAGCAATTATATAAGAAACTCCAGGAAAATTAAATTACAAGATACACACACACACACACACACACACACACACATACATATATATATATATATAAAAGTCTTTGTACACAGCAATAAACATGGTCCCAAGGTTCATCTGAAAACTTGAAATTCCTGAATGGCACAGATGCATTATACCTAATTTAGGTTACTTTACATTTGACTGCAAATGTATTGGCTTTTGCATGTGTTAAAACATATCCAAATCCCAAAGAGCTGACAATCTCAAATGTCAAGAAGGATGAAGTGTGAGTGAAAGGAAAGTTTATTATGTCTATTGGTACGTGACTGAGACACTGGAAGATCACATGAGATGACATTCACCCCTTTTTATGACAGTGGGGACTGATCTCAACTTGCCTAAAGCCCAGACAAGCATCTTAATTATAATCACATTTATGTTTTCTTTTCCTCTATAAAACAAACCACCTCTGTATTGGTAAATACACCCTATTAAGCTGAAATTATTGTCAGTGCCTGTGTGCATACTCCCTATATAATTTCCACCGAAATTTTTATGACACAGGAAGAGGTCTATTCTTCCCTTTTGATGAACTTAGAATTTACACACCTAGTTCCTATTAATTTTAATAAGGAGTTATACATGTAAATCCCCTCCCCTTCCCCAAATATTGATGGTAGAACCAACTTTGAAGTGATGTCTGGGGTTTTTTTTCTCACTGATCTTTTTCAGATGTAACATAAAACATCTCTCTGGGACTGGAAGAAGTTAAAAGAAAATGAAAAATCCTCCCTTTCCAACTAATGACTGGTCTGTTTGGCTTTTTTTTCTGTCTTCACAAAAACTTTATTTTCCCCAGAGAGGCAAAATGCATAAAACAAAAATAAGACATTTCTTACCCCACTCAAAAAAATCACACTTACAGTATGACTTTAAACTTCTTTCATATTTGTAGAGTTTATAATGAAATGGTTCCTTGCAAAAACTGTTTCCTCTGAACCATTCAAACTGAAGTTCGTGCTACGCTCCACCAAATTTCTTTTTAACTTTCATTTGTTAAATGTGACATTTCTCCTAAAACTCACTGATTAAAATCCTATGCTCTGCAAGGTCAGTCACCACCTTCTTTAATTTTTCAAGGAATGTTTCAGCTGATTGTGGGCCTTAGTTTAACAACCGATTTTGTTATTTTTCTATGTGAGACAACAGCAGAGGATGGATTTTGCAGTATAGCTACTGGAACTGGATACCCTCCTTTCCTCTTGCCTCACACACTTGAACACTGCCTACATTTATCTTTATGAAAACTTTGGGATCATGCAATGTGTATAAAACAAAGGATACTCCTGAGATTCAGATTTATAAATATCCAGTGCTGTGTATGTTGTCCAAACCCAGTCAGAATTTAAGTTCCAGTTAACCTTATTTGTCTCTGGGTCTGGTAATGCCAAAGCTTCTGTTGATCATAGGATATTTCCAAAGGGAAGAAGAAGTAGATGGAGATGATCAAGTTCTATAAAAAGCTCCTAGTGTGAAGGACAGTCTGGAATATCCTCTAACCACAATAGCATCTGAAAAAAACCCTTCTTGTTGTTCTAGTACATAGACCTTTCTGCAGTGACCAGGGCCATGCTTCCTTATGTGTGTAATGTGGATAGATATGCAGCCCTGTCTGAAAGACTAGTTTGGTATGGCAGTGTAGATGCATCCATTTATTCTGTAATAGGAACACTTTTCGAGTTTATCTTGGAAATGGATTAAACTAAGTGAAGAAGAAGTTTGAAGAAAAAAGTCACCAGGGGACATAATACAGAGGAATTGAAACTTGCATTGCAGCTAGTTCCTCACTTGTTCCCAACACAGTTAAGGTCATAATGTGACAGAAGCTTTTCTTGGAAATGTCTTATTCTGCTACTGGCCAGATAGCTAAGTACCTTCTGAAGCTGTGTAGCATATCTGCAGGCTGATCACCAATTGTCTACTTTAAACATTCTAGAGGCAAATGTTTTCTGCAAACTATATCTCAGCTCAAAGTTTAATCCTTTGTTATTCTCTCAGGATCTTCAGGTTTATACTGGTATTGAATCATTTGTTATAAACTGACACCAAAAAAAAAAAAGAAGGTAAAAAAATGCCTCTAGATGGTCATTGCACTGATAAAATTTACTTTATTGGGAAAGGTGAACTTCAGCTGATTTCGAAAGTACCACTATACAGAAGACAATAGAGTAAGTGAATTCATCTGTCACTTTTGAACAGGACTTTTGGTATCACTGCTTGAAGGCTGAACATGGAAATGCTCAGTGCTGATTAAATGGCCATAATTCCTCAAGGTTGTGACACGTCTGAGAGGGATGGAAAGCTGTGATCAGAAAATCTAAGCAATAGCATTTACAATGCAATGGCATTCTCAGGAAGATATTTTACTCTCAACCAGCCCACAAGAACTATAAATAAAATACAACAGGATAGGCAGATTGCTAGGCAATTAAAATGACTGATTTCTGATAATGTTTTAAGATAATGACTGTTCATTTAAAAAAAAATATTTTGCTGTTCTAGCTGAAAACCAGGTAATTTCTACCAATTGTTCATTACACTCATTAACATTCTTTGAAACTAACTGTTTGTGGTGGGAATTTGGACCTGGCATCATAACACATCAGGTGATGTTTGGTATTGCTGCTAGCCTCCAAGCCTTCCAGGAATTCTATATTTCCACACAAAAACTCCAGCCAGAAATTAATGTGCCTCAAATCAAACAGTACTGAATAGTCACACTGGCAGCTATGCTCAAGAGAAGCTATGCTGCCAGTGAGGAACAGTCAGTGGAGAATCAGACAAATGCTGGCTTTAAATCTTGCCCCTAAGGACATAAGGATTGAATGAGTCCTTTTTCCTTGGAAAGATCATGTATATTTTTTACACAAATGCCTTTCTACCAAAACCCAGAGAATACTAATAGCTGTTCTACTTTACATAGCCCAAAGATCTAAAGATTTAGCCATTTTCTATGATTAATTCTGAACTACTTCTAAATTTCCTGTTCATAAGAAATGTTGATTCCAATCATATTTGCCCTCATTTAACACTACTGCTCTGATTTAGAGCACAAGCAAAATCAGAAGTATTGATTTTTTGCATGTGTGTGGGTATGTAAAAATAGTTAGCTTTAAAAAATAAATCATAAAGTCAGGAAAAGAAGATAGTAACTGATCTAAATTTACAGGTACCTTGTTGATACTGAGTATGTTGAAGCAATCACGAAATCTAAGCACCTGCAGCTCATTTGTAGTTTGCAGTCACAAAGCCTTGGGGGTGTGTGGGGGGGTGGTGGTTTTTGGGGACACATCAGACTGGAAAAAACCCAAAATAATGGAATAGCTTACAGAAATATAGATCTGAGCAATTTTTTGTATCTCTCAAGGATTGAAAAAGCCCGTGTTCAGGAAATGCTTTCCCTTTAGAGGTTACTGCTGTCTAGATGCCTACAGACAAGTTACGGAAACTTCTACCAAGTTCTTTGAGACTAATCCAGACTCATGATTGAGAAGAGTCATATGTTATCCATGGATATGGGTATTTCTACTTAAAAGTGATACTGGTTCTCAAGCCTGTGTCTTGCATTGCTCTTGGATGGAAGATCCACTGTTCTTGTTAGTTTGAGGAAATGAGACTTAATTTTCAGGAAAATACAGTTAATGGTAGCTTGTAGGAAATTTTGGATCTTTGCAATCCTTTCTTCTTTATGACTATGTTAGTTTAGAAATGTGGATTGATAAGAAAAAGGAAAAAAAGCAGCTTGACTTTGCCACTTGGAGATGTATGTGTGCAAACACCTGTTTTCCAGAAAATGTCTACAAGTTCTTCTGGATCTTAGGTCTTTTGAGAACTCTCTCATCCAGAAACTCTACCCAGGGTCTGCTGAAGGCTGGTATCAACACTTTTCTGTCTTCTTTTTGATTTTTATTAGATTGTATAATCTTTGTAGTATTTCTGCACTGTTAGTTTGAGGCATCTAAATCTTATCCACTGAGACACCAAATGGGGAATATAGTTATCTGATTTGGACATTTGTACTCTACACTGTAATCTGAAATCCAAGTGGCCTCCACTTATATTTCAGGGATTCTTATTCTTTTCTGGACCTAAGTTAATATATGTAGTAAGTACAAAATGGTCATAGCTTTAGAAAATCCATCTATTACACTTCATGATATACAGGGTGACAGGTTTGAAGAATGGTCCCCACCATGTTTTCTGAAACAATGTCTCTTAAATACTCAAACAGCTGGTTAAATGTGATGAAGTAGTGTGAGAATATCAGCAAACTTCCAGAATTTAGTGTTGCTTCTTTGGGGTATTCTTTATTGTTGACATAAGCCTTTCACACAGTCTTTCTCCTGAGCCAGCTTTACCTGTTAAACTTTCCCTACTGGTTTCTTCCAACTTCAGAAACTGCATTATAGCAATATGACTAATACAAGTGTACTCAGACTTATAGGAGTGGTCCTTTCATTCCTGCCTATTCTTCAGATGCAATACAATGCCAAAACCTCTGCACTATTCCCCAGATGCAATACAATTCCAAAAACCTCTGCACTTTCATGTAATTTATTTAGTTGAGTGTCTTTCTTAAGTCTTTCCTGTGCATAGCAATGCTGTGACGAATATATTCCCCCGTGTCAGAAAGAGATGTTATTCCTTTACTTTTCAGTGTTTGTGAGACAATCTCCTCTCTGTGTCATTGATTTGAACCACAATCTGGTATGTCTTCCGGCATGAATCCACGAGTCAGCAAAAGCACTCAACTTCTGATGGCGTGATCAAAACTGACATCTTGTCATAAATGTGAGGTGTAGGCTAATGATACCTAATACTGCCACTTTTGCAGCTGATCTTACTAATTTAAAAGAAAAAAATAAATAATTGTTTATAAGAAAGGATAAATCAATGTAGTTTTGAAGTCCATTGGCCTGAGAAAGATGCAAAAAATAGAGTTTGCTATAAATGTTTGACTGTCACGGGAAGACAGGTCTCTGACAGAGAAGCAAAATGAACTCACAGCATAAACTGCCCTCAGGAACTAAGGAACACTAAGAAATTAATGTCCTGACCTTACTTCAGTGGGAGAAGTTTGATGACTGGAAAACATAAACACTTTACGTTCCTCCCTGCTATGTTGGAAGGATTTATTCTGGGTAGTATCTGAGGGAGGTGTGCAATTAAAGTCCATCAATAAAACGGGAAATGCATCACACCAGGACACAAATAATGCTAAGGATAGCAATATTTCATATTTCTCTAGCCTCTTTACTTTTCAGTTTTTAAAAGTCCTTAGCATGACAGTCTTTAACTAAACCTCAGAGAACCCTCCTAAACTGGCAAGTAAACTGAGCCCAATTTTAGGAAGGGATATCTAGGATCAAAAAGTTTATGTGATTTACCCAAGATCATACCGCTTATCAAAGCAGGAAGAGAACAAAAGTCACTGAATCCCAAAGCTTTGCTTTTACCACTGATGCCTGTTTCCTGTATTATTTGTTATCTGTTTCATAAACTGTATTGGAAATGGTTTGGGGAACCACTGGAACCACCATTACACACTCTACAGAAATGTAGTCAAAATGTAATTTAGTAAAGGAAGTCAGCTGGAATGAGTCAGACCACAGTTCTAACTCAGCTTAATTACCTGGGTTGTTTTCCTCTGCTAGCAAAGACCAATGATAAGTTTCACGGAAGTCAGATGGAATCAGTGCAAAAATAGACCCTGGAAGCTGGAGTCAAAGAATTCCCAGTGGTTGCCACTAGATGGCAATGCAATTAAATGCTACCTATTCCAGTGGGTCTGATTCAACAGCACAACTCAGGCTGTAGTAGCAGTGATCCTTCAGTGGTTCAGATGGCCCTGCACCTAAAGTGCACTGGGATCCTGTGGTGCTAGCTGTACAACACAACTTGAAAAATGATTCACAAAAGTTGGTAATAAAAACATCTGAAAATACAGCACAACGATTAAGTTGATCTAAAACAATTACTTGTTTGATATGTGTGGCCTAGAAATGCACAAAGCTTGTACAACTAAAGCACAGCTGAGAGTTATATCAATGTTTTTTTCTAAGGTAACTGGGTGAGGGCTTATACCTGAAGTAACTCAGGTTTCCTGTGTAACCTCTGTCACTTTATTTACATGCAGTCAGGATTTTCTGTAAAATTCCCAGCTTTATATCACACACTTCATTTTGAAAGTGGCCTGTTTCCAAGCCCCAACTGTTGGGAAGAAAAGCTTTCAAACACAAAATTTAAAGGCAGATCAATAAAAGAAATAAAAAATAATAAAAGAACCAGCCAAAATTAAAAAAAAAAAAAAAAAAAAAAGAAAGAAAAAAAAGAAAAAAAAGAAAAAGACAATATTTTGAGTTTTTTTATAAAGATCACATTTTGGGGGTTTAACTAACAATTTTGTTATCCTAAGGAAAGAATAGAACTTATAACAAGATTCACAAGCTCCAAAACTCAGAATGTGGTAATTCCTTAAAATGGTTTATGCTTACATTTCTAATGAATGCTACTTTCTTTACAAAATGCAGCTGTGTTAATAAAATTGGATGAAAAAGTAGAGCTTTTCCCATTCTTTACCCCCTACAAGTGGCCACAGTGTTCTGAATCATAGCAGAAAAAAGCTCTGTGATCCAGCTCAAAATTTCTACCCTTCCCCCACAATGAATTTGAAGATCTTCCATAAGCTTAATTTATGGACTAATAAAAGGCAGTTCTGAGCCAGAAGTAAAATATACAGAGTGGGAGTCCTTTGGCAACTGACGCCTACCTAAAATGAATGGACAGTTCTGGCCCTAAATCAAATGCAAACATTAACTTTTAGCATCAAAGGACAAGACAATGTCTTCTTCTGGCCAGGAAAGTGGTGGGCTGAACATATTTGTAATATTTCTCATCGGTCTTCTTGTTGGATTGGTCTCTTCCTTCACACAATTTTGTCATTTTTCTTTCAAGCTCTTATGCTTGTTCCTCAACAGCATAATTTTTTCATACCTCCTGGTCACCTTCGTATTTTTAGGACAGTTGGGGTCATACAGAGCAAGGAAGTGCCTACTGAAGGATCTCCACAGGAAGATCTCAAAGTCCAGCAAGGACAATAAGTTTTAAGAAATGTGCTAAACACAAAGGACAAATCATAACTATTGTACAATTTTCAGTCAATTTGTTTATGATATCCCTTAAGCTTGAGCTAGCTCACTGATTCATGCAAATGAAGGATGGACAGTGGGAATAAGGTGGCTCAGCTACCAGCATCTGTGACAGCATGACAGCAATGCAGCACCTGCTGATGTTAACAGGAGGCAAAGGCTAAACCCTACTGTTGCCATGGTAAACCCACAACTGCAAAAATGGCATTTCCACATGTATGAACAATTTGTAGGTGTAACTTAAATGCCTGCTCTGGGCAGTGATAAAGCACCACCTTCCTTACTAACACTGAGAAAACATAAATCAAAGAAACCACAGTAGGCATAAAATAGCCTAAGCATTTGTTCTCAATCCCTCTTTCGGCTGTGGATGAAATGGTGAGATTTTCCACTGCTTTGTTCTGTGCCTTGTGCCTTGTGCCTTGTGCCTTGTGTCTTGTGTCGTGTCTTGTGTCTTGTGTCTTGTGTCTTCCCTTCCCTTCCCTTCCCTTCCCTTCCCTTCCCTTCCCTTCCCTTCCCTTCCCTTCCCTTCCCTTCCCTTCCCTTCCCTTCCCTTCCCTTCCCTTCCCTTCCCTTCCCTTCCCTTCCCTTCCCTTCCCTCTTTTTGCTTTGATTTTCCTTCTCTTTTCACTTTGATTTTCCTTCCCTTCCCTTTCTGATACAAAGCAATAAATGACTGGTTTTTGCTAAAATGTTTTGCCACAGTGATGTGGCAGTTTAAATAAAACCCATATGATCTCCTGGCTAGCTTCTGAGACCAACTGTCTGCATTCTCTGCAAATATCCAAAGTATTTTCTCTGGCTTGTAGTGTTACCCTGGCTAGGTCACTTTCTGCCTTTGCTTTATCTGTGCAATGGAGGTAGTAATATTACCTGGACACATAGGGGAGCTATAATTCTTAGATGACTTGTTAGGAAAGCACTTTGAGATCCTCAACAAAATGTAAAATATTCTTTTTGCAATGTGACCCTGTAATTTCTTCCATCATTGCTGATGTCTCTTGAGAAATTATAAATCAATAGCTGAAAGGGAAAGGGTATGAGAAAAAGTTCTAGGAAAATAAACAATAAAGGAAAAAACCCCACAAACACAACGGAATTCTTAAATTAATAAAGAAGGCTTACTTGAATTGTTAAAGAGAACTATCTGGACTTATGTGGGTGTTTCACTGAGGGGTCAAGAATAATATGAAAGGAGCAAAGACAAATTGGAGTTGTAGAGTACAAGAGCAATAAAACCAAATAAATCAGCTTTAAATGACCAAATTTGTGATCCTCCAGAGAGCACTGCTGCATGAAATCCCAGTCTCATCTCTTCCTGCCCACACACATTCTTTCTACTGAGATCAAGAAGACACAGGCGGCTCCATAGTCCATTTGAGATCAATTCAGCTACCTTAAGAAATGGGCCCATTTTTTCATTCATTTAAAACCTTCCACTGCCTTTCCCTCCACCCCCCCACATAAAACCAAACCCCAATATAGTGATGGCAGCCTCTGTCATGCAGTGATGCAGCATGAGATCCGAAGATTTTGGCTTTCCAGGTGCATAGCTCTGGAAAACAGGGAGAGTTCTGGGATTCCAGCTGTTGTGGATCATCATCATTATCATCATCAAAGTAATGTAAGATCTACCCTATGCTCCAAATCCTGGAGAAGTTCACAGACTTGCAGGGCTGACACTGAAAAGAGAAAGCCAAGCTGGTGTTCACCTCTAAGTCACTTTTTCACAGATGTTAAGAATCCCATATACAGGAATTGATAACACCAGGTAATAATAAAGACAGAATCTTTGGGAATGATTAGGCTATCTATGGTGGTTCATCTCTGTAAAGTGCAATCAGCTTGCACAGGTCATATTACTAAACTTCTTTGACACAGTATTTTGAAAAGCCTTATTTGACTAGAAATTATTAATCACTGTATTGATTTCCAGCAGATATGACTGCTAATTTGTATGTTATTAGCTGGTGCATCAAAGACTAAGCACATACAGGTACAGCACACTTAAGCCAATTCTAGAGTATTATCAAAAAAAACCCAAAATAGCCCTGCTTGTAATTTTAACAAAAGGCAAGAAATTGAGAACAGTTTCAAACTGAGACCTGAAACTTTCTGAGTTAATGTGTCTTCCTGGGTACCAGTGTGCAAAGTAACATTTGCTTTATGTCTGATCTTTTTCAATGGTTTCAATGGAGAGAAAAATAGGAAACTAAAGAAAGAGTCTTAGAGTCTTCTGCATTGCTAAAGACCAGAAGTGGCTGCTGATGTCCATTAAAATGAGAGTGAGAGATTTCTTCTAACTGTAACTAAAAAACTACCTACCACAAATTGCTCATATAGATTTGGAAATTATTTTTTCCCCTAGTTGTTTCTTTCTCCTCATCCTCCTTATGTGGCTTTTGCTTATTCATACACAGAATCTGGTCTGGGTTGGAACTGCAAGCAATGAAGAAATCCTGCTCTTGTAGTATTATGACATGACTTTAAATCAGGACTTCTTAGCTCCTTGTGTCTATTTGTTTTCAGATCAATTTTGGTAAAAGATAAAATTGTTTGGCAGAACACTACCCCATCCACTAAAAGTCTAGATATTCGAGGGATGGTTCTGGTAATAATATATTCTGGTAAACTGTATTGTTATCTGTGACTTTCTCTGAGATTTATATATCACTTAATCTAAACTTTTTAATTTATGGAAATGACAGCTAAATAAACAGGAACAAAAAATATCTAGGGTAAATAGATCAGGCTGCATCCAAGGGAAAAATCTATGGAAAAGACTTCAAGTTCAAGCTCAAGTTTTGCAAAACAAATATGACATTGGAGAGATGAATTCAATGTCAAGAATTAAAGATGATTTATTCACCAGGCCAAGAGGGAGACAGAAAAATGTAGCAGCTGTATGCTGTACTTTCAGCAATTGTGAGAGAACTGGAGGAGAAAGCTAGCTTGAGAAAAGGGAATGTAGAAATCTTATCTTGAGTAAAAATACAAATTTGCAAACCCAAGTTTCTATGTAATTAGAGAGTAAAGAAAGACACGGATGTGGCCTGCTCATCGGAAGGAAAAAACAGATCGCTTGCCAATGTGGGATTTCTGTATCCCACATTGTTAGGTCAGATAGGAATGAAATATGATGCTCAGGCATGTTTTGCTGAGTTCTCCTCTCTGTATCAATCTATACTGCAAACACGATATGTTGAGGTCTCAGCACTGTCATCTCCTTCATATAATTTCCAGATCCCCTTTCTATTCTATCTATGTATATTATTTGTCCCACTTCATGCTTTTGTTATATTGCAAAAAGTCCGCGTAATTTATCCTTCACTTGTAATACAGAATTTAGGTGTTTTCAGTGCCACCAGTTCATGCAGAGATTTCCAGCCACCATCAATGTAGATATTCTTCCTACCTCTTCACTTATCATCAGTTACATTCTAAAGCACCTACCAATGAAAAATATTTAATTACAATCAGGGCTAAATTGAATGAAAATAACAAAGAACTGTGATACAGTCAAAAGAAAGAATTAATGTATATATCAGAAATAACTTTAAAAGTACATACAAAACTGGAACTAATCTGCTCACTGAGCTTCAAATTTTTACTCTAAACCTTTGGTCTATGCGGTAACCTTCTCAAAAGAAGATAGTAGGTACTTCTCGGTGTGGCAGACATGTAATAGAAACTCTTTTTCTTTCTCTTGCTACCATGTAAACACACACATCCTTCATTGCAACAGGTTGATCTCCAAAGGTTCAGAGGTTCAGTGCAGATGCTTACCAAAACAAACCCAAGCTTCTGGTTTAAAGTTTCTAGCAATTATGTGAGTAAAGGTTGCCTTGAATGATTTACAGTAGTTCACATTTTCATCCTGTTCAAAAATACAGTAAAGATAGAAGCATTTACTTTCAGCTAAAACCAAAGCCAGAAAAACTGGATAAATCTCTCTGTGGAAACCATAATATTCATAGAGTTCAGTCATGTGAGGTACTGGCTCAGATGGTTTCCTGTGAGATACAGAATTCCCTCAGTATAGTCAGTGGGAACCAAAGAACTTTAAGCCAGTTCATCTGATTTTGAATTGCAACCACTGCAAATTAAAGAAGGTAAAACTCAGTTCCATGCAGGCAAAGTTTTGTTTGGGTCATTACTGAAAGCCCTAGTTTTGAACAGAAACTGAAGAAGTATAATTTCTGTGATAAAACCAACATATTCTGGGAACAACATGGAGTTTTCTCATAGAAGCCCCCCTTTTTAGCCTTCATGAAAGTAGTACTTTTCCTACATGAAAATTACACATAAGTACTTTTCACAGCAACAGAATGTACAGCACAAATTCTAAACCACCCTCTGGCCTGTAGATGATTAACTCAATAATTTCAGTCTGCAAATACTAATTCAAACTTTTTTCTCTAACTTCAATTCTGCAGTGCATATTATGCTGTTGATTGTCATTCAACAACATGTCCAGGCTTCTTCTGTATAGTTTCACACAATCATAAGGGATCCAGATTCTGTTCTTGGAACCAGAGTAAAAGAGACACAAAGTGATATTCACATCTCTGTTCAAAAAGATAATCTGTATTATGATTTACAGCTCAAGGAACCAGTTCTATTCACTATTTGATAGTGATATCAAGATAAAGCATATTAATACAACAAACATTGTGTAAGTAAGAAAATCATAAAAATATGACAGGAAAGACACTGAAATAACACATCAAACAATAAACACAGATATCCATCACTTAATTTTTACAACTCTTTTTACTTTGAGCAAAGTATGAACACAGACACAGGGAAATCATTTATTTAGAGGTAGTTTTCTGGACAATATTCCTAGTGTCCAACAGGAGTTCAATTTAATGCCCCAAAGTTCTGTTTGAAGTCTGTATTCAGCTCAATGCATTTCAAGGTAATCTATAGCTTTCAACATCTGAATTACCTAAAGTGTTTAACAAAAATCTGTAAAGACATGAGAACTCAGATATGCTAGACTGATTAACTCCTTACATGTTTGTGGGTGAGGTTTACCCCATATTTAACACAGTATGCTCAATCTATAACTGTTAATGGGAGAATGCTGTTCTAATTGTGAATAGGTGCTCTTTGTTTTGATATTTGTGATCCCTGATTACTGAAACAGAAGTGTGGTCTTTGGTTGGGTAGTAGAAACTTGAGTTCAGGCTATTTTTATTGTCCTACAGTTTAAATTCCATGAAGTAAAAGAGGCATGAGATCAGAAGAGTCATCACAAGCTGACTGATTTTCCTTTCATCCTGGCACCATGGTTTTGAGCATTTTTTTTTTAATTATTCTTATCTACCTTTATTTTTCAACTGTATCATTTCTCATCAGAGCAACAGGTTGTTTGGCCTCTTGCTATTTTTACTCTTTCTATGAAAGTTTAACCAAGCACCTTTCAGGCACAGCCGTATATGGGGGTTTTTTGCCAAACTAGTCCACTGAGACTGAGGTAATATCCTCAAAGATTCCTCACCTAGTCTTAAACCATTTAGTTTATAACTAAGTTACTGAGTTAGCTTAATAGCTGCTGACCTTAATCATAAATATGAAGGCAACATTGATCTTATTCATCATGTTTGATAAGGATTCCTGATATTACTTCTGAATGACATTACAAAATCTTGTTTTGTTAATTTTGTCATAATTCTCTCTAGAGATGGTGTTTGCTTCCTAATTCATGTGAGATTTCTTATGAAACAGGAGCAAATGCCCAGGTTTATCAAAGAAGTTACACATGCGTATGACATGCAGCTGAATTTAAAAATAGATAACCAGTTAAGAAATCTTTAATGTTCTTACTAGAAATTACACTTTACTCAGATATTTCAGGTTAGTGCTTAACTGTAGATGTAAATGTTTAGACTATGAATCAAATATAAGGAAGATAATATGAAAACACACTTCTATTATTGCCTGTAAGTGAGTTTTCTTGTTTTGCTATAGTTTGATCATCTCCTGCCAAAGTTATTCCAGGTAGTTTCAAGTGCAACTTAGGTAAAGTGTTAAGAGTTTTGCAGATCTGTTTAAATAATTCAACAACATATTCAAAATTTCATTTCAACAAATGTTTTTCTAGAGAAACTTGAAATCGCTTTGCATGAGCGTTTAAACCAGTCTTGCAGTCTGAGTATGCATGTGTCAAGTCAAATCTATCACAGAAGGTGCACAGGCTCAAGAAAAAGTGCCTTTTTTTTTTTAATGGGATGCTCCTGAAAGCTCCTTTTTAGTACTTTATCTTTTCTAGCACTTGTCTTTCTGAGCTCAAATGCTGTTATGTTCTATGTAATGCCCCTGATATTTATCCCAAATGGAATTGTCTGTGCAGTGCCAAGACTGAGAGCCTCAGAAAAATATACGGTTACTTGTTTCCCCCCCATCCCCCTTCAAACTGAAACTGAACCTTGTGTCATCTTTTAGTGGAAAGTTTGTGGTTTGGGTTTGGTTTTTTCTTGCTCAATTGACCACACTGCACTCACCAGGTAATAAAACACCTTTTAAAAGAAACATATGAAGCTATATCCACTGAACTCCAGCAGCATTAAATATTTATCGATACAATAGTCCACATTTCAGTGTGAAATAAACATCAGGCTCTGCAAATTTAATAGTTTCCAGTGGAGGGAATAGAAACGACAAAAAAATAAAAGAAAGGAAAAAAACTCCTAGAATTTTTGCAGTCTCAAGAACTGGACTTAACAAATAAATAGTTCATGATGTGCCAAGACTGAATTGCCAAATGATTGACCACATCCTATACTACACAACGAAAAGCCTGCCGTTGTTTTTACAAGTGTGTTTCATTCAGCGTTTGACTTCATTGTGTAAATATTATGGAGCTGGCTTTTCAAAATTAACCTTTATTATAGATTAGCTGCAGACAGGGTTGGAGAGGGAAGGAAGCATAGAAATTAGGGAACAGGAGAACCCCAGAAAGTTTTAATCCCATATTTCCTGAACCAAAACTGCTGAAATCTAAAAAAAGTTCTAGGGGCCTCAGAACAAAGCCATATGTTTTAAAAGCTGCATGCTCTTACAGCTGAAATGCAATGAAGAAAAAGAAAAAACAAACACATTTTCAGACACTAAATGGAATTTCCAGGGTAATACACAGATGAATAGTTTGTCACTAAAATTCCATAGCTGTGGAAAATTTTTAGATTTCATTTTTCAAATCAGAACTTTGACAGGATATTTAACAGTTTTGAAAGGATTTTCAGAAACAGTTCAATGGCTTAGTAACCACTTCGTGCTTCAGTGGGATTTCAGTTTCTAAGGATCATCAGTGAATTGGAAAATTCCTTGTAAGAATTCGAGCAGCAGAGTGGCAAAGCTGGATGAAGTAATCCAACTTCCATTCTGCATTTTCATGATACTTTTATCTTGAAACCCTTGCATTGATAATTAAACATCAAAAGTTTCTGAGACAGAGGTATAGCCTTTCCTGAATCTATGATTAATTCTGAGAAAAGTGAGGGAAAAAATATTGTGGGAGTTGTCATTAAACTTGAGCCAAAAATATCAAAACAACATATTATGTTCCTAAAACTTAAAGCCTTTCAAATTCTTTGTGTTTTCCAGGTTTTTTCTGCTTTGGAAAGAGAAGGGTATTGGATAGCAATGAATTCCTGTAAACAGCTCCCTTCCAGCCTTTTGGTCTCATGGTCTGCTCAGCCAGGGTGGATTTACAAGATATGAGAAAGATGTGGAAGGACTTCTTTACCTCCCTTACTTTAACTGTAAATGTGGCCTTTTATTTTTTTCCCAGATAATAGCCACAGCTCATAGCTATTACCTTCTTCCCCTTTCCCTGATTCCAACAGGTCAGGACTCTAACCTGAGCCATTATGTTTCTTTACTTTCTTAAAATGTAAACATAGAATTTAGCAAATTATGTAGATTGTGTTAGTTGCTTATTATAAAGTCAAAATACAAAGGCAATTATGTGGTTGGTTCAGGTAATTCCTTGTTTTAATGTAATATTAGTCACTAAAAGAATTACTTTTCTTGTACTTTATCCTTTCTTTTCCTTGAGTGTCAGATCCTTGTTATAAAGCAGAAGTAACAGCACTGCCTGATCTCACAGACTATGTATGAGTCTTAATTAATTAACACATGAAAACTGCTTAGAGAACTCAGTTAATAGAAACAAAGGAACCAGAGGTTACTGTTGGACACTTCTTGTATATGCTTTTCAAAATCTATATACCCATTTACCTGGCCACTGGGAAATCCTTTAAGCAATATAAAGAAAATGAAATCATGTTTTATGCATGTTCATATCTTATTCAGGTGAATATATCTTAAGGTCACTGAGAGTATTCGTAATAAACCTAAAGGAGTGAAATTCTTTGTCGGCAATAATAACAATTCCTTCATTCTGAAAACAACCACACAGTGCCGATTCACAAAACATAGTGCTAATGTTATGCTCCACATAGGTTAACTACGTACAATAGTTCATATCCCTTCTGAATTGTAAAGACTTATCCTGCATGAGGGCTGCATTTTTGGTTGTTTTTTAGGTTGGTTTGGGGTTGTTTTGGTTTTTTAATCATTACTTTGTCAGGCAGAATTTCCATTTGTGTAACATTGTTCTTTGAAATTGCAGATCTACTATCTATTTCAGCAGCATATAACAACTTCCTCCCCTGGGTTTAGCTGTGATCCAGTGATAAAAATGTGATGATGAAGGTAGACAACTGCTGGAAACGGTAGGTCATGCTTGGTAAATAGTGAATGGGTTTGAGTTCTCAAGACAACCAAGGAGATGATAAGAAAACTAACATACTGGATGTGGGTTAAAATGGTAGCTGACTTACAGTATAAATTACAGAAACAGAAGATGAAGATGCAAGCTAATAAGTGGAATTAAATTTAGTGATTGCTAGGATTATAAGGTGTGGATAGAGCTCCAAAATCCAAAATTAATTCCAATCCAAGTTCAAATTTTGAGATGATCTGCTTTAAACTCAAACCCATATTCGAAGAGGAAAACTTACATCAGACAATATATTGAATAAAGACTTCTGGAACACCTGGTCAAACCTGACCTTTGTTTTTACTAGAAAACACTTGTATTTTACTTCTTTGCATTACAAGCAAAGAAAGTAAGAAAAAAGAAAGTAACTGGTCTCCTCCTACCACTGCCACAGTGAACTCACAGGATACTATGTTAAAAAAAATTGCATTACACATGAATAGAAAATATCTGTTGATTATTTCCTTTTCCCACTCCATTATTTTATTTAAACGAAAGCATTTAAAGATGTTTTTCAAGTTGAATATTTTTTCCTCTTACTTCCTATGATTTCTTATTTCTTCTCCCAAGATATTAGTCTAAGGGTGTAATGACTAAGATAGATCTCCATGTAGAACTGATTCATTATTGAATGGTACAATCTCAGTTGCTTTCTTTAAAACCTCAAAAAAATAATTAACCCACAATTTCAGAATGGTTAATTTAGAAATGTAGGTTCTGCCATAGCATCTTTATATGACATTGACCAAATTATGCAATTATTCTCTTTATTTTCTTTCTAGTTAAGTGATGATAGTTATGGGCATTGGTCTTCTGTATATCTTTTCCAGTTCAACTGAAAAATTCTTGAAGATGGGGAGCTCTTACTATTTCTTTCACTTAAAACTTTTTATTACTATTATTTAATGTAAGTATAATGCTATTGGAGTCCTGATTCTGTATATTTGGTTTTCATTTTACCCCTTGCTCAGCACTTTATACCATCTTAACATAAACTTCCTTAACTCCAGTATGAGAATATAAGTTTTCTGAATATAAGGGAAAAATATCTTCATAATGAGGATGGCCACTGGGACAGGTTTCCAAGAGGAGCCATCGAATCTCCATGTGGAAACCCAACTGGATAAAGACCCGACTAGCTTAATATAACCTTGAAGTTGGTCCTGCTTTGAGTGGTGTTTTGGAACAGATGACCTTCCGGGATCTTCTTTTGCCAATACACTCAGTGGTTCCTTCAGTCCACTGCCATAAGATCAATATTTTAGAAATTGTTGGCCTAGGAAGCTGCTTACCAATTATGTGAGTGACTGTTTTTAACACAACATATGCTTCTCCAAACAGTGATCACCTTCCTCTTCATTCAGTGTTTGTTAGATGGAGGAGGAAAGTTTGGTGGCCAAACTGACAGGTTTCTGGGTTATTAATGTTCTTTCTATGCACAAAGAGAAAGTATGATCAGTCTAATACAATTTTAAATTCCATTAAAAGAATACAAAATTTCAGAAAGGAACAAAAATAATATGTTGCCAAGATAATTCAGAGAAAGGGTTAAAATTCTGAGTATAAATTAGTTATTCTCTGAAGATACTAGATTTTGAAAAGCTTTGCAGAACATTTTGAATTGACTTACTACTGAATTTTAAAAAATTAAGTGGTTCAAGTGGTTTTTCAAATCTAGGCCAACTCCTATTAAAGAAAAAGAATAACAAGAAAAAAGGTATTGTAGGTTTAAAAGATATTTACTGTACTTGCGGAGAAAAAAAGTTTATAAAGAAACATCTAAATTAAGAGGAACAAGGCAAGAAAAAAGAAAGATGTAAGACAGAAGAAAGCTCAGATTTTCTCCCATCTCTTATATCCCTGTTTATATTCTAACAGTTTTGAACAGTGAGTGCTGGGAATAGAGAATTTTGCTTTGAATGAAAGACAAAATTTTTTTTCAGGCATAAAAAAACATATTGTTGCTCTACCTTTTCTCTTTAGCACACTAGGGGACCAGAAGACTGTAAAAGTGGAATAGTATCTTGGGTATTTTTCTATGTAGGAAGAGCCAGAACACAGTTTACATCCCAACATATTTTGGATAATTTTTTTCAGGTTCTGCTAGTCAAGAAAAAAGGTACATCTCTGTGTTCAGGTACTCATTATGAAATGTATGGTACATGTAATGTAATGTGTTTTATATTTTGTGCTCAGAGGGTGTGTCTGAACTTTATTTTCTTTACTAATAAATGTATCTGGTTTGAGATTATTTTTTAAATTTATTTAATTTTTACTGTGTTGTACTTTTACAGTTATTCCACCTATAGTCTTTTAATGATACACATTCTTTGGAAGACCTGCATGAGAACAGCCTGGAGGAAGAGTGTAAATACCAGTATGTGTTTTTTATTCACTTGACTCTCTGCCACAGAAGATTTTAGTAGGAAAATTAAACATTTTGGTTATGATGTACTCCAATTACCTTTTCTTTTATGTGTGACATAGTTATCTAGAATCTCTTAATAATACCCTAAAGGCAGATTTCTTCCAGCTCTCATCTTCTTTTCTAAGCATCAGATGTAGTAAAACCTAAACAGTCCCTCTTTTCCATCTCTGAGCGCAGATAATAGTCCAGTCGGCTACTGCTGTGTGGCCCACAGTTAATAATGTCCACTAGAATATTCAGACGTAATGTTCAATCAGAAACAAGATGACTGTCTGAGATTGCCACCTTTTTATTTTTTTTCTTTTCAGGGACATAAACTATTATTTGAAAGTGATGGAGGTCCATTTATATGTACATCGTCATGATTTAATCTAGCTGACTTGAAATCATTTGCAAAGGGTGAAATCAGAACTTTTCTCTATACTCACAAATGATGAAAACTTGTTCATTTTGACAGGCTGGAAGCAGCTCAGTCAAGTGTTTCCATTTTAGTAAAAAACGAGAAGTTTTTAAAAAATTTTAACAGCTTTGGATGTAGTCATCAAACATACTAAGGAGATACTAGATGGAAGAAACACTGGGGCCTGTTATTTTACAAAGTTTAATTATACCTTTTAAGGAAGTGCATAAAACCAGTGTTACTGCATACTGTACAACCTTTTTATCTAAGTAATAAAACTCTAAGCTCCACAAGCTTATTCAAAACCTTGAAATAAATAAATTGTCCTAGAAATTTATGTTCTGCCTTTTCAGTTTTTCATTCTTTTTTTTTCCTGCAATGTGCAACAGTTGGAGATCTTGTGAAATATATGTGTTTGCCTCTTCAAGAATTTAAACATCTTTAAGGGGATAGGGTGAAGAGTTCATCACATCTAAGTCCTCTTTCCAGACATAATAAGATGTCTTATTAAATAAGATGAATCAGTGCAAACTTCCTACTTTGTTGTAACTGGGAATTTAGACAATTTTCTTCTGGAGAACGTACAATGAGTTTTTTACTAGCTCTTTCTGAGATATGAAGTTCATACATAGACATGGAAAGAAAGAGTCTGCTGGTTTTAGTCAGGACAGGGTTAATTTTCTTCACATCGCTCTCAGACTCTGGCTCTTAGAGTGTCTGGCTCTGACTCCTTCTACTCAGGACCTGGCTGTGCATTGGTTGGCAGGTGGTGAGTAATTGTATAATTTGGTTTACTTTCCATTATTTTAATTACATAACAGAATTGTTAGTATTATTATAATTGATAATATTATTAATATAGCTATAATATTCATTTATATTCTATTATAAATTGTTCTTATCAAAATCCATGAGCTTCCATGTCTTTTCTTCCAATTCTCCTCCTCCACTGGAGGAGGGGGAGGTGAGTGAGCATCTGTGTGTTACTTAATTGCTAGCTGGTGTTGAACCACAACAAAGACTATGACCAGGTCATGGTTGATCAACAGCCTCAAAATACAAACATGAATCGAATTTTTTAAAAATATGTATACTTCATTTTCAGTGGAAAGCGTACACTGATATATCTATAGTAACACTCAATATTTTGATTTAAACTCTCTGTCCTAAGAGTTCATAATTTCTCAACTCATCCCAGTGCCTTTGTCTTTGATGTGTTGTTTTAGAAATGTTGGTTGTAAAAAGTAATGAAGGGTATTCTAGCTGAGCTCCAGAAAGCTTCACTTCCAATTAGGAAAGACATATAGATCCTGAAATCACAGTCCACAAACCATCATATATGCAGTCATATATATGTGTCAAATGTAACCTGGATTGATGCCTGGTATGGAGACAAAGAAACTGCAGTGGAATAGTTTAATTTCAAGGAGTTACATATATAGAACTTGGCAAAGAGGATCGTAACAGCACTGCTAGTTCACAGGAAACCTTCAAAGGACAGCAAATGATTTTGCAGTGGAAGATGAAGGAATTAGAAGCCATGAACAAAAGGAATGTCAATTTTAAGACCAAGATAGTTATGTAAGACAGTGTAATGACGACAATAGTGATGGTAGCCAAACATGAAAAGCCAAAGGCAGTCTAAGCCCATATCTTCCCAGAGGGGTGTTGATGGGATACTTAACTGCTAAATTCCACCCAGACACAATACACTTCAAGTTAATTAGCCTGAAAGATTCTTGAATTTCCCAGGCTCTGGAACTGATCATAGAATAGGCTGCTGGGTAGGAAAGCCTGTCCTAAGTAAAAGATGATCTGGAAGAGCCAACACTAGCTGAGTTTTGCAGATGTCTGTTCCATTTCCCATGCTGTGGTACCTGCAGAACTTCAGAGATCATGCAGAATCTTTTCCACAAAAAAGTCAGGAATGCTTCCTTAAATTAAACTACTCTACTGTAACAAAATTGTTGCCCGTGCAAATGTGAAAAATCTGTGTCCCAAGCTGCAACATTAGCTTGGAGTGACCAAAAATTGGGACACAGTTTTGCTGCACAGGATTTTTCTCAACATGATCATCTCTTAGTTATGATGTGGGTGTTTTCCACAAAACTAACCCAAATATTACCAAACACTGTATATAAATAAAACCTGCTTCATATGTGCCTCACTGCCTTCTGTTCAGATTCCCTTGTCCTCACTCAAAGATAATGGTGCATTTGCACTGTTCTGGACTTCCATTTCCTTGCAGCCTCCCCAGGATAGCTGCCCTGCTCTGACTTCCGCAAATATAGGACATGTTTGAATTCAAAACAATAACCAATGTCTCTAACACATCTGCTTATAATATCATTACACACACAAAAATTAATAATTTCTCTTAACAATATAAGTGTTCACAGCAGAGTAGTTTTAAAAAGGCACCTTTAAATATCAAAATGAAAATGGCAAAAAATATATATTTCTTTATGTAATTTCTTCTACAGTGCTCTCATTTTCAGGACAGAATGAACTGTTTACACAATCAAAACTCCTTGGAGCATTTCCTTTTGAAAAGGTTACAGTCAATGTGGCATGTTTTGGTAGCTGCCAAAGGAGCATTTTACTACAACACCTCACTGTGAGAAGAAAGTATAAACTATCAAAGTACCAAGAGACTGTAGTCTGAAAAAAAAAAACCTGGGGGGTGGGTAGAAGCAATAAAGGAAAGCTTCAGTCATATAAAGCCCTGAACACTCATGTTTTCATTTGAAAGTACATGAACAAGAGTGTTTATTTTAGCCACTTAAAACAACAATAACTAAGTCAGGAAAGATCATTATACTGGAATTAAGGAAACTATGCATTTATAAAAACAGTCTCCAATAACAAAGTCCCTTCTGGAGAAATGCTGCCTTCTCTGTTGAATGGTAAGTGATCATTTTGTGCTGAGCTAATTATTAGTGGCTTGAAATGGACGGAGTTAATAAAGTGCAGCCCTATAAAGTTTTCATTGTTGGTGGTAGTGTTACTCTGTCCCAAAATACATGGAGATTTTCTTTCCTTTCCTTGCTGTTTCTTTCCAGGGCATTTTTAGAAATCAATACATTTTGGCTACTGTCAGTTTTGTATAGAAAGAAAAAACAACCAAACAAGGAAAGCAACTGCCAATGTAGAACTGGAGAAAATTCCATAAATGAATTAAAGTCTTACAAAAAAAATCCTGTTTACTTGCCAAAAATAATCTTCACCAAAGTAAGGACAACATTGGCAAATAGTAGCTAAAGCTTTGCAGTAACAGTTTTGCAAAAATCAACAAATTTGATAAATGATGTTCCATATAAGTGACCACCATCAGCAAGCAAACATGGGCCCTACTGAAGTCTGTGCAGAGCCAAATAATTTACAAAATTACCTAAGGTGTTGGTTTTGAATTTCTTTCCCTACTGTTAGTAAGCAATCTTGCATGCTTGAAGGAAGAATATTTCTATAGGAAATTTGTTCCTTCATGTAACAATGAACTGGCACTAGATTTTCCATCACAAGTATCTTAGCTTAAGCACTTTGGTAATTTGTGAGTAACATGGTGTATGAAATATATCCCTTTGAAAAAATAAGAAGCGTGCAAGTTTATGCTTTACTAATAAAGATTTAGGTATGTATATGCTTCAAGTTAAAACCGTGTGCTATTATTTGATTGAACTATATCAGAATTCTAAATTTAGGCATTTAGATGTGGCCTTATATTTTCAAGGGATATCAGCACATACCAATTCAGATGTCACTGGTCACTATTTTTATTGTTATACAATGTATGCTTTTTAGGGAGATTTTTAACCTGGTGTAATTTCCGATATAATTGCCTTGCAGATACTCAGTACTATTGAAAACATGCTTGTTCTGATTTGGTGCCTAACTAGGAATTAAATCTGTTATACGGAGGCACATACCTGTGAAAACAACAGCCTAAGTAATTTCCACATTGTAAATGTACTTGTTTTCCCTGCGTTTGTAGTAAATTCTGTAGTTCACATTTGAAAAATGTTTTTCCAATTTTTCCAGCTATTTAAAATCTCTTGCTTGAAAAATTTTTGAACTGCTAATAATAAAACCATTCAGAAAAAGCCTCTACATTTTTAAAGGTTATTAAATATCTTATTATTTTATTCTTACATCATTACACCATAGTATATGTTATATACCATACAATAAATATATGGTATATATTATGCATCATGCATCATATAGTGTATGCTATGTGTTATATATTGTATATCAAAAGAAGAGTTGGTATGTGAACTATTACAGGAGCTTGATTACTGCAAATCGATAGGCCCTGACAGTATCCACCCGAGGGTATTAAGTGAGCTGATGTTGTTGCAAGGCCACTTGCCATAATCTGAGAAGTTGTGGAGATTGGGGGACATCCCAGAAGACTGAAAGAAGGCTAATGTCACACCTCCCCATCTGCAAGAATGGCTTCAAGGACGATGCAGGAAATTATAAACCCATCAATCAGTCTTACTTCAGTCATTGGGTATGTTATGGAACAAATCCCCTCGGGGGGTATCACAAGTCAAATGAAGCATGTGAGTGGGAAAAGCCAGCAGGGATTCAGCAAGGGCAAATTGTTCTTGACAAACCTGATCACCTTCTATGACAAAGTAACCTGTTCAGTTGATGTGGGGTGAACAGTGGAGACTGCCTACCTGGATTTCTCCAAGGTTTTTGATATGGCTTCCCCCAAGGCTTTTGATATGGCTTCCCTCAGCCTCCTCCTAGAGGTTACGGTGTTACGGTCTAAACAAGTGACTGCATTGTGGGTGAGGAACTGCCTGACAGGCTGCATCCAGACAGTGGTGGTAAATACCTCCTTTACAAACCGGCAACCTGTCACGAGTGGGGTCCTGCAGGGATTAATACTGAGGTCAACCCTGTTTAGTATTTCCTACATGATCAGAATGATGGGATCAAGCATACTCTGATGAATATTGCTGATGATACCAAACTGAGTGGAGTAGTGGACACTTTGGAAGGCAGAGACACCCTGCAGGAAGATCTGGATATGCTGGAAGAGTGGGCTAACAAGAACCTATGAAGTTCCATAAGCACCAGTGGAAGGGCAAGGTTCTTGCACCTGGGAAAACATAATCCAAGAGTGTAGAAAAGGCTGGGATCTACCCATGTGGGAGAAAACTCTGTGGAAAGGGTTCTGTGGCTGCTGCTCGAGAGCGGGCTCAATACGAGGCAGCAGTGTGCCCTGGCAGCCTAGAGGGCAAACTGTGTTCTGAGGTGCATCAAACACAGCCAGTTAAAAGACGTGATTATCCTACTGCATTCAGCATTGGTGCAGTCTCACCTTAAGTACTGTGTGCAGTTCTGGGCCCCACAATGTAAGAAGGATGTTAAGACATTTGAATCTGTCCATATTAGGGCAACAAAGCTGGTGAAAGGGTTGGAAGGGATGTCCTATTAGAAGAGGCTAAGGACTTTGGGCTTGTCTAGTTTGGAGAAAAGGAGGCTGAGGGACATCATTGCTCTGTACAGGGTCCTGAGGAGGTGAAGTGGAAAGGGAAGTGCTAATCTCTTCTCCAAGGTATTCAGTGGAAGGCTGTGTGGGAATGTTTCAAAGCTGTGCTAGGGGAGGTTTAGACTGTACATTATGAAGCATTTCTTTACTGAGAGAGTGGTCAAATTCTGGAACAGGAACTTAGAGAGATGGTTGATGCCCCAAGCCTGTCAGTGTTTAAGAAGCATTTTGACAATGCCCTTAACAGCATGCTTCAACTTTTAGTCAGCTCTGAATTGGTCAGGCAGTTGGAGTAGATGGTTGCTCTATGTCCCTTCCAACAGAAATATTCTAGTCTAGTCTAGTCTAGTCTAGTCTAGTCTAGTCCAGCCCTGTCTATTCTTTGTAGAATTTGTTAATTTCACCTTGGTACCAATCTTAGCTAGAAGTCTAGTCCCCTTCTCCAGAGAGAAAGTGTGTCATCTCCATCCTCTTATAGTACAGTTCGCTCTTCGAAAGTGTCTCCCTCTGCACATTGATTGGAGGAGTCTAGCAACTTGCTGCTCAAAATATATGCACATATTAGACATTTTAATATCATAATATTGGGTGTTTATGTGTCTAAAGTTGAATGGAATTAATGCAGACTTTCATATCTATCTTTATACATAAGAACTTCTTTCAATGGGATGACAGGACAAATGCTTGAAACAATGTCCATGTTGAAGAGGAACATGGAAGACAGCTTTACAGGTCAAAGGTGGGTTTCGCTGCTTTGCAAAGGCAGACGCAAGTTCAGAAACTAAGTTCCTGATTAACAGTAAGAACTATTTAATTTTTTTTTTTTTTTTTGTCATCACATCTATACTTTAGAATTTACTTGCTCTATGTGCCTTCTGTATATCTACTAAACTTGGGGGCGGTGGGGGGCAGGAAGAAGGAGTGTCTAATGGATATTTTGTGGCTGAAATCTAAACCCACTCAAAAGAGAACTTTTCTATTCACTTTTTTTCAGTTTAGGACCAGTTCCCTGCAGTTCTTTTCTTTCAGCCAGAAAATGTGGTCATATCTATAACCTCAGAACTCGGTATGAGTTTTGAACACGGACAAAAGGCTTTGTGTGGCTGCTAGATTTTATTTGTATCACATAGTACTACAGAGATAGTGTTTAAAAATGTCATCACTCTTAATGAAGCCTGTTAGTGGCAAGCTCAAGTAAATATACCCCAGTGTGCTCTGCTGCTTGGAGGCAGCATTCGCTCAATGTTTGTTGACATGTTTGTCCAGATTCAGTACTTGCCAACACTGGATTTCTTTTTAAGAATGATGAGGGTTTTAGAGATCCGTCTGGCAGAGGTTTGTAAATTCATTGCCAGTATGAGGAGAAGAATAAGGAAGAGTAGGAAACTGACCCCAGGAGGGAAAGTTTTGAATTCTAATGTTTGGTTCCTAAGTTGTGGTAGAAAGCTTGCTGCTAAAAACAGAATCACAAAAGAACTGAGCTTCTTTAGCAAACATTTCAATTTTATTACTTCCTTCTCATCAATACATTCCCAGTTTCTCTGAAAAAGATGGCAGAAATCCACAACTTGACAATAAATTCCGCCTTTATTTGCAAGGGACAGAGAAGTCTCGAGAGATGCTCAGAGCTCACTACTGCTTAGAGCATGGAAGTACTGTGGGTTATCTGAGGCTTTGAACTATGAATATTTTGCCTTTTTTTCTGAGTCGCAAGAGAAGTCTGAATATTAAAATGGACTCCCAAATGGGCAGTTGGTGGAGTATTGGTGAGAAAATAACAGTCAATGGTGCATTTGTATTCCAAACATATCTATTTTAATTGTCTGAATATAACATTTTATGTGTTCAGATTACAAAACTATACTGGCAAATACATTCTACCAGGAAGAATACTCTTGAATAATACATTCCGCCACAAATGCTTGAAACTTGCTCAACTAATCAACAAAAATGTAGATTCTGCCTTTATAGTTTACTTAGCTCCTTGAATATGCAAATCAAAGCATATTCTCTCTGACCGTTTAAGACTATAAGCAAGCAATTCAGAGAGCAGAAAGAACAGTATATAATTGGAGTGGATAATAATCAAACTTAATTGATCAATAAAAAAATTAATTATATTCTGTAGTGACTAACTTCTGCTTTCTCTTCCAGATATGAGTTGTAATATCAGATCTGCTTCAGCTTCCTCACCTCCAACCTCACCTCCGGCCACCTATTATTTTCCAGATAATTTTGATTTTTCCATCCTTCTATCTTTTCTAAACACTCTGTCCTAAAACTACAGCACTGTATGTCTTCTCCATGTCCACTTATCATTTACCAGAAAACCTCTCCACCTGCTGCCCTTGTATAGCAGGGAAGTCTATGTCTCTTAAAATCTGCAATACAGTCACAGCTCTCCCACTGATTTTTTTTATTTAAAAAATGGATAAACTTTAGATTTTCTCCAAACATCACTGTTACTTCTTAACAAAATTTCATGGCTTCTTTTCCAAAGACAACAATTTTAATTTTGTTTATGAATTTGTCTTCTTCTGCTCCTAGTCCCCAATGCTGCCTGACACAAACATAGTACAAATCTATAATATTTACACAGAATGGTTTATAAACCATTCTGAGACTGAGAATTATTTATTTCAATACAATTTTTTTATATTTCCTAATTAATAAATTAGGACTTCCAAGAAACTTTGTGGATAATTTCAGGTCTGCCTCTAATTTGTCTGATAGCTGCTGAGTATGTTCTGGTATATTGTCCAGCTTTTCAAGGACCCAAATCTGCATAACAGTTTTACCCAGACAATTACCCTTCTCCAAAAGAATAACAAAAAGAAACATTTTTTAAAATAAGTAATTATTATTATTATATGCATGGCTGTGACAAAGACCAGAGCTGCCTTGTGACAGATAAATGGCCACAACCCACAGTTCATGAATGTGCTATAGATGAGGGCTTTGACATTGTTCATGACCATGGGTAATTAAAAAGTTAAAACTGGGACTGACATTGTTGCAGCTGAAATCAATGGAGGCAGTGTTTTCTGCAGTTTTTTTAGGTGCTCAGCATTGTTGACCACAGGCTACCAAAGGCCTTGTCCACTGGGTCAGATGGTGCATAAGAACTTAACAAAAATACATTCTCTTGCTCTAGAGTTGATGTTCTAGGACAAGATGAACTGGAAACCATATTTGCAGATAAAACCAGGAAAGTATTTTCTTTAGAAACATTTATGGTATAGCTTACAGTATCTTCTTTTTGTAAGCAACTGCCTGTTCCTTGTTGCCATCATCGTTGATATGTATCAGGTGCCGTATTATCAATTGTTAATCGCTCTCTAGCTAAAGGGCCACTTGCTTGCACTACAATCCTGCCTTTTCTACTTGCCAGAAAATAATAATTAAAAAAAAAATCAAGTCTTTCTTTCTGTTCCACAGCATGAGAGAGATATGTTTCAGGACACTTATGGAGTAATTTTCTCCATGGTTAAGAATTACAACAGTCTGCCCAGGGACACAAAATAAGTTTTGCCTGCATACAAAACATGTAATGCTTTACCAGGTTTTATGCAATTATATCCAATTTTTTATCTTGTTGTTTTTTTTTTTTTAATAATCAGTATGTAATGGTAGAGAGGTTTACACTCGCAGCTATACTACATGACCATGAAAAACAAGGATACAATCAGGCGTACAGTCAAGCTCATAAGGGTGTACTGTTGATTGGGAGTGTCAAGGACTAATGTTTGAATTCATATTCATAGGTCTTACACTAGGCTTATTATATTCACCACAGTATTCAGATTTAGAATTTCAGATTTTTTTTCTTCAGGCTCATAAAAGGAAAATATTTCTCATTTCCTTACTCTCATAGTTATTTAACATCTTAAAGGAAATTAAACCTTTATGTATGCTCAAATAATTTTTAAAAGTGAGAATTTTCGTTAGAATTAATTCAGTGTCAAAAGGAAAGAGGGAGGAAAAACCAGAAAACCTCAACAATTCTCTTGACCCTGCAGTTTTCAATCACTTTTAAACCTGCAAACAATAATTCTCAGTAATGAGACTCACAGAATTTGAAGTTGGAGAAAAGGACATACACCTTTAAATTACTCATTAGCCGATACCTGTTTGACTCCAAATGGCATCTGTATTCAGTTTTACTCTAAATATTCTAGCTGATGTCACTTTATGTATCTTGGGTCAACTAGTCCACACACTTTGGTGTCAAATCTTGTTTGGAATCTGGTGTAGCTGACCCTTTGTATTATTTTAATCTATTTTCATTCTCTCATTTTATTATTGTGACTACTGTTGTGTTTGCTTTTACTTGTTAGGTAATTCTACACTATTATGATATCCTCATCATTCATTCCTCATGACTGAGCCAAGTTGGACATATTCTGTTTATTTGAAGTATTCTTGTAACTTATGCCTTCCAATCCCTTAATATTCTTTTTTGCTCTTCTCTGAGGTCCTTCCAGTTTGTTTATATGATTTGAAAGAGATGCCTGAAGATGAAAGTACTTATTTCAGGAATACCTCAGCAGTACATATCTTGCTTGGCAGTTCATATTGTAAGCCAAGTATTCAGCTATATTAGACTCATAATTCTTGCATACATTTGTGATAATTTATGACAACAAAAGAAAGGCAAAAAAAGAGTTCACAGGTGAGCAAAAAAGTAATTTTGACTAGTTCTGATAACCATCTGGGGTGGTAGTTGAGTCAAAATTGAGCAGTACTACTTATGAGACATACGCTGTGATGTGCTGTGTGTTCAGATGAATTTTGCAGTGGATTGCACTCATCTACCTTGTTTATCTAATGTAGCTGGCTGCTTGCAAAAGCTCTCCCCTGTGTCCAACTACATTAGCATGATTGCCAATGTAAAATTAATTGACAAACCTGGCAACTGGCAGAGATATCCCTTCAGGACTTGGAGGTTAAACATCTGTCTGAAGTGATGTTTCCTAAAAAGCTTTACATAACTGCAGCAATATTTTGGTCAAGCACTTAATGTTTCAGCTGATGGAAGTCAGCAATGAAGAAAGGAGAAGACACAGACACTTGAGGGGATGTGTTGGGATATAGTATGTTGACAGCCTCATGACTGTACTGTAAGGTTATAGTGCTCAGGACATATAAGATTTTAAGCTCTGTCTCCATGTCTGTATATGGTTGCATTTGGTACCAGTTTCTCACACATGGGTATAAAAGGTTAGCTCAAACTCTTAATCAGACATTTTTATCAGAAGAGAGTGGTAAGAGAGAAAAAACAAGAGTCTTGATTATTTTGAAATATTATTATCGACCTTCTGTAGGCATGACTAAATCAGCCAGAAAGCAGTGATGGTTTCTGCATCTGGACTGATCACCCTAAGATTTCTTTCCTTTCTATCACTATAAAACCTGGGTACATCCAGATAATACCCTGATTTTTATTTCTGGAGCCACACAATATGTTAGTGCAATAAGGTATGCACAACAGCAGCTCCAGTACACTTCCTCACCCTTACTCATATCAGAGAAAACATACAGCAATAGTGCAACCCAATGCTTAAGTTGCAAAGATTACACAAAACAACTTATTTTTATT
This sequence comes from Rhynochetos jubatus, assembly GCA_027574665.1. Lineage (NCBI taxonomy): Eukaryota > Metazoa > Chordata > Aves > Eurypygiformes > Rhynochetidae > Rhynochetos > Rhynochetos jubatus. The sequence goes on from CM050648.1 coordinate 127,840,036, forward strand.
TCAATACTATTTCAAATGTAAGAAATACTGTAAAAGTTTTAAGTTGTGCTCACAAGGAATCAGTTTTTAAAAATTAGAATTTTTAAAAATCAGAATTTAAAAATCAGGATTTTTAAAGAATATATTTGAGTAAAGTAATGAAGATGATCCAGGAATTGTTAAGGATAAACAACTCAACTTGAGTATACCAGGCTTTGTATTTCTTACTTATACTTACTTGCTTATATTTTCTTAGTAGGGCTTCCCTTAAAGGAAGACTCTAAATGTCCAAAGTCTCATACTGCTCTTGCCAAGTCTGGCTGTAGTCTTAAAGGATTTGCATGCCTTCCTCATCTTTTGCAGTTCAACCATTGCAGCTTGCAGATCATTCAGCATCCCATCTTCCCTGGAGGTAGGCTTATAATGTGAATTCACGTGAGATAGGAAATCTTCCCATTATTGGACTACATATTTTATGAAGCAAAACCAGATCAGGGATTTATGTCCAAGCCCTAAAGTCTTAAGTGAATTGCCTATGGGAATGCACGGTAGGATGTAGTGAGAAAAAAACCAAAGTCTGACCATCAAGATTTAAAAAAAAATAATATTTGTATTATTAAATTCTCAGTGCAAGGACAAGCTCAATTAAAGCCAAGTCAAGTAATTAAAACCACAAAAAATGACAGTCATGGGCATGAGATTATGACACAGTACTTTCTTTTTCAGCTGTTGTTACCCTAGGGGTTAGTATGTCTGCTGGTTTCCATGTTTACAAAGATCTTTTAACTTTAAACCCTTGAGCATTTTGACAGTAGATATGTGAAGAGTTGTTAGTTAGACGCACAAAGTAGTGACTACACTAGGGAACACAGCAAAAAATGTTTGCTTTGTGCATATGGTGGTTTCATTTATTTACCTTAATTCAACATACATATATTTGGTAATTCTGAAGACATTACTATTGTTTTCATTTCCAAAGCAACAGAACTATCTCTGCTAACAATCTTTGGGTTTATTTATTAAATATAAAATAGGGCTACCGAGGAAAAAAGGACAAAAGGACAAAAATCTCAAAATTCACTTCCAATGCTCAGTGCAATACCTAATTTCTAGGCTCCTGTACCTAGTATGAAATTTATAGTTTTAACCTATGCTATAGGGGAGATCTGAGCACCAAGAGTAGAATTTCACAACAGCCTTCTTGTATGTTGTGCCATCTGATGTGTCTACCAGATGCCTCTAAAAAGAAATGAACATACACTGGAATGTTTGTGAGAAATTGAGATACTCCACTCCAGGTTCAAAGAAATAAACTTTCCAGCACATGGAATCTCTACCCTTGAACTGGTCTTTCTAATCTATACTCTTTCTAGCAAAGGTCACAGAAACATCAGCCCTACTTCTTGGATGGAGACTACTGAGAAAGCCACTGAAAGATATGAAGCAGATGGTTCAAAGCACCTAATTATTCTTGTTCTGTGATTAACTTTGCCTCACGTAAAGCAAAAATGCTTTTGAAGAAAGACCTTGTTTTTGTTGGATTTGAAGAGGAAAGTAGAGAATTTTCATCTTTCTTTTTCAAAACACAGATTTATGGAAATTTTTGGCAACAGCTGTTAAGATGTCAAGTCACCAGCAAAATGCAGTACTATAATAGAGGCCAACCTGTTAAATGAAACCTTGCCTTTGGAAACTCAAGAATCTGAGTACCTAAATTCTATTTTCTCAGAGAAACCTATTGCCTCTGCAATGTAAGACTTGTTTTCTACAATGTCCTTTGATGGTGAAATCTAGCTACAGGATGCATCAGACAGCCTAGGAAATAATTTGAACCGTGAAAACAGATCAATGTTTGAATCCTGCCTATTTTGGAAACATGATTTGATGAGCTTTTCAATGTTCAGAGGCTTGGAGTAAGTAAACATAAAGATTGAAAGAGTGAAAGGCTGGGTGTAGTAGAGTAATTTGAATTTTTCCATAGCCCATCTAAACAAACCAGTCTCCTGGAGCCAAACTCAGACTTTGTATTTGTGGAACTAATCCCACTGTGTTCACTTGGCTGTTGCTCATCTATACCAGAGATGAGCTTAACCCTGTCGTGCTGCAAATTTTGTATATGTCATACTTCTTTACTCCCTTTTAAAATTTAACTAGTCCCATAGGTGGGGTACATCACTCCCCTAAAAGAGGGCCTAAAAGAAATTGGATCAAATATCACAGTATTTTTGCTCCTTACTTCTGATTATTCATTGAGGACAGACAGAGCAAAATTTACAATAAAGAACAATCAATTTAGTTAGTGTTTTGGGATTTTTTCCATATAAAATTTGGAAAAAAATCTTACTATTTTAGGATCCATGTCCTCACCTTCCTAGGCCATTTCCCATTACTTTGCTTGTTTGAGTATATTTTCTGCAGGTAGAGATGGAAAGTCTTCTTGATTCATCATCCCACTGCACATGTAGAACTTCAGAACAATCTCCAGTATTAGACAGGAAAAACAAAGGAAAGTTGTCTCTACAGAAAAGTTAGGGGAATTCCAACCTTGGACTGTCTCCACTCCTCTTCCAGTCCTCCACATTAATATGGCAGCAAAGGGTGTTAGGACAGTCCTGCTATAACCCTGTCATTTTAGCAATCAAACTACCCAGAGTACCCCAACACATGCTGAAGAGAACCCTCTTCCCTCTCAAAAGTGTTAGAATGGGCTGATGATGTACATTCTGCATATAAAATTGAATGTATAAAGCATGTGTAAAAATCTTATTATGGATGCTGAGGAAAAAAACCTACAACAATTTTTATTCAGTATCAATTCCTGTTTTCATGACCAATTATAACTGCAAGGTTCGCACATGATTTTGGCAGCGCTGAACCAGAGTTTATAGTCTGAACATTTTGCAAAGATGTGCTCACACCTTTCAGCAAAGCCTTATAGCTTATGTGTATGTCTAGTTTATTTTATCTTTATTAACACAGTGTAATTAAAAAGCCTTTATTTGTGTGTGTGAATGTATTGGACACTCCAGAGACAAGTGTTTCTCTTACATGTTTTGGAGTTTAAAGTGAAATTCCTGAGAACAAAGTAGAGTAGTGGAAAAATATCTGTGAGCTTTGGCATTATGACTGCTAGAGCATGGCACTATGCGCAGCAGAAAAATATCTCTTCCGAATAATTGAATACAAGAGTGTTTGTTATTATTTCCCCTGAATAGACAGGGAAAGGAAAGAAGAAAGATAAAAGAAAGATAAAAAGCAGAAACCAAGAAAAGGAGATCAGAAAAAAAAGTGCATTATCTAAAAGTAACACCTCCATAACTGAGGTCATGTCTATATGACCACTCAATTACTGTGCTAGGCCCACATTATGATCCCATAGTGGATACTAAATCTCTAGGCTTAAGATGTGGAAAACTTTCAGAATGTGGTACAACTGAAAATTAAAAAAAAAAAAAAAAAAAAAAAAGTCAGAAGTACTTCCTGGACTATCTTAGCAGTTTTAATTCTGTGTCAGTACAGTCATCCTAAATGAAAAGCAGTCAAAGTATTCCCAAAACTTATCCCTCTCAATTGCATGTTGTAGCAGATTTTGGTTCACCTCAGTCTTGGCCTGTCTTTCTGTTTCCATGAGTGATTTTCACATGCTTTTGAGGGGCACAAAACCTTGGGTTTATGACCACCTTTACCTCAGTGTAATTGTTTCAGTGTGCTCACTATAGCTTTAATACTTGAAGCCATAAAGTTTAAAGACTTCAGAGAATTCACCTGAATGGAAAGAGTTGGTGATGGTTGAAAATGACATACACTACTGTTAATTTAAATAAATACAAATCAACCTGGAGAAGTGTTGTCCAGATGGTTTGTTTCTTTAGCAGAAATAATGGGGTGGGTTGCAAATCCAGAGTTCATTAAGATTTAAAAAAAAAATCCATTTGCTAAAGAGAAAATGCAAAAGCTGCCAATAAAAGCTTTTGCACAGCCACAAGTATACTGCTTTCAAACTTCTTGAATTTTTAATATATTTGAGAAGAAGGGAGGAAGAGAATTAATACAGATATTTTCAGAGTGAAATATTTTAACATTTTTAATGGACTCCAAAACGCAAGCTCTGAAGCTTCTGTGCTTATTGCAAAAGCAATGTAGTTATGTCATTTAAATTCAGAGAGGATTTTTTCCTTTGCCAAAGATAAAGTTCTGACCACACAAACTTAAGAAACATTTTAGCTTGCTAAAATCTCCATCCAATGCCAAAGAATACCTTCCTGAATCTCCTTTTTCTTTCCTTTTGCATATATTTAATTTTTAATGTTCAAGGAGAACTTTAAGTGTGTACTGTGTACATGGAGACCATCCAGAAACTTGTATTTGTCAAATGCATTTTCTTAAATACCAGTACACCCTTTTTAAATTGTGCCTCAGAAAGATATATTCTTCAACAGTGCATATAAGACTGCATGGTACAAATCCTGATGTTATATTCAAATACCAAGATTTATATTGACTTTGGTGTTACTTCATTTTCATCAAGAGTTATTTATACAAGGATTTCTTCGTTTTTCCTTGTGCACAAACTCCACTTATGGTGCTCTTACTCTGTTGAATAAAGCATTTTTTTCTCTTTTTTTCTAAATTGCAACTATATAGCATTATAAACTTGTGTTCAGTTTGTTTTACATTTAAATCATGCTCTGCTCCAGTATTTCCTGGGTACTTATATCATTAGGTAGTATCTGTTATTCAGATATGCCAGATTTTGGACTGAGCTAAGTGTTTTCTAGGCTCAGTCCCATTTTATAATGCTTTACCCAATGTTTCTCATCTGTTCTGGCTTATTTGATGTATTGCTGCATTTTCGCTGGTATTCACTAATTCTTCTAACTTATTATCATTTGTGAATCTAACTGTTAACACTGAATTTCTCTTTATAAACTATTTTTATGCATGCTAAATAAGACAGACACTGCTACTCGTTACTGCAAACTGAAAACGCTGAAGACTTACAGGTAAAACTTGTTTACAGAATTGGTCAGAGGTATTTATGTCTCTTCCTAATGTTATGAAAGCAGTGACTTAAAAGACTGACACACATACAGTATATTTATAGCTTCCTAAAATATTCTATCATTACACACACACATATATGTGCATGTATTTATGACACAGTTACCTCAGGAAAATGCACCTGAGACAGGGAAGATGGCAAACTAAAAAGATGTGATATTTGAAGGAGTTGACTGTTGGTGGGTCCAAGAGGGCCCAACACCTAAAAATTAAATAATCTCCTTTATTAGACATGCACTGATGTAAAACGATTTACCATGCATACTCCCTAAAAAACATGCTCATGAAATTATTTTTATAATGCAAATCTGTGGCTTTGCATGTACAGATAATTTCTTGCACACACTTGCCTTGTTAATTTAAGGAGAATCAGTGAAAATCTGACCTACCTATTGATTAATCTGTCCTTCTAATATAATGGCAAAATTTTCCTCACTTTTAATAGAAGAATATGAAGACAGGTTTTGTACACATTGTGTATCTGAACACTCTTCTATTCCTTCCTTTCCTTCCCGTAAGAACTTTTTTTTTTTTTCTGTTGTGATTTCAGTCTTTTTTACCCTTTTGGTTGGATGTTCATGTTATTAGGCAAAATCTGAAACTTAAAAAATATTAGGAAGGTTCAGCAGAGAGGTAGTGTTCAAATGTCTGGCTGTTGTAAGATTACTCACAGCTTACTCTGTTGTGAACATTTTATATTGAGTACACCATTACTCTTACATAAATACTTATTCTTTCATAATAAAGTGATCTTCTAATAGCTGGTTCATTGACAAATACATGCATTTGCCCCATTAAGGTGTTATACAATAACTGTAAATGTAAATGTAAGAAGTGTTACACAATAAATAGGCTATAAGCTTTGGGCATTATTTTTTATTTTTTATTATTTTTCAGTTCTTTTTCAAAATCCTCCATTATTTAGAATAAAAGAAAATATTATATCAATGTCAAACATAGGGTAATAAGATTTATTCTGACAGTGTGTAGAGTCAGTAAACATATATTTTTAAAGGAAAACTGAATCTTTAGTGTCATACTTTTATTTTTAACACCAAATAGTTACAATTTTCATGCCCATATACCTGATAACATAGATTTGATTTCTTTACAGCATTTTTATAATAGATGGATCTTTCTATGTGAAATATTGTTTTCTAATTTTCTAGACATTAAAATTGTCTAAATTTCTGAACTTAATTAATAAATTGACACATGGGTTCAAAAGAAACATTCTTTGATTTAATTCCAAACTGCAGTATTTCCAGATCAGATTTTTCTGATGCACTATGTGCTTTGGTTGTGTATGTATATATAAATGTACATAGGGAATAATCTTAATAAAATGCAATATTTGTTTTAGGTGAGCCCTGCAAAGCAGTTATTATTTTAACTCCATACATATTCCAACCAATCCTAAAGAGTGTTAGTCCTCTTTCTTTTATAAGAACAAGAAAAATGCGTTTATAAACATTTTCTTTCTAAGCTAGAATTAGAGGGTGTCCTGCAAACAGGAATTCCTGTTTCTACTGTTATTCATAAGCAATCAGACATATCTCTGTTCTTCCACCACTTCTCCCCTTTGCCAGTAATAACCCCTGAAAATCATGCTATGAGGCATCAATTTTCCCCATCATCAAAGAAGCTATCAGCTGAAGAAGGGTCCCCTTGATTAGACTGGTGAAGGATCCTTCTTATGAACTTTAATGTTACTGAAACTGTAATGTTTTATGACATCTGACAATCTTGAGCACAGTCTGCCCAGCCAATTATATGGTAAAAGTAATAAAATAAAAGACTTCTCCTTGGTCTTGCAGAATGTTCATACTGTTCTGAGCACACTCCCCAATTGCTTCTGACTAAAAACATTCTTTGTTCTTGATTACTGTTGTGTATTGGTTTTACATACACACATTTCCCACATATTCAGCACTTGTTTGGCAGACTGAAGAGTTTCACCAGAGCATGTTATAGAATACTGAAGTATTTATCCTGCTCTATTAATATTACCCAAATCTTGCTGGGAAAAAGACATCCCTGGTGGTGAAACTTTTCACCAACCTTCAATATGTACGTACATAATGTCATTGACAGCTTTTTCTCACACAGGATAATTTGAGGATTTATATTCCTGGGCTCTCTGATACAAAGTTTTAGCATTAAAACTACATAGTGCAGTGTTCTAAGATAAAATACAGCCTAACTACAGAAGCATTCTTCGTGATGATTCATTTTTTGAACAACAGTTCCTTTGGCCGTCTTTTATTTTCATCATTTAATAATTTTTCATTTTTAATATCACTTCTGTTACTTTCAAGAATATTTGTATAGCCTTTTATATAGAGATATGCAGACTCTTTTTTTTTTCTTTCTTTTCATTAAGAATTCTTTAAGTATTGTTTAAGATGCATAGGAAAAATTTTGGGGAAGGTATCCAGAGGATTTCAATACGGTGAGTTTTATGACAGGATTTCATTACAGTGAGATTTATACAGTAACATTCATGACATTTCTTGTGGCAAGCATCCCAAATTTAAGGTAAAATCACTTACAAAAGGGTGACCATAACAGTTAAAAATTTAAATCTTTATTTGCTATCAGCTGAAGAAATTACAAGTAAATGCCAGTAAATAGTTCACATGGGCAATACACAATGTGTGTGTGTGTGCAGATTTAACAAGAGTTTTGTCTGTTTACCAAGTTTATGAAGCAGCACCACCAACCTTTCTTTAAGAGAGAAGATTGATAAACAATACAAATATTTTCTGTTACACTGTCACTTAAAAGTTGAGAATTCACCATACTTCGTGTATTGTAGGGGAACATACTGCTACCTGATTTGAGGTATTCAAGAGGATCAAGTCAGTGAATATTTGTGTTAATAATGTGTAGAGGTGGAGGTAAAGGGCTGAGTGTTTCTGCAAGAACTTTCATGAAGAAAGATGCTTTGGAAATCAAGGTACCAAGGAAAAAATTGGATCATCAGGTTTCATTTATTCTGCACCCCATAGGTGTCTCAGCCTTGAATGTTTCTTAGTCACTGCCTTTGTCAGCTCAGTGTCGCCAATTGGAAAACTTCAAACTTCTCTTGACCTTGCTATCTTTTGCTAAGAATATTCTCTTTTTATATGTAAACACACACAAAGCTTTTACAGCATTAATATCTCATCTTTATCATTTCTAACTGTGACTGTAAACAAAAGAATAACAATAAGCATTTATTGCATTTATTACAGTTTAGACCATGAAATGCCCGTTGACATATATGGTCATATATTGCTGAATATTGGCAATGGCTAAGTTTCTTATTTGTATTTAGAAAATAAAGTACCTGGTACAGAAAAATCTACAGAAATAAACAAAACAAACAAACAAAAAACAACCCAAACCAAGCAAAGAAAACCAAAAACCCCAGACCAAAGCCAAATACCAAACCCAAAATTTAAAATCAAAGATATAAATTTTAAGGAACATTGATCTTCTTGGGAAGGAAAGATCAAATAATTATTTTTCCAGAATCTTCTTCATCTCTAATTAAGGTTTTCTTTTATTTTACATGTGTTGCTAAAACAGTTATTTCAGTGAAGCTGGACTAACCTATTGCTATAGTAACATAGTTGTGAGTTAAGCCCTCATGTGTGTCTGATTCTGAACCAACATTATTAAAACGCTTCTGCTCAGACTGAAGTTGTGCAGACTTCAAAATGACAAAGAAATTAACAAAACATTTCAAAGATATTATTTGTATTTATATATATATACATGCAGTGAATTCATTTGGGTTGTATTTTAATAATAGAACATGAAGTAACTATGGAAACTAGCTTTTTAAAGACTATTTGCAGAGAGTAATTTCCAGATAACAAGTACAATTGAGAAACTTTAACTGAAATGCCAATTTATGGCATGCTTAATTGTACCTGACATTGGTCCCACTGTTATACACATATTTTTTTAATCTTACCTTATTATTAGGACAGTGAGTATCTCTCTGGATGCAGAGAAAGGACACAAGCAGGAGGAAGGGTTAATCGAAATGTGAGAACACTGTCCCAAAGGTCCTAAAAAAGAACAAAGCCTGAAAAAATGGACATAAATCTGCCCTATATTTAATGGTCCATATTGTTATACTACCATTGTGGGTAGTGCATGGAACCAGGATATTTAACCATGAGCTTTGCTGTTTGGATAATTCACCTTCATATTTTCCCTTTAAGGGAAATTTGCTACTGAACTCTTTCTCTGGTATTACATTTCCATTTAGATCTGTTGCCGTATCTATTAGTAAACAGTGTGTAAAAATTATGGCAATTTAAAAAAAAAATAGCTGACAGGAAATCTCCCATTATTTCTATTCCTCAGGCACTTCAATACAATCTGCCCAGTACACAGACAAAAAGGAAATAAAACACATGTAGACTAGAGGCCATTACAGATAGAATCTGGAAATTGAAAGTTGAGAGATTCAGCAAAACCATATATTCTAGGATAACATCTCCAGTTATCAATATCTGCAGAAATGTCAGAGACCTGTAGGAGTATTACGTTGGCAAGTCGTATATGCAGGAAAATGACAGTTCTTGAGACTGCTTTCAAAACCTGACAAAGCATTTTTTATTTTTGTGGGTTTTTTTTCTGGAAGGTTACCTATGGTCCTTTCTCCTAATTCTATGCAGTATTTCATGTTCTTGCAAATGTTCAATGGCTCCAGTATAATACATTCTATATTGCTACCAGGCAGTGAAGCTTGGCCTTTAGCTACATCCAATATTCCCTCTGTAACAGCTCTCTGAAAACCCACATGAAATCACCACCTTTATTGGTTATACCTATGCTGATATACTTTATTTTTCCTCAGTTACAGAGTGCCTGAGTCACAGAAAGTGCTTACTGGATTTGGCATCAGGGAAGTGTTTAACTGTAATTAGTCGATTTAGCATTTGTTCTAATGAAGTGTGATTTTTGTTTTGTAGTTTAACATGACAGCCGGACCAGGAATGAACTTTAGCTGAGAAGAGGGCAGCTGCTGTTTGAGAAGTGCATTTATAGTCACTTTTTAACATCAACAGTTTAGACTTCCTGGTGGCACAGAGAAGAAGTTATTGCTAGTTAGAAAGAGAGCTGAAAAATTTATTGATAGATACATGGAAAACTATTGAAAATTGCAATTTTCCAATCTGTTTTGGGGGAAATAAATGAAGATCCTACAATAAAAAATAAAATTTGTTGATACTCTCCATTTTGTAATGCACTTTTCAGATTCAAAGAAAAAAATAAAGCATGACACAAAATTAAACCAATAATATTTACTGGTTCAGTGTCTGAGATGGCTGGATTTCAAGGCATGTAAGAGTCAAAGTTTTAAATAGCTCATCTTCACTTTTACCTGGAAATGAAAAGGCAACAGGTGCAGCAACACAGACTAATGTTTTTCTGGCAAAAACTGTTAAAATAACAAATATGTTTATGTATTCTGGACTACCTGCTATATTCAAGTAGTATTGAAATACAGAAAGGAAAGATGCCTGAATACTTAAAGTATTTTGATTTTGAGATGACAAAGACAACAGTTGCTACACCTGTAATCAATGAAAAAATTCTTTGGATCAGATTTCCAAAGATAATTGACTAAAAGTATAGAAGATCTGTTGAATGAGATTACTAAAGGTAGTTCAGTAGCTGGAAAGCCAGAATATCACTGAAGCTATGGTTGTCTGTCCTGCTGCAAATTCTACTGAAAATACCTTCTGAACACATAAAAAGCATCAGAAATCTGTACCTTGAGTTGTTGTTTTGCTGGTAATACAAAACAAAAAACAAACAAACAAAAAAACCAACAAACACAACCCACCCCAAAACAAGAAATCCAAACCCCAAAGATTTGCCACTATGCAAGTATCTCTGCATTTCCAGTATTTCAGTAGTATGCTAAAGCTCTAGTTTTTTTTGTTTCTTAAGGTTTCTGGCTGTTTCTGGATGCTGGTTGTCCTGCACTTGAAATAGTAACTCATATATGCAGAGCAGTATATTTTTCTAAGAGGTCTGCTTGTCCAGACGAGTGTAATTTCCTAAGAGTTCTGATGAAAAAATAATATTCTTTCATGTTTCATATAGTCTTGTTGAATAGTCAATCAGCTAGTTTTATAGGCCTGTCCTCCAGAGTCTTTTCTAAAGATGGGAACTCGGCAGCTTACAAGAAAGAGGTAATGGTAGTGTCATTAGTCTGCCTTCCATGAACTTGCTACTCCAAAAGCAGAAATACAAAATGAATTTCCATGTCTTGTTTTGGATACTATTCTACAATTTTAAAATATTAATTTCATTCTTTATCCTGAACAACTTCTTATAAAAATTCTTTTGCTGGAATTAGGAGACCCATAATCAAACCCCTGTTTTCAAATACATATCAAAAGCAGAAAAAAAAAAAAAAAAGAGGGATAGATAGTGTTAGAAAATTAAGAAACTGAAAGAGGAATGAATTTAGAAATGGAAAAGTAACCAAAAGAAACCTATTAAGAATGACTTCTACAGACTCTGTATAGCAACTGTATTTCCTTTTAGTTACTTATTCAAGTTGGGTTTCTAAAAACACAAAGAACAACAGAACTGAAGAGTGACTAAAGCTATGTAATCACTTGTCAACCTAACACAAGACTGTTCTTCCTACAGTTTTGAAACCCAGTCAGATTCAGTACAGTTACACCACTTCTTTGCTCCTTGACTAATCAACAGCCTTCAGTGCTATTAATCAATATCTTCTTGAAAGCATGCATGATTTTGATTTCTTGACTGTCCTTTCCTGGTCACTCTTCATCTATGTAAAACAGCTAGTCTTTCAAAGAACAGGAAATGTTCTGTTCTTTCCTCCCACCCTGCATTTCCAACTGCATACTCTTGTTCTTCCAGGGCCTTTTTCTAGAGAAAATGCACAAGCAGAATTCACAGTCAAATAAGCCTTTAATTTCTTATATTTTCAGTATAACTTTCTTATCTGACAAATGAAAATAATTCCCACTACATCATCTCACACTGCTGACTGAGGCTCCAAAGCAGACCTTCTAATATAATGCCCTTTTTGCATGACAACAACTTGCTTTTAAGTGCCATTTTTTGCCTTTGATTTCACGCTGGTTCTTCAGAGCCTTATTTTATTTGCACTTCTTTAAGGTGTAGCTTCTTACAAATCACAGAGCTAAAACTCTTGTCTAGATACTCATCTGCTAGTTTTTCAATTAATACAATGTTGTCTCTGTGATTTGACATCCACTGTTAAGTGCTGACCCACTTATATTCATCCACTATACTTTCTTCTTTGCTTTTGGTTTCCCTTTTAAATTCTTCCATCAGCTGCTTCATCATCTCTTTACAAACAAGCATAATCCACTTTCCTTCATTTTCAAGGACTTTAACAACCTTGAAAAAACCCAGCTTTCATATTTTATTTATGATAAAATGTCAGCTCACACCTTGGATGGATGAGCCACTATTTGTTATATTTTCAAATAAGCCTCATGCTACCTCTCAGACATGGGAGGAGTTTCTGAGAAATATTTTCAGAGCAGCTAACTTACCATATTTCATTTCTCTCCTTAAAATTCTGCATCATGATACTTTGAAAAATGCCACTATCAGTTTGCTGATGTACCCATTCCCACTACATATTGATTTAGCCAATATTTTCTCACAGTTTTTGTATTTATCAACCTCTTACCACTGGTTTTATTCTTAAAACACAAGTTAATTGGGGTAGGGATCATCTTTCATCCCTGTGTTTGAGATGTTTTGCAGCTTGGATTATGGGTGCATGAATGCAAAAGCCAGCTGTGCCTTTTAGTATGACATAGGAGAGTACTATGCTTTCAGTGATTACATTAGATCTCTGATATTTTTGGCCATGTAAAAGTAAAAACTGAATTAATTTAGGAAGAGCTCAATCTCAGCTTTGCTCACATGTTTTTTCACAGCCATTGTTAGTGTTTTTCTTAGTCATGCTCTTTCCCCATAACTGTAGCTGAACACTTCCATTGTCTTAAGAATGAAAATATTTGTTTCTTCCAGATTTTTTCTTCATTTAGAAAAAGACCCAATAATGCATATTTCTTATGTTAATTAAGGATGTAGTAATACACACAGAGATAACAGAGTTAATAAAAGCATGGAAAATATAAGCAGCCTCACCACTACAGTCAGAGACATAAAACCTATAGAGAACAATATATTCAGGATACTGATGAATGACTGATTCATGTAATGTGTTTATAATATTGTTATTGTATCTTTTATTATTTAAAAATACAGCTTTCGAACACCTGATTTCTTGTAACTGCTGCTACAAATTGGACATATGTTTCTGTTGAGCTATACACTGTAAAAAATGAATTAGAAGAAGGAAAGTAAGAGAGAATAAATAAGTACATAAGTACAAAACTGTTTATTATACCCATCAACCATGACAGGCATTGCCAGGTCTTTTTGCTGTGCTTAGCATAAGTACAAGGTCTAAGAGGCTGTGGTGATATAGCTGCCAAACAGAAAAAACATCAAACATATACAGGAATGTATTGACTGTAGTCCAAGTAATCAAACAGCATCCAGTGGGCCAGAACACCATACTTATGTGCGTAAGATCAAACTGAAAATGGAAACAATTTGAAAATCTTCAGTATAAACCTTTTTTCTCCACTATTTTGACTGATGGATCTTTACATTTACTATTGGCCAACTGGACAACAGCTGTATGTGGCTGTGGCAGTACCTCACCAAAAGTAGGAGCATCATGTTCTAACAACCACAAAAAAACAAAGGGTGTGGTCTCAGTAGCATCTATGTTGAGGATGATTTAAACTGGATGTTTCACAAACAACAGCACTGAATTAATTCCTGCTTCTTTGAAACTGTCTGTAGAGACAGTGACAAAAGTTAGAGAGCACAACGACTTGTTTGGAGCTACCTGGGTTAGCGGATGAACAGGGAAGGGGGGACAGATATTATATTCAGATTTCTACCTTGGTTTCCTAAAATGTGATTTTGGTGAAATTTAATTGGCTTAATTCCAAGAGATTCATCTACAATGTTTATATTTAAAAGATATACTAGTTTTGGAGACTGAGTACCAGGAACACATACTGTCTGGGAATAAAGCTTCTGCTTTAGCATGGTTGTTTATTGTCAGCAGCAGATAAACTTCAACTCACTTAATACCTTCTAAGTGTTTGGAAGACCTATAAACTGGATCCAATACAGTGCATCACAGCTATAGTCTCACATCTTTTGCATAAGACCATATTGAATAAAAAATTCGGTCAGGAAGCAGGAGTCTTTTTTTTCATTTTTAACTTGTCCTGAAAGGTTGCAAACCCCCATCTCTCACTTATTGAGAAAGGAATTCAACTTCTTAACTATAGACCAGCCTGAACGAGGACATTTCACATCTTTCTTTGTATCTGAGTCAACGTGGGTCCAAGAATGCCAGAGCCAAGGGCCAGAAAGAACAATGTAGCACTGAGCATGGCAGTTATAACAATAAACGCGGTGGCAGTTGCTCTGTTTCTGTCTTACTCCTGGGATTATTACCATTATAACAGACAGATAAACCTAGGAAGTTTTCTTTCAGATGCGAAGTGAACAGAAGAAAGAAACAACAAATGTAATAATAGTAATAACTTGTACGAGAATAAATAAGAGCACAATACAACTTGCGCAAGGTCTGCTATTACCTTCCTCAGAACCCTGATTCCTATCAAGCACGTATTTAAATCCTGAATATGCAGAGAACAGAAGCAGGTATATTCATAAATATAGCTATTGTTGCGACCACAGTTCCACAGACACTATAAAGCTGGTATGCCAAATGTACCTCAGGCATTGTAGGGAAGGAAAAATACTGAAGATATGCATGTATACATACGTGCTTGTATGTATATTAGCTCAGAAAATGAAGGACACTACTCTCTAATTAAGTGACAGATATTAGGATAAGTGGAATAACTGGAATGAGACCAGGTAAGAAATGTATGTGCTACTGTAGTCACTTCAGAGGCTTCTTCTGTATTTTATTGTTATTTAATACAGAACTTGGATGTTTGTATGCATATACCTGGGAAAACAGACATTTCATGGATATTTTTGCATCTTAGAAAGAGATAAAAAATGGTTCCAGAATAACTGGGTGTAATCTGAAGTTGGCTTTATTAATCACGTAATAGCACTTGCTTATTTTATCCAGGTTGTCTTCCCTGCAAGAAGAATGGTAAACATCTCACAGTAGGAAACCCTTTATTTCATCCTCTCCTCAACTTGCTGGTCTTTGATGCTTATCTGTTTCTTGTTGAACACTGAGACACATAACGGGCATATTCTGCCAGAATAACAAGGCGACTGTAGCTTACTGTCCACAATTCAAATCATGTTTGCAACACTTGGAAATTATATGACAGTGCCATTTTTGCCAACATATGATCATGTTTTGATTTATTTATTTTGTCAGAGCAGAGATGGATTCTCATTACAGCACTTTTAGTTCTTTGCCTTTTTCTGAGAAGAAAGTATGTTCTTCTTCAAACATTTTCCACATTTTCAAGAACATTGAGAGTTCTCCACCTGCACCATGTGTTAAGTTAACCAAATACTAAAATGTAAAAAAATACAATATCTAAACTTTACATCTGGTTTCAAATGCACACCCATATATTTAAGAAGCACAGATGTGTTCGCACTAAAATAAAGTTTTTTCTGAATCTCCTATTGTTGTAATCCTTTCATTTCCTCCATAACAACCTTTTTTCTTTATTAGTCCAGATTCCAAACTATTTGGTTTACTGGCAACACTCTCTTCATGCCAGGGAATCTGCGCTGATTTATACTGGCTGAGAAATTAAACCTCTGTTTTCCAGTAACTGTATTCTGTGGGTAGATTTTTTTTCCTTTTCTTCTTTTTCATGCATTTAGTTTAAATTTCTGAATTAATTTTTTCCTTTCCCTGAACAAACTTTTTTAATACTTAAAATGCTGGCCACTATAGTTTTAATAATTGCAGAGTTAATATCATTCTTCAGTCCTTCATGGCAAAGGATAGCGATGTTCTATGTAGTGAGAGGAGTTCTGAGTGAGCTGCCAGGGCTCAGGTGTGCATCTGTGTGTGTCTTGTGGTACCATATTAAAGTTATTGCTTCAGATGTTTAGACCTTTTGCTTAGTGAAACAAGTTTAATAGGCTTTATAATTCTTCAGGCTTAAACCACCATGACTTTACTTCAACAAAATATAGGTGTAATTCTGTTGGCATCTTTAGCATTACTCCAGTATAAACATTTAGCGAATTAGGTCTCTTATTTTTAGGTACCTTTGGAAAGCAAAGATACTGTGGACTTGCAGAGTTTGTGTCATTTAACGGAATATTCATGAACAGAATTAGAAGTATGTGAATTCGATGTTAATCTGTAGGGTATTCATTTAAAGGCATCTACCTATTTTAAAATAGGTTTAACTAAACGTAAACTGAATTGGTATTTCTAAAATAATGTGAGTAAAAATCCATCACTAAGTCCAGTCTGGTGCCCACTAAAATAAAGGTGCATCAGGTAATGTACATTATTATGCTTTCATGAAAATAAATTATGAGCTTTGGTAATATGTGTTAAACCTAAATCGTCAAGATACTGAAATTAAGAATCTTGAGCATGAAATTAAGAATCTTGTTGACTTAGAGTCAACAGAAATGAAAAGTGAAAACTATTACTTCATAAATGATGGTTTCTAGTGAAGATCAAGTCATTATTCTCTATTGATTTGATGGCAAATACTCTAGATCTCAGAAAACAGATAAAAAATGATAAAATGGTAAAAAACCAGGATGGTTACCACAAGAGTAATAACTGCAAATGTTAATACTATTTCCACTTTTGACATTACATCTGACACTTCCACATGGACAAATAAAAATGTGTAGGAGGACAGGAGGGCTAATGAACACGCTCAGTTGAGATTCTAGTCGTATAAAAAAATATATAGGAAAAATAAGACAACAATAAAAAGGGAAGATTTTTATTTTCATTCTGATATGACAGTAACATATGAAAGAAAACGGTATCCTTAGCTTCCTCATATATGCCAGCATCCAAACACAAAGTAGTTTGTAACATAATATAGGTTCATATTTTTTATGTTACATTATTTAACCACTGGTGCCTTTTAGGCATTACACATACTGTCTCTCTCTGTGAGAAATATATCCATTTATAAGGGTTTATACTACCATCTAGTGTAATCTTCTCTCTTTAAAAAAAAAAAAATTCTTACACATTAAAAAAAACCCTAAAAAACAGTTGCTGCTATTAGTGAAGAGTGTTGAAAATTAATTTGTCTGTGTATTAGAAATAATGATCTTTCCTTAAGTTCAAATATTAGTTAAGATTATGATTTTAACTGGTCAGCATCAGAGACATTTTACTAATTACAGAAGCAAATTTGGATTGTAGTGAAAAGGCTGCCCTCCACAGTCCTTAATTCAATTAGTGAAGAAATTGCCTGCCTTTACTAAGATAACAAAGGCTTGATTGTTGCCCCTTCCTTCCTTTAGTATTTTATATTAAGGAGTGGATGATTAATTTCTACCAGAAAAGGATGCAGAAATCAAAAATAAAGATGAAGTAACAAGCCATATTTTAAATGCACACACCTGTTATTTGAGGCTTGAGCTCAGAAGTTTTCAAGCATGCTTTGCTGTTTTAATTTTCAGAAGGCAAAGAAAACGAGTCTAGTTCACCCAAGATACTTAAGCATATTCCAGTGGGACCATTTAGAGTTTGTCCATGGACCTTGGTAATATGCTTGAGCCGTAGCTGAATGAAGAAACAGAAAAGATTACGTAATGAGTATACAACATATATAAGGAGGGTTCTGGGAATCAGGATTTTATCTTCCTAATTGATGCACATTCAGACTGGACCACTATAGTCCCATGAGAAATTCAAGTTAAATCAATGGGTTGACTTCTGAAGTGAGATGCAAATAGAGGGATGGGCTGAGTTTACTTGCTGCCTGATTCATTACCAACAGCTCACTCAAATCAAATAAATGTAATAGGAAAGGTAATGTGGGGCCAAATCCAAGGTCTAGTTAAGAAGAGAAAAAAAAAAAAAAAAGAAAAGAAACAACTACAAAACCAAACAAACAAAAAACCAGGACCATGCCACCCCCCAGCAAGTTTCCCGATTACCACCATTCCTCTTCAAAATAAAGGGATAATATCCTCCATCCTAAATTTCTAATATCTGCCCCTTGCCACCTTTTTAGGGCTAGTATGTGTGCAAATTTATTATACCTAGTGATATTTGGTCATTTTAGAATTTTATAATAATAACATTTTTCTAGAAGAAACTTCCATTTCCTGTCTGGGAGGGGTGCTTGGTCATGCTCAGCAATATCTACCTTCCCAATGTTAATGCTGTTTTTCCTTGTAGGCTTTTGATGAACACTAGTTTGCTGTTGCCTGTGTTTGCTTGCTCTCTGCTATCTGTGTTACAGACATGTAGAAATCTGGAAGGAAATACAAAATTTGTGTCCAGCAATGAATTTGCTCATCATCCTCATAATTAATTTCAAGACATTTTGTCATTTTACTGCTCAAGTGAACCTATTCAAATTCTTATTTTTCACCCGAGAACACACATGCCTGTAACAGTTGTTATTCCAAATTTTTGTATCTTTTATCTGAGTTCAGCAGCTGACAGGAGTTTATGTATGTGGTAGCTTCTGAAAGGGAGCTGGGAAGGCTACAATGTAATCGTGAAACTATCTGAGATGAAATAATATGTAAGTGTGTAACTGGAAAATTCATAGTTTTTCATGAGTTCTCTTTCATTTCATGCATTGCACACTGAGGCAAGCTTACGGCATTGAGAGGGTGGCGCTTAAAAACCAAAGAACAGAATGCTTACTGGAAAGCTTTATTAACATTCTGCGGTATTGGTCTAAAACGCAGATAGTATTTCCTGTATGAAGTTCTATTTACTGACATTACAGAAATGCTTGAGAATTCTAATTAACATCAGTATAAGTACATCCTGATTAAGCTGAATGTCCTGGTAGGTAACACAAAAGATCATAGAACCATAGAATGGTTTGGGTTGGAAGGGACCTTCAAAGACCATCTAGTACCTCCTCCCCCTGCCATGGGCAGGAACACCCTCCACCAGACCAGGTTGCTCAAAGCCTCATCCAGCCTGGCCTTGAACACTTCCGGGGATGGGACATCCACAGCTTCTCTCGGCAGCCTGTTCCAGTGCCTCACCACCCTCTCTGTGAAGAATTTCTTCTATGTAGATATATCTCAATCTACCCGCTCTCAGATTAAACCTCTTGCTCCTTGTCCTGTCATGCCCTCCTAGAAAGGCCCCCTCCAGTTTTCCTGCAGGCCCCTTCCCTACTGGAAGGCTGCTATAAGGTCACCCCGGAGCCTTCTTTTTTCCAGGTTGAACAAGCCCAACTGTCTCAGCCTGTCTTCATAGGAGAGTATAATCTGATAATATGATGTAATGCATTTCAAATCATTGCACATAAAATTAAATTTGGAAATTCCTTTATTTGACGATTTTCAACAAAACATTTCCCTGTTAAAAACTTCTTTCCTTTTGAAAGGTGTTCAAAAGAGTAATTTAATGTCAGCTAGGTGGATGTTCTGTCTTTAAAAAGGATTAATTCTAACCCTTTAATTATTGGAGATTATCTTTCTTTTAGAAGAACTAATTAATGCCAAGGATTGTCTTCCCAGTAAAACTTTAATTGGAAATGCTCTGAAATAAATGGAAATCGCCCCTTAAAACATTTGGTATAATATTGACTTTGGTTTTTATACTCTCAATATAGTTTTATAACCTTTTTCCTTACACTTTTATTTAACTTGTTTCTCCTCTTTGCATCTTAATAACATCTTTTATACTTTAAAATGTGTCTATTTGTCTATAGATTCCATATATTTATGTGTTCAGCATGTGAATGCTGTATTTCCCACTGTAAATGCCAGAGTGCTCATTGCTACACCAGACCTCTCATATGTGGTTCTGAACTTGCATGACAATGACTGCCATTAAAAATTCACATATGAGCATGTGATTTCTATGGGACCTGATAACATTTTGGCTCAGTTCAGCATCAGAGCTAAAAGCATAAAATTTGAATTAGTCCAGCTGAATTAGGTTTGGTTCTCTGAATCATGTTTTTTCTAGCTTTGTAGTTTCATATGGATTTAGTTTCCTAAGGCATTATACCAGGCTGTTCAAACAAAAAGTTATGATTCCTTGTGACGGGAGGAGATTTGTATCAACACACACTTATAGAGAATAACCATTATCAATACTTTCAAAATGGAAGACAAAATGTCTTAAAAAAAAAAAGACATACAACCTTTTGTGGTATTTTTACCATAATTTCAAGTAGATCCCATAGTTATTATAATTATTTAGGACTAAAGAATGACAATTTTGTAACGTATCCTTCACCCAAACATATTTTTCACTCAAAAGGAGAGGATTTGCTTTATTACCTCTTCTCAGGAAACTACAAAAGTCATGAATATTATTAGATTGGCTTGGATGCTTGTACAGATGATATTCCATTATCAGATGTAACCTTAATAAACACTTGCCCCAGGGGTGGAGTAATAATCATGTATGATACTATAGAGTATGATTACGGTTAGACATAATGATAACTAATAGCTAGCTTTTGTGGTGTTCTGATGAAGGATGTGGACTTGGTCCCTGCTAGATAAATAGTGTGGGACAAGATAGACCTCTGATAATTCTTAGGTCCTTATGGAATTCATTTATATCGGAAAATGGCACCACAGAAGTAAACCGAAGAGAAATCTCAGAGGTTTGGAATGAATAAAAGACAAGTTCTGCACATTTATTTATGCTTGGATTTAGTCGTGAAGTTGCAGAAAAAAACCATAATTGATTTTGTGTGTGTGTGTGTGTGGTAATATCTATTTTTCAAAACCAAACTGTTCTGGTGAAACATAGTACCAGTTTTATGAATGTCTCTGAAACGTGGCCTTGGGAAGATGCATGGGAACATTTCACTAAGTGCAACAATTGGAAGAGTAACATCACGAAGTGTGTGACTTCAGGAGAGCTCTGCTACATATGCTGACCACAGCTTGAGGACCCCCAGGCTTCCTAACTTTCAAGTCTAGATTCATAACAGGCTGTTTTGTCACTTGATGTATTTTAGCTGCCCTGTTGTGATATTTATAGGAGGGAGGGGTTTATGAAAAGTGCAAGATTACTGTGTTATTCTACCCTTATTTGTTCTGATTAAATATTTGAGACAAAAAATCTCTAAACCCTTTTATTTTGCAATTTTTAACCTCTTCTGTCTTTTGTTTCACTAACTACATGCACTAGTGTACCTTAGTCCTGTATCACTCAAAAAAAATATCTTTTCTTAGTGTATTAATAGAGAAGAGCTGCATACAAGGGGTACATTTGCAAGTATTCAGGGAACTTCAGGGAAAACACAGCTAGGTTGATACAATGGATGTGTCATTAATTTGCAGGTTCAATAAGCAACCAACAAAACTCAGCTGAAGAATAGAAGGCTCTCTATATGTTGACTGCTATGATATGGAACTGCACTATGTATGATACTACCAAGTGCTGGAGAGAATTTCTCATTCATATCAGATTTACTTAGTAATGTGCTCACCAGGCCTCTTGATTCTTTGTGACTATTACAAGTTCATCTGAAGAAGAGTGTTGCTAAATTATATGGGATCAAATCCATAATAAAGACATTAAAAAAAAAAGCTGTATTTATTGCAAAGACATTGACAATTTTAAATACTGAAATAGTGTAAAATGGGGCGAGGGGGAAGAGAAAAGTCTGTACTTCGTATATATCAGCCAAATGGTATGTCCAGGATGTGTGTGTGCTGTAACAGAACAATGATTAACCTGCTTTGCGGGGTCTGATGAGACTGCGTGCCTGGAGGTTAGAAAGCTGGAAATTGAATACAGACACTGAGAGAAGGGATGGAGGGGGGAATCTTTAGGTGTTCACTGCTGAGATTTTGTAGAACATGCATTAAGCTTCATATTTTAATAATTAAGGCACCTCTTTGAATTGGTTTCAAAACTTAAGCAGATCCAGGGGACCTAGTGAAAGAATTAAGAACTAGTTACATTAAAGCAGTAAAGATCAATTGCATGTATGTTGGTAGCTTCATTTTATTGTTGTCTTAACTTGATGAAGCCAATCATAATAAGGAAGGATAAGAGGTAGTTAACGTAATTCTGATTACAGAATCCCTGTTTTCAGTGCCAGATAAACATTTGTTAGCTTTTCCAAAACAATCTGTATCTTAAGAACTTTACATTCGTGCAGCATGAATTGCCTGAGACTGGAATTCAACATCCAGGTTTCTTGTATGTAGGATGGATATCTTTGACCTATTTAAACAAAGGCAAACAAAAATTACTCTGAAGACCTCTATGCTACAGATTCCAAAATGGTAACAGCAGCATCTGGGCAGGCACCACAATATAAATAAAAGCTATATGTATTTAAGTGAAATATAATAAAGATAACCTTATGGCCATTTTAATTATTCATTTTTTTGATATAAGACTAGATTTGACTTGTAATCAGAAAAATCATATATATCTAGAATTTTCAGTTTATGCTAAAAATGTCTGATTTGTATTTGTACCTCCTCTTCAGTGCCCAGTTTTACTATACTAGCATTAAAGTCAGTCAGACATTCTTCGGAGTAGTCGGTATCCTTCCAGTGCTAATATGTTTAGTTTTGTATATGCTTATGTGCTAGTGTATGTCTGCTTCTGTCTCCTTGCCATTACTTATGTCCAAAGGAAATAGGAAACAGGACTTGAGTTCTGCTAGTTCAGCTGTTGAACGCATTCATAGGCCCAAAAAATCACATATGCTTTGTCTGCCTGGAACAATGCAGAACTGTAGCCAATTTAAAAGTGTAATAATAAAAGAAAATATAAAAAACACCCAACAAAACAACAACAAAAAACAAAACCAAACCCAACAAATAAAAAAAATAAAAACACAAAAAAAAGGCCAACCCAGAAAAAACATCAGTAGCACACTGATTAAATGTGTTGACCTTATAACTCATGTCTGCTTTTGACATCATAACAAGCTTATACAGCTCTCTCTTCAGCAAAGTCTACATGACACTTGTTGACACTGTATCAGCTCACTTATTATTTCTTTACACAGATATGATATGTGCACGTTACACATGTAACAGGAAAGTCATGAATTTTAATTAATTTTACCAAATACTTTAATAACCTTTAATGGAAAATCTCATGTGGATAGAAATTTAAAAAACATTACTATAAATATAGTTACGTCTATATAACTTTCAATTGCATAAAAGCTTTCCCAGATTTCAGTACATTTGAAGTTGGTGTTTGTACTACTTGTGCAATAGTATATAAACATGTAAGTCTGTTTATGACTGGCGTCTAGTGAAAAATGATGTCTTTCAAATATTTTTAGTACTTAGAACTTTACAGGAACTGATTCCTATTAAAAAAAAAAAAAATCAGACCTCCACGTGGTATTACACAATCAAATTTTTATACACAAAAGGTTTTAATTAGGTGGAAGGGAAACTGGGCAAAAATTTGGTAAGAATGAGCAGGATATTTGCAACTGCTTTATGTGAGGCAACATTTTACTCTTCCTTCTATGCAGAACTATCCAGAATATTCTCACCTATTTTTGTTTCACTGTTACACACTGAAAATGAAATCTGTATTCCATATAAGAGGAGAATTATTCTTCTTTAATTGAGCAGAAAAAATCAAAAGAATAATCAAACAGAAGTTTGGAAGTTGAAGAAGTGTTTCATTTTTATATGTTTAAGTGGAAATAAGAGTAACTGTGATTTGCTTCATGTTTTAAACAACTTTTTTCTTAAAATGAAAACTAGTTATACTTTTAAAATTCAAACTGTAACATTCCAAATCTGATTTAAAAAATCAACAAGAAAGCATTCAGAAGTTTTTTAAATCACAGTTTGCAAAATATTGTCAATATCAATTTCTTATCTGAATTGAAAAATTGAAAATGTTTATGTATCTGTCTCAAATACTGCCATACTACACAAATATCATCCTTTCCACACCATTATGCTCTGCTTATATGTTCTGTAATTGTACCCTGCTTAGATATATATCCTCTTAAATCAGATCTCCTGTACAAATATGCTTATGCTTTACCTACTTGTTCATGTTTACAGTTTTTCTCATTACTTTTAAAACTGACTAACTTCTTTCCAAGATAATCCCACTGGCAAATTCATTGTGGAAAATTTGAAGAGCAAAAACAAAAATGGAATTTATACAACAATGAGCATTTTGTTTAAAAACAGAAAAAATATATTTTTGGGTTAGTTTAGCACTTTTTTTTCCACAAGAATGCAGCACTGGTAGGAGTTAGGCTTCTCTGAAAGAATGCCTAGAAACACTCATGGGCTGTCCCTGCAAACCCAAAAGGAATGGACCAAGTGGTGTCCAATCATCTTTCTTTTAATATTTCTTTAAATTCATGAGGAATAAATGGAAAAAGTAAGATATACAAGTTCCAGTTTATTTTTCATTTTATATATAATATTTTTTCATTTAAAAATAATTTTATGGAAGAGGAGGAGGTGCATTTCTACTTTTATCTTGTTAATAGTTTACAATACACATATATATTGAAATAATACTTCAACGTATTAACATGTAGTTATTACAATCTGCATTCTTTCTCATTTTAATAAAAGAAAAGAGGATTTATAGTTTCTGACACCCATCATAAAACATTAGCACACCAGGAGTAAGCATCTGAGAATCTTAAATAGAAACTAAACACAAGGAAAATAAGTTCTAATAGTACCAGATTTTTCAGAGCTGCCACTTTGAGATAGGTGAAGTGTTTTTTATCAAGGACACATTAATGTCTATTTAAAACCATAACTGATGAGTGTGTTCTCAATGCTGTAAAAAAGTAAATTTCTGCTTACGGTTAATAAACACTGTGGCATTTATGCTGTTTCTTTTTGGGTTGTTTTGTTTTGTTCTGAATGATCCCATCCATGCATACTGTGATTACACAGACCATGTATGTCTATAAAGAGGAATCACTTTAGTCTTGACTGAAATTAAGCCACCTGGACAGTGAAAAGACTCAGCTTTTTTAATAGTCTACTCAAAATTTTAAGAGAAAACTCAAATCCTATTGAAGTTGCATAGGAAAATCTATAAGGATATAACCGGGATTGCATTTTTAAAAAAGGGTTTAAAGCTAGCTTTCAGAACAGGGTAGCTATAACCTGATACCAGTGTGGCTAAGAGCTGCATGAATTTCAGAAGAAAAATAAATCAAAGCTGACTAATCACATCACCTTTTCTCCTCTGGCTGAATAAGATAGCTACAGAAAGCATATCGTATCTCTGATGACCATTTAGTAAAATCTTTCTACAGCTGCCAAAATACATATTTATTCATCCAATATGCTAGAAAAAAAAAAGGCAAACAGTGGCATAATAAAAATTAATAAAACCCTCAAACCATACACTCTTTAGGTTTTCAGTGGCACAACTAGGAAGACGTCAAGACAGGTCTCCTTTTCTGTCCTCAGTTTATGCTGCTGTGCCTGGGTGTACCTTCCCATCCCCACCCCTGCCTTTCTCCGCCATGTGATTTAAGATCAGAGTGCCAGCCTTAATTCTGAATTTCCTGACTTTTATGGTTTAAGTCAGTCCCTTAATGTTGTCTAAACATACTTTCTTGGTATTTAATATAAAGAAGCTTTGGTTCTGACATAGAAAGACTTTGATCTGCTGGGGCTAGAGGGGGGCTGCTGGGGGAATGGGGTGTGATTTCCATTATTTTCTAGCTCTTTCCCACTGTGCTACTTGTAATATACTTTTCCTTTCTGGGTTTCGGGGTTTTTTTTTTTTTTCTCTTTTTTCTTTCCTGACCAGCTACCAAAGATTTACTGTAAAGACCACAAAGAACTCTGCCACATGAAGGATAAAACTGACTTTGCCAGACTGGTTTCAGTGATTTTTTTTCTTTATATGTAAGTGAAAAGAGTGTATCTTCATAATTAGTGTGAAAACATTACATTTAGACATCTTTTACACCCCCTTCCTCAGTGCAAAGTATCTCTTCTTCAATTTACTCAAGGTTTGGTTTAAGCACACTCACTGACATCACCATCATGTATGTGTCAACGTGTATGCCTAGAGTAGCAGATATAGATCTGACATGTCAATATGGTACGCCTAAATGATGCATAACTGCAGTTTGGAAATTACAGAGCAACATCAAGAAGGGTAGCAGGCAAGTACCTGATCAGAAGGATAGTTAGTGTGGGTGCAGCACTGGGCAAATGGAGGCTCAATTCTGCCTGAGCTCTGATGTTTCCTCCAAGATTATAGGTAGCAGATGCAAAGTTATTTATAGTGCCTCCACCCCTGTCAGGGTAAAAGACCTGGAGTGTTACCACTTGAAGTACTGGAAATATGTAACAAAATGGTCCAAGTGAGAAAAAATGAAGCAGGGAGGGTTGTATACAGAATAGCATCTAAAAACCAGAATATGCATTGTAAGGAGAGACCTAAAGGCTATATTTTCAGCTTCTTTTGCTGAAAAAGCTTGCTGAACTCCATGGAAACATTGCAAAAGATAATTATCAGCCTTAGTGATTGAGTGACATGAGATGGATTAAAAAAATCACTTATTTACATGTCAAAATGTCCATCACAGCTGGTTGGTATGGGAACATACTGCCTTTCTTTAGGAAATGAGAAAGTATTAAGACAAAATATCTGTTCACTGAACACTGACTGAATATGTGTTTTCAGAAAAAATACTCTGAATTTAGAGCAATGAGAAAACAGAATCCAGTCTACAGTGTACGTTTCTTGTTCTGTTAACATAGATGGAAGAAGGACACCACAAAAGACTCAGAAAAAGGTTGACACACATTCATAACCATCAGAAAACAGGCAACAACTACCAGCCACAAAATGAGCAGAGACTGCCAAAACTAGGGGAAAAGGAAATATGACTAAAATCAACAAAAATATTTGGTTATAAGGTCAGCAATGATGCAAAGCTCATAACAGAAAGAAATTTCACCAAGTACCATGCAAAAGAAAAAGTAAGCAACGTATTTGGTTTGCCTGACAGGAATGAGATGTAGGATTGTAGATGGCAATGTGCCTAATTATAAGGCTTCATCCATGAATAACTGCCTTTCATGAAAGTAGGATTTTAGACTTATCTTCAGGGCTGACACCAATATCAGATACAAACAGAAAAGGGCCTTAAAAGGCCCTTGTGAAAACTAAGTATTCTTGCATACTCTTAATAAGGGAGTTCTGAAGCAATATCTGGGTTGATTAGACAATGAAAAAGAGTCATCACTCAGTTGATTACCTCAGAAATGAATTCTTATACAAGTTTGAAAGCAGTGATCAAACAGTAGGTCTAGACAGAACACAATAACAGGTAGTCAGGGACAAAACTTTAGCATTTGCTGAAAACATTTATTAAAGTACTTAATGCCTGAACTCACTTACAGAAATATAGATGCCTCCTCTTGTGTGGAAGATGCTAAGCTCTGCCTGTAAATCTAGCCACTGGGACCAACATAAGGATACCTGTTTCTCACTTTAGTTAGTAATATTTGTTTTGAGCATAGGGAACAAAACACTTGAATTAAGTCATATGGTCACAACATTGAAAGTATCAGAAAGAAACAATTGCATTCTGGAAAAAAATAAAAAAGCCCACTACTCTAAATCAAGTGTTTCAGGAAATGAAAAAAGTAGTTTGCCATTCTCAAAGACAAATTGCAGGTTTTCATGAAAAGAGTAGTGACAGATGTTCCCTCTTCTTCCCCCTAAACATTCACTAAATTTTCTGAGTTGACTTTTGAACTGAAATCAGTTGCAGTCTGATACCTAGAATAGGCAAATTTTCACTGTGTTAAATTGCAGTTGGATAAAAATACAAAGGTTAATGTGCCATGTACAAAGAAGCCAAAAACTGTCGTTAGATTTTTGTAATGTACACATTTACGCATATTTACATCCTTAATTTACTACAGCTTATTCCTGGTCTGACTTTTTACTGTGTAAGAGTTCCCTCTACTGGCTGAGCTACTTTATCTGATTTTCATTTCAACAGGGAACTTGCTTCCTGATTCAAAAGACTTCAAGATCCAAGTCTGACAATTTTTCTGAATCTCTACAACAGCTACATTGAATTCTTCTGGAACTAAGGAGCCTTCATAAAAACAAGCTTATGCATCCCACCAGCATAAAGCCTAAAATTGCTTAGAGCCTGTACTGTGGTAACTGAAAGATGATTGACTGAAATAAAATTCAATAAGTAATTGAATACACAAGTAATTGAAATAACAGGAACAATTTAAGCAGCAGAATTCAGTGTATTAACTTAATTTTCCAGACTTTTAAAAGGCTCAATTTACAAGAATTACATCATATAATACATTACAGAGATAGGGTTGTCTTCTGTCTGCTCCAAAAGATATTCTCATCAGTCTTTTTTATCTTACCATCTTACAGCCGTGCAGTAGTTGAAAGGATCTCAAATGAAGATATTTGGTTATAAAATCTGATTCTTCTCTATTATTCTTCTTTTAAAGTCCTTTGATGAAATCCCAGTATTCCCTTACTTAGTAAAGTTGGTTATTTGATCTTTATTCACATGGGACACAATATCCGTAGAGATGACTAATGACAATTCCTGAATCCTCCCAAAAAAATGTATACCCTTGCTTCACTTACACTTTGAGGAAGCTGAGAAAATCCATCATGCCTATTCCAGTTTTACCTGAAGAGTTAAGAAATCTTCCTTGACTCCTTAACAGAGGAAATTGGACGGACCCCTAAGTTCTTCAAAACCTTCACTCTGTCAATCAAAGGCATTACTAAGAGAAAAAATGGAGAAAAAGGGTTTGAACAACAGAGAGAAAAGCAACAGAGCAGACTGTCATGTCCCTCTCACAAGTGAACTGGAGACAGAAATTGTTCTAAAAGAAAGGTTATGCAACCTCTTTTTCAAACTGTCAAGATCAGTAGAATGCTCAAATATTCCTATCATGAAATCAAATCAAGATAAGACGAAAGCAATGCTACAGAGCATTGGTGCAAGACAACGTATTTAGAGTGAAAAGGTATAATATTCCTTTTTAGGGGAAAAATATAGACAGATACTATTGTTACTACTTTTTCCCTATGCTTGGGCATCAGGAACTTCTTTCTCACTGGAGAAAAATGAGGGTGACAGAGAGAGTTAAGATTACTCTGTGCTGTAACTTTTGCTGCCATGTTATAAGTACAGGAAAAAAAAAAACAAAACCAATAAGAACAACAAAAAAAAGCAACAGAATTTTTTGTGAGTTTAAATAATTTGAAAATGAAAGAGAAAGTTTGGAACTGAGACAGACTTTTATTATAGTTCTTAATGTTCTATTTTAAACTGAAAGCAGAGATTCTCAAGAATCTAAAGTATCAACCATAAATATCAAACTACAGTTTGATATAATCTGACTTATTTACTTCTGATACCTGTGAATCTATTGAAAATGTAAGAATTTTTTAAAATTATTTATTTATGTATATTTATTGAAATGTAAAAGTCTATGGAACAAATTCATAGTTTATAATATAATACTACTCCTACTTTTCAGATGGAGAACCTACAGGAGAGGAAGGTCAGTTCATCTCACATATTGCATCTCTAGATATTGACTTGCTATCACAAGAATATGCCATGGAGTGTGTGTCTTTCTCTTGCCTGGCTCTCATAGGGCAGCTCAAAACTGAAATTTCTACATTAAAGCCAGTTTTCTGTCTGATTACATCTTAGACTACACAACCAAGGCAGCAAGAACAAGAGGGATCCACAGTGCAGTAATCTCCCAGCTTCCATAGGACATTGGTTTATTTGTGCTTTAATATAGTTTCAAAGTAAAGAAATTTAAGTTTGACTAGAATATATCTTTCTTTCTTGACAGACAGTTAGATCAGGGCATAATGTTGAATATACAGAGACTGAATTTCAGAAGAGAAATAAAACATGAACTTGAGTTTCTCACTGACTGAGGCAGTATTATTGTTTTATACTGCTTTACTTGTGTAAGCAGTGTATGCAGTAGGAGAGTTTCACTAATTCTGGTTAAATCAAACAGTACCTAAGATATAACGCATCTGTCATGATGGTTAGAAGGTGTTTCAAACCTACAACTTCCCCCTCTCGCAAGAAATGACAAATCGAAATATAATTTTGTTCGTGATAACCCGTATTATTAATCTCTATTGTAGTGCCTAGAAACCCAACTGAAGTTGGAGTCCCATTGTGCTAGTCTAATACAAACACATAATAACAATGGCAAGATCTTTAACTCAAATATTTTGCAGTTTGCAAAACAGTAAGTATATGATATGAAATTATAAATAAAAATAATTAATTGTAAAAATAACATAAGCATTATTCCCATTTCGAACAAGGGGAGCACACAATGCAAGAGAGATGAAGTGAAATGAGAGAAGATTGCTGAAGTGAGGAAGAAAACTCATTTACATGTCCTACCTGTTGGATCAGAGTCTGTAAGGAAGAAGGCTACGCAGCCAAAACACAGCTGAGAAATCTCTGGACTCTTTTGCACAGTTTAGTAAAAACATTTGAGGCCAACACAGGAGCTGAAGCCACATTTTTTAGGACACAATCCATTGACCCGATTGCTTTCTTAAAAATAAACTTTTATGGTGAAATCCTTTTAGCTACGTAGCTTGCGATACTTGGTCTGTTTCTATGTCCCAAGTTACAAACATCAGTAAGCTCTGGCTACAGCTGAAGCACTCTAAAAGAGAATACAAGGAAATCAGGGGACATTGTGCTTCTCTCCTAGCCCACCATACATGTACATAGCCAAAAACTTCTAGACTCTCTGAGGACCACCTGATCCAGCATTGCTGGAAGTGTGCCCGAGGCTGTGGTATGCATTGTGATCTGGAGAAGCTGCTCCTAGTGCACTTGGGGCAGGAATGGTAGTGGGTCTAGTTTGGAGGAGTTGTGTAGTTCTTAACAGACCATTTAGGCATACTAAAGAAAATCCTGGGAGCTGTAATAGGAAAGCCTGTTGTGATCTGGAAAACTTTTTAAGGCTCTTTTTTTTTTTTTTTTTTTTTTTTTTTTTATGGTATGTGGTTAATATTCACAAGCAATGAGTAAGTGTAGATTGGGTAGTAGGTAAAATGGGAGGTAAAATGAGGTGAGATAAGTGACTCATCTATGATTAACAGTTAAACAGGAAAAAATATTGCAGATAATTTCCTTACTTAATATTATTCCACCATCTGCAATTTAGTCAAATAATGAACATACTTAATTTGTGAACAAATGTATTCATAAATCAGTGAGGGAAAAGTGGAATTCAAATAAACAATTCACAGATATTACTTAGTTCAAGAAAAGATAAGGTTTTTTATATTGAGGAAACATATTATTGAATACATTTTAGCAAAACAAATAAAGAGCACTATGTAGATAATTAGAGAATTGTCCTTTGGAAATGGCCTTCATGTAACAAATGCAAAACATCGACATCTTTATTGTGTCAGTAAACTTAGCAAATGCTCACAATAAAATGAAATAAAATATATTTATGAGAAATTAAAGGGAGGACAGAGCAAGAAACCTAAACCAGATGTTACTTTGAACAAATGTATTTTATGAGACTCTTCCCACTAGATTAATTAATCTGAGAGAATCAGTGATGGTGTACTGCTGATATTAACCACAGCAAACAGATATGAAACTGAAGATCATTTTATCTCTTTTTGCCAGCAGCATCTGGCTCCTTGGAAGCTTTAGTTAACCTTTGTATTGATGCCTCTGTATCCATCAGTGTCACAGGAAACCACTGCAGACTCTGACTAATTATAATAGTTATCTTAAAAACTCAGTTTTTGATTTGATAGATTTTACCTTTTTAAAAAAGATTAGATTTTTAAAAAATTATATCCCAGGGCAGATTTTGATTAAAAACATAAAGGAAGGAAACTGTTACAGGAACTTTATACATACATTTACATACAGTTTTCAGACCCCTTATCAGCAGAGCTCTCAAGCAAATGTGTAAATGTACAAGTATGTGTTATAAATGTACAGATCTGTGTTAGTCTCTTATTCTCACCTTTTAAAACAAGCTTTTATTGTTGAGTGAATAAAGAGGGATTTAAACATATATGTGCACACTTTAGAATTAAGGCCATACAATTTGTATGTTGTTCATTAATGAACATAATTAGAGGGAAGGAATGGAAAATTGTAAGTCATCAGTGAATTGTCTAATTATTTATGATATAAACGCAGTTTTCTCTGTCTCCAGTCAGTAATCAAACAAACATATCTTTGCAAATAGCCCATCTTTGAATGAAAGAGGGTCCACTTCTAGTTGAAAATGTTTCCTCTCAAATACACATTTTACTTTCCTTTAACGATAAATAAAGCCATATTTTTGAAAGCATAAAATCACAGAAAAGTAATTAAGTTTCTCTTTAAACTGAACTGCAGGGCTGGAAGTGAAGCTGAAAATATTATTTAGAACATACTCTGAGTGACCTGCTGCATCTAGTCCTTGAGTTTACAACTAAAAATAATTATCTAAGCCCTGATAAAAACAGCATTCCAAAAAAAGTCTCCAATCGAAACTGTTCACAATGATTCTCAAAATTCCATGGGATGTTTGTTCCAGGTTGTGGTACCATTTTCCAACTACATACATTGCTAATTCAAATTTCTCTTCATTGTGATACTTCATTTTTTATGTAGGATATAAATTTTACAAGACTACACTAATATCCCTGTTTACTCTTCTCCTTTATATACTAAACCAGTACAATTCATTCAGCTTCCCCTGAACTTTATGCTTATCCAGTGTATTAATATCTGCTTGCAGCAGGTTAGCCAGTACCAGGCTTCAGCTGCACTAACAATAAACAGAAAAACATAACTGGTTTCTGTGTTTCAAAGAGATCCATAATTATAATTTGAAATACCATTTGTTGACAGCTAGCTTGATATCTACTATACCCCAATCATTTTCCTGCAGAGCTCCTGCTTAGCCAATTATCTTCCAGTTTTAAATTTTACACTTGGGTCTTGTCCTCTTTTTTTGGTTTGGTTTTGTTTTGTTTTGTTTAAGAAATGCAGCCCTTTCTCCATTGAAATTAGTCTTGTTGAAAGTAGCTTATTTCTCCAGTTTCTCAAGATCATACTGCAGTCTAATCCTGGCCTTCAGTTCTCCTGCATTTCTTCTGAGTTATATGTCCTGAAAATTTCCTTGTGTTTACCTACTATTTCTTCATCCATTTCCGTAATTAAATATTGACTACATCTGCATGCCAAGTACATGCCATGTAGAACAGAATCACAGAATGCTTGAAGTTGGAAACGACCTCTGAAGGTCATCTGGTCCAGCTGCCCCAGGTCATATCAAGACAGCTTTTGTACATCTCCAAGGACTTATACTCCACAATCTCCTTAAGCAATGTGTACAAATGCCTTGTCACCCTCACTGTAAAATGTTTCCTCGTGTTCAGATGGAACCTCCTGTGTTTCAGCTTCTGAGGCTGGCTCCCACTTCTTTTCATCCTCTCTTCAGGTGTTTCTATACATTGATGTGATCCACCCTGAGCCTTCTCTACTCAAATCTGAACAGTCCACACTCTCTCAACCTTTACTCATAGGAGAAATGTTGCAGTTCCTTAATTATTTCAGGCCCTTCGTTGGACTCCCTCCAGTAGCTCTGTATTAATTTTGTACTGGGGAGCCCAGAACTGGACCCAATACTCCATATTCAACCTCACTAGCGCTGAATGGAGGGGAAGGATTACTTCCCTGGACCTGCTGGCAAGACTCTTCCTAATGCAGCCTAGGATACCATAAGCCTTCTTCATGCTTCAAGGGCACATTGCTCATTCATGTTCAACTTGGTGTCCACCACAACAGTCAGGTCTTTCTCTGCCAAGGTGCTTTCCAGCTGTCCTGCCCCCAGCATATCCTGATGCATGGTACATTGCTTGGTCTGTTCTTCCAGGGCAATCATTGACAGCTTTCTGAAAATTTTTTTTTTCCACACCCTGTTACTATATTAAACCATTTTTTCCCCATTAGTTTATGACCGCATCACATGGAATGGTATTAAAACCTCTTGTTCACATGGAGATATACTAGATGCCTCTATGCACTAGGTCAGCTACCTTTTCAAAGACAAAATAAAATTGACTTGACTTGTGTTTGACAAGTCCATGCTGTCTATTTCATATCACCTTATTATACTCCAGGTGCTTACAAATTGATTTTTTAATAATTTGTTCCACTGTCTTAATGAGAATTGAAGCTAGTCTACCTGGTCAATAATTCCCTGGATTCTCTTATTTTTTTGTGTGTGAAATTCCATTGAAATGAAGGTGAAATGTGAACACCTCTTGCTATTGTCTTTTATTAGTTTGCATCTCAAGACCCTGATCCCAGGAGAAACCAAAGAAATCAAGACAGAAATGCATATCTTCCTGTCAACTGCTTATACCATGTTCTCTCACAATGCCCCTAGAAGCACTCTGGGGTCCACTTTTTATTCTTTGGAAAGCCTGAAGTATAGGTAAAGTGTACAGCTTTTTGCAGAGGTTTACTTGTACAGTTACGACAGTAAAATAGTGCCTCTTCAGGCAAAGGACTTGTGTCAGTTTGGGAAGGACTGGGCATCCCAACAGGTAAAATCAAATCTTGTCTCGTGCCCTCAACAGTGGTGAAAGACCTGCCCAGATGGCCCAGGTCAGATCTCCGGATATCACCTGGCTCCTCTGCAGTAAGGCCTGCCCCAGCAGGTAAATGTCATAGAGAGCCTCAAGGAGAACATATCTGACATGTATTGATTGGAGGTGTCAAGGTGATGGCAGTGGGGGGCTGCAGTGAGGAGAATCCAGAAGCTGCCTTGTACCAGACTCAGCCAGTTCCAGACAGCTACAGTGGATCCACTGCAGGTCACCACTGAGCCTATCAGCCTAACTGGTCACACCTCTTGGAAATCCTCTTTAAAAAAAGGCAGAAATGCTGGAGGAGGGGGGAAAAAGATGAGAAAAAAGCAATGGGAACACCAAAGTGAGAGGAGGAGGTGGCAGAGCAGATATTCCCAAAGGGACTGTGGCCCACAAAGGAACCATGCTGGAGCGGAGTGTGTAAGAATGGAGGAGAGGCAGAGAGAAACTGCTGAATCGTGACCCAAAAATTGCACTACTGCTACAGTGAAGGAACTGACTGAGATTTGAGGTGATAACAAGGCAGGAGAAGAGGTGTCTGGAGTGAAGTTGTGAAACATAGAGTAGAAAGGTATTTGAAGTGGGGCTGGGAGTGAATTGGACCCTGTCAAATGGAGAGAAAAGGTATTTTTTCCATAAGTAAGTGTTCTAATGTTTGTCTTTTTGTTTGTTTTCCAATACCCAAACCAGTAATTACACAGTTATGTTACTCGGCAATAAGTTCAGTTAAATTCCCTGTGTCAAACCTGTTTTGCCCATGACAGGACTTGGTGAGTGATTTCAGTGTCTTTATTTTGACTCATGAGTTTTCACGCTCCTGTTCCTTCTACTTTCTCCACTGTCCCATGGGAGAGAGGGGAGCGAGCAAGCAGCTGGGTGAGTGCTGGGCTGCCGGAGCCAACCTACAACAAGCAATCCTTGTCTGATATGAGATTATATCAGCAGATCATAGTATACCTAGATGGTACATATAGATAACATACACGTTTAATGCTATTTTATCCCTTAGTAGCTACAGAGAAGTACATTATCATTCTCAACCCCGGCCCATGGAACCGTACCATGTAAATTACATTAATGTACTCGAACATATCTACTCCATGATGCCTTGCTTCTTCCACCTGTGGTCCAGCCACTTCACTGTGTTTTTTGTGCCTTAAGAGAATCGTGGGAAATACAGCATAGACAATTTCTGTCTGATAAGGCTGGTCATGGTATCAGTCATGATCATGTGAGGCATGACAACCACATTACTCTGGCAGATAATCCAGTTGCTGTCTTGGTGTGGCCATCACATCTGGACATCTAAACATTGCTCTGTTTCAAAACATCGTGGTAAGCTAAGGAAAAAACTTAAGGTCTTCCTTTTCATCTTGTAAAAGCAGAAGGTTTAGGAAAGATATCTTTATACTGGATAGGTTGTCTGTGATACAAAATTCTTTAGGAATAAAATTTATCTTAATCCCTGAAATGCCTGGTATACTTTGTGTGGTATATAAATATCACTAAGATCATATTGTCCTAGGGCATCCTATACTAAAACTAAGTACTGAACCTTAAATTAAATAGCTTGTTGATGAGGTCTAAATGTTGTCTAATGCCAATTTTCCAATGAGCTGGAATGTTTCTGAATGGGCTTGCACAGAATCTAAATGTGTATTGAATTTGCTTTGATAATCACAGTGTAAGCATACTGGCTTGCCTTCATTTGCTTTCAAACTGGGAGTTGCTTCCTCCAAACTTAGTGTCAGCATTAAAGTATTTAAAGCCAAATATGTTGGACAGCTTTTCAGGTCTTTTGTGAATGATTTAAAGATTACAAATAGAGATAGAAAAATGCTGTTTCATCACCAAATCACCAATAAAAAATAGTATAAAAATGGAGCACAGAAAATCTGTCCTGAAGCAATCTAAGCCAGTTGATGCTAAGCCTCAGGCTGTACCTGATAGTGTGTGCATATATGTATTTGTGTGTTTATGTTTTCCCCCAAGGGGAAAAAAGAAATGCACCCTGCAGTTCTGCCTAGACATTACTTCAAGCGACTGTGATGTATTTTTGGCAGGAAAATGTGAAATGGAAAAGGACAGATTGTTTACTAAAAGAAAACAAACAGAAACAAGATACATTTATATCAGGCTGAAAATGACATAGACTTGCTGATATGCAAGGCCCTCGCTTTGTAAAAGTTCAAGGTAGCTCATGATATCATGTCTTAATGAAGTGAACTGTGCAAATAAACAGCCAATTGAGTGGTAACCACAGGGCATGATCTGGAAAGGTTAGACTTGACTTGAGGATACTGACTGATTAATAGGAAAATAGAAATCTTTTTGTCTACAGAAAGTCTAAATACATTTTCCCTCACAATAGATTATTTTTTCCACGTGCACAAATAGAGTCTGTGGAATTGTTTTAATAAAAGCAAATCCTTCAAGCATTTTATGGATATTATCCTGGACCCTGTGCAATTTGATAAGTGCTGGGAGTCAAGGTGGTGGTAATGATCCACCACCAGTGTGGATCCATCACAGAGGAAAGCAAAATCTGCTGCATACTGGGTTTCTCAAACTCTCTTAATTTCTATAATAAACTTGTAATCTCTACAAATCCTATCCAATATGACAAGAAATTTCCTTCCTTTGATAAATGACAGTTCTATTTTGTACATTTAAATGTATGCAAAAACCTGTATCAACCAAGTTCTGTGTTAATCTAGTTTAGACTGTAAACATGATCTTAACTGTTTTACTCAATACCTTTTGTTCGTCACTGTTTATCTCTGTTGATAGTCAGATCCACATGTTACTTTACATTACGTATTCATTCTTTAACAACACAGTTGTACCCTCTTGGGAGAAGTTTCATTTAAGCCAAAATCTAAATGGCTCCAGTTCCACAAACAGACCCTTAGAATTAGTTTATATCATGAGTATAGCCTGTTTCTGCATATGTGTTTGTGCAATGCACAGCACAAAAAGATTTTTATCCTATTAATGGGAGTACTAACATTAAACATGTGAGATGACTTTTTACCATTTTTAATGTATGAAAGTGTATCCAACAGAAAGGAATGAATGTTGGGGATATTGATATGTTATCACAGAAATATTTGCTACTGATTTAAAGATTCAAGGAAACTTTGTCAAGACAGAAACAGCCAGTAGAGTATGTTATTATCCAAAAATTATAGAATAATTTAGGTTGGGAAGAAGCTCTGGAAAGCATCTGGGCCAAGTTTCAGCTCAAAGCATATAAAATCTTAATTTGATATTTTACTGCTTCTTCACACTTTAAGAGCTGTGTATACATACTTGCACATGTGTATATGTAAAGAAGACTGACTAAAGAATCACAAACAGAAACAACACTTATTTGAACTTTTCTAGCCACCTAGTGTACGAAGTTAAACTGAGTGCTTAGACTGAAATTAATCCTTAAGTATGATCATTGTTGACACTGGTTAAGGTAAAATAATGAAGTCAGCTCGAAGCTTCTGATGTGTCTTTAGTGGAAGCAATTAAATGATTCAATGTCTGTAATTGCTAAGTAGGGCATTTTTACACATGATAAAGGTATAACTAATATATAACGTTGAAAAATACAATAGGAAAAAACTGCTTAGAAAGAGACAAGAAGCACAAACCAATGTGCTTGTATTACAGAAAATTGGACAATGTGCTGCAGCAAATAACTCAGGTTTCTGTATTTACTGGCAAAATTATGGGGAACTGAAAAATAAAAGGCATACATAATCTAGTTACAGCTGACTTAGTGTGCCATGTCAATGGTAAAAAGTGTGAAAACTGTAGCAGACTGGCAAGAAATCAGAGATATTCTTGAATAAAGCTGACTGCTGATACCCACTGCTGTCTTTGAAAGAAATATTACCATTCTAGCAGTAGGAAAATTATTTTTCAGTCATGTGTAAGGAAGAGGTTGTTGGATTCAGGAAGAATGCAACAAGGGTCACGTTGAAAATGTTAGAAACCAAATTCATTTGTTTCTCCTCAGGCAAATCACAGTTTGGGCTGACCAGCTAATTACCCTAACCTTGACCCAGGGGGGCGTCTGACTTCTCAATAACTTACAGGTGATTCACTCTTTTCTGTTAGTTGAGCTGAGTGTTTCCCCTCCTGAAACTAAAGCAATCCATTTGGATCAAATTATGCATGACAATTTTGGGTTGTAAGTTAAGAAATGAATAGGAGCCAAGCTTAACCTATTTCTTTCTAGCAGCACAGACTGAGGTTTCACAGGTGAAAGGGTTTATTTCCTCCCTTTATTATTTTTTTCCCTTCAAGATTATCCTTTGCATTTTTATTTACACAGTTGTTAAGAATTAAGAGAAGTTGGGATCACAGATGTTTATTAGAGTGGAGTGATGACATACAACATCCGCACAAATGGTGAGATATGAGATGTGATCCCGGATACCAAACAGGTAGTAATTGGAAGGCAGGGTAAATCAGTAAGTATAAGAAAACCAAATCTGAGCATTCACCCAGAATACAAACAGCCTGAAATGACAAATGTTTACTTAAATATTTTTAAAACACTTACACCTGGGTAGCCTGTTTAGTTTCTGTCTACAGCATTAAGGAGGTTTCCAAAATGAAGGAACCTCACCTCAGGACACTTACCAAACTAAGTTGGTCTAGTTAGAACAAGTAGGAAAGTTGGAAGACCTACCCTCCCCCAAAAAAGGTAGACTATAAATATATCTGTTCTCCAAAGGACTCAATAATACTTTTAATTTAATGAATCCAACCTAACTCTGGTGAGTTTTGGCAAAAGCAATAACATCAGCAGTGCTTTGTCCAATAAGTGTTTAGAAATAATTTATTTTCTTGAATGGCTGCTTAATCTGCAAAATTTGAAGAAATATATCTAAATATGGAGATTCCAAAATCATATTGCAGAAAATCAGAAAATATTTTGCCTGTATTTTTACAAAGGAAGGTAATTAAACTTAATCATAACATCTATGATCTTATGATTAGAAGTTAGCTATTATTGAAATAAGTGCACAGTCAAAAACCCCTTAGGCAAATTCTAGTTTCTCACTATTTCTTGATAGGTAATTTCTTTTACATTTAAGAAATTAATAAATTTATTTTATTTTTGTGGTGAATGTGTGATGGTAATTTTATAAATGTACATTATGTTAAGTGAAAAACTGATTAAAGGAAAAATATTACTGTGGTGTCCAGAGATCTATATACGAATATTTTAGGTTGTGAAGTAAATATGATGGGAGAACCTTTTCAACCTGGAAACAAAAAATTCCAAGAATGAGAACACCTTTTAAAGGAGGAGTAAAGACACCACCACTATTTAGAGTTGTTTTGTTTTACTGTCTGATCTTTTCTGTGGCTCACAGCAGTAAGTCTACAAATAGGTCATATTTAACCTCATATACATGCATTTGTTGAAAAACATGGCAGCAACTCTCTTTCATAGTTGGTTTCTATGAAAAAACACTGAAAAGTTCTTATTCCTTCATTATGGTTTGGGAGTTCATGCCTATAATCAGGTTTA
This sequence comes from Rhynochetos jubatus, assembly GCA_027574665.1. Taxonomy (NCBI): domain Eukaryota; kingdom Metazoa; phylum Chordata; class Aves; order Eurypygiformes; family Rhynochetidae; genus Rhynochetos; species Rhynochetos jubatus. The sequence goes on from CM050648.1 coordinate 127,880,502, forward strand.
CTGAAGAACAGAGAGATTGCTTGAATAAATTCACATTTTTCCAAGGACAATTCAAAATAGCAGCACAGCTGGAAGTGCAGCAGAAAGGCTACTTCCAAGTCCCTGTCTCTCTCACTGATCAAAAGTCAAGAAGAACCTCCTCTATTAACATTGTAAAATATCATTATAAAAACCATTCTTGTTTTCCAGTTAGATCTCAATGCACTCACACAAGCAGAAACAGAATTTTTATTTTATTAAATTGTCTGTGTATTACATTTTGTGCTGTGTTACTTACTGAAATTATTACAGAGAAAAATGTTCCTAATATTTGATTAAATCTTTGTTAATAAACAAGTCAAAATTGCTAAATAGACCGATGAGCTTTACTTTCTTCTTTTACTGTGAAATAGATCAGGTAAAGGAGCTTTACACTGTCATCTTGAAATGCCCATGGTGTTGTAGTTTGCATTTTTTTTACAAACTGCCTCTGACTTCTATTTAGTAAACTCGAGGTTCTCTTGCATTTTCATTAACTTCCTTAAGCCACTTAAATGATTCATCTGAGTAAATGTTCCTTGAATGTTAAGCTACTGTAAAGACTGTAACATTTAAACATTTATTCTTGTGAATTGAAGAGGCAGGGAAGCATGGGGGTAAATGAAAGATTTTTTGGTTTGCCATCTGTACTACTTCCTAGGGATTAGGCAGCACTAGATGTCAGCTCTTTTGCATAACTAGGAATCTAGACAAAGTATAACTAAGCCTTTTTAGATTTAAAAAAGATTCTAGGTAATAAAATTAACAAACTCAGCTCTGGGACAGATCGTCAGTTTGTGCAGGTCAGTATAATTCTGAAATCAATTGAACTACATTGATTTACCTAATCTAAGAAGTTACCCTTTCCTGGGAAGATGTATCTTCCCATCAAATCAACACGGACAAAATAAAATCAGGTCTACCTGGAAGTCAAGCCAAGTGCAAGTTTAAGCTACTGAGACTTACAAAACAAACAAACAAAACTACAGCAATAAACCAACAACAAAACTCTTTACCTCTATTAAACTGCTTTTGCTTTTTTAAGTAATCTAGATGGAAGGGTTCTTTTCATTCTGACCAAAAAACAGAACTTCTGGAAATATCACAAGAAATCCTCAGGTAATGCATAAAACACGAGTACTCACACAGAAGTTAGTGATTCTTTGTAGAAAAAGACAGAACACTACCATTTAGAAAAGAGGGGGTTTAGGTTCAAAACCTTCTATTACTCCCTTGTGGGAAAATATAGAAATTAAAAAAAATATGTAAGAGTTACAGTCCCATGTACCAAAAGAGGTGGAGGTCTCTGATCCTTGTAATAGAATCTACATTCTTTGATCAAATCACCTAGGGTTTCCCATCACCCTGAAGAAAATTAGTCACCTCAGAATAGGATCTAAAAATATGTGACTGTTTACTCAGTGGGGAACTTACTAACTCAGCCGAAAGAGAAACCGAAAGAGAACCCAAAAGAGAAACCCAAAGAAGCAATGGTTGTGTGAAATGGTGAACTCTGTGCTACTAAGAAGCATTTCTGTTCACCAGACCTTCTTGTTATACCAGGTATCTTTCACCTCTCAAAACTGAACACCTGTCCCTGCTTTCTGTAAGAGAGAGACGGAGGAGGATCTGTTACTGTGATACTTTTGTTTCATACTGGAGCATCAGAAACCTCACATAGGATACAGGAGTCCAGGGCACCAAACCCTGCATCTCACCTCCCACAGCAGTGTCCTAATCAGCAGGCTGAAGGCAAGGAAGTGGGGAGGAGAACTCTTACTCCCACTCTCTTCTTGTGAAGCTATTCTGCTTTGTGTCAAAAAATTGAAGATTCACAGTGTCCAGAAATGACAGCCTACCTCTCCCTCTGTCTTGGGTTTTAGTACCATTCCTCCTACTGCCTCCCCCACACACTTCATTTCCTCTGAGAGGAATGTGAATGCATTTCATGGGAAACCTTTTCTGTAGTTATTTCACCTCTGCAACCACTGCAATCAGCACTCAAGCCAGTGATTTTGACCCAGTGGCTCCAGAGTGGTTTAAAAGGATAGTGGATGACCCACTGCAAAGCAGCTTAATACCTGACAGATATGATGATCAGAAGGTCCTGAATACAAAAATTCGTACTTGTACCCAGCTCTCTCAAATTGACATCTAACCTTTGAAATGCCAGATACATAGGGAGAAGAGATAAATACGTTTTTCTCTTCTATTCCTCTTTTATGTAACAAATTTGCATGTAAATCCTGAGTACAAATATGTGCCACAACTTCTGTCCATCTTATAAATCCCAAAATGGTTTAAACACAGCGTAAGAATCATGTTATTCAATACTGTCAGTCTTCCCTTGTCATATCTTGAAGAAAGTTTTAAACTTCTCCTGGTGTTTGAATAAAACTTAACTTCTGTCACCTGAACATGTGCACTTGAAATTTCATGTGGAAGCCTAGCTGTAGTTTTGAGGATTGGAGTTTTGGGGTCCAACATCTAACCCTTGCAAATGTTCCCACTGTAAGTTCCACCATCCAACATCCAATGTTCCTGTTCCTTCTATATGGCAGAAGCAAGAAGAGATTTGGCTTAGGGTGAAGTGAAAAAGACCTCTCAGATCTATGTGCAAATGAAAGTTTGTAGGTGTCTTCCTGGAGTTTCTAATTCCAATAGACTAAGAAAAATGAGATTGACCTTTTCTGCTGACTGTCTTGTTTCTAAGCAATGCTGTCCCTGTCATTTCCTTAATTCAGTTCTTTATATTCAAATAATTGCTGATACCAATTGTATCTACTGGGAATAAAGTCAATTGAGAATCATTGCCAATTTTTTTCCACCAGCATTGTTGATCAGAATACTGTAAAGATCTTCATACATAAAAGAACAAACAGCATGCAAGAGAAGGTAATATGGTATAGCTATGTGCTTCTTGCACTCCCCATTCCCATCAAAGAATTTCTCATGTAAACCACTTTCTTATAAATTGTTAAAAAAGAGCTGAGACTGATCATTTCAAATGAATACACAGCTTGTTTACTGAAGACTGTGACTGAGACCTGCTAACAGCACTTTACGTAGACATGCAAACAGCCTTGACTTTAATTTCACTCTGGAGGCACAGGCACTCTTCAAACCTCTGCAAATAACAAGCTGTGAAGTATCTTTGCATCAGATCAATACTGAAAATGTGATAGAAATTAGTGAGAGCTATATAATTTCAGAAATAGATCCTGCCCTGATCTCAAGTGCATATTGATCTTGTATAATGCGGTATTATGTCCTTTAATTACTTTGCAGTATGCAAACTTATAATGTTATCTACTTAAACCAGCAATTTCCTATTTATCCAGCCTTAAAGTATATTTATCTTTGTGGATTAAAATTGAACATGGGACAAAACCAATATTTTCATGCATGGCTTATAGAATTATCTTTTGCTTTCTTAATACTTTTATTTTTTATTTTGTGATACACTAAGTTAAAGCATTTGTGATGGAAACACTAGAGATGAATTCAGAGATTTATTTTAGTGACTTGCCCTTTAAATTTTCTTCTATGCAGTACATTTTCAATCAAGACATCTGGCAGACACCTCTGGGGCCTGGTAGGTATGAAAGTGTTCAAGTTTACAAAGCTGAGAATGCCAGACAGCAGTTTATCTACCTCTTGATAATTGTTCAACCACCAATCAGACCATGTCCTTGATTCACACCATTTTATCATACTTAGCCAGACTCAGAGCTGTTTCATTTTCTTTCTTTCTTCTTCTACATATCTTTTTTTTATTATTTTTTGGCTTCCCATCTGATAAAAAGTTAAACAGGATGTGAAGTCTTAAAAATACGTTTAACCCTTTCTGTGCTGCTGGTTTTCTCAACATACATGTCTGTGGAGTGGATGCACATTTTGAGTGCCAGAAGATCAGAGTAAGATTTTCTTTATTTTTAAATTAGTGCTTACCAGGTAGTCCTGTCACAGACTGTATTATATAAACTGTACTCATGACTTTTCAAAGATGGCTGTAAGACAAGGTAAAAATGAAAGGCTGTAAACAAAATAATGAGCATGTTAGAAAATTAGGAGGAAATAAGGTGCAGAAACACTCTCTCCAGAGGTACAATAGCCTAATGTAGCAAAGCACTTATGCCTAAAATTATCTCAGTGGCTGCAGTGAAACAATGGCCTTTGCTGTTATATGTGGGTCTCTGCAGTGTATTAGGTGCTAGGGAATGAGCATTGTCCATCCATTGAATGTAAGAAATCAGATTATTTGTTTGGGGGATGGCAAAAAGAGTAAAAACTGAAATCTGTGTTCTCAAGAAAGAATCAATTCTGTGAACACAATGTGCAATTAATACCAGCTCAGGGAATTAATTGGAGGCACAGAAATACTTGTCTCAGATGCAGAAGTTACAAAAATTATGTCATCTGAAATAACTAAAATTTCTTCTCAGCAGCTCCTGTGATGTTGCCACATCTCGTAGTGAATATCCAGATGTTGTTACTGCTGTATTCTTAAAGCAAATATCAGGGTAATACCATTCAAATTGCCATCTAAAATGCAATCTTCTACATAAAAGAATAGGATAAAATCTGAGTTACTAGGAGCTGGCAGTGGGGTTCTAGCTGTCAGATTTTGCTTAATGTATCCTTATCAATATATTAAATACATTCTGTGTAAAGCAATTCTGTACTAATTGCTCTCAGAAAGGTATTGGAAGAACATGAAATAACCGACCAGATTTAAAAAAAAAACCCAACTCATCAAGACTTTTTTGTATCCTATAATGCACATGTGATTCCATTAGTCACTTCATCCTTCAAAGTGACACTGTCATTTTATGCCACTAAAATCAGAGTCACAAGAATACCATAAACTACAGTAACACAGACTTTGGTGAAAGTCACTAGTCTCAGCGTCATTGTCCCGGAAAATTTTGCCCAGTCCAAAACTCTGACATTGCTTTTCCTCCAAGATACTAGACTGAAAGAAAGTCAGCTTTATAGCATGAGTGTTTTCAGTCTATCCAGACATGTGAGGATGGGATAAACATAGTGCTCGATATTTTATTCTTGGTGGTTAGCCAAAGCAAAAAGTCAACAACCTCAAGATGCTGTCTTAATCATAGTCTCAGGCTCTAGCTTAACCCAGACACACAAATTTCAACAACGTGAGGCAAAGATGTAGGCAAAGAAGAAGCAAACGGATGGAATAACTTCAGTACTAGATTTTTAGGTAGATAAAGAAATGAACTTTCCTTTAATACAATGAATAACTTTTAAGGATGCTTTGATTTTTATAAAAAGAGAAAATATTAGTTTTCTCACTGCATGCAAAAGAACAAACTACAGACTTGAGTCAGGCAACGAGGAATGGCTCATTAGGTCTCCATCATGACCCCTGGTTCATGGACTCATTTTTCCAGGTATGAAGTCCCAAAAGTTTCAGGTAGCTATCTGTGAACAACTTGCTCAGTCCATGGAATATTAAACCAGTCTGAGCTTCACAGAACTTAATAAACTTAATGTAGTCCCGATTCTCTAATACCTTGTCATATTTCAGCTGTCTCTCAAACTGTCATCATTATCATTTTTCAAAGTGCAATCTCATGCACAGTTAAAAAAGACTGAACTTGTTTTTACAATAACCTTTATTTCTTTGATCTTTGATTTCCCAGGAAAAGGGATTGGAAATTATCATATATAATATACAGTGGAATTAATTTTATCAGTTGAAAAGTAGATACTAAGAAATAACTGGGAAGAAATGTATTTAAGAAAAGAAGCATGTCAGAAAAATCTGACATGAATTAATCCTTTTCACATATCTGCCTCTTCTGTTGACTGTTTTATGTATAGGAAATCAGGGTTATATATTTAAAATGATATATGTAAAGCTGTAGGTGTATATGTATGGAACTAGAATGGCAAAAGGAAGTGGACCATTTGAACAGGAATCAGTGAAGAGATTTTGATGTGGAGTGGATTAATGCATTAAAGTTTTCCTTGGAAATTCTGCTTCTGAACTTTCTTAGTGGTGCTTCAGTAGCAGCAGAGCTGAGCATAACTCCGCTCAGTTAAGATGCTACTAAGAATCTAACTCATTCCAAAATCCCATGAAGATTTTCAAATAAAGTCTTTTTCTGGCTATCTTCCTTAAGTAACTCAAGCCAATACACTTATAAATATGTTATGTGTTTTTCTAAAAATTATTCAGTTTCTAGGCAAAAGGGAGCCATTGCCATTAGATTATCTTAGTTTGGAGCCATGTGACAAATTCTTAGCTGTCCTTCACCTTGCTTCCCCTTCATTTATCAGCAAAACAGAGACCATATGCACACTATTCCTCTAATGAATCAGATTTATCTAGATCATAAAAAAAAAAAAAAATCTTCAAGACAAGGTTCAGGAAAGTTTTCAAGTTAACCCAAATTTTATTGATTGACTATAGATGACAAGTGACTGCAGGTTTGGTTTTAGTACCAAGTCTAAGTGGGCAGCTACATATTGCAATCAATTGGAAAGAGCAAGTTGTTCTCCTGGCATTAGATGAGGTCCTACTCAACATACTATCATCACTCTCCTGACACTGAACATTCCTGTGAACTACCCAGGATGTGGAGGTGTCAGACTCCACCGTGTACTCCGCAGCAAGGGGGTCACACTTAAACGCAATGCCAATATCGTTCTACATTCAGAGAGGTATTCAAGTGCCTAACTCCCACAGGCTTCACTGAAAGTTACATCTTTACAGTTGATATAAAAAGGCCTGGATTACAGACCTCAAACAGGCCTGAATCATAGGCCTCGATCCAAAGTTGACCTCTGAGTGAACCTCCAGACCAGCATCATATCAACATGAAATATGACTATGAGAATATCTGCTGATCATTAGCAAAATATGTACGGTCATTAATGAAAGATGTAGCTTAGATAAAATATAATCATTAGTAGGATGAAATATCTGTTTAGAGGCAGACTGTCAAGGCCATGCAGACAGACGTCCAACCTTGTCTGGAAGTATGTGATCAAAGCCAAACAGTTATAGACACTCCTTTGGGTCCTGCCAGGCTTTGGGTGAAATCCAACAGGGAGGGAGTTGCCAGATGTTTTCACATGTGGAGTTTAAAAGATTGTTTATTCAACTGTATAAAAGCTGGACCTTCTTGCAGTGACTTTGAGGAGCTTCACCTATGAGTAAACACACTGCCTAGGATTTTCCAATTACCGGGACAGGTTCTCCAAATCCCTGCTGCAACCAGAGCTCACCAGCTGATGTGCAGATCTGGATGATAGTAAAGTATTAGGCAATTGGTGATGTATCTTTCTTAATTACTATCATTAACTCTATGTAGTAATGATAGGTGCATTACCTTGCTTATGCTGTCTGCTGTTTTAGGCTATAGTAAAATGTTTATCTTTTTAACTTTAACTTGGTGTCTGTGTTCTTTCTGTCAACCCCATCGATTGGAGAAACAACAGTGTAAGTAAAGATATAAGTATGCAATAGATGGTCACTGCACAGAGTGGTGTCAACATGAGTGAGACAACACTTCCACACTCAGGTGAGTATGATGTGCTGGCAGTGGGAAAGAAAAGGGGGGAATTGCTTAGTCTAGAATTGCCACCATTCTTATGAAAAATTGACTGCATTAACCTATCAGGGGTTTTTTATACACAGATCATCTTTTCGCTAGAAGTGAAATATAATATTTACAATTTTGAAAACCTATGGCTATTTTTCAGACATTATTAAAATGAAAGCTTATTGAAATAAAGGAAAATTTGAGACTGACTCTGCAGCATAAAGCAGCTGACTTTTTCAATTAAAAATAAAATCTGATATGCAGAAATCATATGAACACCGCTATTTTATAAATTTTCTTCCAGACACAAGTAAAGTAGTAATAGTAAGAGAAGTAGTAGTAGATAAAGTAGTAGTAGTAGTAGTAATAATAATGATGATGATAATGCAATTGAAGTATCCTCTCTAGGCAAAAGGGGAAAAAAAAGCTAGATTAGAAAGGCTTCCATTCAGCCATTTTAATGACAAAGAATTTTTCCTGTATTCATATATTTATCAAATAAAATAATTTGGTTATCAAAAATTAGTAAATGAGTACTTCTTTTATAGCCAGTAACTAGATTTTCCAACAATGTCAGGTATTTTGATTTAAGAAAAAGGTGAAATTAGCGTTACTAATGCAAGCCAAATAATTTTTTTTTTCTGAAGTTTTGGTCAGAAGATTAACTAGATTATGAAATTGATTAATTGATTAACTAGAGGATGAAATCAAATGGTGACTGAGCTATCTATATTAGGTATGATAGTGTATTTCATCTTGAGAAAACTAAAATCTTTTATAATCTTTGTAAATGGTATTACTTCACTTAAAACTAAAATGTGTCAGCTGTAGAAAACTGAAAAACATACTGACATCATACAGAATGGGACTGAGTTATAATATCTGAGTGAAAACTCACTTTCTGCTATAAAAAGCAAAGAATTTAGATACAGTCCACCCTTCTGCCCGAACCTATGCCAAAATATCTAACATCTGTATAAACATCTAAACATAGCTTGTAAGTATATGAACATATACAAATCTATTAAGTTCAAAATCCTGTTCCCGTGTGAAAAATGGAGCACACCTTATGTATTAATGTGTATAAGTAAAGTCATGAAGTTATTGTTAGCATAATGGAAATCTTAAGTCTAAATGAAGAGTGATTATTTTTTCCAAGAATAATAAACCAGGTAGAATAATTTAACATGATTTAGCTGCACTTCTAAAGGTCTGCCCTTTCATACCAGGTCTGTATTTCTCTACATTGTGTTAGTTGTAAGTATCTCATTCTAGCTGGAAAATCTGCTTTTAACTGCTGTGTAAAACTATAGTTGTATCATAGACAGATGAGCAGAATTAAAACAAATCAGATATAGGAAACTGGTCAATTAGAGGAATTATTACAGCTACAACAAGTAAAACAAAGCTACAAGCAGTATAGCCTGTTACTAGAAATGGCAGCACAGTATTACAGGGCTACATAGTTGCTCATGCAGTCCAGTAATGTGCTTGTCAAAGCGGCCAACAGCAGCTTCAGCAGAAGGTGTTAAAACCTGAGTTAGGAAGATGCGAGATAATTACATTGCCTCTCTTGCAAAGGTATTATCATTCATGTTACTTTTAAGACATGGCAACCTTGCGTGTTAATATTAGGACCTGTCACATTTTACCAGTATCTCCTTTCCTGAAGTCTTACATGACTGTAACTCTTGATAGCACCTAACATTTAAATGTAATTATGCTCTGATCACTCTCACTCAGTCAATTGACTGTGATCAACTCTTGTATTAATTAATTCCCTGTACTCTTCTTGTGTGCTCTAAAATTCTGTTTTAAAAGTGAACCAAAATAAGCAAAGCAAAGCTACATATGTACTATATATCTATACACAAAATGTTGCATATGCTATATAACAAGCTCTACCTAGCTCTGACACAATAGAAATAACAGAAGACAGTACTAATAATAGAAAATAATTCAGCTGATGCCATTTTATTCTTCTGCTTACTTAAAGGCTACAATGCCATTTATATATATAAGGAAGTAAATTTACATTAGTTGCTAAAATATATCCAGAAAAAGAAAGTCAAGCTTAATCACTGAAATAAACTAAAACCCCCAGTTCAGTTACTAATGCATCAGACTCCTGGAGAAAAATACTTAAGTATTCTTTGTATTTTAGTTATAAATTATTTTTTTAACATATCTTAGTTCCTTTTTCCTGGAAAACTGAAGCAGTTCTTAATCACTGATTTGTCTTTTGAGCTTTCTTTGGTATTTCTATGTTGATCTTAATATTGAATCTATAATATTTGTATAATTTTTGTAATAAGAAGCTTAATAATGTGAAAATATTACCCTTTTTCTTCTTTAAGTAGAAATTATACAATATATATGAAAATAAATATATTTATAAAATATTATAAAAATATAAATATATTATATAACCTAGGCTTCTGTGCAGCTAATGAATAAACAAGTAGTTTTACTTCCGGGTAGATGGGGAGAAAACACCAAATAGAGTATATGAGCACAGCTGATCACTAGTATGCAGTCTTCTCAGTATTGACAATTGTAATAAAAATGTTTGCATACAATTATAGGATTATGGAAATATATTTACTAATTAACCTTACTACCTTCCCTTCTTATAAGTTATATGGAAACAGAATAAGAAATGAAGTTACTTCTTAGAGAAAATCCCAAGTTTTTCCTTCATATTAAGGTGTACTAACATATAAAGCTCATTTAGGTCTTAATCTAATGCAGTGATTCTAAAGATTCAGTGAAGTTTTGTTTCAGGCATGCAATGTACATCCTTCTAGCCTAAAATGGATTACCTAGGCTTTCCTAATGAAGACACTAAATGTCTGCCTTAGTATATGTAAATCACATCCAAAATTTTAACCATTTTTTCTTTTCACTGATTACATTTAAACCAATAGTCAAGCAGGAACACAAGGAAGCTATGTTTGATCTGACAAACACCTCCTGATCAGGTTTTCATTCAGCAAAATGTGTCTACATTATGAGGCGGATTTATGACACAAATCTCAGTTCCATAACGTAGTGACTTGGGATAGGTGTTATACTATTTCTAATTTGGCTGTATATATGATTTGAAGTGGGTTATGTTAGTATTTAGGTCTGATGCACATGGTCATGTTTATCATGACCATGAAGCGCTAAGCAAAAGGTATGCACAGCGCAATAGCTACTTCATTGAAATTGCTTCAGCTCTGTTCCCAAAAGGACGTTTAAAAGAGAATCTTGTGAAAACACACAACGACTTCTCAAAATAATTGCAGTGAAATGAAAACCATTTTGTCACAGTATGAAAAACTGATGGACAGTTGCTTCGTGAGTGTTCTTTTCATCAAGCTATTGAATTTGGCTTTGAATCATGCTGATTATTTCTGCAAGTTAAAGCAGTTAAGTGAGAAGCAAATCTCTTAAACATATGGCAGGTCTGATTATCATATGAAAGCCAGGCATGCCAAAGATTTGAAGAACACATTGCTCTAAATAGACTCGAAAATGAAAATTAAATACCAGTTTTAAAATCCCGACTGGAACCAGATACACCTTTTCTGAGGGCATATGCCAAAACGTAGGAATCATGCAAACATTTTTGATTCCACATTTATTAAAAACAACAGTTGAATCTCTGTCTTTGTAATACATGGCTCATTTGGTAAGCTCTGACAGTCACATCTGCTGAAACATGGGAAGGGAAGGAAAGGCAAGGGGAAATATACTGTTCAATTTATCTGTCCTCAAAACGAAAACACCACTTATCACTACTCTTTACAGAAAGACTTATGTGCATTGCGTCGTGAACTGTCTGCTTATTTATTTCTACATATTTATTTTTTGATATCCCATAGACTAAAATTTGTTCCATTTGCAGTTAAGAAGGGATTCTCCATCAATATTTTTAAACTCTAACTCTTAGCTATAAAGAATAGCTCCTGTAATTATTAGAATTTGAACAGTGGGATAATATGAACAGCTGAAATCCCAGTAACCGCAGAGAACTGGAATGGCATAAAAGTCATGTCTTCCAGAACTGGCATTTAAGCCTACTATCAAAGATATTTGGGCATAGACATATTGGGTATTTTCCCTGGAAGATGAAGCTGGAATCCAGTGCAACAGAATTTCTACTAATGGAGTTATGTGTACAGGGAACCTGACTGGACCTAAAACTTCAAAAATAAAATAGCATTTTGAGATAGCACTATAAGGAATTACTCAAAAAGTATAATTCTAAGCTTTAGATAAAGGTAACATATGTAAAAGGTTCCTCCTATACCTTTGAATTTTACTAATAACCAATACAAATACTGATCAAGGGTAGATGGGAGAACTAAACAATACAGGCAATGGATTTTTATTTGCTTGGATAATTACTTAGTCCCATAGATATTTTAAATACTTGAGACATTAGTAAAGAAAGTTTACATAAAAATTAAATCCTCTTTGTGGTAGGCAAATGTCCAGTTTAACCTTTGATTATAATCTTTACACTAGCTGCATCAGTTAAGAAGAATCCTCTAGATTTCATTTTTGCTCTTGGCTGGTCTTGAGGTTACTCAAAACCAGAGTTTTCTAGCATGACAGGTGCTGTGAATTTTTTTTACAAAGTTTATTTCATATTGCTGAAGGCTCAGAAAGAGACAGGTAGATCTGTTGTTATAGAATTTTTAGATGTCAGAGACACAATCTGCTATTGTTTGTTGTTTAAGGCACGCGTTGTATAGAAAGTGTATTTTTTAATGCTTTTAAATAAAGAAAACAATCCTTGTGTTGTGAAGACAGAATCATTAACAATATTTTGGAACAGGATGTAACAAAGAATACATCTTACAAGAAAAACAGCAGGAGAATATCAGGTAAGCAGAATGTAATTATCCATTTTGGAAGATGGCCAGCACACCAAATTTAGAGGATGTGTCATCCAAACGACAATAACCTGTACTTTCATTCATTTATAAGACAAGTCTGAACTGGTTTTGCATTTCCTGAGTCATATGAATTTTGTTGCTTTTTTCCAAAAGGAACACAACATCACTTTCTTTAGAAATATTTCACAATATGAAATCATGATTGTTTAGGGTAGGGTCTTTCATTATTTTCAGCCTACTAAAATATTTTATTTTGACAATTTTTCATTGTTTATTATATTATAGGAATATCTGCATGAAAAGGAAAGTGTTGCAATCACAGAGTGTTGAAATGTTTCTTTTTTTACATCTTTAAAAATATTGCCAGAAGTGTTTGGCTTTTGACATATTGCTGTGATTATTTTTCTGCGAATAAGTGTTATTTGGAAAACTGGTTAATTCCTATTCATATAAGCTGTGTCTACACCATTTTAGGTTGTCTGTCATTACCAGTTAACATCATTTTAACTGATGGTGCTTTTCACCTGGATTGTCTTTGCTCCTAAACTACTGGATCGTACTGATTTAAAGTAAATATTTTCTATTGTAACACTAATACTTCTTTTCACTGAAGGTTCCTTTTCTAGTCCCAAACTAGTAAAATTATGTAGTTCCACATGAAAAGGTGGTTGCAAGCTACCTGTTACCTTTTAGTCAAAAAAGTGGACACTGCTGCTGTTCAGTTATACAAGAATGTCTTTCCTTTGGCTCCAAAAATTCATTGATGAGCTTCATTGTTGCTTTTTTTCACAGCAACTGAGAACTTTTCATTAAACTTTAGAAATCCATGACAACAGTGGGGTGGTGTGAGTCATTAAAACATTTATATGTCACACTCACATTGTCAGCAGTGATCTTATGTGAATGTCAGTCTGTGTCAACTAAGACATCTCATTTAGCTACAGAACCTGTTCAATATGGAAAAAAAGTGTTATGGTCTCTTGAGTAGGACATCCACTGAACTTGATCCACACCCTTTAAGGTGATTTCAAAGACAACTGGGAGTATTGATACAGGCTGGTAGTTATTTGGGTCAAACAAATCAGCACTTTTGAAAGCACAGATTAGCTTCAGCAGGTAATTAAAGGTCATGATCTATGGAGAGAGTAGACTGAAAATAATTCTGGGTTTGCAAAGCTGCTTCAGTAAAGCCTGAATTTTGGAAATGAACAAATCTAACAGCTAGCTCTCTGATATGCTTTTATCTTTTTCTATGGTTCAGGTTGTTAGTGGAAACTGGTTCCTCTACTGATGAGCTTTATTCTCCATTTCCAACTCCCCTTTTGAAGAAGAAAACAAGTAAACAAACAAATAAATAAGAAAGATGTCACCTGGATGCACGTCTTCCTGGTTGTTATTTTACATAGACATCCTGCTGAAAAGCACTGGATCTGATGGACTATAATGTTGTTGAATAGCCCTTGAGCATGCGGGGACAATAATGTGTATGCTGTCTTTATTTCTTGCCCTTTCTATGCTTCCTTTGCTTGTAGTCCATTTTGTGAACTGCAGAATATTTAGCAAAACTGTAGTTTCCTGATTCTGAAAGATCAAAGACAGAAATGTCAATCAATTTTATATGGTTTTTTATTCAATATACAAGGCTTCCTACTTATGCATGGTTTAAGTACTAGTTTGTAACTTCCGTGGTCATTAAGTTGAAGTCTTATAAAGTGTTTCCTGCTGAAATGTCATGCTGGCTAGAATTCATCAGCAAATAAATATTGCTGTCCTCACTAATTTGAAACAGTGTGAGTTTTAAATCTTTAGCTGCAGGAGATTTATTAAGATTGCAGTTTTCATCACCCTCTCTTCAGTCTATCAAGATAGGTCAAAACTACAGAAACCATTTTTTTCAGAATTATTTCACTTGCTGCAAATCCCATTTCTTTAATTACTGGCTTTTAATACAGCATGAGTGCAACAAGTCTAAGCTAGCTAAAGCTGTTATCCATGGAAAAGTTTTAAGCTTAAAGATAACTAACTGGCTTGCTTGAAAATGTCTTTGAGTTTTGACTTTGTAAAAAGCTGACAGATTCTGAGGCACAGATTTGCTTACTGAATTTTGAGTTACTATTGCATTAGTATGATCGATTTTTTAAAAATTGCTGGATATCCTTTGGGACATATTGAAAAAGATATGTGTTTCTGTTGTGTACATGAAGATTTTCTGCATCAATTCTGTTTTTCATGTATTTACAACTTCTCTAACATGCTCCAGGGCAGTAAAATATTACTTCATGGTGGAAGGCATAAATAAATGAACTTACTTATTACTTTTGTTCTAGGAGTATTCAATATTCATATTCTAACAATATTCATTGTTAAACCGTTCTATCATTATAACCTTATTATATTACACAAACTTTTTGTCAAAGAAGTACCTGTAAAGTGCTGATGTGCCACACATGTGTCTGATGTGCCATTCAGGCTGTGTATAGATAGTTAGGTCCTAGGAAAACAATATGCTTTTAGATAAAACTCTAAGTGTTACAAAGGTCAGTGAAAGAGTTCAGAGAACTTCATTGGAGCCTTTTATCACAGATGGAAGAACATTAGGCAGATGTTCTGAGACTTTGAAGTCATCACCCAAATTTAAAGGTTTTTTAAAAAGACCATGAGGTTTAGTCTAAAAAAATGAAATAAATTTGAAAGGCCAAAATATCACTACAACATCCTTTCATTGCTTCCTGTTGCCATTATCTGGAGACACCTTGACTAAAGTTGGCTTTGACTAGGTAACTGCAACGGTTGTATCAGGCAACTTTTAACTATACAAAGGTCTTCCTTCAATCATATCTCCTGATCAACAAAAGGATGAAAAATGTGAATGACTGTATGTGAGTTTGCATTAGCCAGGACAGGACCATTCTATTAGTCTCCATATCTCACGCTCAAAGAGAAAGAACAAGTTATGAAGTTTTATAAGCACAGGTCTGGTTTATGAGGTCATTTATTTTGTGCAACTAATAATTCCAGCTTATTTTTAAGAGAATGACAAGTCCAAGACTTGCAATCACCTCATAAATGCAGTGTTTGAATGACTCCTGTTATTTGTTTATTTGTGTCTATAATTTCCATAAGGTATTATTTGACATTTCATACCATAGGTTACAATTGTTGAAAAATGTTAATTTTGCATGATGTTATAAAATAAATCTAAGTCAGCTTTAGTAAAATTGGGTTAAACAGTTTTCAGTATAAGGACAGGTAACGAAGTCTTCATAATTTTTAGCTAGACTGTGATAAAGCATCATGCAGAGAAAAAAATTATCCTCCTGGTCTCTCTTCTGTTGTTCATCTTCAGGATTTCAGAAAATCATGAAAACCTTCTTTTGAGTAATAGCTAAATAAGATTTTTGTCTGATACATGATGATATGTTACCTTCTCAGAGCCAATGTCTGTAGACCAGAGACAGCTTTCTTCAGATATATTTCTTTATAAACACCCACTGTATGCAAAAAAGGATTCAATGGACATTTGTTTGTAACATTTCCAACATGTTTTTGCATATGCTTTTCCTTGAAACCATGCATTGCTTTGCAATCTAAAACATGCATATGTTTCTCAGGTCTTTACTATATTGTCAATGCTCATCTTTCACACACACAAAAAGAAAAACTTCTGTAGTGCCATATAAACACATTGTATCCAGTTAAAATTAATTATATCAGCAGAATATTTTAAAAGGTACTAAGGCCATATAAGGTTTTGGTTCCAATTGTAAGTCATACAGTGAAATTATATGTTATGAATATGGTTACTAACTTCTGGAAGTCAAGTTTTTGTTTCTTGAAATCTTCCTCTGAACTATTATATTACAACACAATTTGAATATTATTTTTTAATGAAAAATGCATTTAAAACCATTCATATTATTCTGCTTACTTATACATATATCTTTGTTCCATTCATGTAACAAGAATGTTGTTCATATAAGATATATCCATTGTTAAAACTGAGTAATTAGGTGCCTTACATATCTGGCCTTTACTGTCAGTGACTACAAAAAGGAAATGGTAAAAAAAATTATAAAGTTAATACAGAAGATCGTATAGCTTTATGTCCATTAATTTGGGGAAAATGTGTGGTTTTGTGGGATTTGTGGTTTTTAAATAATGTATTTTATATAAAAATACTTCTTTTTTAATTTAAAGAGGCAACTAGATTAATTTCTTAAATTGAACTGAAGTAATCATCAATATTACCCAAAGTTTAAACTCTTGCCTAAAGTCTATTTTAATCAACTAAAAGGCTTGGAAACTCCAGAGGTTTTACACTTGATCTCTGCAAGGAAAATATTTTAATCTGTGAGTTTCAGAACTTTTATAATTTTGTTAGAATATTAAGGAAGAAAATGTATTAGACACCTTCTGTAAGAGGTCTACTTGGACATGTTAGGAGAATTATAATATTAATAGGCCTAAGTAAAAGATTTTCACCAAAAGTCACATTCATTGAAAAGTAATGCTTAGGCTCTAGAAAGACAAAGTCCTTAACTGAGAAATATTTGTTTCAAACTATCCTTAAAAAAGGCTATTATGTGTGACTGGAGACTTTAATGGATGCACTTAGTAGCATGTAGCTAGTCTGCAACATGAAGGCACCTGCATTCAAGTGTTTCTATAGTGTCCGATATGAATGAAAATTCTGTCCTGATCAAAACTTAGAAGTAGGGGTGGGATTCCTCTCACTGGCATTTGATTTCTACAATGTTAGCAATCTACTTGTGACATAGGATTGTGGATTTCCATATCAGTAAATAAGTCAATACAGGCAGTTGAATCTAAAGTATATAGCCATCTGCTTTAGGGTAAGATTAATGCTCTTGACTCCAGAGCGTCCAGTCTCTCTGACTGTATTGACCTGACCTTTTCTGATTAAAATGTGAATTTAGATAACTGCTTGAAGGTAACCAGTATTCTTTAAATCAAGAGGCTCAGTTCAACACAGTCTATTTTGGAGTGAGCTGAAGACTGTTTTGCATATCCCTCACCTTACTGACTTGCAGCCCATGGACCCCAGTACAAGCTTGCATACCTGGTTCACATGCAAACACCCAAATTTAAGTATCTTAACTTCAAGATGAAACCCCCATTATGGATTTGATTAATTGTCACCACATATGTGTGTAATAGTGCTTGAGATATCCCAAAGCATCCAAATCCAAAAATCTTCATTCAATTGGCAGAAGTGACAGATGACTGAGGGGAGTCCTGTGTCATTCCAGAACAATTGCTGGAAGTGAGGAGTGGATATTTCAAATGGCACTATACATTCATGTGTGAGCATCCACATTGGATACCACAGGTCTTAATTTAGAGATGAAACACATTCTAGAACTTAGACAAACCCCACAGTACATTTCATATTTTCTAAATCAGTATCCTTTAGTAATGAAAATGCATGAACTGGCCTGACACACTTTTTTTTTTTTTTAACTGAATGATAGACATGCAATTTGTTTGAATGAAAAATAAAAATAAATTTTGAAATATCCAAAGTTGTCTTGATAAAAATTTTTCTTTCTCTGCTCTGTTCTAGCTAGAAGGAGGATTCAGGCACAGCAAGCACAGAAAGTGGCTTTGTGCAAAGGAGAATAAAAACAAGGTCTTTGAGGCCAGCATTGTGCTGCTGCTATGATTTATTTTCATGCTGAAAGTTTCTAAACAATGAAGTTGAAACTTCTTCTGCAAGCATTTATTTAACACTTTCACTATCAGAAAAATTTTCCTTGTTACGTACTCTGAATTGCAAGTAAAGAATTTGGATGTGGAAACAGTGGGCAAGAAATATATGAAAATGTTTGTAATATGTGTTCTTTAATAAATTATCCACTTAAGTAACTCTTTCAGTCTTTCTTAAACAGTATTCCAGACTTATGGTGACAGAAATTATTCCTTTGGATTTTTAGACAATGTTGTGTTAATAAGAACGATTTCCTTCATGTTTGTGCAGAAGTTTAATTTTTGCAATCATACCATAGTGAATCAGAGTATTTGATTTTCTGCAGCTAAAAATAAGGAAATCAATACCAAAGCCAACCTCCTATCAAGGGCCTTAGGTTTATTTTTCACTAAGTGAATGATTTAAAATCTAATTATATCTCTATCTATCCTTTAACTTTTTCTTAAAGGACAATCTTGGGTGAAAAGTAACCTGTGTTTGCTGGACAGTTACAATTTGTTTCTTAATTTCAGGTGATCTTAAATAGAAGCTTTGATATGTATTTTTGATTGATATTTCTGTTTCAAATTTTGGCTTTTTAGGAAAATGTAGAATAGAATTATTCACAAACATAGAAAGAATTTGCTAATTGTCAGTTTGGTAATGAACACAGGCAGGAGAAATATGGAGATTTTATCTTTTTGTGGGGATTTTTCGCTTTTATTGGACCTGTCTTATAGGGAAAGAAAAAGAGATGTAAAAGTATTAACAGCATTCCTGATTCTAATCTAATTTAGGAAAATAATTACACAAAATACAATGTCTTCAATAATGTCAATGAAAATAGACTATTCTACTCTATCTGAAGGCAGGTCAGAGTATACAGATTTCCATCTGTGATGTTTGATTACTGCTGTACAAGCTAAACTTTAATTCATTTGAAATACAAATACCTCTGACCTTTGGAGAATTATGACTGAGGGTAAACACGAAAATAAATTCCTCATTCAAGTTTACTATCTGTAGATACAACAGTCTTAAAAACAGAAAAACAACAACCAGTTCAGTTTGTATTTGATGTGAAGGTCTGTATTTGGACTGTAGATAGTTTCAATTAGCTTTAAAATGCAGTGTATATCTTTACAGCAATGTGTCTCCACATTTTGTGTGTGTATATGCTAGACAGCCAAACAGATCTTTAAAATCACACTGCACTTGGTATTTTTGTTTTTGAATGACAGAACTACTTGGCCAAGTTGGTGAGCTGATTCCCAGCAGAGTTATTTGGGAATATTGTTTTATTCCCTAACCAGCCACTCAGCCATTTTCATCTCTCTGCATCTCCCTCTGTTACCTTCAAGGGTCTGTGCTTTGTTTAATTTTCTTTCTCGGTGGGTATGTCTACACATCTTCACTGTCCCTAACCTTGGACAAGCCACAGTAGCCATCACTAGCAATAGATCTTCTATCTTCATTTGATGTCTACACAGGCTCTTACTTGCACAGTACCTTAGCTTTTTCTATGTCTTGAAGATGCCTAAATTCTGATATGATACAGGAAATTCTATACTTGTCCTGGTTTCAGCTGGGACAATTTTCTTTCTAACAGAGGTTAGAGTGCTGTGTTTTGGATTTAGCATGAGAATGATGTTGATTGATAACACACCGATGTTTATAGTTGCTGCTAAATAGTCGTAGTGCTTATACCAAGTCAAGGACTTTTTAGCTTCCCATATTCTGACAGTGGGGAGGTGCACAAGAAGGTCGGACAAGGTATGTCCAGGACAGCTGACCTAGACTGTTCAAAAGAATATTCCCTATTATATAACTTCAGTATGGAAACTAGGGTTAGTTGGCCAGGGTGCAAGAATTGCTGCTTAGGGACAGGCTATTAATCACCATGTGGTAAGCAATCATTGCATTGTTCATCACTGTCACGAAAGGGGGAGTATGCTGAGTGGTTTAGGCCACTTAAAAGGTCAGTGTCACAAATATTAGGGGAAAAGCTAGTATTTTTAATATGAAATGTGACTAAACAGAATTTGATGGCACAGTTCCCTCTACTACTTATTCAAAATGGAAAAGCATACAAAGGTGAAATCAAATTAGTAACAGATTAAAATAGTTTGTACATGAATTAAAAAAATATTTACAGAGTCAGGGAAATCAAGGCAAGATTGGATTGTTGTGATATGGACTAGGGAAAAGGGGCAAGGAAATTCCTCCCATTTGGTCATGAGGTTCAGAGTGGACCCCCTTGCTTTCTAAACTCCTCAAAAAAGAAGTCTAGGTGTGGCTGAAGCCACCCCTAGTCCCAGACCTGTTCAATGGTTTATGCCTAAGGAATTGGGGAAAGGATCGGAGTGTGTGAATTTTTGTGCTCAGTGTGAAACTTGGGGATAGCAACAATGTGGGGCAGCAATAATTCAAAGTTCCTTAACAGTATTCAGAGATGTCACACAATTAGATCATACAATTCCTCAACAGGACTTAACTTTCAACAAATCAGTACAATAACTTAATCAAAGACTTAACAAGGTTACCAACATGAAATTGCATGCATACACTCACACAGACAGATATAGAAAGATAGAAACACATATATTTGTATGAAGGTACCTGTTAATATTTCCACTTGAGTTCAGTGAAAATATTCACTTCGGATGTCAGTACATCTCTCAACAGGCAAAGAGTTGAGCCTCAAGGAGGTTTATTCAGACCATTTTGTGTCAACTGTTCTCTGATTTCACAAATTTGAGAGTTTGCAAACCCTGAGAGGCATCCCACTCAGCAAGAGATTCTAGGCACAAGCCACTATGGTCCAGGAGAGCTCAAAGGGATCATCCTTGGAACCGCTATTTATAGGGTAGCGAGATAATTGGCTTTAGGCATAAATAATTTTACATCCTGGCCTTAATTGGGGCAGGTGGTCATTGGAATTCCCAGCTGGTACTGATCTACACAAACTGTGATAAGGTTCAAGGCTGGCAGGGGATGAAATATTTCAATCTCATCCCCCACTGTAACCACACAACTGACCCCTAGTATGGCCATTCCCCACCTTGGCAGTGCAAGTGTGTTTTGGTATGATAAGCAGCACTTCACCACCAAACTCCCTGCACAATGACCAAGGTTTGACAGGAATCTCCAAGGCCATAAAGCTTTCCAGGAGTTAAGAGGGGAAGAAATGCACCACCACAATCACATGGGTTTATATGTTCCAATGTTTTTGCTGCTGTTGTTGTTGTTATTATTATTTTTATTATTTCCTCTTCCTTTGCTGACCTATTGAACCTTTTTCATCTCAACCCACAAGATTTTTTTTAATTCTCTACACCATCCCACCTGCGGCAGGGGAAGGCAAGTGAGCAGCTGTGTGGAACTTGGTTGCTGGCTGTATTTAGTGTTATGCTTTCACAGCTTCAAAACCATGGTCATTTCCTCTCTGAAGGATACATATTTTCACCTTCTGACTTGGAGAAGTCTCTCTGTGTATCATTTAGCAGTGCTGAAAGCGTCACAAAAGAACAGCATACTCTGATACTATTTAATATAGTATCCTGTTGCCAGAGCAACCAGTGCCACAAGAGAAAGGAAATAAAACCCCTTATAATGAACCTAAATATGCCTTTTAATATTTTTTGACAAATATCTTCTACTTCCCATGTGGTGATCCACTTGGTTTTAAAAAGTTTAAAACTTAGAACTCCTGCTTATTTTAGTTATAGCAAATGCCATTGCTGCACATGAACTCAGAGACGCCTTAACTTCTCTTCTAAAGTAAATTTAAATTACTGTCTCAAATTAGATTCTGCAGTAATGAATACTGGGACTTGACAGTGCTTACATATAACCTTGAAATAGCATGACAAACAGAAATGAGCCATGAGGAAAGCACAGAAGACACAAGAATTGGAATACGCCAACTGCCCTGGTCAAGAACATGTCAATGGTCATTCCTGATATTTTACCAGTCTAGCCTTAACTGTTTCCAAAGCTGGATGCTCTATAGCTTCCACAGGCTGATGCTTAAAAATCTTCACAGTTGAAAAGTTTATCTTAATACTCAATCTGAATTCTTACTGCTACATCTTAAAACTGGGCTTTTTATCCCATTCTTTAGGGAGATAGAAAACACGCTCTTTGTTGCTTCTTTATAGTAGGTTTATACTTATCTGAAGGACATTAGAAAATAAACCTTGCTCTCTTTGTTTCCTTTTATGTAAACTAAATTCTTAGCCTTTTTGTATATATTATATGATCTTTATTTCTGACCAATTTCTCTGGTTTCATACAGAATATCTCAGACAAAATGCCTGACAATATTCCTGCAAAGCTGTTTATTCCTCATCCAATATTTCCTCAGCTGATTATGCCTATGAGATGGAACACCTTCCACATCTCTCTACTGAGCAGTGCTCTTTCTCTTTCTTTTTTTCTTTTTTTTTAAATCGATTTTTCAGGATCATTTTCATTTGAGTCCTGTCTCCAGAGCTTGAAGCCATACATGCTCATCTTCAGACAGTGAATTGTCCCGAAGGAATCTCCTTGGATGGCTTAATCCTCTCTCCATTATCAGAGTAATGAAGCTGGGCTAGAAGAAACATGACACTGCCTTCTCCCCATACAGTAAGATATGCAAGCTCATAAATATCTGTTTCAAACTGGTGCAAGTCTCAATAGAAATAGTGGAACATGGCATTAAATATTGGTTTTTTCACAAACTACACTTTTTTCTCTTTTCAGATTCAGCAAATGCTGAAGAGGTTTTTCAATAGAATGTTATCTTTTCTGTACGACCTGATTATTTTATGGGAACAATTTCAATCTTGTTGAATATATTTTCTAAGAAAAGAAGAAATGGAATTAAATTAAAATCAGTTTTGAAAGGATGAAAACATCATTTACCTAATTAATCAAATATGGTTGGGGATTTTTATGTCTATGGGTTTTGTTTTTATGGTACAGTCATCTATGGCTATAAATAATATTTAAGCTAAATCACTTGTTTTGAAGCAAGATACAAGTTATTAACAATCAAACAACCAAATGTGAATTAAAGTATCTGATATAGTCAAATGTATATTTGTCTTCTAAAGTGTGGTTCCCTTCACCTGTGTGGGTGTCCAGAAAATATGTTGCAGATGCATTTCATTAGTCTTTTCATCTTTTATTGTTCATGTAAACAGGTTGTTCAGCCTGATTCATTTGGGACATACTTAACTCCCAAAGTAAATAGTCTTAGGTATTTAGACAGTTCAGAGTGTTACAACTTCAGACTGCAGAACCATGAACTATACAGTCACAAACAATCAACTGCTTTACAAAATAACAGAAAGGTGCTTTTTTGTCTTAAATGCCTCTTTACTATACTGTTCAATAAAAGCAATTTGCGCTGTCCATGGTGACCCTTATGTGGTATTACATGGTTTGCAGAGGAAGTGTGTCTGATCAATAGTTAGTTCTTAGGGATAAGAACACCTGAACCCTTCTTCTCCTGCTGAAATACAGCTATAAGAATAGTAAATGTGGTAAGACTGCTCTGTGCTGTGGGACCACAGTTTATTGCAAAATAATTGGTGATTTGTTTAGGAACCCACATTGCTCTGAATATATTGTTGATCGGAACAATTTCTAAATAAGCACATTTTGCCCTATGCTTTTGGTGGTTTTCAACTAATGGTATTTATGATTAATTGCTAAAAACATGTCATCACTTTGAGGGAATCATTGACTGTGAAAAAAAAAGCAAATGAAAGATGCAAGTATGCATTCACAATATTTCCTCATCCTCACGTGATTTGCTGTCAAGTTTAAAGACTTTATATTGTAGATATGTTGCTGTTTGTAATAAGTTCATTATAATCTACTGGTTCTGATGAGCTAGGAATTTAGATGGCATACTAGAATGTCAGTGATATAAAGCCTGTTCTGAATCCAACTTTTAACCTCATAAGGTTTTATAAAAGATCTCTCACTTTCCCCAAAATTATCCAGTTGAACTTTTCCACATGAGTTTACTCATGGCAAATCCTAAAAACTGGACCTTAACACTGACTTTGAGAAAATTTCTCTTTCTACAACACAGTAAACATAGTCATGGTCTCTACGTAGCTCATTGAAGAACATATCCATTATCACTTAAAACCATGTTAAGATTCCCTTACTAAGGTATTTGGCTTTATTCACTAGAGTGATTTAAGAGGTAAAATAGACAATTTAATATAATAGAAAATAATTCAAAGTATAAAAAAGTAAACACTTTGTTGTCAGTAGTATTCATATAGTAATCCCTCCAATTCCACTATTTGGAAACTTCTGGATTTCCTCACTTGTGAGGATGTGGATCGACTTACCTATATATTCACTGTTACCCTACTGAATACTTCATGTTTTCACTTTCTGGGCTAAGAAGAAAATGTTCCAATTCATTTCAAATGAGGAATTCTTTTGGAAGGGGAAGCATAACCCTCCTGTATACTGCCATCTTTTGTGCCTTCCTGTTTGCTTTCAATACCAATGGGACTTGAGCCACAGTTTCATCTAACCATGCATTAGAAATCTAATCATTACGTATCATCTAATCAGTCTCTAGCTATGTTTTTATGATGTCCTGCAATAAAAATAACTCCCTGATCTGACAAACTTAACAAAATGTAAGATGAAATACATAAACAGGCAATAAATAGTTGGCATTTCATACATTCAGCTGTGGAATTATTATAAATTATATTAATTTAAAAATAAATTAATTTTACTCTCACAAGACTTCAAGAAAGTTTTAATACTGTATAAATATGTCATTTACATCTGGCTGTAAGAGGAACATCTTTGTGAAGACATTTCTTTAGAGAAATAAAAATAAGGCAGAGATTTTCATTTAAAATGCCCTGAACAAAACCAACCAAACAAAAACTGCAAAAAAACTCCCACCACCAAAAAATTCCATATAACAAATTAAAGTATTAAAATTAAAAAATAGACTTTGTTTGTAATTGTACTATAAGCTTTGTGGTGGCATTGCTAACAGGATGGAGAGGAAAAAGGATGAAAACCAAAGAACTATCAAATAAATACTTAAAAAAAAATTTCAAATAAATACCTGGTCATTTCACTGAGAACAAATGTTACTACTATGATGGCCAAACAACAAATATTTGATCTTGGAAATTTCAAAAAAACCTATTTTACTAGAAATATGTGGGGTTTTATACTGTATTATTACTTTGAGAAAATTTTCATTCATAATAGAAAAGAATGCATGGAACCAAAAGGAAGGTAAAATACGTGTTCATACTGTTTTCAGTCTTTTTGCTTTCTCCCTCATTTAAGCTTTAAAGGAAGAGCATATTTCAAACTGCACTTACCTGTAGCAGCAAACTGTGTAGCAGTGCGTTCATTGTCCATAGCATCCTTTCCACTCGAGGATTCTGTTGGCTAAGCTGATCAGAATCAGCCATTAAAAGTATACCTGCAGATTCTATGTACAGAATTTTTCAAGCATTTAAGCAATTTCAACCAACTTTCTACAAGCATTTAAGATAACCATCATATTTCAGAAGTCATCACTGAAGCAAAGAGGAATGTATGATCCTGTTTGATGATGTGGTAACACGACAATTATTCTGATAAGACAGGAACCCCAGTCTCTGAGTCAAAATTACTCAGCCTTCATCTTCCAGGTTTCTCATCATTTTTTAGTCTACTTGATATTTTCAGCTTGATGTCAAATACCAGAACAATTCATTTCTGTATTTTGTTTTTCCCTTCAAACACAATTCAGATGAGAGCAGAAGTCTGAGAGTAAGTAAGGAGTTTAAATAAATATTTACCAATGAACTTCATAAACTAATCACCTGTGTTTTAAACCCAGACAGGAAATGAAGGTGGGGTTTTATAGTGTCTGAAGTTGCACATATATTTTCATTGATTAATATACACAGAAAATGTTGTATCTTCACATTCAGCAAAATTTTTGACCTTTCATTTCTCCACCTTCCCATTGGAAAAAGAAGGAAATGAGACTGCTTCCTATTTTGTGTACTACTTTGAAATCTACTGGAGAAAACTATCATTCAAAACCCTGCAGAGTATCTTACGTTATATTACAAAATAGACAGTAAAAAGCAGAAGGTTGGCTAAGGTGTTTTCTTGCTGGTACTTAAGATATGTATCTGTGCTAAACAATTCCTAGTATTTGAGCACAGTAGCGTGCCTTAGGGAACCCTGCTGATTCATTACTTAATGTTACTGTTCCTGTTACAGTAAAGATGCTGCCAAATATACCTATGTTCTCCAACATATTTTCTGTTTTCTTTTATATATGTCTTAATCTTCATTTAATCTCTGCATGTAATACATACACTTACTGCAAATGGCTGAAATTTTGAAATACTTCAGCCAATGACATACGTTGGTAGTTACATTATTTACGTTATCACTAAGCAGCCTCTCATTTCCTTGGTTTTTCAGAACTTTATATTTCCACAGTTTTTAACTGTCCTAGAATCTATAACACGTTTGTAATGGGAAAGCCATTGAGGGGAGGACAAAACCTCAGCCCTCTCAAAACTCAGCAGTATTAAATTTTACTGCTGTCTTTTGAGAAAGTGCTCATTTCCAGACACAAACATTTGATAGACTGAGATGGTAATGTATTTGCTTTTCAATGAACCACAAAACAGAGAATTCCTGGTAGGGACAATTGTTTTGATTTTAGTCATTGATAATAATATGTCTTCATTTGTTTGCTGGTTCTTTACAGGGAGGTTGAAATTTTTGACTCAGCCACGTGCAGAAGACAATGCCACGAGGTTGTTAAAGGCTATGAATTTACAGTAGCTGCAGGAAGCACAGAGTTGATTTCTCCTCTACAGACTCTCAGTCATGGCCAAAAAATTGTCTCCTTCCTGTCCTTTCCCTCACTCCCATACACAACTGCTTTACGGTGAAAAAGGAAGGAGAGGAAAAAGAAAGAGACAGAACTTGAGAGCGGTCACTGCTGTGTCCCTTCATGACACTGTACTCAAAAGCAAATATCATTTTAGGCATCAATATAGGTATAGAGTTGTATTTCCACATTGTGGTCATATAAGGAAAATTTCACGGTCTGTCTCAGTAGATAGGAAAATGTTGAAGACTGCTAATTTGCACAGGTAGAAATATGTCCTCTGTTCCAGGCAATGTTAATGGGGAAGGATGCACTTCTGTTTCTATCTGATTCCTCATGTCCAGAGTCTTAAGAAGTAAACTCAAGTGGTGGAAGTTCTCACAAAATCTCCTTCACAGACATGCAATTAGAATATTCCCATATGTCTTCAGAGTATTATGTCTTTATCAGAAATACTGGATTTAAACATCTGTAAGCAGAGGCCATAACAGTGGGAGTGGACAGAGCTGTTTTAGAACACTGAAAACTGAAACTTGGATGACAGTTTTCTACACCAGATGCAATTTATTTTATATTCTTTTAACTGCCTATGCATATAATTTAAACAAATTTATTTCCACTGAGACAAGATACCTTACAATGTTGGTGATGGAAATCCCCACAGCTAGGAAGAGATACAGCCTACACGGTTGGCTTTCCTTGCTGTGTTTCTGCTAGCATGACTCAACAATTTCTGATCTGGGAAGATATTCTGATGTCCGTATTAGCCTGCTCACGTCCTCATAAATGAAAAAAGAGGGTGACAACATCCACTGAATGCTTGACTGAGCTCAGCAACAGATTTGACATGTGGTTCAGAATTAATTATTTTGAGAAGAATGTTCATCTCTGCCTACAGTCATCATAAATATCGGACTTTACTGTTACAGACCATCATTAGCCACTCGTCGAAGTTTGTCTGTATGCAAAGGCTTATGTTGGGGTCCCAGATAAATCTGAAGGTCATTGTGGGGAAACATAGTAACATACCAGATTTCCAGTAATATCTTCCATTATAGGTGGAAAAAAACCCAAACAAACAAAGCAAACCAGCAAATGATAGGATAAAAGTCGGGGGGTGGAGGGGGCAGGGGAAGTGATTTATATTACAGATGTGGAATCGAAGCAAAAAATGTCAACAAAGGACTAACTCCACAACTATTTGACTCTTGCTATTATGCTGTCAGAAAACTACTAAGATTTCAGCTGTGTCTAGTTGGAGCTTGGATAATACAGATTCAAAAGACAAACATTTAAAATATTTCATAATAAAAGTAAATAGATGAACAGAAGTAGTTAGCCCAGTGGACTTAGACTGAATTTTAATATCTGAATATTTGAATCTGCCTTTCAGATGGGGAAAATAATCCCCCCTTCAAAAAATATGATGCACAGAACTATATATGAAATTAAAGGATCTCCCACCCTCTATTTAAGAGGAAAAGTAGAATGTTATGGTTAAATGAGGCTAATTCAGATTGGATTTTAGTCAAGTGTCTGAAATGAAATTATACTAGATTTTATTTTGGATATGGAACTATTTTTAAAACATCAATATAATCTTTAGTACTCCTTGTTTCCTCTTTTTTGGGGGTGGGGTGGGGGGTGTGTGTGTAAAAAAAGCTTGATGTTTTATGGTCTGATGTAAATTTTGTAAATGTTTTTGGGGAGAACATACTTATAGTGGAGTAACCACTACTTGTATCTTTGATTACTTGTGCTTATTACTTTCAAAATTAACATCAGGAAAACAAAACCTGGGATTACTCTTACATTATCCTTACATTTGCAGTATGTAATTTCAAGAGGCTCTTAAATATTTTCCTGGATTAGAACATCTTTTGTGCTTGAATGCACTGTTTGTACTTCTATGAGAGCTCTTGTATGGGCCTCATTTACACTTCCACATTGCAATTTTGGCCATGCTTGGAAAGAAACCACATATTGTTTTCAATCTTTTGAATACACACTTAACATACATAAGATAATCTGTGAGAGAAACAAAGAGCCATTCATGACAAAAAATAAATTTCATCAAGTCCCAGTGAATGTAGTGCTTGTTGTTTGCAATAACAAAGCCTGCATCCATGGTTAATTAATATCAGCCGGGACATATTCCCCAGCAGAACCTGTTGCAACCGTTGTGTGCAACTGTTCAAAATGGATTCTACCAGCTTGTTACATCCTATAGACTTTGCATAGCCAACCATGTAAACAAAGCCAACAGTCTCAATTAGCCCTGTTTCATAGGACAGTCAGACTTACTCCAGCCTGCAAAGTGCTTAGGGCACTTCATATTGCAAGTACTGAAATCATGCTAACAGAGGACAATTGATGAACGAGATTTGGTCCAGAAGTTAACAAAAGCAGGATAACTCTTCTTGACAAAATTCTTTTTTTCTTCCCCCCCCCCAAATTAAGTTTTACCTTAGATATTCACTTGGCTTTTAACTGTCCTATTTCTCAAAGAATGTCAATAAATGAAGTATTTCTGCAATCATTTTTCTATGACTACAATTGAAGATTTAATTTAAAAAGCCAATGAATAATCCAATATATTTATTTTAAAAATGTCAATTGAAAACTAAAATTTCATTTCTCATTAAATGGTTTTCAACAGCTTATAACAGTATATTTATTCCTTACTTAAGTAAGGGAACTTATGAGCCATTTAAGGTTTTACAAAAACTTCTGAAAAAAATCAAGGTTGAAATTTTTGTCTCTTGGAAATTACTGTTAAGAATCTACTGTAACATTTGGCCATTCAGTCGGTGGGCATGGATGGAAAGTGCCAGTGAGCAGCAGATACTGGATATATAAGTCTCAATGAACAGTTTCCTAATGTGTGGATGCAGCAAAAAGAAGAAATAGTTAGGAGTGACATGCAAATTTTAAAACTATTTTTATTATGTTTCAGGACATGTATTATGTATATATATGTATATTATTCTGCACTGCAGCTTCCCCCCCCCTTCCCCCCTTCTTGTCTGGTTTTATTTCCAGATACATAACAATATATTTTGATTTATTATGATACTAGAGTGGCAAAAGTTATTTAGAAAAATAGAAATATTAGATCCACATAGATAATTCTTCTAATTTCAGTAAAGCAGCTACTTAAATAAATTTTACTTTGTTTTATGAGAAGAAAGAAAAATATCTGCTACAAATGCTTTGAAATTAAGACACAGTCTTTCCAAATAACAGTTGCAGGGCTGTGATGTTACTAGAGACATTTATGTTAGTCCAGTGAGATTGTACTAAGATAAGAGGTCTGTTAAGATCCGACTGTATGCATAACAGCCTGGAAGCTTACATGAAATTTTGTCATGCCAAACTGTTGACTGTAGCTCAAATAGAGTCAATGAAAATTTTTTATGGACAAATGTTTCCACAGATGTTTGTGAACTGATTGAAACTTCAGAAAGGTTTACAAGGAGGATTTTTTTCTGAAAGCAACTAGCTATGTTTGTCCTTTCCCACTACCAATAGAGAGCAAAACAGATATTTAGACGTCAACAGTTTCCTGTAAAGTATGAACGTGTCTCCAATGACAAAAGAATGTAAGCAGTAGATAGTAAAAGATGGAATGGAAGATATAAGATAAATGATAGGAAAAAAAAACGAGACAGAAGAAAATATGAGGAAATAGGCGTTGAAGAAACAGAAATAAGTTCATACATGTATTCTGCAAATATAATATATACAAATATCAATATATTTACAATGTTGAATGAGAATATAAAGTACAAATACTACTTTGTTACAGCAGGGATGAATCTGGTCTTCACCTACCTTTATGTTCTTTCAACCCACAGAGAATTTATTGCTTTTCTGGACAGAATAGTAAATTTTTCCCCCTAGAGTAAAATGGTATTCTCTGGCTGCTAAAGTTAGAGAAACCTCGCGGACTCAGAACATTATCCTGTGTGAAAGGACTTACACACTCCCACTGCATCCCTCTACCCAAGACTGTGTACTTCCTTTACAAATAAATCTAGTTTTGTCAAAAGATATTTTTCAGACAACACTGCATTCGCCACTGTAACCCACTGAACAATCCATCCAGATTCCAAACATACACAGAAGAATCAGCAACCTATAATGGAAAAATAAGAGAGATTTTTTGGGGGTTGTTTCCTTCTTTTTTTTTTTTGTAGAAATAAGAAAACAAATATTGAATTAAAAAATGTAAGAGGTTTTGGGCTTAACTTCTCATTTTCTTTCTTTTTTTTTTTTTCTCTTTTCTCAAAAAGACAAACCTGTAGTTTTCTACTTACATGTGGAAAACTTTGAAACCTATTGTCATAGCTAAAACCAGAACATCTGTCTCTAACTTTAGTTGTCTTCAAGTGTAGTACTGAACAGAAATTAGACCTTTCTAGGAAATTATAATAGAAATAAAATGTTGGCACTGGTGAGCAATTTAAAAGTATTCCAACAATATGTTTTGTTCTTTGACACTTTGATGGCTTGTTAACGAGTAAGAGGACCACATTCTGGCAAAATAATAATTTAAAAAAGAGATTATGTGAATACATTATATTTCTTACAGGTCCACAGGCTTTGTGCTGCATCATTATACTTGGGCTTTGATCACCCTAGAAGGTGCAAAGCAAATGAGAATCAGAATTTCATTTAACAGTGAATTTTCTAAATGTGCCTCTACTGCAGAAGCAGCTGCAGCTAAACAAACTTAGTGAAAACCTGCTAGGCAAACACTCTTCAGGAGGCCTGATTCTCATTTACATTAAGACCCTTTTCTCTGGCAGTGGTTCTGATTAGGAGCCTTTAAGACATGGTAAATGTAATTTTAAAGCCACTTTACACAGTCAGAACAAATCAAGGGGACTAAGGATAAGTGAAAATTAAGGTCCAAGTATTCTATGGCTCTCCTCACTTCTCACAGCATCACTGATAGACTAGGCAACTGCTTCTTAAGTAAAAATATATCAAATGTTTGTGGTTTATAAAGCTTACTACAGCAAGGAAAATCTAAAAAAGAAAATGAAAGGTTACAGCAATTTTTGTCAGACCAGCTGACCCAACTATAAAACAAGTGGAGGCTTTTTGGCTGAGGAGCTTCAACACACCCTTCTCTGATCCAATGATTAGGTCTCTAAGCTCAATTTGTAACCATTCAGCATCTAATAGAAAATACCTTCATCTTGGTAAAAAGCATGTAAAAATTGCCTTCAGGAGAGCAAAAATAAAAGCATTACATCACAACCCTTTCCCAGCCTCTGTTTCTTCCTTTTCATCATGCGGTCTTTGTCATCTATCCTCTAATACATCATACATTTTCTTTCACACCATCAGAAAATTTACATTATCTGTGAGCAAATAGTATACTTTCTTTCCTATTGGAATTTTAAACTTTCTTACTTCTTCCTAATATTTTTTTTTTCTTTTTTCTTTTTTTTTTTTTCTGGGTGTGGTGGTGGGGATATTAATCTCCATTAAAAAATGTTAACCTGTTCTTTTAGCTTAGTATGGATAACTGATTAGATGGCAACCACAAAGATTACATCTGTTCTATTTCAACAGCCATTGAATTACGAGTAAGTACACCTCCTCTTACTTCTTTATGACAAAATAAGATTGTTGCATTCAAGATTGAGGAAAAAAAACAACAACAACAAAACTCTACACATTTCTGACACAAGAAAATTTTCCCAATAAATATGAGAAAATGACAGTTTGAGAGAATTTATGGTCTTTGAGTTTACCATGAAATTAAACAAAACAGAGCAAAACAGGAAAGACCAGAACATTGGAAAACTGAATGAACTAGAAGATAAGATTTCATCAGTTCATGAAATAAACTATTTTCCTTTGCTTCCTTTCAAAAGGAAGATCACAGGATGAGTAATCAGTGTAAATCCAATGCCAGCTGTTTACCTAATGACATGTGATGTACTGCGGTCTTTATAGTACAGTCATTTGTTCATGCCATAACAGTTTTGTTTAGGCCAATTTGCATGGAACTATATCGCTCTCTTGTACAGTGCTTATTAAAAGACAAAACTTCAGTAAGAAGAAGTAACCAAGTCCCTGTTGCATATATTCAAAGCTATTTACAAATTCAAAGAAGAGAAAAATAATTTTGCTCCCTTTTTGGAGTGAAAGCCAGTATTGACTAAGACAGATCTGAACAGAAAATGCTGAACCAAATAAGTTAATGTCTTCATAAGTTTTATGATGTTGATGTTATTACCATAGCTTAGACCTCTCTGTGCAAATGAGCAGCCTAAATATAAAAAGTTTAAATAAATCTGGGAAAAGAAATCTTTGTACTACAGACTATCATAATGAAAGAAAGAAAACATCTTTAGCAGGAATATTAAAAGAGACAACAAAGAATTATCATCAGAAACAAGTATTACTTATGTCTTCCTTTAATACAACTCATGCAAATACATTATGATGTTAATATATCATCTTTGAAAATTAAATAGAGTAGGCATACAGAACCAAATTCACATCACTGATTTCTTGTGTATTTCTTACAATAAAGTCTTTATAGACAATATCATATAATAATACAATAACAATGTCATATACAGTAACATACATAATGTATGTATGTTACATACAATATAGAGACGTACCATCTACTTCTTATAGTAAATAGGTCAGGAATAATTTTGCATAAGAAATGTGTTTATTAGTGTGAGAGAAACTGTATATTGTGGAAAAAAAATTACTCAAAATGAAAATGAAGCTAAGGACTCAGTCTTGGGACAAGCATTAAAAAAAAAAAAAAAAAAAGAAATTGCTATTTTGCAGTGTCAGCAACCCAAACTACCTGTCTTGTAGGAGTTCCATCTTGACTTTCTTGACCACTAATTTACCATATAAGTGATTTGGATTAAGCATTGTTAGCTATCCCAACTTCACAAGTCTTTATAACCAACATGAGGAGGCACTAGGAATGTTGAAGTATACATAATTTCCACTAAAATTCTTGAAATGTTTTCAGACCTCTTTAGCATCTGACATAATTATTCTCCTTTATTTATTGTCAAACCACTTAAGTAAGTTTTATGCAAACATCATGTTATGTGTTCAGTAACTGTCACCTGACAGAGCAGCATAACGAAAAATGTTAATATCATCTTAAATCCTGATGTAATTTTTCTTTCATTTTGACAGGGAATATTTTCTCCCCTCAAACTTTGAACGGAACAGTCATGTACATTTCGTCAGTATATCGGTTCATGGTTAACTCAGATAAAATTCAAAAGTTTGAAAACTTATCTGAACTGGCATCATCATTTTTTTGACCTACAGACTTCAGCTAATAAAACTTGACACAGCCCCAGGCTGGAGGTGTTGTGCAAATTGGAGCTGCTCTAGGCATGGAGGCTCTGAAAACCTGAAGTTTTAGCATGGTTTCTTCTTGTTCCCAGGAGATAGCCACTTACTATTGGTCTGTGAGAGAAATTGGAAGCTGCTAATAACAGCTTATGTACACTGTATGTTTTGTAAGTAAGTCTTTGAGACACATACTGTATCAGTATATATTAGGTGATTTTAAATGGAAGCTCTATGATTAAAGACTAAAGGAGAGAAAGAATAGCCCAGAAAAAGCAGTTGCTCAGCTAATGCAGATAAACTGAAGAAGAGCTTGTTAAGGCTCTAAAATAACTGAGCCCAACCTGAGGAAAACAGATAGGTTCATTAACATATAACTCAAAATGTTTAAACTGCTTCCAATACCATGGTATAGACATTCTCATAGACTTTCCTGGTTTATTTATTTGCTTTCTCCTATCTATTTCAAATAAATATTATTTTTGCTGAAGAAATGCCTTTTTGATACTTTGTGATCTGAAATCCTGTAAGAGAAAGACAACGGATACCTGTGCTCAGTCAGTATCTAATGCAAAAGTTGCAGTAACCAATGGATAGGAGAACTGTGAAATTCTGCCCTGGATTATTTAGAGAAAAAAAACCATAGGACCATAAAAGCAATATTAAGGGAGAAAGAGGAGACAGGGGTGATGTAAGTCTTATAAACAGGGCAATTTGAAATACAGAGAATTACTCTTCTTTTTTGGCTTCTTGTGGAAAGAAGTTCCTGTGATCAGTGAATTTTCGATCCAACAGAGGTGGAAACATTGATGAAAATCACCTAGAAAAATAAGTAAACAAGCTACTTAATGCTTCCTCTTCAGAGCGGGGCTATTAAGTATTTCCTGTTTATCTTCTCTAATCAAGTAAGAGATCATAGCTAAAATTCCAGTGTTGGAATTATTTAGGGTGATTGTGGAAATCCACGATAGAGTTGCTAATATTAGATGTTAGCTAAAACAAATATTCTGAAATCCATTTTTGAAAGGAGCTGTGTATTTATCCCAGTTTTTTGTAAGCTCATTTTTTTAAGGGAAATCAAGGCCATTATGGACCATATTGACCACTGCAAGATAAAAAAAAAAAAAAAAAAAAAAAAAAAAAAAAACCCAACCAAAAAAAACCCCCAAACCAAAAAACAAAACAACAACAACAAAAAAAACCCCACAAACTCCAAAAGAGTCTTCTGAAATAAAATTTTAAATTTTTGAACACAGAATTAAATAAAAACTTAGGTTGCAAGGTACCACTGGAAGTCATTTCTTCCAAACATTTTCTCAGAGCAAGGCTAGCTTCAAAGTTAGACCAGACACCATAGAGATTTGCCCAGCTGAGTGCTGAAAGTCTTCAGGAATGGTGATCCTGCAGCTTCCCTAGGCAACCTGTTTCAATGCTTAACCACTGATAAGGGGAAGATTTCTTTTCCTTAAGCCTCATTGGGTTTCTTGTACTGCCATTTGTGACCTCTATCCTGTTGTTATGTACCCAACTGAAAATGGTTCCATGTTTTCTATAACTCCTCTTTTAAGAAGCCAAACACTGCTCTTAGTTTTATAGAAATGTAACTATTAACTGTACTCTTTAGCCTTTTCTCATCCAAGCCATACAAATTTGGTCCAATTTCAAAATGTTGACATTTCTTTTGTACAGAGGGCCCAAAACCGGATAAACTATTGAGGAAGCAAGATCAGAGTTGGGGAGTAACAGTAAGCACAATCCCCAATTTGTGGGCTACCCTCTGGCAAATGCAGTTCAGTAGATTTGGTTAGTCCTTATCACTGCAAGAATGCACTGGTGAACCAACCACATTCAACTTATCCAGCTAGGCTCCTACCTTTGTCTGCAAGGCTGCTCCCAACCTGTACAGGCACACTGGGTTGGTCCGACTGCAATTCTCCATGTTGACCTTGATCAGGATCTTCTTGGCCTGTTCCCCTAATGCCTAACACCGTTAATATCACACACCTTATCCAGTAACGACTCGGACAGCATGCTAATTGGTGTCTATGTGAAAGTAAAGGATTCTGTGTACTTTAGAACATTAGTCTTATAGCTTTATCCTTAAAAAGATTACCTGCACTTTGAAGTCAGCTGTGCTGACTAGAAGAGGTAATATTTTTCATTCAGCATTCAAATGTTAACTACATGACTAAAAGTACCTTTTTTTGTTGAATGACCTAACCTAGGAGTTTGTGGAAAATGAGGCATTACGTGGCTTAACAGATTTCAATTCCATTCATTGCCTGCTGGAGTGATATTTTGGAGTCTATTAAAATGGATTTGAGATTGCACAGCAAGAAGACTGAAAATCACAGCACTGAATGTTTCCTGTCAACCCTGTTTTCTAGGTTATACAATGAGATATGTGTTACTTGTTATTTCCCTGGCTGTCATGATGTATTGATAGAGTGTGTCCTATCCCTGATGTGCAAACTAAGCAGATTGGTGTGAATTTTCACTTAAAAAGTAAAAGCAAACAGATAAGGAAAACAAACAAGACAGAGATGAGAAACAAAGCATGAAAGCAAAGTGCAAAGGAAACTACTGTGCAGTTTGGGACAACATGCCTCATTCTGCAAGGTACTGTCTTCACTGACAGCTAAATCTCTTAGTTCTCAAAGACCTCCTGCTATCTAGGCAATGAAGGAAGGAAATACTCTCTTTCTTTTTTCTTTGTTTTCCCTCTCATTTTGGTATTTAAATGCTTTAAAAATGTATAGAAGTCAGTAACTCCGTCAAAATACACTAGCATAATTTTAGAAGTTAATAGATAGTAAGTAGGATATGAAAGGTTGCATTTAACTGTTATTCCTTTTTTGCAGGTGGAATGTACCTGTACCTGCTTCATTACAGCCAGTATTAATATTTGATGATATAATGCAAGATTTGTAGAGTCTCTTTATGATCTATTAGGAGAAACACATCTTTTTCTTGTTGGCTTGTCAGATATACAGTTAAAAATATAATGAAGAATGGCTACCAATACAGAAAGTAAAAGTTTTTAAATTTTCACAAAAGTTTTTTGGAATGTTAACAAGTGTTATGTCTCTCTAGTATCACTGCCACTGTCCAAAATAAACAATTAAAGAAATCTTTGTTTCTGAGATCTCTAGTCTTTCTTCATGGCATAGTCGGCATAGACATATTCCCAGGCAGAGCCTGTTACAGTGTTCTGGGAGATACATTATACACAGTCAATATACTGCCATGCATGCAGACTTAAATATTTGGCGGAGGATGTGAAAACATTTCCATTTACACGATGAAGTAAAAAAGGTTTCCAGCAGAGAAAAGGGAAGTTAAGTTACAGATATTCTGCACTTGGATGTAAACAAATTAATATGGAAAATAAAGATGCATATTAAAGCCTAGTTGGCAGCTTGATGTTATTACTTCTGGAAGCTACTAATTAATAAGAAAAATATTTTCTCCTTATTTATCCCATTTCATCTGATAACGTTTGTGAACATTAATTAAAAAATCACAAAAAGCAATAAGTAGTATATCACTGGGGAAAAAAAAAAAAGACATTGAAACAGGTCATTTCATGAACAACAGATTCAATAAAGCTTGCATTTCAATGACAGTGCTCCCTAGATCCTCTGGGTGTGTGTATACACAGAAAAGCTTTGATCTTGAATACTGGTCTCCAGATTGTCTAGCTCCTGAGCTGTATTTTGGAACCAAGACAATGGTTTCTATTAAGTCAAAATCTGGGGAAGATTTCTGGGACAAGTGCAGAGGATGTTTCCTGTAAATGATAAGGAATTATTAAGTTTTGCTCCAAGTTTGGCTCACCCCACCTTACAGTACCTACTCAAACAGTCCTGGTGCCTTCAAATATCAGGATACAGTCTCAGCTTCATTCTGTAAGAGTGCCACTGCAGAAGTAAAATAGCCCTCCAAGTAGCTGAGGTACTTTGACCTGAAGTCCTTATATGTACATATATAAATATATATGGATATGTATGTATATACATATGTATACATACAGACAATTTTTGTATATATAGTATGGGTGTAAACAGTATATATGTATGTGTGTTTATATATGTATACTTTTTTATATATTCATACTAAATTATGTTATAGGAAGATTACTTGGGTCCCAGAGGACACAACACGAAGAGATATACATTAGGCAAAGACAAACAATCTTCACAGAATGTCTTGTTTCTGTCTGAACATCAGGAAACACTTTTCCATTGTGAGGGTGGTTGAGCATGGGCACCAATTGCCCTGAGGCGTTGTGATATCTCCATGCTCAGAGATATTCACGAGCCATCTGGACATAGTCCTGGGCAGCCTGCTCTAGACGACCCTGCTTGGACAGGCATTTGGACAAGACAACCTGCAGAGGTTCCTTCCAGTCTCAACCATTCTGTGACTCTGTGAATGAATGGGAATAAAGTTCCAAGTCAGATGCTGACAGATACCCATCTGACAGTGTAGGTGTGCCTGTGAGGAGTTTAAAAGATTTTTCCTTAGTGGGGTCAAACTTATAGGATCTCCTCCACGTGGCAGTGCAAAGCAAACAAACCATGTCAAACAACTAGTATCTGTGATAGCTCTGTTTCATTTGCCTGTTTGGTTCATGTAGGCTTTTGGATTTACAGGTTTCATTATGAGGAAAGCCACAGATACACAAACAGTACCCTGACATTACTCTTACTGCTCCTGAAAAGCAGAATTAATAAAGCAAAGGATAACTTACTGAAACAAAGGATAAGTTACTACCATCCCATCACAGTATGACGATGGAAGGACAAATACTTCCCTGCCCTTGAGTTAAATTCCTTCTGTTCTTAGAAATGGGGTTGCTGTCTTCCTTCATGGGTTCTTCGTATACTGTTCTGAAGTCATCAGAACATTTTCCAGTGGACTATCCTTGCAAAGTCTACACAGTTTTATATTAGCATAAAAGGAGTTACACACCTAAAAGTTGCTGTATTTTTGACAGCAGAATTATACTGATCAGTCTTCATGGAAGAAAATTAGGCCAGTACAAAATTGTTTAAAATAGGTGTAAGTGTAAATCAAGAAACCCATACACTTCCACTTGCTGAGCTTTTCTATGGAAAAGATTTAATTGGAATGGTGAGAGACACATTCTGTTTTAATGAAGAGAATCTTCCAGTGGTTCAAAAAACAGATCCATCAAAAGTATCGGTGCAAAGTATCAGACCAGGAAACATTTATAAAGAATCGTTGAGGATTTTTTGGTTTTGGTTTTGGTTTTTTTTTCCCTTAGGAATAAAATGTTAGCAGAAGGAATTACGCCAAATGTTTAAAATTGTTTTCTCCAAGGTAAGTAATATATACAATAACATGAGAAGAAAGAAAAAAAAAAAAAGGAAAAAAGAAAAAAAACACAAAGCAAACCCATCCCCAATACGTACTTCTCAGGTGAGAAACATAAACAATATTCTAGCACCTGTCAGTTCATATGAAGAAATCTTCATTCAAGAACGAATAGGGCAAAGTAGTTTACACAAAGAACAATTGCTTTTCAAGCAGAAACAAAGGCAATATATAAACATCTTCAGTAGTATACCTGTAAGCCAGATACTAAAAAGCTAAGAGAACATATTATTTATTTTCTGGTACAGAAACATTCTTAGGGTTGACAGGCTTGTCTAAAATGGTCTATAATGATTGATTTAGCCTTGCTGTATGTAGAGAAAATAAAATGTGTCAATTTAAATTTCATCAGTATTACTTACCAGTTTGTTACCAGTTAGTCACCAGTTTGTCATGTTAGCACAAACATTCCTTATGCCTCAGATCCAAAATATTTATCCAATGCAGGACATCACAAAGTATTTATTCAGTATTTGACATAGATTGTGGGGTTTTTTACACAATCATGATGACATAAAAGATGTCTGTGAAAACTTGTTATCCCAAAATATTTTCAAATTTTCTAGGCATCTGAAGCTGTGGAGAGTGCAATAGTTTTTGAACATAGTTAAAATCTAGCAATTCCTGATCAAGATGGTCATTGGCTGGTTTAGCCAGCATTTCACCTAACTATCCATCTCAGAGTTGGTCATCTTATTTCTGCTACATTGTAGCATCACTTTAGAGTCAGTATAAACCAAAATTTCTCCAGAAATCAGTTCTTCCCTGTTTTCTTAGGGTGTGTTCATCTTTCTGTACCCTCCATAAAAGTAACTTACACTACTCTTTAATCTCATTTTCCAATGAAGGTAAGTTCATGGAAACTGCTAACACAGAGGAATGGTATCTAATGGAAGGCTCACAAGACATGATTCTATGTGCCATACTGCTAAGGTACAATTTGGTCAAGTTTACATCAGGTTTCCCCATCTTCCAATGGAGGTGCTCTCCTGATCCACACCAGGGCCTACTCCACTATCACAGTCTGTCTCCACTCTATTTCTTCTTCTGTCTCATCATATCATCCATATCAGATTAAAAATCAGAATGATTCCTGTAGAAACAGTAATGAAATACCAAGTAGATACAGATGGATCTCTTACTTTGTTTGGTTTTCAGTATTAATGGGCCATTTGAGTTAAAGTTCAGAATACAATTTCTACCACATTTTAAAAACAAATTTTATGTATGTCATTATATCTGTTAAATAGTCAGTGGTGACAGAAACCACTTGATCAACCATTTGAAGCTATGCTGAACTCAATTCTGCAGTGTCCACTATAAAAAGTAATCCAGTTCTAGAGAGGGTAAATGATAAAATAAAATGAAAATCTTTTCTCCCACCATGAATCTATGAAAACTTTGAATGCTGGCTTGAGTAGGTCAGGAACCACAATACCTGCTATTGTAAAGCAAGAAATGCAGTTTCCTGGAATTGAAAGTGAAAGACTGAAGTCAGAAACACTGTAATGATTATATGACTAAACTGAACCCAAATTAAATTCTGGAAGCCTTTTAAATTATTTTTCATTTTACATTAATGGAGGATTAAACATTGGCTCTGGCTTTTGTCCTATAAATTACAAAATTTGCTCCATGAACAAGGGCTGGATTTTTCTTTATTGCACTTGTTCAACATTTGTGAGAGAAGAGAGTGGCACTAA
The DNA here is from genome assembly GCA_027574665.1 of Rhynochetos jubatus. Taxonomy (NCBI): domain Eukaryota; kingdom Metazoa; phylum Chordata; class Aves; order Eurypygiformes; family Rhynochetidae; genus Rhynochetos; species Rhynochetos jubatus. The sequence goes on from CM050648.1 coordinate 127,922,042, forward strand.
CTCACTGGCAACTTCAGCGAAGTTCAAAGTGCCATCACAGAAGTATATGACATCATTGCTGAAGGTGGGTGACATGGTTTAAATTAAACCTCAGCATGCAGGAAAGAACCCAAAACTTGAAACTTCCAAATGGCAACTTAGATACACAGAGCTAAATACTTCTTGCTTTCATGATGTGCATAACAGAGCCAAGAAAAATTAAGCTACAACAAAGGCACTTTTCATGATATCTTTAGCAGCTTTGTTTAAGCAGGATTCAGGCTAAGAGACATTCAGAAATACAGTAAGTAGTATGTTAAAAGTGTACAATAAAAGTAACGGAAGTGGAAATAGACTATTACTACATTCATAATTATTAGTGCTTTTGTCATGTTTTTATAGGCAGGATTAATTTGTTATATTTATAAGGTACATAAAATTCAAAGCATGTTTATATTGAAGTTATAAGACATACATTAAAAACATCTGAAATATATTGAAGAGTATATTACAAGGTCAGATGTGACAGCTGTGATGGATCACTGCTGATTACCTCTGCAGTGGGAACTGGTACAACTCCGCTAATTGGGAAGTACCCCAATGTGGTTTTGCACAGGAAAACAAACAAATAAGAATACCTTAGCACTCTGATGTCAGATGGATACTCAGGTTTGTCAGGGAGGAAGAGAGATGTAGAAGCTCTCTTTTAGTGTCATCATTTCCCTAAGTTAATAGCATTCCAGCTGAATATTAGCTCAGTGTTAGAATAGGACAGCATGCAGCTGACAGAAAATGTAAATGTTTTGAGTAATAGCTGCTTGAGGTTTGACTGGACCATGTAACCAACTGCTGGTTGTTCCTCATCCCCTTCTTTCATTTTATATTCTTTCCATACATGTTATGGTGAGCTGCTCTGTTGTTCTCTGACATAGAGTTGCTGGCAAAGTGGTAACATATTTTTTTCCTTAAAGTTTTAAACATTCCCACTGACTTAATGTTGTATTTTAAGTACACTTAACTGTTACAATATGCATTTGAAACATACTTTAATGTACTCCCCTTTATAAAGTATTATTTTAATCTTTTAGGTACACTGAGTCATAATTTCATAACAGATAGATTAAATGTGCAAGGCGGTATTTAAAAAAAATGGTTGTGCATTTTTTCAAAACCATTCTTTTTATAAATTACACATATATCTATTGACTCTAGATGAAGTTTATCAGCATGAAGTATGAATATTATATATGTGTATAAACAGGGGGGAAGAACATTAAAAAGCTTTGACTTTCAAATGGTAGCAAAAAACATTGATGTCACAATATAAAACTACATCGTAGAATGGTTTTTATTAAAACTTCATGATTTATAGCTCCTTATATATGTAATAACTCTAATTCTAGATACATTTTTTTACTTGCATCTTTGCTACTCAACTTAATTAGCTACTACAGTACATATCGTCCAGTATTATCAATTCAAAACTAGTAATTGTATAATCCATAACATAATACAGCATGTTTTCAGAATAATAAAACAAACTTATGCAACATGAATGTATTTATATATAAGCATGTAGGAGTAAACCTAAGAAACAATCATCTGACTATCCCACCTGTGGTTTTTTTTCCTCTTCTTTTTCCCCCTCCACACTGTTTCATAACAAATGGGTTTATTTTCCCTATGGGAAGTAGTAACTCTGAAATATAACTTATGCTTTTACCTGAAGAGGGACCTAATTTACTTTCTAGGTAGATCTTAGCTAGGCACAAACAAAAACAATGCAAAATCAATTTTTATGAAAGCAGATGATATGAAGCAAATGGAATATATTCAAGATATAATACATCTACTTGGTGACATTTTCTAAATCACTGTTTTCTCAGCATAACATTTCACTGCTTTTTAAAACTTCCAGACAAGTAAAAGGCATTATTACCAACCGTAATTTCTAACCAGCTTGACTATTGCTTCTATTTTCAGATTGTGTTTATATCTAGACAACCTGTATTACCACAGGCATTATGCGAAGCAAGGTATCAATGACTCTGCAAATATTTGTCTTTTAAAAATTTCCTAATAGGCTTGTATTAATGTTATTATAACAAATGGAGGATAACTGTTGTTAATAAGCAAGATGCTAAGGTGGTGGTATAAATCAACAGAGTTCTGTTAGAAAGAATGGAACCATGCCAACTTATATTAACTATGTCCACATTAAAGTTAGAATTAATCTATGAAATGGCATATCTTAAATATAGACAAACTTTCAGTAATTCAGTGTAAATTAATTTACATATGCCAGTGATAACAAGAGGTACAATGTCATCTTTAGAGTAATATTCTTTCTATGTGAGCTTGTTTAGCCTTTGCCTCCACTACTAATGACCCATCATTTAATAAATCAATGTCTCTTTGAACCTTATTAATGTATGTGAACAAACAATTATTTATTTCCATGGGGCTGTGATCTGAGGGTAACCTGTTCTTGAATGTTTTCTCTCTTGTTGCAAAGGTTACCTAAATATATTAGAGCAGTTGCTTTCTAGCCTCACAATTAAAGTCTTTTTTTTTTTTCCTGAAACTGAATGAACAGTTGTGATAAGACATAAAACACACTTCGTGCTAAGCATTTGTTTCATTGACAGTTGACCAATAATAGAAGATATTTTCTACCTGAGAATGAAAGTACTGATGATGCAATTGTGTCTCTCTGACAGTTCACATTTGTTTTCAGGACTTTAGTATAGGTGTGAATATTACTTTATGTACAGGTTATGAGTCCGTTACCTGAAGTCTTGACAGATTTGGAAGCAGAAGAAATGTGGTCTAATGAAAACACAAAAACTTGAGCAGGACTGTTGGTCACTCATTTTTGAACTTTGGGTGAAGATACTAATGACTGAGAAGTGGGACCCACACCATGTTAATTATAGTGTAGTCAAAGTAAAGCTGCACTGAGAGGAAAAATAATCACTGGAAAACACCTATATGAAAACAAACTCAAAAAAATTAGGCCAGCTTTAGAGCAGCTAAATAAGTTCAGTAAAATGAAAAACAGTATTTAAAGAAATGGACATATTTTACCCCCTTTTTCCCATAACTGATGAAAAAAGACATATGATTAATGGAAAGATGGCAGTACCCAAAAAGGACATGTTTTTTTCTATGTGTAATTCTTAAATGGTAGACTTCACTATGTCATCATATAGAGTGAGCTTCAAATAAAAAAAAAAAAAAAATAAAGAATGTTAGTCTATTTTCTACATAAAATGGTAGCCTGAAATAATGGGGGAGGGGTGGGGGGAGGGGGCTGGAGATAAAGATCAAATTTTGAGAGTATGTGAGAGAGAAGAAGACAGAGGAAGAGAGAGATGAGAGGACATTTACATCAGCTTTATTTCAGTGACAAAACTTCTACAGGAAGACACAAATTATGTGTACTGGGCTGTTTCTCCAGCCATGATGAGATATCATTGAAGTTCATCTCAGAATTCTTACTCAACACAGTCTTAGTAATTTTTCACCTTTCTTTGATATATATATAATAATGTCGATGGCTGCAGACAGGGTTTTGAACTAGCTGGGAATTTATTCAGGAAAGAAGGAATTTCTGAAGTGCATCTCCCCCTGGGGCAGAGTGCAAGAATTTTCTAACACAAATCGACTGTGGAAAACAAGACGTAGGAAATAACACATAGGAAATACATGTTGTTTCACTGGAACCACAAGTGCTGCTGGACCAGTTACTCTGCTCTTCTTGACATGGCAGAGGCTGGAACAATTCTACACACTAAAATGAAACTGAGACAATTGAATGAACAATGCAACTAATGCTATTGCCCAGTCCCTCTTTATTTGATGTCCCCATTTCATAAGAATTACATTTTTTACTAGCCGCTGTGTTCCACATTCCATAGTGAGCAAGATGTGCCCATATTTCTTAAATGAAATACATATCTGGTATGAAAGGGCTGCTATCTGCGTATCAAGAACTTGTTCCCTACAAAGTTCATGTTATTCCTACATCTCTTGTACATATACGTCTGGTTGGTCATAATTATCTGTAAAGGGCAAAATTAATGTAAATTTAGTAAACCCGCCCAAGGTTAACGTCAACCTCCTCTAACTGCAACTTCATTTCTTGAGATAGAGCTGACTTCTTTCAGGATTATATTTCTGCAGTTAAACACAAACATTTGATTTTCTTTTGTGTCTGTGATCTCAGAAGCAAATTCCTGTGAGCCACCTTGGAATTTGATTCTTGGAAATTCTGTTTCAAGCACTATCTGATTCTCACTTGAATACTATTTGCAGAAGTAAGAAACATACTTGCCCAGAGCTGATCTTTAATGAAAGAATAAATATCATCCCTCTCTACTCAATCATGTCCAAACAATCTTTCTTTAGTTAACATATCTTATAAGTTAGGTTCAAAAATTGGATGTAATCCCAAAAGCTTTTTTTGTAATGTCTAAAACATGTCCAGTATTCAATCTAGCTTTTGCTTATATGTTGCAAATCTGCTCACATGGGTCAGGCTCTCAGTTTGCCAAAGTTAATGTTATTAAATGAAACTACAATAATTTACATGAATGCCTTAGCTCAGTGAAATGCTGAAGAGTTAGTTTTCCCACTTTCTATTACTATACCATTTTTATTTTGTTGAAAAGTGGTAGGATTTATTTCTGGGCGTTATTAAAAACAACTGTACTCAGATAAGGTTAACAACAATTATCCTATTTTATCTTACTACTTACTGGGCAAGCCATCAGGAACATAGGCACCTTGACATTTCCACGAAACATTTTAATCTTCTGCCAGAACTTCCAGGAATGGATCAAGGACAGTATATGGTCTGTATTTGGTTGTATGGCATTAATTTCTAAAGGAGATTCTTTTATTACACTCAGTAAAGGACATATATGTAGTAAATCAGAAAGCTAACATTTTACATGACTGTAATGAATTGAAATCCTGAATGTTAGCAAGCAGTACTTTTGTCTCCTTCTGATTATATATTCTGAAGATTTATAGTCCATTTCTCTATACTTCTGCTAAATTGCATCTTTGCTTTTTTCAGTTTTAGCTATCCTAAACAGGTAGCAAAGTCAGAAGGAACCAGGAGTAGAGCAACAAGAATCAGTAAGATGATTGAAAATCAGTCTTATGACAAAAAATAAAAGAACTTAAATAGAACAAACATTTGGCCTGTGTAATCTAAACAAATAACTGTGTATATGATTACCTTCTGTAAGTGTTTGAATGGTAGAAACACAAAAGGCAAAGAACAATTTCTTACCCTGTTAAGCCTGATTGTGATGAAAAATATTCAATTTTATCTGAAAAAGTCACCAAAGATTTGGAATTTATATTTTAAATACCATAAAGATTCTATTTAATTAAAACTATACTGAATTTAGTGTATTCATTCATAATGTCTGATGATCACGGATGGACTTTTATAAGACAGGATATCAACATCCATTCTCATAAAACATAGTCTATCATGTTAAATGGCATATTCTTTTTACAGATTCCCTGTCTCCTCTAATTCATCTTTATATAAGAAAAAGAATATTGCAAAGAAAACCTTATTAGAAAGGAATGTAAAAAAAAGAAATAATAATAGTGCCATGTAAAATATGCTTGATTCATAATTCAAAAATTAATTTTGCAGACATATGGGTAAAGAAGTTTCATTTTGAAATGGAAATGCAGGTTCTGGAATGTTAAGGTTTTGTGCAGCATGGAGTATAAACATATGTTCGGTTAACCTCAGTAAATTCAATTGTATAACAGAAAAATCTTATTTAACAGTGATGTCATTTAGACTGGCAACAGTCATCTATGAAAAGGCATTTCTTGACAACAGCCAAAATTCTTACAGAAAGATCAGTGATACAAGATTTCAAGCCTTTAAGAGATGCCTGTGAACAATCTTCTGCATTCATATTATAGACTCTGCTTGAGTGTGACATGACAGTTCGCGAAACAACACAAAGGTTCTGCAGAAACTAGAAACTACTGTGGAAAACACAGTTGAAACACCTAGAATAACAGATGAATACACACACATGAAAATGAATGTGCAGAAAAGGATTTCCAGTCTTACTCTATATCATTATTATGGGAATCAGCAAGTTAGAAATGCAGATTTTTTTAGGTCCAAAACCATCAAGTTGTACTGCTATGTTACACATAGAAATAATAAACCATTGTATTTGCAGTTGTTCAAAATAACATTGGTGCTGTAACAGTCTCAGCTGTGATGAAGGCCCACTTCTGAAATTTGTACCTTGTGTGTCCTTCCAAGGAGAATTTACAATCTGAAATCTACATCTTTTTCATACTTATACTCTGTCAAGTCCCATTGACTTTTCAGAATGTAGAAGACACTACAGTCAGCAAAAATAGGATTGGATCCCCACAATTTGAAATGTATTTTCTGTTAAGTCTGCTCCTTTAATGTTTTCTAGGAAGGCAAGAAAGGAAAGGAAAAAAAATTTGTGTTGTACTTCTTTTCAACACCTTATTATCGTAAGCTAATTTCCAATGTCATATGAAAATATAATATGTAGTCATCTCCCAAATGTGTCTAATAGAATTCGAGGATGCTACAAGTAACCCCTTTTTGTAAATACATACTTTAATGAAAGTGTTATTTTGCATGGGGTGTTGCTGGGGAAGCTGACTCAGGAACATGGTTTGTTTCACAGTTGATGGCAAGAAAATCAATATGACAAATCAATAAATAAAACTACAACACCATTAGATAAATTGTTCTCTGTTTTCCAATCAAACACTTTTTTAATCTATTTTATTGATGTATTTTCATGAATGAAAACTTCGGATGTGAGATCATGTGTGACCTCAACCTTATTTCTCTGCTTATAAGACATTTCTGTCTCAATCATTCTTCTTTTTAGACCTGCTGAGATTCAAAATCTAATTGAAAACTTGTGAGACACAAAAAGGTCACATTGTATAGTAACCTGAAAAAGTTGTCCTTCCCTTGTGAAAATAAGAAATTAGTTTTAAGGTTATATGCAATTCCTAGCATTAATTTTCTGTTAGCCAAATAGCATATACATTTCCATGCCACTTGTACAGACATTTTTTCTAAAGCTGTGCAGAAAGAAAACCAGAGAAACGAGAGAAAATGAATCACTGACACACTAAAAATGGAATTCTGCTCTTGCAAAGATAGGTATGAATAAAAATCCACCATTGTTCTCTTTCCCTGGCTTTGCTTCTGTTGTTTCATAATCTGTTTTGAAGAAATTAAATTACTTGAAATATTTAATAAATTTGATGATGAAGTATTTTAGACCTAACAATGAATTCTAAGGATCCATCATTCCACATTCCAAAGTTCTTTATCCAATACAAACAATGGAAAAGAATATATGTAGTGTCTGTTCACCTGAGCTACCCAGAGCAAAATTTAAAATATAACTGAAGGGAAAAACTTGCAACTATTCTGTTGGGTTTTCCCCTTTTCTGAGACCATGCTCCCACTTAAATAAAAGACATGCTGTAGGTGAATTTGCACTGTGAAACTCAATAAACAATGTCCCTTCATACAAACTAATAATGAGTCAGCCTGGTAGTGGAATAGCTCTTTAGATGACTATTCTTTCTCCTTTTATTTGTGTAACTTGCAGCAGGGGGCCTTTCAAGGGTAGGAGGAGATAAACACAATTTTTTTCTTTTTTTAATTATATGTAATCTCTCTGTATTTAATCAAACCCAGACTAAAGGATGATATACATTCTAACCCCCCACTTGTCAGTGAGTGTTTAGGATCGATAACATGTGAAAGGAAAAGAGTCACATATTGATAAATATGTGAACTTTGATTACATAAAGACCAACCAAATATACTTTCAAAGAGGATTTAGAGAAGTCATTGCTGGGTAGTGTTGCATAGGATCTTTAGTCCACTTGCCTGTACAGGGTGAAGTTCTGAGCTGCTAAACACTTGAATGGAGGTTTGGCCATTCATGGATCTAACCAACGTCCTCTAGGATTTGAATCAGCAATGCAATCTTATTCCTTATTACTGTGATGAAACCTGAGAGCACAGCTACACACAACAGCCATAAAGTCCTCTACTAGTCTTTCTTTGCCATGTAGTGCTGCAAAAAGAAGATACTGGGAAGGGATGGATATTTGGCCAGTTTTCTTCTATCATCTTTAATTACCAATATTCTTTTGATTTCAGCTTGTCTTAGTATTGCTGCAACTTCAGTGTTGCCTGTTACACAAACATTTCAGTATAATTTGTCACCAGGTTTTGGAAAACACCATGTTCTGCAGCTTGCAATTCAGAAGCCTCACTGTCTTAGGAGTGCTTCTATATTTAATGATATAAAGATTTGGCATAATAATTTTGCAATACTTCAAAGTATTTAAGAAGCTATGAGAACTGTCTATTTTTTAATTGGAAAGGCATCATTTACCTGTTTTGCAGGCAGACGGGAGAGTTCAAAATTACCTCATGACATTAAATGTTCAGTCATTTTATGTCATTTCCAGTAGGAAGTAGTGTGTAAGTATTCTCCTGGAGCCTTCTTATATTAGTTTACTATATTCATGTTGCCAGGAAGAAAACATAATTATGTTCAGAAGTAATCAAGTTAATCTAATCCTTTTCATATCTTCAGAATAGAGAAGAAAGTCACCATTTTAAACAAGCAAATAATCTAAAGTAGCATGTGACTTTTATCCTATTCTAGACAGAGCTTGGCTCTGCAGCAAAATCTGTCACCTAAGGTGAACTATTAAATTTTTTATTTAATTGTGTATTGATAGAAATTCATGGTGGTGAATCACTAGTACAGGTTGCCCACAGAAGCTTTGAATGCTCCCTCTCTGGAAGTGTTCAAGGCTAAGTTGGATAGGACTTGGAGCAGTCTGGTCTAGTGGAAGGTGTACCTGCCTGTAGCAGGGGGGTTGGAACTAGATTGATTCTATGATAGGAGATAACAGTGACAAAGAAGACTAATTAATCTTCATGATAAAGTGATAAGGACATGTTTAACTGAAGAGACCAACAGCAAGAACAGTTCTAACTATTGAAATATTTTGTGACTATTTATATAAAAGAAAGAGATAGCAGATTAATCTTAAGAGTAATCAAACACAGGAAATTCTAGATGAATGTTTTACAGAAGGAATACCTTTCTTTTAAATATGCCAGCCATTTCTTTTTTAAAGTGATTATTTTGCAATGGGGTTAACGTGGGAAGTCATAAATAGTTCCTATTTTTTATATTACCATGAAAGTCTACTGTCAAACACAGGAGGTGGGACAATCCAACAGGGATTTTAAAAGATAGTATCTATTTGCGAGGTGAAACAAATACATTTCTAGAGCTATATTTCTAACTTTCCATCAAGATGCCTTTGTTTGCAATCAAACAACACTCAGAGGGTGCTTACAGCTACCTTTAGTATTTTTAGGAGCTCAACTAAGCAGTCTGAAAGCAGAATAATAAGAAAGTATTGTGTAATTCTCTTCAAGATCAATACATTAAAACTATTTTCTTTTTGCAGAAGTTATACATAATATTCTGTGTAGTTCTTGCTTCTGACAAACCTGATATTCTTGACCTCTTCTATGTTAATACATTTATCCTTCTTCACCCACCTTCCTCCTTTAAGAATGTTTCCTTATCTTCAACTGCTGTATTAAGAATATCTCCCACCCTAATTAACACCACTGGACATGCCCACACTGGTGTGCTCACATGATCTTACTCTGCTCTGCATTTCCAAACTATTCTTGTACTGGAAGTCATGCAGTTACTGTAATTACTATGATACTGAAGTGAGGTAGCAGTGCTGGAGATAAACTAGCACAAATATTAGCCTGGCCTTAGAGATGAGCTATCTCTGTTTATATGACGTTGAGCTAACTGCAAAGGAAGGCAGACTTTAATCCCAGTATCTGGTACAATATCACATAGATATGCTGTAAATTATATCTTACCATACAGGAATCCTGCCACATTTTTCATGGGAAAAGACTACTTAAAAAGAGAGCAAAGTCTGACTTGTGAATAAGAGAGTACTCCATCTGAGATTAGGAAAACAAATTTTAAATTTAAAGTGTTTTTACTACTGCTACCGTAACATAGTGAGTATATGATCCAGCCCTTTCAGTTTACAACCAAGGTCCATAGATGATTTCAAGTCTTTCTGCAGTCCAACTCCTATTGATTTTTAGAATAAATTTTGATTTAACAAAGTTGTTAATATTTAGGCTTCAGAAGACTGAGTCCTGATGAAAGGAATTTTGCATGCCTTTCATAAGAAGGAGAGCAGAATCTACAAAAAAAATAATATTAATTAACAAAATTATCTCAAATAATTTGAGAATCCCCAGTATTATGATTTATCATGCAATATACCCCCTTGCCTGCATGGTGGAAAGGGCATAACCAGAGAAGAGAAGGACATTTTAGGTCTCATTCTCAGCAATTTCATATCCCTTCTCAGCAAAGATTCTTATGGTGTGTTTTTTTATCACTCCTTTTTCTTATTTTTTTTTTTTTTCCTAAAAAATGAGACTGCCTATCTAAAGGAATTTCAACACAGAACCAACATAGCAAAAACAGGGCCAGAAACCACTTCTGTATGACACTCTTCCTTGATACTAGCTGCTCTCCACAGCTCACATTTAACTGATAAGCCTTACATATGTTAATGTCTGGGCTGTGAATGATAGGATACAACACTGTGTGAAAGCTCACTATTATCCATATAACAGACAGCTCAAAAGGAAATTTTTTAAGCTTTTTCTGTGGATTGTAACTTACCTGAAGTCATCAACCTCACGGAAGTGTAATAAGTAGATGCTGCACAGGAACAGTTCATAAAGGAATTTTATGAGAAGAAGGAATGTATTCCTCCCATATGAAAGCCATGGAAGAAGACCTGATTCTGCTTCAGAGTTGTGGCAAAGCATTTAAGATTAGGCTTGGAAAAGAGCTGCAAAATGTCAGGTCAAGATCAAGTCACTTGGAATCTTTATGAAGAACGTGCAAAGATTCAGCAGCTGTTACTCCAACCTGTAAGGTTAAATGAAAGCCACAACGCCCTAAATTTGGCCACATCACATTACAGCCTTATATTGAGGCTGGATTTGATCTTTCCCAATCCTCTCATAAGTACAGCTGCATAAAGTGTGAATAAGCAGTCTTTATGTGTTGCTCATTAATTTCACCCCCAAGGAACATATTTTATAAAGTCGAACACAGTATCAGAAATGATTGCAGCACAAAATTTGCTTTTATTGCTATGCTAGCCAGTTCTAAAAAGTAATTTCAATCAGTGAGAGCCAGGAAATCATGAGTTCATCTCAGTTCTGACAATGACTCCTTGTATGAATTCTAGTATGTCATTCAAAAGCTGGTTTTCCAAAGGGGCCTCTTAGTTTGGGCACTTTTTGTCTTGGGTACCTACTTTCTGAGATTTAGCAAGAAATCCTGGTTTCATTGAAGTCCCTTGAAGTTTTATGTTCACAGGGGTCAAAATATTACTGCTGTGATTTTTTACTGAGAGCGCTGAATTCCCCAGTCCCTGTTGACTTCGTCTGGTCAGCAGTTTAGCATTTCTACAACCAGGTCCGTTCTCCAGGTCAGCATTTTATTAACTTTTCCACCATGGAATAAGAATTTAAATATATAAACAACTTTGTTTCCAGTTACAGGGTTGAATATTAACATTAAACCCAGTAGCTCAGAAAGCACCACAATGTTGCAAGTGAAAATTATGCTCAGGGCAAGGTTTTGACTCTTTCCTCATGAGAATTCCATCTTTCTAACAAAATATTGTGGACGTTTCATAGACAGTTTTTACTATTAGCATCAATAGCTGAGCTACCATCATGGATTACAACAGAACTATGGAATATTCTCTTTAGCTTCTACACATAACTAAGGCCCAGGTTTACAAATACAGATTTTTTAAATGCATCCTTCTACATGTTTAACTGTCAGGCACTATGATCATATCATGCTCTGACAAGTTTTAATGCAGTGGCACAAGAAAAGGGATGTGTAATATTTTTTTTCTTATACTTGTATACAGAACTGCAGCTTCAGATGTGTTTCTGATTCATATTCCATCCAGAAAATTTGTGGAGACTCCACTATAAATGACAACACAGTTTGGCCCAGGTGATTTGCGAAATAGCTATAGAAAAATAATTTTCCATGGCTGTAGGACACCTCATTGTTTCTGACAATGAATGTGTGTCAACAGCTTGTGCTTTCAGCAAACAATACGAGCTAATTTGTAGGATAAATTCATGGATGATGATAGATTAAGAGATGTACATGAGGCCTAAAGGTTTCATCAGCTTCCAGAAAACTGGAGAAATAAGTAAGCTTCTTATTCCAAACTAAGTTGCAACGTGCCCTTCTTTAGAGAAGACAGAATGATAAATGATGCTCATAAGAAAAAGCTTTGAAAGTGGTGTATTGAGCTAGAAAAGGACTGTGCCACACTTGAATCATGGGCTATTCATAAACTCACAGATAACTGACATGTTTGATAGGTAGAGGATTCTTTCTATAGTAATTTGACAATTGATTTATCCAGGTTTACTGTAGTGCCCTGGCTAGAAGGATTTTCCATTGTAATAAATAAAAATGTATGGTCACAATTTTCAAAAGTAGTCACTGTAAAGCTATGTAAGAAAGGGAAAACAGGGTTAGATTTAAAACTAGAGGCATGCTTTCCATGTTGTTATTCTATGTTCAGGTTGATTACAGTCTATCAATTCCTGAAATATTTTGAATCAGATGGTGTTGAATAACTGCATATCAGCTAGTCTCTGACTGATCCCTTACCCTAAAGTTATTTATTATTAAATGTAATTAATTTATTATCAAAATAGATATTCAGGGACTAAAACACTAACAGCTGTACTACTTTTCAATACTTTTGTAGAACAGCTTTTCCACTAGAAATTCATTACCATCTGAGATTTCATGCTCTATTACATGTTGTTTAAGAGTCCCTGATCTAGCTTCATATTGTACTGTTAATCTCTAATTTCCCTCTCTATGGAAATCCTGGTCACAACAGACAGCACTCCGTAATGTCTCCACCTTTCTATTGCTGAGTCAGTGAAGAGAAACCTGATTTAACAAGTTAACATGTTCATACTTCAAAGCATGCTGAAAGATCTCCCCAGTTTTTTCATATTCTGAGTGTCCTTGGACACGTTTGAGTGATCAAGGTGGCAGTAAGTTCTTCTGGTAAGTGTTCTTGAACACGAATCACTCAAGATAAACATACAAGTTAAGATGTTTCATTTTAAAAAATTGTCACAATTGCTTCAAGATTCAACCCATAAAGATCTAAAGCAAATAAATAAGGTATTCCAATCAAGTTACTTACACAGTGTATTTGCATAGAGCATAAATATCAGGGCAATCATTTGATTATTCTGGTTCTGTTGATTGCTCTTCAGATGTCCTGATACAGTAATTAGAACATGCCAGCAATCATCAAGTCTTGAAATGGCTTTATTCAAAATCATTCTTGTCTGCTCTATGTTTAATCTTGTATTCTGCATTTTCTTCAGATTTCAGTATGTACACGTAATGCAACCTTGAATTTCTTACCTTTCCCTTAGTAAATTGTGCTTTGTATCTATATTAAGCAATCAACCAAAGACAAACAAGTCAGCCTCACATAATATTGGTTTGATTTATGTTGGTCATAAAATATCAATCATAATTTTAAAGCAATTTCTTTAAAATAACTTTATAATCACCTTTTAGGAATGATTACTTCACAATGATAGAATAATACATGAAAAGAAAAAAAAAAAACCAAAACCAAAACCTTGCCTATTTGCTTGAAAATGTTAGAAAACTGTGAGGCTTGCTTTGCAATTCTTATGTTTATTTTATCTCATATAAAGGACAGCAGAGTTCAAAAATGCACAAATAGAAAGATAACAAGGGGAACTGAAAAAAACAAGGAACTAATTGAAAAAAATCATTACCTCCTCTCCCCACACTACTTTACACACAAATGAAATAACCTGGAAGACATGCCTAATAGGTGTCCAGCAGAAATAAATTCCTTTCCAAAATTCCCTTGTTGCTATACCCTTGTCCCATTAAAATGTATGGTAAATCCTCTTGAATGATTTTTGTGATGTTTTGAAGAATCACTTAACAAGCTAGAATTTTGCTTCTTTTAGTCTAAGATGCAATCTCCATAAAAAAGACATACAGTGAGACTCACCTGCATTACCTTACCCAAAACAAGATTTAAAATGAGTCTTTAAAAATCTGCCTTATGCCTGAATTTCTCAGTGGTTGTGCTTTCTGTTCTGATCCAGTTTTAAGTGTTCAGAGATGATGATCTCACTTCTGAGCTACAGTCCAGTTAAGGGATAAATAATTTTAACAATGATGTTCCTTGTCCCCTTATACTTCTTTGCTGTATCCATATTTTTCATCTTCTTTTTACATACCTTGTGATATTTGTTAGAATAATAATATCACTATCTATAGCAAGAAAAAAAAAAAAGAAATAATATCTTTTTCTTTTTGAAATCTGTTAGGCATTGTATTTCTTCAGTTTAGCCTAGTCTCCTGTGTGGGAATAGTTAGGTGCTAAAAAGTAAGCAGATTATTACTAAGATCTTTTTTTTACACCATTTAACACCTAACTAGGTGTTAAATCCATAAATTAAGTAATCCTCAACAGGTTTCAGAACTCAATATAATTTAACACTTCAAATTTTACATTTGATTCGTAATAATTCTATCCCACTGCATCCCAAACGCAAACCTGCTGAAAGAATCACCCAGGACAGATTCAAAATTCATAGGAAATAAATGATCCTCTAATGATGAGTTGAGTGTACAAGGAAATCTGCCAAAATTTGTATGCTTAAGAAACTTTTTTTTATAAGTGTAATAACTAATGCACGAATGTCTGTTGCCTTTGGCTCTAGTGGAAGCATCAGTAAGTACAGTGTGAAAGAAAAATAAGAAAAAAGACCATAGCACAATAAAGAGAATATAACAAAAAAGAGAAAGACCCACAGCATATTTATTCATCCTATATATCCACCAGGTGAAAAAGTAAATGTGTTTCAAGCTAGATTTTCTGAAGAAGCTATTTTTATCAGAAGAGAGACAAGTACCTGGCTGAAGTTACTCTATTTACTCACTTTCAGGCACTTCCAGTTCAATTAAGCTAACCTATTTTCTCTTTGTTTGAGTGTCACAGTCAGACTTGGACTAAAATATTTCTTGACTTGTTCCGTGTCTTAGGGCACAGTCAAACCTAAATGTTCCATAACTGATGTTTACTCAGTATTTTGATTAAAATAAATAAATAAATAAATAGTACTGCTTTATTTTCTCAAAACAATGTATATGCATTAGCTAATTAATGATATATGGAGAAGATTAGAAACTTGCTGATGTTTCCACGCATATTCTGTGGCTGCCAGAATAAAAGCATAAAAGCTCCTTTGTGTTAGTGTATTGAGCATGAATACACGAATGTATGATGGTAACAAAACCATGATGGTAACTAGAACATAAAAGCTCTTACAAGCAAGCAAGCAAGCAAGATATATGGAATACTGGTTTTATAGCCATTATCTTATACTGACTTTGTATTAATAGTAGTATTCATGTCACAATTTTTCTGTGAAAGGACAGACTTGAACAGATGCCTTAGGAAGCAAGGAAAATGATGGAAGCAAAACAAGTTTTTCCAGTTTTCCCTGTAGTGCTATGAATTAAAATAGGTCTGTCTGTGGAAAATATTCAGAACGTATCAAAGAAATAATGCCTGAACCTTTTTTTGAATAAGCATGAAGAAGTACTCTTTAGCTTACAAGATACAAGAAATTTGCAGATTGCATATGTGTAATAAACTCCATTATGACATTTTGAATTGCTTAGGTTTTATCTATCTCTTTGTATGCTTCTTAGAGAGACCAGAATTATGAGCCTAAAAAAAGTTGAAGATTCCGTAGCAAGGGTTTGGTTTTTGAGACACACTGAGGCCCCTAATTGGCTGTTGCAAGGGAAAAGAGCAAGCTTAAATTCTGTCTCTTCATTGTCTTTAGTCCAAAGACAGTGTGAGGGTTTTTTTAAGTGGAGAAGAATAAGAAGTCATAGTAATATCTACATTCAAAACCACCAGTATAACCGACCTAACATGATCACAGAGCAACATTTTGAAAAGAACAATACTTACTAAATGATGCATATTTTATATATATATGCTGCTTATGCCCTAATATATTTAGCTCACAAGCAACTGGCAATGACAGCTGGGGATACCAGTGGAAATAATAATTCCCAGTCCTGGTTTATGTGATAGCTTAACTGAGATGTGAAGTAAGAAATGTGCTGTTCATATTTTCTCTTCTATTTGGGTTATACTGCCTCATGATCTCAAATCAAAATGATTTGTGAAGTTGTGATTTAAGTGGGTCCACAAAGAAAAGCAGGAGACTGTAGCCCAAAGATGCTCACATACCAGCAAAAGTTTTTATACTGGTTTGACATCTTGTCCCATAAGGGAGAATGTAAGTAATGACAGGCATTTTGGAGTGCAAGTTCACAATGACTTGTACTCAAGGTTGTATCTCTAAAAATCTAGACATGCTCTAGTCTTACAGGTTTCAATGTTGCCCTAAGAAAATGTAATGATCTTCTATTCCCTAGTCACTGCAAAAGATAGCCTGTCCACTATAGTAATATTTGGTTTCATACCTGTGTTCAGCAGACTTGTACATAAGGTTTAATTTTGCCTTCAGGCAAAAATATCATCACATACTAAAACCAGCATATTACACTTCAGTTTTATACTCTCTGTAGAAAGACAAATATTTCAAATAGAACACATAAGTATACATAAAGAACCCGTTCTTAAAGACAAACAAGATCAGTAGCAACATCTCTCCTGTAGGCAGTGAAGATCAATATTTGCATGAAAGATTTCATTATTTTCTAAATATATATTGAAGAAAATTTTAGATTTTGCAGAGTAAGACATTTGGAGAATAGTTGGAATAGTTGAGCTGGAAGGCACCTCTGGAAATTGTCTTATCCAGCCCCTCCTACTAAAATGGGGTCAGCTTCAGCAGGTTGTTGAGGATCATGTCCAACTGGGTTTTGAATAACTATAATATAAATAATAATGAAGGGTTCATAATCTCACCAGACAACCCGTTCCAGGGTTCCACCACCCTTAAAATAAAATCATTTTTCCATATGCTTAAATGAAATTTCCTGTATTTCAGGTTGTGACTGTTGCCTCTTATCCTTTCACTGGACACCACTGAAAAGAGCCTGACTCTTCTTTATTTATCTCCCAATCTCCAAATATTGCTCACATTGATAAGATCATCCCCTGAGGTTCTTTTTTCCAGGCTGAACTTCAGCTCTCTCAGGTTGTCCTTGTATGATAGATGCTCCCATTCTCTTGTAATCCATGAAGTTGTTTGGTGGCCTTGCTCCAGCATATAAATGTCTCTCCTGTACTAGGTAACAGCACTTCAGATGGTATTTCACCACTGCTGAGTGAAGAAGGATAACCTCCCTTGACTTGCTGGTCATGCTTTTCCTAATGCCACCCAGGATGTTGTTGACCTTTCTTGCCTCAAGGGCACATTGCTGGCTCATTATCATTTTCTGGTCCACCGGGACACCTGGATCACTCTCTATCAAGCTGTTTTCTAGTCAGTTGGCCCCAGTTTGTCCTGGGGAATGGGTTTATTCCTCCCCAGGTGCAGGACTTTTCATTTTTTTGTACTGCATTTCATGAGGCTCAGCTCCAGATGGGCTTTGACTTTCCTAATCCCACCCCTGCATACTTGGACAGCGTCTCACATTCATTCTCAGCCATGTGGTCCTGCTTCCATCTCTTACACAGTTGGGACATTTTATGTGTGAGTTTGGTGAAGCGCTCCTTGCTCATCCATGCATTTGTCCTGTCATTTTTGCTTGAATTCTGGTATGTTAGAATTGCAGTTCTTGATCTTGAGGCAGTAATCCTTGAAAGTCAATGAATATTTATGATTTTCCTTCAGGCATTCAGTAACATATTAATCTGGGCTACACTGTTTCTTCAAGAGAGAGGAAAACAGACTCCTCTGCTAGTGACACCTCATAAGATGGTTCATAAGATACATGTACTTTCCCTCCCATCCGTTAATAGAGTGACAAGAGACCTTACCGATTTCATAAGTGTAAAATAGTTCAGTATCTACATTTTAGATGCCAAAACCAAAGAAAATTGCCAATTAGAAATTACCAAGTAAACCTTCAGTGCAATGGACTAGATGTGTACCTACAATTAACAGGTCAAATTATTTTTCTGTACCTGCTTCAGTAAAAAAATAAGCCTGATTGAAATGAGAAAAGATGCTCACACCAATTATGATGTAGGTAAAGGGTGCAAACAGCTGGATGACCAGGCCCAAAGAATTGTGGTGAATGAAATCTAGTTGGTAGCCAGTCACAAGTGGTGTTCCCCAGGACTCAGTGTTGGGGCCACTTCTGCTTAATATATTTATATTTATTTGGACAAGGGGTTTGGGTGCACCCTCAGTAAGTTTGCAGACAACACCAGGTAGATTGGATATTAAAAAAAATTTCTTCACTGAAAGGGTTACAATGCTTAATAAGCATTGCAACAAACTGCCAAGGGAAATGGTTGAATCACCATCCCTGGAGGTATTTAAAAGATGTGCAGATGTGGTGCTTAGGGACACGGTTTAGTGGTAGACTTGGCAGTGTTAGGATTCCAGTTGGACGTGATGATCTTACTGGTCTTTTCCAACCTAAATAATTCTGTGATTAGTAATGGTGGATTGTCAAACAGGTCTGAGTGTGAGTTTCCAATATATTTGGTGATATTCTGCTGCTATCTTCACTGAGAGTTATGTATCAATATCTCCTTAGTAAGGTTGTTCTCAGCAAGTCCAGAGAATTAAATGACTTTGTTACCATTTCAAAGTGCTGATCAGTATATTTTTTGTGTGAAAGAAAACCTATATCCTTCCATGAAATAAAGCCATTTACCTATAGTCACTAAATAACAGTTGCTATAGCCTTCGATAAACTTTGGATGGCAAGGACTCAGCAGTATCTATGATCTACATTTTTCCAGTTAAATTTTTGCTTACTCTATACAGAATGGTAGAAGTAAGGACTACTGAACACTAATACTGCAGAAGTCTATATGAAGCCTTTTATGAAGGTTTCCAAGATCTAAAACTTATTAAATTAGTTAAATAATCTTATTCTAAAAAGATCTATTATAAATTCTAGGATAGAAATTTAACAGCAGGCTTCTTCCCTGATACGTTAACATTTTCCTGCAACACAGAACAATTGAGATTTATTTTACTCCAGTGTCTGCAAGCACAGGAAACTAGATTCAGTAATTCAAGAGATCTTTCCCACTCCAGTGTTTCTCTTTCAACTGGAACTTGGAAGTACAGGATTTTCTTTTAAAAAGCTATCAAATGGCAGTGAAGCTTAAAAGGATGTAATAGGTCAAATGTGTCATTTGTCTATTTGTATGGTATTGGTCTTTTCAATATTCTCCTTTGCATTTTGTTCAGTGCAGTTTTAAATATCTCAAGTGTCAGAGGTTCCATCACCTCTCTTAAAAGATCAGCTTGCAGGAAAATAGCTCTTATGGTAGGAAGCCTTTCTGTCTACATTCATGCTTTCTATCAGTACAGTAGTCACTGCCAACCCCTGTCTAAGTTGGGGAATTATTCAGAATAAAAGCAACCCTCTGCTGAACATTAGTAATAGCGAGACACAAAAAAACTAGTCATACAGCAGTGATAGTCTCAAGCAAGGTGTCTGATCTTCAGAAAACTTAGAAGTTCTCTAGACTTACCTGAACTAAACATTTTTACTGACTGTGGGGGACTGACCACAGTGACCTAACTGATCTATTTTATTCTTAACACATTTGTGTAATGTCAGAAGGACTAACTCCAACATTTAGAATGGTTTGTGTTCTTGATTGGTGCCAGTACCTTATATGTCTTTGTCTGACCAATCCTGCATTTCTGAGCCATCATGAATTGGCACCTCTCCTGCTGGTTGATCTCTCAGTCACATCCTAGTCTGAAACCATATGCTTATTCACTCACAGGTGTCACTTCTCCATATGCTCTGTTCCCCGCACTCCTATATGGTTTTCCAATCTGCTTTGGCTTTTGCACAGTGAATATTAACAAGGCCCCAAAGACATCACTCAGTTGCAAGTTCTAAGTGCGTATTTTCACCTGCTGTGGAAAAGCTATCCTGAAATGTTATGTCAGCGGTGCTCTTTCCATTCTCTTTCAAAACTCACTGAAACAGCTTCTTCCGTGGGTGTGTAGTCATTTTACTATGGGAATGCTGTGACTTCCCACGTAGAAGATGCTGAATTACTCTGAATTGTAATTACTACCAATGTCCAAACTACTGTGAAAATAGAGATAGTAAATTTAAAGAGAAAGACATCCAAATGGTGTTGAATATTGCCCTGAACTTTATAACTGCCCACACCATTTCTAATTAAGGTAGAAGTGAAAGCTTCCTGCCTTTCAAAACATGGATGCTTTCAAACTATTTCTTTAAAAATCTCTTCTATTAGTATCAGAGCAACTTCCTTATTTATGCCTATCTTTCTTTCCTTTACTATTCTCATATCTTATAATTTTAAATTTATTTAAATCTACTTCTTCTAATGCCTATATAATTATATAGAAGACAGCTACAGTTCTTCAAGTGTTTGACACTTCACCAATTTAGGTCTCCCACTCTCTTTTGAGTCATATATAAAAAATATGATCACAATTTAAATATATGGAGAAACAGAGATGCTGAAAAATCACTTAACTTATCCAGACCCAGTTCAGAATAATATTGACAATATGTCTAAATCATACAGAGGTGTTCTGGGATACACATTCCTCTCAAGTAAGTGAGATCCACAAATGGAAACAATATACTCCTATCTATTATGCTTCTGGGATTTGAGCTAGTATTTCTATATGGCTTTGCAATGTTTTGTGTCCACACCTTTGTTAGGCATCTGTAATACTGCTCTGCACTGTAGCAGAGTAGCTGGGCCCTCAGATAGGCCCTTAAGCATATTTCTTTTTTCTAGGTTCTACTGGTGACGTCAGGGACCGAATGCCATTGTAAAAAGAGGTTTTTAGATAAGTAGCTACTACTTCTCTTTTACAATAAGCCAATTAAAAGCATTTTTCACTTACATTTCAATGGATTTGGGTATAATGTACTGTGTTGATACCTTTACTATATCAAATTTTACTTTTTTTTTTTTGTTTTCTCCTTCAGTCATCTTTTCCTTACAGAAAATTACTTTTTAAACAACTTTGCTATAGAATAATATTACTCAGAACTGACTGAAGACCTGCTAAAGGCACTTCGCTGAAAGCAAAATTAATTTGCAGCAATATAGAAACATAGTCTATCAGTAAAGGGATAAATATGCTTCATACTGCATATTTTTTGTCAGCACAGTCTTCATAATATCATACAATTATATATGGCTGTGGAGGTATTGCAGTGTAGAGTTTTTAAGTGCTGCTACCCTTCCCTTATAGTATTATATTCTTCATTTCATAGCAAGAGAATGATAAATTTCAGAAATGATTTTGTGTGAACTTGAAAAATCAATGTAATAAAGGTGAGAGCATACACATACAAAAAGCAATAAAGTTACTAAGGACTTTATGGAAAATATATGGCTCAAATAATACTTAAACTAATTAGAAGGCTGAAGGTTAGCACAAACAAAGGGTGAGATTCAGCTTCAGGTTAAGACACACATATAATCTAAAATTTCTTTTTGTAACTATGTGTAAACTAAATTTCTAAGCTTATGCTAGAGTCATCAGAAATGTAGGACTTAGTTCATAGGTGGCTGATGCCATTTCAAATGACTGGGCTTCCAGCAATTCTAGAAAGGTGAGTGACTGGAAGTTCAGCTGGTGCAGAAAATCAGTGTGTTCTACAATATATAGGTTTGCCTGGAACCAGTATAGTATCTTCCTGTTCTACAGTAAGAGCTTAAGCAAGTGACCTGCTTTTTACAATTGGAAGAAAAAATATTTCCCACTTCGAAGGACTTATTCCTTTCTGGAATTTTGAAATGTGTGCAAAAGAAAATAAGAATTAAAATCTCCCAAGGCCAAGATAGATTTCCATATTCATATCCATTTAGAAAAAAAAGTGAATTAATTATTCATTACACCACACATTTCAACCAGAAGGTAAAAGTCAAGGTGCTACTTATTAACATCAAACAACCATCTATGACATGTAAATAGAAGGCAATAAGGAAGGACTACTATTTATACCCTTACCTGATGTTTCTTTTATTGAAGGTGACTTCACATTGTTGTATTTTCCTTTATGAGATTAGAAAACACTTTAACAAGTGTTCTTTTTTTTATGAAATGCAAATAAAAAGAAATTGTGTAATGCTATTGTCTTCCTTATCAATCGAGAAATAACTGTTTAATATTTTTCTGTAAAGATGAGAGGCTCACTTAGAATCTTGTCTTGGTCACGTTTACGTGTTCTCTTTATTTAAGTCTCTCCTTTATTTTTATTTTTATTTTTATTTTTATTTTTATTTTTATTTTTATTTTTATTTTTATTTTTATTTTTATTTTTATTTTAATAGGACTTACCACACCTAGTCAAAATTATTACTTCTGTAGTATGCCAGTCTTCCACAGTTCGAAATAGTAATGCTTCTTAGGAAAGCACAAAAGACCTTGCAATGGGCAGACGATCAACTTCCCTAGTGAAATCTTTGCCAAATCTCTGATTTAAGACATGTCCTGCTTATGAGATTTTTGTTTTCCTTGCAATTCTGTTCTTCATTTCTTTCTAATTATAACTCTTCTTATCTATATACATATATACATATTAACTTGCTCGATACAGTACACATCTTGGCTTTGACATTAATTCATAATTCATGTCATTGCCTAATTCTGTAGCATGTGAAAAATACACTTCATTTCAGCAGGTTGGGACAGTCCTCCTTTACATACCATTTCAGGTATTGCATTCTTTCATTTAAGATAGGAATAGTAGAAACTAGTAATCTACCATATATTATTTTGTGGTTTTCTCATAATAAAGAAGTAAGCAGACCTTTCTCTGCAGCCCTACTGTATACTGAATTGCTAACTGAATTGGGGAATTCATCATCTCTGATTTTATCCACTATGTTGAGATATTTACACTACACTTCAGGAGCTATCAGACTCTATAACAAAATTACTCAAAAATTACTTGAAACTGGATGGCTTCTACTAGTATTGAGTGACAGCAGCCACAGGACTTCCCAAATCCTGAACATCATAAACCAATATTAACTGCCAGAGACAAAACTGGAATGACAGTAGTGGGAGTTGTCACAGAGACAAACTGGCCAATTCTGTGAGCAAAAATTAAATGGGAATCAAAATGGTTTATTAGTGTATTAACAATGCATATCAAACTGGAAATCAGTGAGCTGTACATTTTGGATATGTATTGGTTAACACTGTAGATGAAGAACAATACTGAATGCTCACGAAATGTTAACACTAAAACTACTAAAACAGCCTTCTGATACTAATCCCAAAGCTCTAACCACACACACACAAAGATGTGCATAGTCAAATATACACCCCACCACCACAGGACATATGGGTCACAAGCATATACAACTTTTTCTGATAGCATCGGTTCCCCTATTTATTCACCCCATCCACAATATCTTAACAAATCATGTCATCAAGGTATGTCACACAGGGTAAGGCCACACAATCACTCCCACAGGAATGGTTCCTTGTTTATATCAAGATTAAATGTGTACCTGTCCAAAGGTATAAATATAGAAATAAAACCAACCAAACCAAACCAACTCAACAAACAACTCCCACCCCCACCCCACCACCCCCACCCCCCAAAAAAAGAAAGGTGAATCCATACATGCCATGTGGGTCCAACTGTTAAAATGTAATAGTTTGTCGATAATGTCTTTTTCTCTGGCTCATCTTCACACACATCTTAAAAAAAGAAATATATTTTCTCAGTAAGGATTGTTCCTATAAAACCTCCAACACTGAGAGAGGATAACAAACACCACAGGAATACCAAGCTTGTAAAAAGAGATGCAAAGACAAGAGTAAGTGGTAAAGGGGTGAGTTATTTCAGATGAAATGACCACCCTCACAAAGAATAATATCCAGATGCCATCAGCCATTCAAAGAGAGGAAAGGAGGGGGAGAGGGGAAGGAAACAGAGAGAAAAAATGGTGTGTAGCTGTAGGTGATGAGCTCTCAGGCTGTTAGGGGATTAAGCCAGGCAGGGATTGGTTGTGATAAAATAAACCACAAAATGTAAATCTGATTTCCAAATCTGCCTTAAATGGAATTAGATCAGAAGATTTTGTGTTTTCCTGTAAATAAATACAGCCACTGAGTGGAATACTGTTTTCTCAAGGTTTATATTGATCGCACTTCCAAGCCTGCCTCACAGTTGCCCTTATCTCCTAATCTAAGATAGGAAACAACTGACTATATCTCTGGCTTTAAAAGTCCCTGAGCCACAGATGGCCAAAGAGAAGAATACTCTGGGGCAGCAAGACTATACACTTGCTCTGTTTCTGTGCACCTCTTTCAGATTTCGTATTAGCAACTGTCAGAAAAAGCAGGCCAGCACAGAGGAACTTTTGATCTAACTGTGTACCCTTGGGCTTACTCTTTTTATGTTCCTTTTGATGGTCTCTTTTTTTTCCTCTCCTTTTCACAGCCATCTCATTATAATCATAGTAGCTTACACTTTTCTGTCCAGGAACTTAACTCCAACTTATGATTTTGGTGACTTTTTCCTCATTAGAACAGCACCTTTAATTCCTCATCCTTACAGTTCTTGTTTTTATTCTTGAAACTCCATGCCTAACCTTTTCCACGATATGGACTTTTTCAGAGGTGAGACATGTGACAATACCAAATACCACTGTCACAGAGGTCAATTAACAACACAAGAAAAAATAGTAACGTCTCATGAGTCAATGAAGAATTAACCTTCTATCACTGAGATAAGCCACTAAGGTGTAGACCTGGATGAAAATCATCAAAATTACAATGTTTTGATTTGTGTAAGATTTGTAGTTAAGATACAACTCCAGAAAGCTAAGTGGTTAGAAAATTTTGAGGCATTGTATTCCAGCATCTGAACTGAAACGTGATTTCATAAGAACATAAGATAAGAGTTGCAGCGGGAAGAACTTTGACGAACCCAATGAGAAAGAGGTTTATTTGTCCTACACAGCCCCGGGTTCTGCCTTGGGCACCATCTACTGGCACTTTCTGTATTAACTCCTTACAAGCATCTCTACTGAAAGAGGTTTAGCCCTGTTCACCGGATGTCTTAAGAACCGACTGAGCAATTCATTTCAGCCGTAGCTGACAAAGCATCAAAGGGGCAGATTAGATTCTATCTGACATAGACAGATAGACATGGTACCAGAGCCCTAAAAATATCTCTGGAAATCTTATATGTATGTTATGATTCTACAGCACCTTGCTCAGCACTGTAGCTAAAAGTCCAACACACTGTTTTGGGGAACCCGAAAGGAATTTACACCTTCCTCTCAAGGGCTTTGTCTGCTGTCCTCATACAAGAATATATGAATACTTCTGAGGAGCAGAATTTTAAAGTAAAAACTGTTGGAGAACAGGATTTTAAGAAACATGAGAATCATACTCAAAGATATCTTATTGGCTTCCACAGAAAACAGAGCAGAAAAGTACAATTGCACATGGATCAATACTGAGTATATCATAAGGTCTTGGTTTTAATTATATGTTTTAGAAAAAAAATATTTCACAATTGGAAGTTTAAAATCATTTTAAACATCAAAGAGATTAAAGTTGTAATAAGTGCCCAAAGATTTATGAAATTAGGTATTTTTCCTTGGTATAGAGGTTTGGTTTTGTTTTGGGGTTGTTTTTTTGTGTTTTTTTTTTCTTTGTTTCTTTCTTTCTTTTGTTGTTTTTTGGGTTTTTTTAAGTTCTAGCTATAGAAAGAAAGATAAAAATATGTTTCTGGAAATAGGAAACTTTTAGGGCATTTAATTCTCAATGTTCACAGTGCATTAGAACTGTGTTATTTCTAACAGAACTGCCTGTAGTTGACAGACATTAAGAAAACAATGCAAATTTTAATGGTGTACTAACAATTGAATTTATTGCAAAGTATTATTGGATTTCTCTCAGATTACTGGGAACTTAATTTAAGTAAAATGCCATAGCAAGTAGGGAAAATGCATCCCTTCTGACTGGAACTGTGTTTGAATTCTGTCTTAAGAAAAATCACATTGCCAATGTATCTGTCCAAATGGTCTTGTCTTTGTTTTAAATGGACCATTCCTTTTATCAGGAAGGGAATATGAAGGGTATAACATATTGTGTGGCTTTGTAGTCCTGGTAAGTCAAGGACATGTGATTTATATCTCTTTTTCCTAGCAGTACTGTCCCAAAAAAGTTGAACTGCATGTGAGAAACCAGACATGTATGAAAAGCAGATGGCTAAGTTTCCACAAATTTAAGGCTGGCTGTTAGGAAAAAAGTCACACTGAGAAAGTTGATCCCTTATTTCCCTAAAAGCTCTTCCCTTTATTTGTCAAGGTGGTGCACAGTCATATGTCCCATCCCACTGCGCTTTTTCATAGTGTATGCAGGAATAACAGTGATTAAAATGTATTTCACGTTTGTATTAATTTGTATGTGTTTCCTTTTTTTTCTGTCATGAAGACCTACACTTAGTTGCCACTGTATTAGGTCATTGTAATATAATATATACAGACCATAGTAGTTGTTTTGAAATTTCAGTGTCCTCAACAAATGAACTGTTTTATTAGGTGGATAAATCACATGCCATAGACTCTAATTCTCCTCTTCCTGATTGTACTGATTTAATTAAAATTCGTTATTAAAGTGGCTGTAATCCAATATGTATCACCAATCTCCTTAGTTAATCAAGGCAAATACAAACTTTTTGGACTGTACTTTGTGGGGATTCCAGACTTACAGTCTCTTTGTCTGAACTTATCCTTTAGGAGAAGATGACTAAAATGATTTTCTAATCAGATTTGTAACTCAAAGAATGTAAATTGCACATCATATTGCCACAGCAGTGAACATCAGGAGGAGTTGCTGAGGAAGGACAGAAATAAAACCTTTAAAAAGAAACAACACAAAACCCCACCCAGTATGCTAAAATGTTTGATTAATTAGTGTGACCTGTTTTGTATTCCATATGTCAAAGAAGAAAAATGAATGTGTACACTAGAGACATTTACTGTGCTCTTGTTCACCAATCAAAGTATCTGAAACAAAATAAGTCATACATTAGGGTATTCAGGCAAGGAGTTTGAAATGTAACAGATGACAAGTCATTGGGCTAGTGCTCTGCATTTCAAAACTTTTGTGAGAAACTGGAAACTTAAATTTCTTCCTAATGAACTTCCTAATAATTGTACTAGCTTAAAACTCATCCAATACCAAGTTGTTAACAATACTATCTAACCCATGAGTCACAAGCTGCTTTATTGAAAAAATAATGGAATTTAGTTCTCAATACAACCTACTGAAAGGTTAAGTTCAGAGGTTAATGAGTTAGAATGATCTCCTTGCATTTCTTCAGGTACAATAGTCCATATATGTTTTGGGTTCATATAGGATCAGTGCGAGCAAGAGACCCCTGCCATTCACATAACAAAACATCTTTAAAGAAGGAAACTAATATAAGTAAAACTCTTGACAGTTGGGAAAGGAAGCTGTTAGATTACAACTTAGATAGGTACCATTAATATTAATATTTGCATATTTTTATGTGTTTTATGTTATTAAAACCATGTTTCAGTAGACACAACTAAACTTAGTCTTTTTTTTCAGATATCTTACTATGATACTGACAGCAAATAAATATAATTATCTTTAATACTTTTTTGTTACTAAGCACTGGATTCCAAAGTAAAATTTCATTTTTGGTTTAAAACCTCAGAGATAACTGCATATTGACAGCCTCCTTGGAAATTAAAGCATTGAAAGTACACGGAAGTGAATCTCTTGAGTAAATCTCCTGATTTCTTTACTTAAACTAATCAAAGGCACTTTTCAATTTTACCACCTCTGACTGTATGACTGCTATTTCTCATATTCTAATAGAAATTGTAACTGAAGGAGAAAATGACCTACGCATTTCCAAACAGAATACAGTATATATCAGACATTATAAACTAAAAGGCCATAAATACATTTAGACATTAGGTCCAATAGTCTTTCCATACACTGCTAAATAGAAGAAGTTATTGGGTAGTAAATACTTACATCAGTGAACAAAGATGACTGTTCTTCTGGTTGGATATACCAGCAATGAGAAGCTCCAAATTCTGAATGGAGACCTGAAGCATAGAAAAATTTTGAGGTAGTCAGTTCAAATGGCGAGAACCTTAACTAAAGGGAGAAGAGGTGCATTGTGCTGTACCACACTGAATGTTATACCACTGCATTTTATATATCCTACATGAAGGACTGTGTTGACTTTTTTTCTACCCTAGAGGAATTCATCAAGTGTATCTGTAGCAACAGATGGTTAAAAAGGAATGCATCTTTCTATTTTAGTGCAGTTAAATAAAAAAATAATTTAAAAAACCCAAACAAACAACAAAACCAGACAAAACCAACTAAACACCCACCCACCCATCCCCCCAAAAAACACCATAATTTGGGAAGTTATTAAAAACCATCTTTATGTCATAAAAATTACACATTTTTACACATCATTTTCAGTTTTTTTCTTCTAACTCTCTGAACCTGACCTTGTATAGACTACAACAGACTGGAAGGGAGTGCATGCTGTTCACCCAGTTTCTAAATGGAAGATCAAGTCCTAAATATTAGAGAAATAGAATAATGCCTCTCTGATTGATGGTATCACCTTTCTTAAAATCAGATTATTAGGCTACTGGGAATTTATAGACCTCCCATTTCTAGAATGGGTGTGAGCAGCTGCTCTGTAATCTCAAACCACCCTTAATCCACATGGAAGTTTTACTGCTGTTGCCTTAAATTTTTCTGGATCTTTTGCTTAAGATACCAAATGTTAAACAAAGGATAAAATATGTTTTTGATTAAACATCTCTAAAAAGAACAAAAAGGTATTTCATAGCTCCTGCTGTAGCAGAATAAATCTATAGAGGAATCCCCAATTATATTTTAGAAAGCTAAACAAGAAGTTCTCTTAAAAATCCATGCTACAGAGACACGTACAAGTGCACCTAATACAATCCTAACACAGAAGCAGCTCTCTGAATCATGCTTAACAGCTGTGAAACATACTGCAATTGAATAAATCTGAGAATTAATTGAAAAATACGGCAAGAGAAGATAATGCATCACAAGCTATATTTTCTTCATTTACTCTGACAAGTGAAGTCTAGTATTAATAATTCATGATAACTTATACTGAGCTAGTAGCTAATGTGGAACATATATTGTAATGACAATAATAAAGTAGGAAAATTTTGTAACTGTTTTCCAGCGGTTGTTCTGCAGCTGGGTGATGCCCCTAGCCCTGGGGCAGTATGCTTCATAACATAAAGGAGTCTATAAAGAATATTTGATATTGTATCTTCTACTATGTATTTTTCTGAAGATATATACTAACTCTTTAAATGTCATAGAAGATAGAGCATTTCTGCTGTGTGCATTGATGGGAATAATTTTTTTCCTTATCTCAAATAGTTAAGGTATTCACACTGAGATCTAGAGTTGATCAAAAATGAACTACTTACTTATTTTTTCCTTTAGTTTCAAATTTGTACTGGTCTTGGGGTAGAAATTTTTTAAGATTTTAATGGTGCCATTTTTACAGATATGAGAAGCTATGTTTTTCTTGCTGTAACGTAAAGGCACCACTCAGACGAAGTTATAGACAAACTATGGTAGAATAGGGAAATAAATTATGATTTTATTTTCTCCTTGCAGCTTGGAATTTGTTTAATAAGATTTTCCATAAAAGCATTTACTATGTGCATAATGATAAAAACTTTAAAATCCTTACAGTGTTTTTTTTCTTTGAATATAAAAAATGGGTCTTAAAAAGATGTAGCTTTTTTCAAAGTAATGTTGTTAGATGCTCTTTTATTCAGCTCATCTGTGCTATTATGTCAATGAGCATTATGTCTGCAGTGCTCTGCCCTGGAATAATCATAATTAGTGAGATTAAAATGGAAACAAATTGTTGTTAGCAGTAATTTTAGAACATGTAAAAGGTCAGGAGAAATGCTGGGAGAACTTTACTCTCCACCAGTGTGCAAAATACACTGGATCATTACAGAGGGAAAAAAATAAGCATTTATCAGAAGCATTATGTTTGTATTTTAAATCTGTAAAAAGGCTGTAGTTAATATATGTGTCCTTAATGAACATTATTAAGGTTTTTTATTATATTATACTCTATTATACTCTTCAAGATTATTATAATACCCTCTGCCACTTACAGTACCTGTAAAAGATAAAGTAAGGATTTATTTTAATTACCTAATGCTTTCTCATGTTTTCCTATTTTTAAGTACCTTCTGGGAAAAGTGCAGTAATGATAGAATTATATTTTTGCATCATTTAATCTTATATTTTATTTTAAAAAAATTCTTTCATTTTCTTTTCCAAAATGAAGAATCTTCATAAGTTTAAACTAACCTGAATGTAGTAAATTCAGCACATGCAGATGCTTATAGGGAGTTATGGTTTTTTTGGGGTGGGATATTTTGTTTGGTTTTGGGTTTTCTGAGTTGTGGGTTTGGGTTTGGGTTTTTCTTTTGTTTGTTTGGGGTTTTTTTCCAAAAATTGTGAATAAAACATTCTCCGATCAGTTATACACTTACTTTGTTATGCTAGTGATCATGGTTGAATTCGCAAATTACATAGCTCCACATTCAACTGGTAAATGGCATTTGAAAACCAGTTACAAGAGTGTGCTATAGCTTTCCAATAGTGATTTGCTCATTAGTACTATTTGTTGGTACTTCAGCAGCCACTGACCTAAAAAAAAAAAAGAAAAGTGTTTGTATTCTCTAATTTAGAGATCACAAAACTGGTTTGTCTGAGCTCCTAGAGTAGACTCGCACTTGTACCTGAGCTTCCCTCAGTAAAAAGCATCTTAAAATTGTAACCTGTTGGTGGCTAGCATCCCTGAGCACAAAATTCATGAAAGGATTATAGTTCAATAAACAGTCAGTGTTGGGCAATAGCCCTTTCATATCTTAAAGTAAGCAGTCATCTAAGTAGAGCTCACATCTCTGATCAAAGTAGATGTGAAGCTGTTCACAAATAAAATATCAGAATAAATGGATCTCACACTAAAAAGAAAGTTCTGCTGCAGGGGCAAAGTCTCACCTAAAGCGAAAAACAAAGTGATTCCAAGTGTCATTTATGGGGATCAAAATCATAGATTATAGCAAATGACTTCTCTACAACTGAACGTGCCCAAATTAAAAAAGAAAAAGTAGGAATCCTTTCTCAAACAAACGTATGTTTTCACTCTGACTCCTGACAGACTGGTATCCAGACCACCAGAACCAACATGTTGGTACACTCCTTTCAAGTGGAGCACATATCATCTGTGGATGAATCCATCATGGTGATGGAACCACATTTGCAGTTCTAATCTCAAGAATAACGTTCCATAAATAGGGATTTTCAGTGGGAACAGATCTCAAAAAGCTTCCCTATGAAACTTTAAAATGCTGCTTACATTTACACCAGTGCTCACTGTTCCAAGTTAAGCCCTCATAGTTACATTCTATCAAAACAAGACTGAAGAATAAATCTGCTTAATACAATCAAAAGTTCACTATCAAACTTCTGACTATTCCAGAAAATAAATAAATAAATAAATAAA
This sequence comes from Rhynochetos jubatus, assembly GCA_027574665.1. Lineage (NCBI taxonomy): Eukaryota > Metazoa > Chordata > Aves > Eurypygiformes > Rhynochetidae > Rhynochetos > Rhynochetos jubatus. The sequence goes on from CM050648.1 coordinate 127,954,036, forward strand.
CAAATAAATAAACCCAACCAAAACCCAACCACCAAATAACTCTGATTCTTTAATGCTGTCATGTAACAAGCTGCGGATTCTTGCAAACATCGCCTTGGAAAACTATCAAATACAAGTCCCTCTGATCAGTTCAGTACATGAAGGGAAAGGCAAAAAAGCAGAAACCTTTAAAAATCTGACCCATTTTATAACTGAGTTCACAATAAAAGTCAGCTAGAGAGGAAATGAGTTGTTACGTGATTCCAGCTTTATGTGAAAACGTAGATAAGTTGCTGATTGCATCAGTAGTTGTATTTGTCATTTAAATGAGAAATTAGAAACCAAACAATAATTAGGCTATTATTGAATATATTATCTCTATTTTATATAATCACAGAGAAATTCACTTCAAATTAACTCTTGAATGCCACTTAATGCCTTTCATAAATCTGAACATTTTCTTCTCAAAGAACATAGGAAAGTTTCTCTGCTTTCACATTTTCATTCAGACGATCTTTGCATGAACAGAGACGCCTCATGTTTTAGAGGTCACCTGCTCCCGCTGTTTGTTCTGCCCCTGAAGTCATAATCCTCTGTCTGTGACATCACAATTAGTTTCTGCAGAGCTGATTATAGCCACAAACAAAGGATTATTACTTCAGGTGAGGGATAAGCAGCAGGAACAGATGAGCTCCTGAGGAAAATGTTCCCTGCTCATGACTGTATCCTTAGAAACAATGCAGAAATTAAAAGTTGTGCTTGGTTCAAAACAAAACTTTTTTGTATGAGATGGTAGTATTTGTTAGCAATTAGCTATTAGTCACATGCATATAATTATTTTCAAGACAAGGGCTGCTTGATAAAAACAGAAATGGAAAAATTTCAACATATAATACCAAGGTTTTCAGAACTACATTTAATTTAGATTTACAAGAGTCAGCTTTTCTCATTATGTATGACCCATACCATACAATAGATAAGCAGTGCACTTCACAATATCAGTAAATATACATTCCCTGCACCAAAGCCTTTACAATCTAGGATCAATGACAATAAGCAGAATTGTATACAGGGCTAAAGTACAAGATGTCTGGGCAGAAAAGAACAAATTATAATATAATTTTGTGGGAGGCTAATGTATATATCTTGAAACTAAAAAATGTAGATTTAAGCATGAATTAATATCTGCTCACTGTTTAAGAAAAGGGGTTTTTTATTACCTCTCAGCTTAAACCCACTGAGAGAAGGAGTATTTTCCATCTAATGGTGACAGCAAGGGGCTTTGGGATTTTACCATTTGCTTGCTGAATTACTTTAAATAAGTCACTCCGTGCATCCAGATCTCATTAACTTCTCTGTAAAATGCAGCATTGTAGCCATTACAATAATAGTGACTTTTTAGTCCTTCACATGGGTGCATGTTCAAAATGTCAGAAATATCTATATCTATCTGTCTTTCTGTCTGTCTGTCTCTCTCTCTCTTATCTGTCTTCACTCTCTCTATATAAATATGTTCATGTAGGCTTTCAGCCAAATTCTCACCTACTGTAAGTTATAGCCCTGAGAACCAGTGTTCCTACTAAAGTCAAAGACAGTATGAATTTCTCAAATTTTACACATCAAGAATTTACAGTTACATTGTAACTCTTTTGGGTTTGGGCCAAGAAATACATTTCAAAGATATCAGAAATTATACTATGTAATAAATTATTTTTTAAAAAATACTGTTGTTCAGGCAAAGAGAAAGAAAAATCCCCTTTAGTGAGATTGAAAATGAAAAGCTTTTTAAAGCTGAAGATTTCAGCATCTTGATACTGTACTTTGAAACCTGCAGAAGCCTTCATTTTGACTCTGCAGAAAAATAATATCTTCACTCAAAATCTTTCCAGGTATTAATATTTCATAAGTTATAATTAATCTTTTTAAATCTTACCTTGATGAAAGAAGCCAAGCAGCTAAGATTAAGTCCTTAGTCTCAAAAATTTCCACTTGCCCAGAGGATATTCCACCGGGCTCAGTACTCAGACCCCTATTGATTTTAATTTATATAAATGATCTGTTGCCTCTCACACTACTGTAGGGGTACCATGCACACAGACAAATTATAGACAAGCTAGTAGTAATAAATTACCAGGCAGACTTTTTCCACACAGGCTGCTGCTAACACTGATTGAATTATTTCTTCAAGAAGTTAAAATTCAGGTTTAACTTCAAGTATTGTCCAGGCTGTGACCAGATGGCTAAGGGAAGTAATACCTATTAGGGCTTCATTTGACTATGAATCATATACTTAAAGTCAATAGGGAGAAGTAAATAAATAGAATAGTAAAATCAATAATAACCAAGTACCTAATCTAAATGGAACTATCTCAGAAGACATGAAAAGGTCTGAGGTCAGTGGTAAGGTGCAATATGCTGAAGTAAGTAGAAACTAAATATATTTTTTTGGCTGCTTCTGACAGAAATATGACATCTTCATTTCTCCCTGACAGAAGACCTATGCAGTTAAGTATTTCCTGTTTCCTTAAAAACATAGGTGGCATGCAATTTTTATTCAATTTTGTGTCACAAGAATGAAATTTAACTTGAGCAGTTATTTTATTTCTCAATGGATCTGGTAGCTAGATCTGCAAGAGTTCTCGGTGAGATTGATTGAGGACTGGTTTATAAATGGGGCTAACCACTTTTACGGAGAGCTTAAAAATATGTTTTTAAATTCTCGTGCTCTGCTATTGCACGTAACAGTGGTAGTTTCATGTTTAACTGCTCTAAATTCTATTATGGAGTGTTTTGAAGTGCATGAGAAACTATGATTTATGGTGGCACACAAGAAAGATGACTTCTGAATAATCTCACACAGGCCTGTTATCCCCTCCAGCTATGTGCCCCCATAGACCAGCATAGGAGACATTTAATTGTGCCACTATCTACTGTACCATTTGAACTACTATTTGAGGCTTGGTTAGAGGCCAGCATACCTGGGATTAAACAACACTGTTCAATCAGTTGGCTCAGCTGAAAACCTATCGAGAGGAAGCCTGTGAGGAGTTGCAAACAAGGAGCTAGTAAGAAACTTCTTAAGAAGCAAAGGGAAAGCTTCTTTGCAAATTCCACTAACCATCTTAGTAGGTATAAGAAGATGGCTGAGAAGGCTGAAAGTTGGTTAATGTTCACTAAATGAAATCCTTTACAGAGACAAGAGAAGGGAAAATTCACAAGAGCTTATGGACTAAGGAGCCCTGGATAAGATAATTAATAAACAAATCCAGATTCCAAGCTAGGAAAGACTATTTTGAAGTTCTAACACTTTTATGTTTGGAAGATACTGAAAGGCAAAGCACATAGAGAACCTTGAAGGCAAGGTCCTGGGGTGCCTGCATACTTTCATTAGTGCCTCCTGCATACAAATACTTACTGACAGACACAAATGGCAGATACTACAGGAAAAAATGGCTCAACTCAATCTAAGAAAAAACAGCGGTGTTCCCCTATATGTAGACCTCTTGTTGGAGATGCAGGTGTTCCAACTTGTGTAACCTTGCCAGTCCCTACTATCTGATAATGCTCACAGTGGTGAGAAGATCCTCTTACAGGGTCACCTATGCACACCCCAGGAGTGGATATTCCTCTTGTTGCAACGCACACTGTCAGTTCATGTGCTGGACACTGGCTGCTCATCCTACAGGGAGGACATCCTTTATGGCCAAGGCAGGGTTATGATTTTGTGGAAAGACTTCTGGCAGTGTCAAACCAGTTTTGACTGCTGCTGTTTCCACCTTCCTATTCCAAAGTATCTTCCCACTGTTACAAATGTTAGTTCTTCTTTTATACTTAATTTCAATTTATACTTCAGCTTACAATTCTTTCTCATCAAAGGCTTTTGACAGTACTTTGGTTACTGTTTTATCAGGCTGGTGGCCATCTTAAGTGAATTTCACTATTGCTGATTTCCTCACAGCATTATCTGTGCTGTTATTAGTTTTGGCTAAAACCCTCTCACTCACACGGAAGTAGATAAGGTAGTTTGTTCACACTAAGAGTTCACACACACTCTTACCCTATTATCTATTGTTATCCATGCCATGTCACCAAGAGGACTCCACTTAGACTCCCCCACAGTAGTAACTTCCCTGAGTATTGCCGAACACTCTGTTCTACACAAGTATAGCTCTCATTGTTTCCCACTGGCAATGGTATTTGTCCCTTACAGCATAAAACCTTATAATCTATGCTATGGGTTTACTTGACACTATGAGCCAAAAAACTTACCCTCCGTAGACAGTATCAGGTTTTTCCTCCTTGCTTGAGCTAGAACCTCTTCAGTACTGGCCCCACGTTATTATATTTAGTTTATTTGGAGTAACTATAAGTTTGAAAGTTTAGTACTCCAAAATAATTAGTAAAACTGTGAAGTAAAATGAAACACTGCCTTCCCTGAGTCAGAAACGAATAAAAATCAGGAATGGTATTATATGTTGCGCCAGTGCCAAGGGATTTATATTCCAAAGATTTCTTTCCACCACTGTCATGTAGGTCTTGAACTGACATTGCATGCCACTTATCACTTGCAGAGACAGGGATGTCACAGTACATCAATGTCTTTAATGATGTATCTTGGATGAAGAGCCTCCCACGTTTGTCCTTAAGGATGTTAGTTTATCCGTTTCTAAGTATTCATCCTTGTTTGTGGGTTTCAAGTGCAATACCTTCAATTGCATGAAATTACCTTAAAACCCAGGGATATAGGATTACAAGATCCAGAGATCCTGGATTATTAAATTCTGTCTCTCAATGTTCAAGATAGGCACACAGTTTAGCTGATTTCATACATCAGTCTCCTTCTTACAGTTAGGTTTGTCCTTCAAATTAACTAAGAGGTTGTTTTGCAGATTCTTATTCCATGATTTTAATTATTATTTTAGTTTACAGCCTGAGTGTTTGTACCCATTATCACTTTATATTCATTTCTTCCTATATCAGCATTATTTTTCAGCTATATTTTTTTCCTGATACATACTGCACTGATGTATTTTTAAAGAGCAAACACTTTTTCCACATAATCTTCAATTTTCTATCTTTCAGGTTTCACGAATAAGACAGATTTTCCATCCTCTTTGTTACCAATATAGGCCTTATAAATCTGTCTATTAAATGAAAGCAGTCGCTCTGTTTTCATTTAGTTCTTGACTATAGCAGGCTCAGTACAAATGAGTTTCTGTATGAAGTCTCACTGCTGCACTGTGCCAGTGTTTCCTGGAAATACGCTCTCTGGTGCGAGGGTCATATTGGATTTTTCCATAGCTACAGCATTACAGTGTCTCATACTCCTATTGTGATTAACTAAATATTGTCTTTTCATCAGATGTGATTTCTGTATGATGAATTGCTAGCTTTAATAGAAATCTATCTTTGAAACAAGCTTTCTACCATTCTTCGTGGCAGACAGTTTCTGAAAGACAGACACGTCCAAAGTATGATACTTTATGATACTATGCCTAATAAAACTCTCTTGTTTTGGTGTTGGCATAAAACTGTCTTTCCTCTTCTCTGCTGTCCTTCTTTCTGGCAATTATCCTATTTTCTCTCCTTTTTGATCTTCTGAATGTAATTTTCATTTTTCTTTGAACTCCAGACTTAGATCTTAGTAACAATTTACCTTCTCTTTTTTATTCTCCATCATGACCTCAAACTCTTGTATGCACACCATCACTCACAGTCTTCACACCTTAGCTGCTGCAAACTTTCACAGATGAATGCCTGCACTTACATGAACTGAGAGGTAAATTTTGAAGGCAACTCCTTCAATGCACTCTGCAGATAGTGCAGCCAGGTCATGTGACTATCATCTACTGTGTCCTTCAGCCCACCTGGCTCAGTAGCTATCTCTGTTTAAACAACAAACAGTAAGAAAAAGTTCTCGGCATATTGCCCTGTGCTTTCACAACAGGTTGATTTCTAGCTGCTTTTCTATCTTTTCTTCGTCAGTCATGTCTTCATTTTGGTTTGTCATTAACTGTTCTTTAGCTGTCACTAAAGGCAGAGACCTGTCTTCCAACCAGTCCTGTAGAATAGCATTCTGCAGACTTCCGTCTCTGTGAACAACATACATTTTCATAACCACACAAATTGAGAAGAGGAAGTTCAAAAGCCAGCATATACATCGAAAAGTCTGACATTTGACTCTCACATCTCATGTACTAAGGGATTAATTTTGTGCTTTCGAAAGTCGGTCTCTAATTTTCATTCAACAAGTATTGTTTTTTCTTGGTCAACTGCTGTTGTAAAAGAAAAACGCTTTATAATAAATTATAATGAATGCAGATATTCCCATCTGAGAAGTTTTGCAGAGAACTGCAAAGACTCAAAGGAAACCCATTTCACGTTTCATAACTAAACATCCAACTCGGTGGCATTTTTAAAAATGCTTCTACACACTGTCAGATTATTGCTTGCTAAGCTGGTTTATTAAATACAATATTTACTACAGTCCTTCCTTTATTCCATGAGTTATGTGTAAAATGTAGCTGTACTTGCTTTGAATAAAGAGCCCCTCAGTTCTGGAATTTTTAGTTCAGTTAATTTGGAAAGTATCTCTTCCAGACATGAGATAAGACATCTTTAAAGTTTCACTTCTCTTGTTCTTCATCTCAAACAGAACTACGTAAGTGTGGTTGATCTCAGAAATCTAAGGTTACTTTGTTAAGAGCAAGTAAGCTTAGTCACGAAGAGAATTCACACAGTTTTAAAATAGTTCTTAGATTTTACAGAATTTTATTCATGAAATAAGGAGTTTTCACTGTAGAGATGGCATTTGAATCAGTATTTTAAATTTCATAGACCATAGCCTATGTAGCTGTTGTGGTTTAACCTCAGTGTGTAAACAAGCACCATATAGCCACACTACTCCCAATGGTGGGATGGGGGAGAGAGTCAGAAGAGCAAAAGAAAGAAAGTCTGTAGGTTGACATAAGAATAGTTTAATGACTGAAATAAAATAAAATTAAAATAATACTTAATAATAATAGTAATAATAATAATTATTATTATTATTTAAATGAAAACAACAAGAAGAGAGAGAAACAAACTCCAGGATAACATATTATATAACTGCCCACCCCCCACTCACAGATGACCAACCACTCTCTGAGCAGCAATCACTGACCCTCAACCAACTCTCCCTAATTTATATAGTAAGCATGATGTCATAAGGTATGGAATGTCCCTTTGGCCAGTCTGGGCCAGCTGTCCCAGCTATGCTCCCTCCCAGAGTCTTGTGCACCCCCTCACTGGCAAAGCATGAGAAGGTGAAAAGTCTTTGATCTAGCAACAGCAAAATTGTCAGTGTGTTTTCACATTATTTTCATGCTAAATCCAAAACAGCACTGTCCCAGTTACCAGGAGGAAAATTAACTCTCTCATCTGAAACCAGGACAGTAGTGAATCTTTCTGTCTAGATTTCTTTGCATACCTTGTGCTTTATGCTTATGAGAAAAAACCTGTCAAACACCCAGCAAGTTTAAAATAAAGAACCCGAATGTAAAACAAAACAAAAAAAATATCCCTTAGTTTAATTTCAGGTTAGCATGACACAATAAATAACTATGGTCAAAGTTAATATATCAGGAATGCAATTACAAACATCATGAGCAGGTATATTGATTTTATAATATGGATGCATTCTGCCAGATCATCCACTGCTGAAGAGGTCATAAAATTAGAGGTTTGTTTGTGGTGCTTCCTCCCATTATTCCAATACTGCAATTTCTTACTATGCAGTTATTTTGTATCTCATCTTTGGGAATTTTTGTTTCTCAGTGTTTGTTGAAACACCCTTTTCATACCCTTGTGCAGTGATCAGTCCTGGCAAATACTGCTGGGGATACCCCCCAGCCACATTATAATTCTTATCTGTCTGAGGCATTTCAGAGTACGAGCTTTAGGAGGAAACCATGCCAAAAGCTGCAGAAGGAGGTGAGACATGCAAGACACAGGATTCTCAAGTAAACATACAGTTTTCTATTAATTTCAGCAACAATAGGTGGCAAGAAAAAAAAAGTAGTTTTGTCTTTTCATGGATTAAACCCCATGATTTTGAAAAATAATTCAATTTATCTTATGAAAATATTTCCTAGCATAGCATAAATGAGTGTGTACCGCTACCTGTATTTACTGCACTCATTGCACATTCATTTTTCTGTCATTCATTTGTTTCAGTGATTGAAATGTCAGATTACCCACATATCCTCTGTGAATGATGAAACAACTACTTTAATTGCATTTCGGGTATTTTTTTAAGAATTTGCTAGCGTGGTACTTTTAAGCACATCTCTCTCCAGAAATCTCAGTAAGAGTTCATGTACCCTTTTTTAGGTTTATTCAAAGATCAGCCATTGGTTTTTAGCTATTCACATCCAATAAATTTTTTTAAATTATGTATACTGTTCAGAGTGACAAAAATATTACCTAAACTACGTTCAGAACACCCAGAATTTTATTGTCTTAAACATCTTCCCTTCTTCCAATATGTATTTAGAGATACTCAGAATTTTGAGGTGCTTAGTTACTACATGGAAAAGAATTAAATGTGCAGCCAAGTACAGGAGATACGTGGCATACAACGGAGAAGAAAAACGAGACAAAAAGGATATTCCAATATTCTGAAAAGTCAAATATTCTTAAAAGAAATTATTCAATACCAAATAAAAATACTTTAAAAAGACCCTGAAAATTTGGAAAAACAGTTTTATGTATTTAAACAGCTTGCAAATTTCTATAAAAGCAGATTTCATAAAATTATATTATCTTTTGAATATGTAAACAAGGCAAATTTTCACATTTTTTAAGATGTAAAATATTCTTGTGATTTGAGAGTTGGGCCTTCAAAATAAAATTAACTCATCCATTATCAAAAAGTGAAACAAAAAAAGCCTTTATGTGTCTTAGTTAATTGATCAAATCTGTCAAATAATTAACTTACTGTAATTGATAGAAGAATGCTAGCAAGAAGCATTAACTCTAAAATTCAAAACCATTATTTGGAAAACAATTACTTCTGAAGAAATATTTTAAAATTCATGTCAGTTTTCACGAATATGAAAGATGATAGTCTGATTCCAGCCAACAGATCATTCCTGTGAATTAGTTTCTATCCACCTGTCTCACTACCTTGTTAATGCTTGCATAAATGCACTACCCATACCCTTTATAAGTGTATTTTTATGAAATGGACCATGTCAAAGAAAATTACATTTTTTCCTCATTGGCCAGGGGAGGAATCAGAGGAATCAGAGCAAAGTTTAATTTTACATTTCCTCTTCATCATGCCCTCTGTTTATTTTGTTTCCGTTCAAAAGCTTAAGGGTGGATAGATCTGTAACCTCAGTACTTTATCACTCCTATACTTGGTCCAAGAAAGTAAAGTTGAGGGCACAGTAGGCAGCGTAGGAAATCTTACGGGATATTCTTTTAGCAACATAGAGGAATTTAGCCATCACAGCTGACAGAAAGCTTATTTCATCATTATGTTTGTCATTCCAATGGACAAAACTACACAATGAATCTCAAATTTCATGTAGTTGTTTTATTTTAATTAAAATTAAAAGTAAAGTAAAGATGTCTGTCATTACTGTCATATATTTTATAGTTAAGCCTCTAGGTTTATCTGTTTTGGTGGGTTACTCTGTCTAACCCTGCTGCCTCATATATTATGCTTTCATCCACAAAGGAATATGATGTACTCAATTAGAATTGAGCCAAGTTTTGGCTAACAAGACTGGATGCAACTGAAAATAGTTGTAGTAAGGAAATGGAGACATGTGGCAAACACAGGAAATGAAAAATTACACAAAATGCTCACTGCAATGACACTGAATTAAATAATCTACACTGTAGCTGAAATATGCAAGATGAAGTATCTGAATTATTCTGGAGGAGATAGTCTGCACTTGATTTCATTTACATGTTTAAAGAAATTCAAAACTTTAATAAAAAGCATCATGCTGCCCCACTGTTTGAGTTAATAGGCATAATTTCTATTGAGTTAAAAGATCTGCAATTAGACACAGTACCTAAAATACTGCTGATTACAGCCTATAACTTCATAAAAACTTACACATATTAACAGAAAATCACAATATAGCAGGTAAAATTAATTCTGTTTTTCCCCTTAGACTTTTGAGATATTTCCCCTTAGACTTTGAGATACAGTAAAATGACCTGTATAGATATACAGGCTGGTTTGTAGTTCTATCTTTTTATTTCAAAATTTACTGGCCTGGCAATAACCTGCAAAATCAAGAAAACAATAAATATGACTTTCAGTATTCTGACAGTTCCATCCTAACTGGCATAAAGATATGTAAGTATCTTCCTAAAAGCAGATTTCCAGTTTTACTGGACTAACAGACAGGACCCTCCATAGTGGATACTTGCAGATGCTATAGAAGCTGTATAAGGTTTCTTTCCTCAGTCGAGTACAATCTAAATAAAGAAGAAAAGTTAATCCAATCAGGAATTCAATTTAAATTAGAAAAAAAAATGTTTTTGTTAGATACATTTATGTATCGATGAATGTATTTCTCCTTTTGTTTACAATGATTCAGTAAGTGAAATCCAAAACTAATGAACTGTCTTGGTTATTCATACTCAGAGAAAAAGAATGAATCTCAGTCCTTTGTTGATGTAAAGAGTGCTTTTCAGAGGAGTAGCAGAATTACGGCAGACCTTTCTCTTGTAGTAGCAGTCACGTTAAACTACCAGTGCCCCAGTGAATGCCAGCATTTTCCTGTCATATTATACACAGAAGCTATACTGAATATAAACTACTCAAATTGCTGTACAAAGGAACACTGAGGAGAAATGTTAAGAAAAAGACTGCTATCTTAATTGCCTCCTCTTAAATATGAAGCTTCCTCAGTTTGAGTTACATTGAGGGTATTTGGAGTAAGTCAGGTCTAATTATGTTCCATTTTCTTAACAGCCCTTTTATCCTGACAGCATTTACATGGTCCAAGGGGATCAGAAGGACAAATGTTTTCACTTATTTATACAATTTGATGGGACGTTCCATGTCTCACATCACATTTCACAGCATTTCTTAAGCATAGGAAAGAAAAAACCTTGAAATATGCTTTTCATATTTTCACCAGTCAAGGTTTTCACAAACTTGAGGTTTTGCAGATTAAAATGCAAGTACATCTGCACACCAAATGGAACATCTGTGATCAAATGAAGATGTTTAAGTACTGTATAAATATATCCATATTTATATTTTCATATATACAATTGCAGTACTTTAAAACTTTGATATATTGTGCCTAAAGCTCTTGATTGGATCACAGATGTTCTAAGATAACATGTTCCTCTCCTAACTATATAGGTATAGTACTCCATATACACAAGGTTTATGCTCACAGATGCATCTATCACATATTACTTAAAAGGAAGTTAGAACAATGATTTACTGAGTCAATAGCACATAGGTGAACCAGTGAGCTCTGTGTGATGCCAGTGCAAAATGGTGAAGACATTGACTCTTCTCATAATGTTTTGGAAAGTGCTTTATTTTATGTCCAGTGTTTCTGCCATGGCAATGCTACATTACTACTGTGATATTTCAGTATGGATAATGATCCTATCATCCCCTGCTAAGTTTGCTAAGGTAGAAAGTCATGGGAATGTTTCAACAACATTCTGAAAGGAAAAAAATATCAAAATGTCATTGTTCCACAGCATTTATCATTCACACTTTTCAAGTCCTTATCTTAGAAAGGAATACAGAAAGTTTAAACTCCATCAGGAACACTTTTTGAAAAAGGTTTTGAGAAACTCAGCAGAAGTGGGATCATCACACCTGTAATGTGCTTTCACAGCCAATGAAGAATAAATTACTCCCAGTCAGGATGCCGTTAATAAGGATAATTAATTACTTTCGCATGGAAGGTACTATGGCAAAGTCTGTGCAGAATTAAGATCAAGATCACATGATGGTTTATGTTCTCTGGAAATGGCAAAGCCAAATTGTTATAGAACTTGAAGTTCCCTATCTACCAGGTGATCCCTTTGGATCTATCATTGGGAGACACTAGAAACATTATTTTCAACATTTTAAAACATCATAGTATTTTATATTAAAAATTTGAATAATCCTTTTCTTTCTTCTATAATGACCTGGGTTACCATTAATAATGGCACAGCTGCATAATCTTGTGCAAGCCGATGTAAGCTCTCTTAGTGTTTCATTGAAGCCAGATAGACACGAATGAACACTAAGTGTGTGTGTCATGGATAATGCAGTGGTAGAGTTTATAAACCATTCCCACAGTGCCTGAACACCAGGTTGAATATAAAAGAGAAATATTCTGTAGAAGATGCTAGTTAATGCTACATTGGTCAAGTAGGAAATCACAGTGGGTACTGACCCTAAAAGGAAAAAAAAAGAGAATAAAAGATAGCAAAGAAGAAATGGTGACTAAAGCATAGTCTTTTTCAAACTGTGACTATGGCCACATGCCTTTAGCAGCCAGAACATTTCATAAGAGCAGCTGATTTCACACATTTCAATTTCCTCATAGGACATGAAACTTCCTTCCAGTACAACCTCTAGTACTCTCCTTAGAATTGATATCACAATTAGGATTATTCTATGGCATATGCCCTCAATACTAACTGGAGCAGGAGTTGTAGTACATTGCAGGAAGTTCTGAGCTTTTCATAAGATTTATTTTTGCTTGTTTACATTAATCCTTATATTTCTCCTTCATTGATGTTCCATTATTTCTTATATAGACTAGTAGAATATATTAATATTATGATATTATCCATATATTAATAAAGATTTTCATGGCATCATCTAATGTTTGTTATTTCTTGTAGCTGAAAATTTATATTGTGTTGGGTTTAGAGTAATTCTGGTTATTTCAATATTTTACAGTTATGTTTGTTAGAATTATGTGCAAGGTATCCCAAGACAAAATCACCTGACATGTTTTGGCTACCTACAGCTGTGCAAAAAAGTACAACAGAAAATGTTGTTTAATAACAGTAGTAGATGTTAGCTGACTCTTTCATGTTTGTTGAACATATTAGTAGGGGTGTGCAGTAAAGATATCTGTTAATAGAAAAAGTGCAGAAAGGCATAAAAGGATCTAGCATATGATGCTACAGCCAGAATAAACACCATGGAAGACAGTAGAGACATAGCAACAAAGGATTTAGTATTATTTTACGTTTTGGGTGTACTAAACACTTACACAGGACACTGCAGCCTGGGACCCTTTCTCTGAAAATTCTTCCTTAGCATCAGAGCTTTCCTACACTCAAAACCTATGGTTATTTTCTAGTACCGAGGATAGGTCCTCACCTATAGTAGTCTCTGTGTCAATTATACTTCATCCAGTAAAATTAGTTTGGACGTCGGTTTACCAGTTGACATCATTGGACTAACCTACATCAGCAACTGGTATGATGCAAAGACAGAAAGGTCAGGGTTTCATGAGTTGTGGACCAGTATGCTTCTAGCACCGTCGCTTGTTTACTAGCAATCAAGTTTGCAGCAGTTGCTGGTCCTACAGATGTAATGTATGCCTATGCTTAATAGATATGTGAAATAAATTTCTGTATCTGAGATTGTCTTGTCATTACTTACAGAAACTTGTACATACACAGATAACAAACCGCTGAAGGACCTGAGAGAAAATGTGCTTTCCTCTCAAGAACAGTACCTTCTGCCCATAATGCATACGGGTGCTCTCAGTAGCATCCCAGAGGAGCTCCAGCTTGGTTCCTGGAAAATAGTCCAGGAATAAATTCAACCTAAAAATTTGAAAATTTGCATATTTGAGATGCATTTGATGCCTTGAGTTGACAAAGCAGATGTACCCAGTGTTACAGCAACACTGGGCTTTAAATTAATTTTCTCAAAGTAAAATACTGCTTAATCTTGATAGTAGGAAGAAGGAATAATTTACGATAAAAATAATAATTTACACTTAGATAAACTTTATTACTTTATATCTCAAGCAGAGGAGAGCAGAGCTGTTTGCATCTATGTATTTTAAACACCCAGAAGATTTTGCTGCGGTAAAATCCTTTTACGTTTTTAGCTTGTTCTTTCCAAACATTGTTCTTCCAAAATTCTACCCATAGAAGTATAACCTTCCTAATTAAAGTAGCCCAAACTAAATTTTCACTAAGCACAGAAGTTATACTTAAGTGCTTGTGTGCAGTCATGTCTTCCTGCCTGTCAACCATTGTACTATTAAACAACATTGAGAAACATTCCAATAATGTTCACATGCTGTGTTAATAAGCTATAGAGAACTGTTCTGCATCATTCATGGAGCTCTCAGGTCATGTGAGCAGATGTGAAGTTTAACTAGAGTTTCATATGAATCTCTACAAATCAAAAATGCCACATTTCAAAATGATCAATACATGTTTAATGCACCATGCCAAACTGTCATACAATTCTGGTAACAACTTTTCATAGACCCAACATAGGTTTCCAGAAGTTTTCAGTTTCACAGCACAAATTTTTTTCCAAGTAATAATGCCTGATAATGTAGTAGTACTTAGCATGTCTGAATTCTATCATGGTTTTCCCAGATGATAAATCACTTGAAAACTCAGTAAAATTATTATTACTATAAAAAACCTCCCAGATTTTAGCAAATGGGCCCAATCTCAATTTACCAATCTTCATACTTAGCCAGTCATTAAGATTATCACTCCCCTTATTTAGTTCATCACACCATATGGCAGTTTAAAATTCATTTAAATGAACTTGGATGATATGCAGGTTACAAAAAAGTTGATGTATATGCTAAGTCTAAAAGAGAGGCACAGTTACAAAATTTCATTCCATTTTGGCTTTTAGGCGGTTAACATTTCATTTGATATTACTAAAGTATCTCCTCCTTAATGCAGATTTTCCAGGAAAAAGCATATTGCAGAAATGCTCCAGAAAATCATTTGCACTTGCTATGCAAAAATGAAGGCCATGAGTGAGTGACTTGTTTAATAAAAATGAAGATTTGTTCCAGCTTTTAAGTAGATGCACATGGCAGATAAATGCTTTTCTCTTTGACCATTATCCAGAGAATAGCAGGGCTGATAAAATACACAGTGGATTTATTACTAGCTGCCAGAATAAAGTACTCAAAGACATTGGTCTGCCTTCAAACATCCACTGCACTGCTGCCAACACTCTGTGGTCCAAAGCACCTTTATTGCCACCCTAGTCGTATTACTATCCCCCTGGATTCTCACTGAATTTGACATTTGGCTTACAATGGCAAAATTCCTCTAGATAATTTCATCCAGAATCACAGCTGGACTCCTTCTTGAGCTTGCATTTATAATGAGCATATTCCACTTCAGCCTGGAAGCATGAATAACACCGATTCCTTTAGGAGAAATATCTTAATATATATTATTAACTCACCGGGGAGTCTGCCTCTGTCGTTCCTCCTCTGTCAAATGACACACTAACATAGCAAAGCAGTTCAAATTGGCTATAAGGAGAGCACATTCCAGAGCTGGAAGCCTGAGTTTTGCCTTCCAGTTTTTCAAAAATATATGTTTTCCCATCATTAAAAATTATTCTAATAGTAGTAGTCAATGACAAAACCGTAACTAAATAATTCAAAATACTAATTAAAAACCACAGTTATTTAAGACCAATTTAAAAAAAATATAAGCACTCAAATATATTTCTGAATAAATGTTTACAGTCTCAGGAACCAAACAATCTAGCAAATAAGGTGTAAGCACTGAAGGTTTTGGAAGGTCTACCCCAGAAAAGGCTACCTATTCTCTGAATAATAGTCAGAGATTAAAAATAGCAGAGATGAATGCCTGTGCTTGTCCTACAAATAACTTAAAGAATAGGGTGAGACACTGTCCCCAGCGAAATCTGTATATCTCACTGTGTAGAAATACTGTGCAAAAATTAACAAACATAACAATACAAAATAATTATGGAGAAAATCATTTGCTTCAAAACATGTGGCAGGCATTATACAAAAGGTCAGACTAAATTATCATAATGGTCCCCTTCTGACTTTAAAATAAATTCATCTAAAGGTGGGGAGGGGGGGTTAGAATATAAAAAATATAAATAGAAAAAAAAATCAGAATTGAACCTAAAGTCATGGAATTTTAATAGTATATCCATTCAGTATAAAAAAGCTCAGGGCTAATTCAATGAACATATCTCACTTGTACTCAAGTGTTATCAATTGACCGGTGTAATCTTTCTAATTGTCCTTTTTTCCTCTTCCTGTTTTATCTCTAATTTATGCTGAGAGTATCCCTTTTGTCCTCAAGTAAAAATTGCACTCATACTAAAACTCTTGTAGGAAAGCCTGTATTTATGAATTACCCTACTCAATTTCAAGATGAAAGATTTTTAATTTAGCTTTAGATAAACATTCTACTACAGATTATGAGTTGGAGCAAGTCTATATAGCCCCATTGGTTTCAGTGAAATCATTTCCCTTTAAGCCTACTAAGGATATGAACTGCAGGGTTCTGTAAATTTGAGTGATATTCAACCTTATGTCTTTGAACTTTATCACAGACTACTAATTGCATAAACTGTACACACTATCTCTCTCAAAAAAAGAATATTTTACTGAGAGTTTACAGTAAATGCTGACATATACCCAATACTATTTTATTTAAAGTAATTGATATAAAATGTGTTTTAAACTACACAAATGCTTTATAAAAATGCTAAAAACATGGTGCTCAGTCCTTGATCTGTACAAGCTTCAAGAAAATTTATGACTTTTAACAAGTAAGTTACAGATGGAAACTATGTACTTCACAGCTGATTATAATACTCAAGACTATGAGACAATTTGAGACAAAAGACACAGGAGTAAACTTTCAGTGCTACAAGGTGTCACAAGCTTGATACTGTCACCACAAAGCATCATCACAGCTATTACCGGCATTTGCTCTTGTTCCCATTCAGTATAAAAGAGAACAGTATTTCTATAAATAAAGTATTTCACAGAAATTTTTACCATAGATGTGAATCTGCACATTTTTGGAAGTCCTGTGGTTTTGCAGTACAAAAAGAGGGTTTTTTTCTCATTAACTTCCCTATGGTTGGAAGAGTATTGGGCTACATCCCACCCTTTGTTAATGAAATGTGTCAGAAACATTTTCTATGGTGTCAGTTTGTCATTTTCCATCTTGATACAGTGTAAAGGTACCAAAACCATAAATATCCAAATACCAGCCCCCAACAACTAATTCCTGCCCCCCAAACACTGAATGGTGTTAAATGTTAAAAAAAAAGAAAAAAATTATAAACACAGGTTTTAAACAGAACATTTGGTTAAGGATTTTGCCTAGGTCTGTCAATTAGACACTCAGAAGCATTAGAAGCTTTTTTTTAGGAGGAAGAATGTTGGAAGCAGTCGTATTGCATTTTTTACAGACAAAGGTGCTAGGTGCCTGCAGGGGGTGCGTGATTAAGAAAACCTTACGGCATATTCTGCCCTCGATCTGCATGAAGAACCAGCATCCACATCAAGAGCATACACAGACCTCAGGCAGATTATGGCCTGTAGTTAGGAATGACATGCTAAACTTTTCCTGAATGTGATGTCAAACACACTGCAGTAGTATTGATTAACCTAATTTTTCTGTGCTTTTCACTCGTGCTGTGGTGATAAACTGCACTATTACAAGCTGACACAAAGCCCAAAACTGCATTTAGAGTAATGAATGCCTTTTCATGACACAAAAGGGGTGAATCAAAGAAGTATTTAGCCTGGATTAGTAGCAAGTACAGGAAATAGGCAGGCAATGTGTTTCTCCTAAACTGCTACTCCTGTGTGGAAAAATGGCCTTTTTTCCCCTTCTCTTCATAGTTTTGGTTTTGGGTTGTTTTGGGGGTGGGGGTAGGGGGGTGTTGTTTTGGTTTGGTTTGTTTTTTGTTTTTTTTCTTTCCTTTACTGGACAAAATTTCTTCCAGAATCACCCAAACAGGTCACAGTGGTTCAACAGTGTTCACATGGTTCAGCATAATATACCAGATGGTGAATGCTGTCAGATGTTGCTAAGAAATGTCCGACACACATTATTTCCCTCTGCTTCTCTCCTGTCACCAGATAAGATTAAAAGCAATAAATAATATTTCAATGTATGTTTAACACAATAAACCTAAACAAATTGTATAATAAAATCTGTATGTGAACAGAAGCTCAACATTTCCAGAGGGAAATGGTGCTAGTGTCTCTCAGGGAAGTTATCCTGCTGGAACCTACAAAGGAGACCCTCCTCCTTGCATCTTCTTCCTTCATGTCAATGACAAAGTATATTTACAGTTTACTAATGCACAACAGGTAATGAGAAGCCTGAGAAATGTTGCACTGTGTGACCTGGAGTATGATGAGGTGAATACTGCTTCCTGATTATTTAATGATACTTAGGATGCTGGTCAGCTACTCAGACTAAGAGATGCTACAGAAATACAGGACTAGAAGACAGGAGTGTTGTCAGAAAAAAGGGTTAACAGTCACAAATCTCCAGGTTTCACAACCAGGTGGACTTGTATAGGTGATGAATGGGGGACAAGTGGGGATGGCCCCAGCTGCTTGGCCCCAGGTCATCAGACTTTGATAGGGTGAAACTTCTCCAAGAAAAAAAGACAATAAGAGTCTTGAGAAGAGAATAGTAAATTTCTGCTTTCTTATGTAAGGGTAGGCTAGGGATAGCAAATGACTGACATAATTCACTGTGGTGGTTTCTTCTTTGTTATTATTTGGTATAGAAGACCCGCCTTATTTCTCAAAAGGTGAGCTACCTTTGTGGAATTACCACCTAGCACCCATCTCTGCTGCAGACATGCAATAAACAATAATCTCACCTCTGTGTGCAGATGAGCGTATTTCACTTTGGGTGAAGAACCCAGATTTGGGACAACAGGAGGAGAAATTCATAACTAATTGATTACTTGAAACTAGATGAACTTTAAGGTCCCTTCCAACCCAAACTATTCTATGATTCTATTATTCTACTTAGACAATGCTTAGATTAGACATTGTAAAAAAAAAAAAAAAAAAAAAAAAAAAAAAAAAAAAATTCAGGATTTCCAAGATGACACAATATTTTATAAATTTTAAAATTATACATTTGTAAGAAAGTCTGATTTTCAATTTGGTTTTCAGTTCAAATATATGCATTTCAGAGGATTTCTATTGGGTTACAGTAAGAACTAGGATTGAAATACTGAAAATAAATAAATGAAAACCTACTTATTTAAAATTAAAAAAATAATAATGTGCCGCTTCATGAAAGTGAAAAACAGTCATCAGTAAGGCAAGCAGGTAACACCTCATTCATTAACTCTGAGTAATGATGGTGATGGTGAAATACTGCAAATGTGCATTATCAAATGGAATGATCATTTTATGAACTAGATGATCACACAATGATGATCCAGAACACAAAATTCATAATTTTAAATTTATATAATGCCCTTTCTTGACTTTAAGGGAATAAGAGATTAAAATTTTGTCCAGATCAGTAACAAAATATTTACACGAGCTTTATCTAGACAGGTTCTATAATGGTACTGTAAAAGCTTTCACATGAATTTTCAGTATTTTTTAATTTTGAGCTCATCATGGACTTCCGTTACTGCCTTCCATTCCCCCACAAAACTGCATGTAAAAGATGGACAATGTACAGAAAGGATGTAAGGACATTTTCCAAAGATTTTAACTTAGAAAAGTTAGTCTATTTCCCATTCTGAGGGAAGAAGTGCATCAACAGTAGTGTGATCTAAGTTACTTCACTCAAAGCTGCATTGCTCTAACATGTCTTTTAACTGTGGTCCTGGGGTGTTACCAAGACTGTACTGAAGATTAGGAGGGTACGGCTTGCAGATCTGTAGCTGATCAGTTTTCTTGGGGGAGGGGGAGCATATAGACAGTAAGCAGATGAGAAGTGGATCTTTTCTATCATCATCTCTTGGTCCATTAAGTAGCTCTGAGGAGATGAGACCTGCTTAGTGTATATTAATCAAAATGGCCAAATTTCTTAGTAGGAAAGCTTAGGATTAAAAAGGATTAGCATATGTCATTCAATAATTTCAAAAGCCATCATAAGAATTAATTTCTTCATTTTATATTTTTAATGGAGTATGTTGTGTCTTAGAGAATAACATCTGTTGAATGTATTTAATCTCCAATTGGTATTTGAATTTATTAAGTCCCTATTAAGTTTGTTTCATAATTTGTCATCTAAATCATAATTTGTATCTTTCCTTTATGCCTCTTTAGGTTTAAATAATGAACACTAAATGAACAGCATGTTACAGAGAAAGGCAGTAGAATTTTCTGTTTAACCTTACCATATGAGCAGCTGACCACCATTCTGAAGGGTCTGTAGGACCACATTCAATCTTTGTTTAACCTTTCTAAATTTATGACACAAATCCAAATACTTAAAAGACCCAAAATCCATTTTTTTGCTATTCAGTTCAGGAAGCCAGGATATACCTTCAGGATATTTCCTCTGCATTGTTGACAACTGAGTTTTATTTAAAGTCCCAGTGACTTCATCACAGACCTGACACTATGCAAAAGGTGCTGCACTTCATATAAAAAAAGTAATTTAATCAAACTGCATGTAAATCTACAGCGAGCTTATATTTATGTTTTTCTAATGAACCTGAATTTTGAGGGACTGTCCCGTAAACTTAACGTTAAAGAGCAGAAATAAAGTGTAAGACTAATTCTGGGACATTTTCTTCGCAGTCTTATTTTCTTAACCAAAGCAAGCCACCATGTCCTCTTAGGATTCCTTTACATCTAATTTACCAGTTGCTAACTTGTTCATTCTACAAGTTGTCATATCATGTTCTTATGCATGCTTTTGATATTGTCATAGATGCAGGAACTAGCCCATTGTTTGCAGGAGGATCTTTTTTAATACCTAAAGAGTAATTATAAATTCAGTCCTACCTCCCAGAAAAGCCTGCTATTCTTAGGACTTTATCTTTCTAATAGAAATTTACAACCAAACTTTAAAAAAATTGAGTTTTAACAATCAAAATAATTTTAAGAAAGACATTCTTAATCTCAGGTCTTCTATTAAGGAGGGGATTGCTTAAACCTTAGAGTTGAGCATTCATGCTCAGTGGAGCTGAAGTTTCCAGTCTCAGCTATTTCAAATAAGTTCTTTGCATTTCTAAAGCAGCAAAACCAAGCTCTACGGAAGAACTGCAGTGTAAAGGCTTGATGAACAAAATACCTTTGTAAAGATTCTTATTCAAATGTGAATCTCAAGGTTTGGCTTCTTTTCTATGTCCTTGCTGTGTATTGTCTGTGGATCTCTGAGCTTCAACTGAAAAAGTCAGGCTCCAGCTGGCGTTGCCTGACTGCTAAGATGCTATGACACTGAAGTAAGATTTTTTTTGTTTCACACATTCAGCCAAAATGTTCCCTTTAAATCAGCAGAAAGTATACATTTCTTAATGCTTCTAAACATAAGAAATTTACCCAACCTTTCTGTGTATGCGTGTCTCTCTGTATGTCAGTATGTGGGAACAAAGTGTGAAAAGCAAGTCTTAGCTTGTACTCTTGTTGTACTCTTTCCTAGAGATTTAAGCCAGGTTGAAAAAAATGTGTCTTTCAAAAGCATTCAGTCAGAAAGCTTCAAGTCAAAGTCAGACCTGCAAATCTCAAAAGTATTACTTTTATGAAAGTATTCATTTCTAAAATTACTTCCAATCTAAGTACAGAGTAATGTATCACTTCCATAGGCTGCCATTATCTTGATACAGTGAAATGAATGTATTTTATTTACTGTTCAGATTTACGCAAACAATTTAAAATCAGTTTCAATCACCTGACTGCAGAATTCTCCTTATGTATTGATTTGATGATGAGGCTTGCATATTTGTGTCAAGGGCTACTAACACTAAGCAACTGTTTATTTTGCTTATGATTTATTCCAGAGCTTACCAAATATATTGTTATAGTACAGCAGAAGAATGGATATAACCATTAGTAGGCCCATGTTCCAAGTTACACCAGTGGAATAAATAAAATCTATTTAAAAAAGTGAAAGAGGTTTATGATTAGAATTTGTCCATTTTTAAAATTGATTCTGAAGAGAAAATTTCTGAATTATGTTTGCATTTAACAATATAGGGTACAGTTTTGAATACTCATGTCACTGGGGGTTTAGTCAATTTCTTCAAAGAAGAGAGAACAAACATAAAATTCAAATCCTCTTATAATGGTCATGCATATTAAGCTTAAATTGGCTATGTTTACAAGACTAAAAATAGTAAACGCAACATTTCCACATCTTAGAAATTGCATTCCTACTGCATCTTTAAATTATTATATTTTAAGATTAGCATAATTTATTCATTTGGATGGCATGTCTTTTCTCGCATAGTACTAAAGTGCCCTACACAGGGAATAAATAAAAAAAATAAGAAAACATATGAGTCATGAAGTATAATGTGCTAATGACAGGGCAAAAGCAAGAAGAACAAAAAATATATGCAGTAAGTGCAATAGCAGTAAATAAAAATGGACAAATTGGTTTCAATAGGATAAAAAATGACTTGCAATTACTCTGAAAATCGTGGTGAACAGGATTTGAATATTTTTGCACTTTAAATGTTTCTGTACTAACTTCATTCCTTTGACACACTGTTTTCAATTTTCACCCACCATGAATTCTTTATTCTGGACAGGATATGAAATTAAATTATAAAAGACTGTGTTCTTATGCAACACTTTGAATTGCAAGACCTAAAAAGCACTTCACCAAGACAGCCACTGTTACTATCCCTTCTTTACCAGTTAAGAAATAGAGACTTTTAGATTTAGAAAACATTCACATTTTCTGAGGATTCCATCTGACCATTGTTTGCTGAAGGGACATACAGGCTGAATAGTTTTGTATGTTCTGGTGCTTGTGGAAACAAACTTTTGCTAACTCTGAAGTTTACATATAACAGAAAACAAATCCTATGGGAGAAAATGTTAGCAATGTACTTATAAAAGATCAGCTCACCAAATAAATTGCTCAGACCATTCTTATAATTTATTGTAAGTTCAGAGGTTCAGAAGCCAAACTAATTCTTAATTTTTTCTCAGATATAAGAATATTCTCAAGTGCTCCTTGAAGATGCATTGATGTCAACTGATAACTTCACTTTTCTGGTATACAGCATGAATAAATGAAAGTCATTTTACATGCATAAATTTATCTCACCAGGGATCTAGGTGCTTTGTTTCCTTTAAATTGTTCTGTCACAGACTTAAACTTACCATAATTCTGCCGGAAGCAGCAGAGGTGGTTTTTGCTATCTTCTTCAGGTAGACACCATGCTGTATTTTATCTTTGTCCTAAATATAAAAAACCTTAACACAAACACAATGTTATGATGAGAAAAAAGACCATAATGCATTGTAAAATAATGTGGTGTAAGTGTGCAATATAGAATCATAGAATTATTTGGGTTGGAAGGGACATTAAAGATCATCTAGTTCCAGCCCCCCTGTCATGGGCAGGGACACTCTCCACTAGACCAGGCTGCTCAAAGCCTCATCCAGCCTGGCCTTGGAGACATCCTATGTTTGGTACTTTCAAAGATAAAACCAGCTTTTAACTTCAGCAGCCTTCAATTGACTTTTAAAGTGCTATATTTTGCAAAATAAAATGCTTAGGTCTATCAGCAAGTCATGTTGGTTCTGTTTTTTACTTAATTAGCATTACAAAATGCATGAAAGGCTCACTTCGTGACAGAGCAGTATTTTGAGTGTTCTTAAAATAACACTTTGCAGTTGCATTTACATAGTATTAACACATTTACAGCATCAAATCATCATTAGTGTTAAATTACAGAACAATTTGCTTTCAGGTGTTAAGAACCTGGACACAATAAGGGTTTTAAATTAACAGGCTGATCAACGTATTTAAATTTGATGTTTTTCTTTACTTGGATTATGACAGTTTAGAACCTTTATAATTTAAATGGATTTCTGTAGTTTTCAATAATTTGTAGACTTTTTAAAAATTGCTCTCTTTTTTTTCCCCCAAAATAATGTTTACTATCTAAACCAATGTATATCATTAGCTATAGACCCTGCAAATAACTCTGTGCTTCCAAGCCTGTCTCAACAACAGCTGTGCAATTCTGCCCCAGCTACTCCTCTCGTCCATCCACCTTGACAACCTCATTTATAGGTGTCAGAAGAAGATTTTAAAATTGACACCTTTTACAAAAGATGATTACTATTGAGTTGTTCATCAGTGAAACAAGTGTTGAGCAACAATGGTGAAAACTTAGAAGACCAAAAGTAGCTTATTTCCATAGAAATATTTATAAAAGTATTTCTTAATTTTTCCGTGTGAAAGTTTAGCATTACTAATAAAAACAGTTCCAGATCCTTTATCCTTATACATCCATGGACTTCATATTTTTCAGATAATTTGCTTGACCTGTTTCCAAGCTGTTCAAAAACCTGTTTTCAACAACAGACACAAGAGAATGAACAGTGACTATACAGGTATCCACCTTTGTCTATCATTGTCCACATTAAGTACAGCAAGATCTTATTTTCCAACGTCGTTCCTCTATACCATGCACAAATCAGATTCCTAGAATTACTGTGATTTATGCCTCTGTGAGAATATCTCCTGACAGTCAAAAAGGTGTTTTCATTAGTTTACAGGTCTGAAATAGATCTTCTTACAGTTGAAGTCAAATAGCAGAAATTTTAACAATCCAAGTAATGCAGACAATTCAGCAGTAATCCTGGAAGCATATCTTGGACTGAAGACCATCAGCATTATCACTAACCTTTCTAGGAAGAACAGTAAAATGATGAAAGATCAAAGAGTGATATCATGCACAGCACCTGTCTCCTGATTTTATAAAATTCAAGATTTGGTAAATCACAAAAATGAATGAAATCAAAATTTGACATACAGATAGTTAAAAAATGTTATCTCCTCTAGACATGTAAATTTCTTATCATAAAGGTGTGAAGGGCTGATCATTCAGACCAAGGTTTTTTTAGGGAATTGTTGAAATCTTTATCAAAATAAGCTCATGTATAGGGAATTTCATCAATATATTTCTTTCAGCTTTTTTTTTTTTTTTTCCAGAACTATAAAACTTAGGAGAACAGGTTCTTTGGATTTTCTCACAATAAAAAGCACTTATTTTTCCATAAGAAATACAACTGACTATAAAAATTTTGCAATACTTTACTTGGAAGGTGGAAGAATGCAACTTGTGTAACCCAGCCAGTGATTTGTGATTACTGTAATACTAGCTGCAGCTCATCTGCTAGGTAGCCATGACATCACATATTCACTGGAAGTTAAAAAGATTGGCTACATCTTCAGGAGGCCAGGGTTAAACAATTGTATTGCTATTGACTGTGAGGAATTAGCAAGAGACAGCAAGACACAACTTAAGAATGCTACCACTGGAAATGTCCTCTAGGAAATAAATATGAGTTTGAAATTTATTTCAAGTATGCACGTCACAAACTTTTGCAGAGTTAATTCTTCTGTGTAAAGTAACAAAGAGAAATTCTGCCATGAGCAGTGCCTAAACAACAGACATATTCTTCATCGATGAAAAGCTGAAGACCATGCACTGATACCTTGCTGGAAATTACCAATATTCTATTTGGTTTTGGCACAAATGCAGAGGATTTACTTGTTATATGGCCAAAGAGAGTCTTAACTTCCATGACACACAAAACTGTATGCTGAATGCAATGGGTTTCTTCTGTCTCTTAGTGATGTTTTTAAAGTTGTAAAAGCTGCAGTTGGAAACCTTGTTCTTTCATACTGATCTAAACTCTGACTAATAGTGTTCATGACTGCCTGCTGGTTTACAGCCATGTTACACTCAAAGTGTTAAAGCAAGAAAAATAAAAATTCTCCTTGTCTCACAGCTGTACTTTCAGTACTCACTTTAACTATATTTGGTTTTACAGCTACTGGGGAAGATTATTCATTTATTCATTCACTCATTTTTGTTTCAGTTCTTATGCTGGTTTTGGGTGATATAGAGTTAATTTTCTTCATAGTGACTAGTATGAGGCTATGTATGTGCTGGATTTATGATACGAAGAATGTTGATAACACTGTTGTTTCCATTGTTGCCAAGCAATGTTTACATTAAGCCAAGGACTTCCTAATTTTCTTATACTGTGTTGCCTGTGTTCCCAGGTTTTTCTCTACAAGAAGCTGGGAGGGGACACAGCCAGGACAGCTGACCCAAACTCTCTAAAGGGATATTTCATGCCATAAGATGTCATGCTCAGTATCTAAGCTGAGGGGAATTGGTTGAGGGGTTGCTTCTCTGGGATGGGCGTCCGTGGGTGGGTGGTGAACAGTTGCATAATTTTTGTATTGTTGTTTTCCTTTTCATTAGATATTATTATCATTAGTAGTAGTAATAGTATTTTCATTAAATGTTATTAACATTATTATTAGTAACATTATTAGTAAGAGAATTATTAGTATCATTATTTTATTTCAATTGTTCAATACTTCTTATCTCAACCTATGATTTTTCTTACCTTCTTTCCTCTGATTCACTCTCCCATCCCAGGAGATGGAGGAGGGGAGAGGTGAGTAAGAGGCTGTGTAGGGATTAGTTGCTGATTGGGGTTAAACCACAGCAGTTAATTTTTAAAAATTTTTTGGGGGTGCTGTGTTCAGGAAGGCAGTTCATTTCAGATGAGCTTGAATCAGAATTAGCTTTTAAAATATAAGTTCCAGTCAGTAACTTCTCCCTTAACATCCGGTTCTCTGGTGTCCAACAAATACACCCATTTCACATGACCACAGATGATAAACTCAGATATCTTTTGCAGTCTTTGGATTGGAACAACAATATCTCACTCTCTGCTATTAAAGACCAATGGCGGGATCACTGTCCAAGCATTTTGCCCTATTTCTTCTTTTACCTATCTGTGAAATGGAGCTTTGGAATGGAATTAATTAGGGTGTGTTAGAATGCTTTCAAATATGCAGACAAAAATACTTCTGCATCCATGAAATTGTTATTAAGTTCTCAATTAATTAGATAAAAAATCAGCGAGAATTTTGTGAACTGTGTATGTACACTTTGTTTGTTCTAGAAAAAAAACACTCTATTGTGTAATCCATTGGTAATGATGAAAGAGATCACTGTGTGTGAAACAACATTTCCTGTCTCTTTGGTCAAAAATTGCAAAGAAGATTCAGAAGACAGAATAGTATCTTCAGGCTTCATATTCTTCCAGCAATCAAGTCTGTTGTAACTTGAAAGCACTCTCTCGTCTGTAAGAAGCACATACATTGCTGTCTTATAAAAATGATTTGAAATGTTTGCAGGCTTTCCCTAAAAATATTTGGTTTCTATTGATTGCTGTTGTGAAACATAAGGATTTAGCAAAGGCATTCACCTGAAATTTAATCCAACTCCCTGTTTTTCTGAAAATTCTCAAAAATTTAGTTAACCATTTTATCTTTCTGGGGATTTGTTTTAAATAAAAAACCAAATCTGTTCTCAGGAAGATCTGCAATCCAGAATATTGTTGGTTCCAACAATGCGATGATTCAGGTAGGAAGCAGCACATGAAATCCAAACCTTTTCAGATCTGCCCATTATTACTGTATAATGGAAAATTCAGTCAGCTGATGATACCAAAATATTACAACTACAGATAAAAGATAAGCTATTCATCACCACTGGGCTCATTGTGTTACTTAAATAGACTCATGGGCATGCATTGATGAGAAGATGTTTTACCCTGAAATTTCAGGAAATTAAAGGTGATACATTCAGGTTTCTGAAGCATGATTACACCCTAAACATTTGTTTCACTGAGGCAAAGTTGTTCTCTCTAAGCTTCCACCTTAATTTTACAGAACTCCAGACACCCACTGCAAGCAGATATAGATAAAGTGTTAGAGTGATAGCGTGACATGCCACAGGAACAATTTCCAACATGACAATTCTGACTATAAGCTAGTAGAAAATGCTTTATCTTGTGTGTTAAGACATTGGAACAGGTTGACTAGAGAGGATGTGAGTTCTCCACCCCTGGAGATATTAAAAACTAGAGAGGGTCTTAAGCAATATCATCTGCTTGTTACTGCTCTAAGATAATTTCACTAGACGGCCTCCAGACATCCTTTTCTGAACTAAATTATTCTACTATTATACAACTATTATAGTTCATTCTCAAGAATGATGGAGTTAAGACTTATATACATAAAATTTTAGTCTCTACATATCTCTCTGGCATTATCTCCACCCCTTTGCTGTCCCTTTGTTTCTAAAATTGGGGTACTAATCTTCTTTGAAGAGAAGCAGAAACATGGGTTTTCAATAAGCTGCTAGCATCTCAAGTGGTTCTGTGGGAGAAGCATTTACGCTGACGTTTCCACCTCATTCTGGGTCTGCCTAGGGTATATTTATACATTTGCTAACACTGTGTTAAAACTGGTTCACAGTTTGATGGTATATCCAAATTTACTATGTAATGTAAGCTTCACATATGTGTAATACTTGTTCTTTGATCTCTCTTTTTTTTTTTTTTTTTTCCCCTGAACCAAGTTCCACTGCTCCTAAGGTTGCATTTCATTAATGACCAGGAAATTATGATTTGTGATCAGGGTTAATAGACCTGGTGCCTCTAGTATTGTTTTCTTTCTTGCACTTTCCAGGCCTCTGCAATTATCCTGTACTTGAACTTTTGGGTAGTCTGTTACAACCCTCTGCTTTTCTTCAACAGCCTTCAAGCTGTGGTTTCCTGATAGCATAACTAATATTTTATTATCACAACCTCATCACACATGCATCCTTCTTCCAGGGTGACTTCACAAAAATAATGAACCATTCAAAACATATGTATCTACAGATACAAATAGACATATTGCTTTGGTAACTTCTTGCAATAAATATCCATTAGTCACTGCAGTATATGCATGATCAAAACTATTTTATAACCAAGGATAGAGTCATGGTAACTCAAAGCACTATTTTCTCCCAGGAAAGAACAAAGACTCAATTTCCCTCTTTGCAGGAAATGCAGCTTTCTTCACTCTTCCATATGCCTTGCACCTGCACCCACACAAAATAACAATTTACAGCAATAACTCCACTAATTTTCTGTGTCCTAGCAGTCTTTTCTCATAACACCTATTCTCAGTTTCCTATCTCTTAGCATCCATTTTGCTGCTGTCAAGTCCCGAATTTATGAATTGCTTATAATTAGAGAAGTATTACATACTGCTAAAACAATAAATCTGTGAACATTTGTTTAAATTTTTAATGAATTTTCATAAACTCTGCCGACCCCTTTTTGGGTTCACTGTGGATTATTAGCATTAAGGCTTAGTTCTGAATTAAAGAATTTCAAGCAGAATACTCCTGAAAAGTACAGACATACAGTTATTCACAGTATTTACCTAATTATAATTGTGACTGAGAAGAACATCAAGCACTGTCTACAACTTCACATCTCATGAAAGACAGGCAAATATGATAGACTGAAACTATTCAACATATTTATATCTACAATTATTATCTCAGAATAACTTTAAATTAAGATAAAAAATCATTAGATGGTACTTACAGAAGTTAAAGACCATACCATCTTTGTGAATGACTTACCCTTAGTTATTTGCTTAGCTACATATTGCCCATATTTTCCCAGGAGCAGGTACATAAATAGGAAATTGGCTGTATGTGAAGATATATACAAAACAGGTAGACGGACCCAGCCTGACATGTATACACTTGATGATGCCTACTCTTCCCATTTATGTGGTAGAGTAGTATCTTTGAATGAAAACTCAGTGGTAGGAAAGCCTAGAAGATGCTATTAGCATAAGAAGAAATAAAGATTTTAAAACATATGTTTGGAAGAAACTAGCAGGAGTATTGAGTGACCAACAACAACACATTTGAGAAGCAACCTGTTCAGTTTTCAGTAACATTACCTGATATGATTACAGAGACTGTCAGATGACTATTTATTGATTGACTTAGCTGGAATGTATAATTATGTATTAACTACTGCAATGGACTAGGATATAAATCATGGGATCAGACCAATACAATACTGGCACTTTTCACAGAAGTGAAAAGAGATTTAACATATTTCAGGATTGCTGAATCTTAATGTCACTACTTCTAAATGTCTATATACTTGATTTTTACCCTAGGGTCTAACTAAATTACTTACATCAGTAATTCTTATGATATAGACATCTGAAAGCTTTGATTTTTAATCAAAGCATGAAGTTCTGTTATTAATGAATGTGCATCATACTTCACATTTTGGGTAAGATAGCATAATTAGCAGTATACCTTTTTCTTTTTTTTTCCTGGTGTAGATTCAACGAATACAAAATATCTTCACTCCAGACCCATTTTTTGACCAGTATGTATTGTGAGTTGTTCTTACAGCTTCTCCCTAATTCAAACACTTCAAAATGTTGCTTTAAATTTAAATACCATGTTTCATAGATGCCTATAATCAACACAGATAAAGAAAAATCAAAGTATACTACTGTATAACTAGCTGTCTCTTTGACAGGTGACCCAAGCCTAGGGTTATTTGACATATCTCTGTTGCTGTATTTTTAGAAATTTTAGAGCATTTCAAGAATTCTGTTTTCCTGTTCATAGAAAATACAGTTTACTGAAGGAAAGGGTTTTAATGACCATTAAAGCTATCAATCTTCGTAAAGTTTGGTATAAAATAACAGGAGAAGATTTCTTGTGACCTTAGCTTCTGACTTCATCTTGCAGGGATCGCACTTATGTTAGAATAGCCAAAGAGTCATGTTTATGGCAGAGATTATAATAATTCTGCCATTGGGCAAAAACATTATGATATGTGACTTGAAAGACACAAGCATATATACTTGGCATTGCAAGAGCTCTAATAAAATTTGCACATCAAAAGCTGCGTCTCACACATTCAGAAAAATGTGAGATAAGCTTATGGAATCTTTAGCAGCAGAGACAAAACATTTTACTACTTTTGGTAATATTTATTCATTTAATTATTTTATGTTATAAAAATCTAACTATGTGCTTAACAATAAGCATATCCAAGAAGATTTAGATGCTTACCTATTAAAATAAGTATCTGTTGTCAGAATTTGCCTTCTGATACAGGTGATAGCTGAGTGTCATAGTTTAACCCCAGTCAGCAACCAAGAACCACACAGCTGCTCGTTCACTTCCCCCACTGTGGGATGAGGGAGAGAATCAGAAGAGTAAAAGTGAGAAAAGTCAAGGGTTTAGATACAGGTAAAACAAAAACTGCTCCGCAAAATCAGGAATTCATTCACTGCTTCCCATCTGCAGACAGGTGTTCAGCCATATCCAGGCGAGCAGTGCTCCATCACGTGTAACAGTTACTTGGGAAGACAAACACCATAACTCTGAACGTTCCCCCTTCCTTCTTCTCCTCCCAGCTTTTTATTGCTAAGCATGATATCAGGTAGTATGGAATATCCCTTTGGTCAGTTTGGGGTCAGCTTCCCCAGCTGTGTCACCTACCAACTGCTTGTGCACCCCCACCCTCCTTGCTGGTGCAGATGTTTGAAAGGCAGAAAGAGCTTTGACTCTGTGTAAGCACTGCTCAACAGTAATGAAAACATCCCTGTGTTATCAACACTGTTTTCAGCACAATCCAAAACATAACCCCATACCAGCTACTATAAAGAAAATTGACTCTATCCCCGCCAAAACCAACACCTGAGCCTGACTTGAAGTAGAATGCAAGAAGGGTTCTTATTTGAAGGTCCCTTCCAGTCCTTTTTTCTACTATCCTGTGACCAGTAAAACATATCAAAATATTACTTAAACTACGAAACTGCTACTCTGAAATTTACTGTGCTGTGAAATGTACAGGTGTATCCACCTTTTCATATGTTAGAAGACTGAAGATAATAGAAATGTAAATACTGCATGATGTTCAGCTACTGTTCTTTGTATCTGGGTGAACCAGACTGCTTTTTGCTTTTCTTGCCTGGCAGCAAGGAATTTGAAACACCAGAAAATTAGCAAAGAGACAAAGACAGAAAGAAAGACAGGAACTTGATAATGGGTAATTGCACACAAACAGGGGAAGCCCCAGAGAAATACATAGGAACAGCAGAGAATAGTCTTTTTGACAGGAATATGGAGGTTCATGAGAAAATCAGACTTAGAAAGAAATCTGAACTAGAAAGACTCATGATACAAGAAAACACATCATGACTTGTAGGAGGACCTCAGACTACATGAGAGCTGTAGGCTTCTAGGAAAGTGCTTCTAAGAGCTGAGTATAAAATAGTGGCTTTGTTTAGAGTTTAGATGAGAAGATTTAGAATCCTGTATAAAATCTGTCAATAAGATAGCTGGGATCTTCAGACACTCAGTTACATCCTACTTTCCAAGTGGTAAGCCACTTGCACAGTAGCATGCTACTAAGTGCAGTGTTTGCAAGGTGCTGATGAACTCCAAATTTATACCTACTTCGTCTTGAAGTACTTATGTAGCCGATTTCCTCATATACACATCGATGTAAAATATAATGCTGAAAGTGTGGCTGAAAAAGTTGTATGCTGGGCATCTACACAGCGCCTGGAAACTTTCCAAGAAAACAGGCTGAAGATTCAACTTCTCCGAAGAAAGCAGAGATTATCACAAGGCAGAGTTAAACATTTCAGCTTTCTAAGCAAAACACAGAGATACACAGGTATTGAATGCTGAGGTTCACAAAAGACAAAATGTTAATCAGAAGCCCTTACTAGTAGCTAACAGAATGCACCAGAGAGAGATGCATGGCTTAAATCCTTGTAAATGTGTAAGTCTTATCTGGCAGATAGTACCAGCTTTGTTTAAGATTGATAATGCTGTATAATCTGCAGGAGATATGCAACTAATCCTTTCATTCAAAAATAAAAATGAGGAATCAGTTCTTTCAAGAAAGGGAGAAGGATGGAGGAATGAAGAAACAAACAACTCATAGATAAATTAGTGAGACACCTAGGTTCAATTCTCACACCTGTCTGAATCGTCTTAAATTTATCAGCCTGTTCCTAATCTTACTTCTTGTTACTGGAATTTAGAGAAGTGTTGGGTCTCCTGATGGACTACTGGATAGTTACATGCAAAATAGATCAGCTTCCATGGAAAAGATAACTAATCCCTCTTTTAGAATGTTCTAAAATATATGATCTAACTTCAGATCTATTAACCAAAAGATAAATACTGCTTTTTGCACTTTTTTTTAATAAAGTTGAGCATGTTCTTAGCATGTTTTCCTCTATGTGTGAGAGGAAATGTCTGTTTTATAACCCACAACAAGTATCACCACGCAGCTGAACAGGAGTGATCACACACCATTCCAGACAGAAAAGCTTACAGAAAGAACTGTAAATTAAGAATACATGGCCCTTAAATGCAAGGTTAGTATGTGCTTGTGTATCAGGTTCATCAGTTTGTTCTGACAAATCTTGCTTATTCTCCCCTGTGCCGGGCACTGAGCCTATCCCACAGCAGTAGGTTTGGAGTTGGGTCAGGAACCTTCCTCCTACTACCAGGAGTCAGCAGCTTCCAGCCTGTCCCACCAGAGCCTCCTCCTGTCACCCTCCATTGCCCGTGTGAACAAGGCCCCCAGTATCCCTCCTCCCTTGCTTTGTGTGGCTCAGATTTTCCTGCAGGTTTCCCTTAACGACCCTCTTACTCTCTTAATTTTCCCTGCTGTTGCACACCCTTCTCACTTCCTCCTGCGATTCAGGGCCTCAACTGGAGCAGCTCCTGTAGGAGACACCCAGACTGCTCCCCAGCCCTGGGCCTGGGCAGCACCAGTTGGTGCCATGTGGCTGCAGAAACCACAGCTGTGCCATCTTGGAGCAGACCTGCACTGTTCTGACAAAGGAGCCACCCCACTACACCACTGACTGTTGTGAGGCATGCAGGGCCTTGCCTGCAGCCCTGTCTGCCTGTCCCTCCATGGTGAGGACAGCAGACACAGCCTCTGTGCAGGCAGCTGACCACAACAGCTCCTGGCACAGAGCAGGGCAGAGCCTGGAGCATCACCACACACTAAAAACCTGCACCCCATACCTTGCACTGCTCAGTCAACAGCAGTTTCAGAGTGAATGGCAGCCACCATTCTTCCTGCTGAGAGGAGCCCTAAGGAGAGAAAAGAATCTGCAACGTGTTTTCTTTGGACAGGAGTGGGCACAGTCATCAACCATTACCAGAGCCGCTCAGTATTACACATTCACCTCCTACTTATTTCTTCTAATGAAATGCAGCTGGCATTGGCTTGAGGCTCATGAACTGGGGCCCTAGGAGATCTGGGCCTGTTCCAGTGATGTGATATAACCTGCTGCTGCCTACAGCTTCCATGGCAGAGCTGAGAGAGAGCTGTTTCTAAGGAATGACAATATTCTGAGTTGGCCCCAAATAATCTGAACAGGTCTGATCTTGTCTGCATACTTATACACTACATGACGGATTTTATTCATCCTTTTTCATTTTGTCAGAGCAATTCACTGTAGAAACAAATGCCTGATTCCCCGCAGGAGGCGACATTATGTGCCAGCCACTAAACTGAAGGAAAATGTATTGTGTGCGAGCAAATGTTTGCACTCTGAGGTTTAAACTGTTTCCAATTGCTGGGGAAATCATTATGCTTTGCTCTGCATATTTAGCTCAGCCAGATCTCAAACCTGGTGGAGATCATATTGTGCTAGGAAAAGCGGAAAGATAATAATAAAAATGAGGAAGCTAATAATAAAAGACACCTTAAAAAAGATAAGGAAGAAAATTAATGAGGGAGGGAGACAGAGACAAAGATTCTGTTAAAGAGAGATAAAATATGATAGAAATAATTTCAAATTGCATGTATTTGTCTAGGAGTTTCCTGTTCTCTAACTCCATTGTCTGCAAACTTTGTTCATCTAAATAGTCTAAAGTCTCAACTGATGGAATTTGGCTTGGCTTCATACAATTTAAATGACATTATGATTCTTAGAATTATGGGACATCTGACTCACCTAGACCTTTCCTTTGAGCCATTGTACCATCACAGTTATATTTAGAGAGACCACATCTAGTCTGGGATGGTGTTTTCCTGTAGATGGGACTTTGGTTAATACATGTGATGCAGTAACATTAGTATACAGAGATCTGGACCGGAGGTACTGCAGCTGCTCTTTCACCCACCAGGAGTTCATATATAGACAGAAACTGTAATCAGCTCAAATAGCATTTTTTAAGAAAGTTTTTTTGTTTCCTTTTAACATTGGAAACAAAGAATAAGGTGAAACTATTATTAAGATAACAAGATTTCTACGCATCAACTTTCCTACAAGCAAATTAGGTACATTTTACCCAAATCAGATTAAATTTTAGACTTTTAATTTACCCGATTACAAAACATCTGCCTTTCTAAGGACACAGTCCCTAAAGGCAGTCAGATGCTATATTCCCCTTTCTAGACTTTTTATTCTTGCTGATCAAAAACACGCTTGAGTTATACAGGAATGCAAAATCAAGGCATCATAATGCCTTTTTTATTCCTCATTTTCACTGCAGTTTTATAGGTAAGTGTTTATCAAGATTCACCTCTCTTTCTTTTCTGGTTTCAACTGGGAAGGCTGATATGATATATTCATATACATCCTTTCAGCAGTCAGATTGAATGTGTGACTTTTATCTGTATGATAGTGCAGACTTGCTCCAGATGCACTGAGAGTCTTATACAAGGTATTGGTGCATTTTGGTGGAAAAGAAACTACAACACTATTGCACACCAAGATATTAATGGGAACAGAAAATATTGCCTTGTTCTGATGCATTTTAGTTGAGAAGCATTCTTTTCTGATTCAATGCACACAGTACAGGAAATGGATAATAGCACAGGAATTATCTATTTCCATGCAGTAAACTGGAAAAAAATAAAATACAGCTTTACAGTTACTTCAAGATCATTCAAACGTGTACTTCAGATGTGCTTTTTTCCCTCCTATGTTTATATGCACACACACACACTCACAGTTGTAGTATGCACATGAGCCCTTCACTGATAAATACTACAGCACCATATTACTGTCACCAGAAGTCAGCATTGAGATGAGTACTGGTTTCCAGCATCCTTAAAGGAATAATGCTTTTCTTGTCTGTGAAGAATGTTGAGTACAACATTCAAGATAACAGAACTTAAGAGATACAGGCAACACCCTGAAATGCCTTTAATATTCCACTTAATTAAACAAAAATTATCTCTTTTATATGTTAAGTTCAGTAAGTGTGAGCAAAATCAAAGTTTGTACTTTGTTGAAATATATATTTTTTTCTTCTGATGTCCTTTCCAACCCTACATCTCTTCAGCCACTGGAAACTCTCCCTCATCTCAGCTTGACACCTGAATAGAATTAGAAAGTAGAAAATTCCTGGGAGGACAAAAAATAACTATTGTGTTCTCAGCTGCTTCGTTAGATAGCTAGTTATCAGTGTGAGCTCTGGTGCATAGGAAACCTCCTGCTGCTTTTTGGACCTGCTGCTGATAGCACTCTTACTGCCTTTGTCCTCTTGATATGTCTCCCTAGAAATTTTCAGACTATAGTAGCCACAAATGCTGCTACTATCTACTCACCTCTGCAAATGTTTTTATAAGTACAAAAGGGACACTTCCCTTTCTCATCTTCCATAAAGAAGCTGACCTTCACAGTTTTCTAGTAGTGAACAAAAGGATGTGAGGAACCAAGGCATCCATAGAAAAGAAGGTAAGTGCTTTTTCTGAAAGCTTCAAAGATTCTTTTAACATGGTTATCCTGATTAAAGCAAGGCAACTTTTTTTTTTGGGGGGGGGAAGTGTCATATAAACCCTAAGAATATAGTGAGAAAACAGCAACCAGCCCTTTTCTTTTTCATCTGTGTTTAGATAATTCAAAAAAGGTGTGACAATATCACCAACTATTATCTGTATTTCCTTTAACTCCTCATATGAGTAGAGTTAATATAGAATTAACCAAGTCTTTCTGAAGGCTATCATCTGTCTAAAGTGCTAACAGCTTAAAACATGACAAAGGAAAACAGACACAAAGGTATGAAAAATGTCTTTCCTAGGAGTTCAGAGTTCAGAGTTCAGTTGTCCAATGCTCAGCTGATACCAATTCTAAAAATAGTGTGAGAAATTGGAAGACTTGGAGAGGATCAGGAATCTGTCTCTGAGGGTTAGAAAGTGAGGAAAGCAGTATACGAAGAACTCCAACCAGTCTTTGTGTCTCCATTACCTGCCTGGGCAACCACATGAAGAATGTAACATTTATTATGAGCCAAAGCAGGCAAGTGGGTGGCAGGAGGTGAATGAGGCTAAAGTTTGCCTGCAGTTCATAGTCCTCATAGTGTGGCTATCACCTATGTAAGCTTCTCCTCCTTCTGACCATCCCTTCTCTGTATACAGTAAGAAGTAAAGTTAATTATGAGGAATAAGCTGTTGTGGATGCCCTTGAAGAAGCTCAGGTTTGCTGAACAGACTTCAGTGTCCTCAGTTAATCTGTGAAGAAGTTGGAACCGTGAGGTACAGACATATGGGCTGTAGGGGGTTTAGAAATCACTGGCAATGGATACAGGCACCTGGTTGAGTAAGTGAACAGGAGACAATGTATCAACAGCTATAGCTGGAATGTGAGGATCTGGGGATGTAAGGCTTTGACGTGCTGGTGTTGGAAGGGAAGGGGACAAATCAGCCGTTAATACTGTTATGCTCAAGGCAGTTGGAATTTGGATTGCAGGGACTTGGGAATGAAATCATTTGTGATGTGTTTGGGCTTGGAGTGGACAAGAGGTGGGAAGGAGTATGTCTCTGTAGGGAAATCAAATTATCACAGTTGTCATTTGTGTCCACAGGGTTTTTTAAGGAATTTCATCTCTCACTTTCTCTCATTATGATCAGGATTCAAAACACCCTCACTAGCTAGTTTAATATAAACTTAAGAGACTACTGAATCATGCTAGACTGACCAAGAAGAGACTTTGTAATTGCCTGTCTCCCAAAAGAGAATTTCAAATATCCATTTCTATCGTTAAGCCCCTATTAATTTTCAGAGATGTTGATGACTATGAGATATGTTGTCATGTGTATGTTAGCATCACCTGAAATTAAGCAGAAGTGTTTTAATAGCTGCTTAATGATATGGCTCAAGTCATGCCCTAAATATGTGGATACTTCAGTTCTTTACACTGATTTCCAAAGCAGCATCCAGAAGCAAATGTTCCAAATGGCAGGTGACTCAGTGAAGTGCTAAATAAAACCTAATACACAACCATGTTAGCCACGTGGAATATTTGTCTAAGTATTGTTAACACACAAGAGGAATTCATGACAGAATATCAAGGTATATTTTTGTGATACACACTTTCATGAGAATCAGAAATGCTTCTTGGCTTGATTTCTCATAGATCTTATGAGATTCTTCATCTTACCCTAAAATTACATTTAGAATAATTGCAATAAGGCCGTTGCTATATGCAGAACTGACTGATTAATCTATTGGCACTTTAGGAGAGACACCAGCAGGTATTCTCTTTGCCTGCATTTATACAGCCTTATAATGACACTGATGATAGATTAATACATCTCATTGACATATGGATTAAGCAATACAAACTCAAAACAAATGTTTCTAATAACCAGCTCCTGTTATGACATATTGTGATAAACAGAGGCATGTAACCTATATTTGTGCTACTTTGACCTTGCATCTTCTTTTCCTTGCTTATTTACTTTTTAAGCCAACTGTAAATGCAATAGTCCATAGACTAGGACGCTGTCAAGTACAATAAATATTGGGGTTTGTGTTTTGCTTTTACTTGGTCAGCTTTAAAAAACCCTAGAGCTCATGTTAGCTAGCATACTGGTATATGTTATTCTCTCATAAGATAAAAAGAAATACATGCAAGTGTGAACGTCCTTTGAGCACAACATAGCTACGTTAGTTTTCTTCTGTTGTACCCACAAGTGTAATCATACAGTGATATGCTTGTTCTTTATTTATATTAGAGCTTACAAGTCCCATGTTCATAAGTGAGTGACACTCTTTTTTAATATGGATTCCTAATTTAAAGGGTAAAATTGTAAATGTCCCCTGGTGAATAGAACAACATTAATGAAGTATGTAGGGAACCATGTACAAATGACATTGACTCCAGGGCTACATGCACACAGACAGAATGGCCCAGATTCATTCTACTTAGCTGTTTTAATGTACATGACTAAATTAAGAGCCTGATTGCTGTAGGCTGTCTGCATTGTTAATGGAGAGAAATGAGTAGCTTCAGATGTCAGTTTACTGCGTATGAGACCTGAATCATGCTCTGAATTTGTCTGACTCCCCATTGAACAGAACCTGAGGCATTGTAGATGTCCAGTTTAGGACTAGATATTTAATGTTGAGATATTAGGTACGTTTTATTATGCTTTTTATGGTGGAATGACCTTGGGTCAAGGTTACTACATGTTATTTAGATAGGACATAAGAATCAGCCTTCTGACAGAAATACAGTCACACCTCTGGAACTTGTCAGCAAGAGTCTAAGTTAAGTGGAAAAGAAAATAAACCAGGTGGGAATGAATACCAACACATAATTTAACATGTCTATAATATATGCCTGATGTCGCCTGCAAGAAATATAGAACTGTATTATATTATAACGTCTATGTGTTCAGAAAAAAACAGAGTTTTGACAAGTGTCATAATTTGGAACTTCAAATATATACATACCTTTGTGTATCCTAGTCTTAAGATACGGAGAATTTTCTGGATACCTTCACTGTGATATATGTCTTACTATATAAGAGTCACAGCCTGAACAATTCTGCTTTTATGTTATTGCAAGTATCCTAAAGGAGGCATTTGATATTGTAGGAATTTGAAGAATTAGCTTTGTATCTATGGCACATGGCCAAGCATTTTTTCTGTACCAGTCTGTGTGTTCTCCACCTGAATGCCCATGTATGAGCCACCTAATCTCAGGGATCTTATTCAGCACATAACTGGAAATAAGAAAATGTAAAACAAATATGCCAGGAAGAATTTGCAGTGAAAGAAAATAAAGTATGACCCATTGCTACAAAGCAGTAATTCAAACTGCATGTGATGGCAAACTTGGACCCAGAGCAGTTTCCCATTTGACAGAACTGTGCCAATACTTTCTTTTTACAGGAAACGATATTGAGATAATTCTTTAAAGACATGGACAATTAGATTCACGTATGTGATTACATTGTTAGTTGTACAAAGGAGTTTCTGCTTCATTCCATATTACATCAGGAGGCCTCCTATCTATTGTTTCCTTTTTATTGCTGTATGATATAAAATATGTTTGGAATTTTTTCCAACAAATTCTATGAATTTACTTCATCTGAATGCCATTGGTATTTTTATGAATCTTGAACTCACCTTCAGATGTTTGTTAAGTTGCCAGTGTCTTTTTTGGCAGTTACATGAGGAAAAGCAATGCTGTGAATCCGTTAGTGCCAACTTTTCATGTTTTCCTGGATGCTTAGTGGATGAGGGGTCATGCTTCTCTGGGAAAAATGTCCAAATGGTAAAATTTAAGTTTTATGCATGTGGGAGAAAGAGAATGGGAGTAGCCCATGCACAAACATACACACCTGAATATAAATATTCTTTGGCAGAAAAGACACACAAAGAGATCTTTTCCACAGCAGCCCTTTTCAGGCAATGTGTTTTATATCTGTAAAAATTTCTATTCATGATTGCACATACTCTCTCACTGATATAAGCTCTGCCAATAAAGCAGTCTGAGATGCATCTAGAGTCTTCATGTGCTCCAAAGATTTCCTTGCAATTAGGAGCTCTCTTAAAGCTATCCTCTTTTTTAAAATTTTGAGGAATATCCTGTTGCGTGGTTCCAATATCCTTGATTTACCACCTGTCTCTGAAGAGCTTATGTCACGGCATAAAAATTCTCTGTCCAGATAAGAGTAATCTCTTCATATCTCTCAAGAATATCTTGTGCTTTTTCCAGAAGGTGGCAACAATATAGTTTCTTTTGGGGAGAGGATACAGGTAAAGGGGAAGGTAGTGATCGTTGAATGCCTGTGTTAGAACAGGAAGTAGTTACTGTCACTTGCCTGCACATGAAAACCAAGAGAATCCTCTGAAGATGTCATTTTTGCAAATCCAAGCAGATACATAATCCTCATGGGCCCCTAACCATGACCATTTATTCTTTGCCAGAAATATGTAGGAGGCTTCAATAGGCACAGATTAGTATTTCCAATCTGGTTCATACACACATATTTATATATATATATAAATCCATATTTATATTTTATATTTTTATAACTATGGTACTTGGAATGGTAATGATAGAATACATTTCATTTTTCTCTTCATCCTAAGGAGCTGTACATATTGGCTGTATGTTAACTCTATGTTACTGAGGTAAATGGAGTAACTTTTCTTTATTAGATAAATAAAAACAACCCAAACCACCATCAAACAACCCTCACTGAAAAATCACATATATTTAAAAAGCACCAGAAAGCATTTTAAAGCCTCTCCCTGACAGCTAACATGTCTCATTATTTTTTCTAGGGCAGAAGAATTTGCTTTCAAAAAGATTCCATGAAGCTTGATTATTTTCTAAGCCAAAAAAGCATGATACAGAGCAGAATGACAAAATGTAAATTACACTTGACAGTTTAGTATCTGTTCTGCAGAATATCTGAGTGCTACCCACAGCAAAGTATCTGAAATCAGAGATGTGCAAAAATCTTTAATGTAGTTTCATCAGGTAAAGAATTATGAGCTCTTCATCGGTAAATTGTAGTGCATCATGTATTGAGTAAATCTTGAAGTTCTTTATCCATAATCCTTCAAGTTCTTACTGCCAGTCAAGAAAAAATGCCATTGATG
The DNA here is from genome assembly GCA_027574665.1 of Rhynochetos jubatus. Taxonomy (NCBI): domain Eukaryota; kingdom Metazoa; phylum Chordata; class Aves; order Eurypygiformes; family Rhynochetidae; genus Rhynochetos; species Rhynochetos jubatus. The sequence continues at coordinate 127,995,979 of CM050648.1, forward strand.
TCCACAATGTTGACACTAAAAAAAATTTGAAATTCTTAAATTAAGTGTGAACTTTGGGCATAAGTATTATGCAAATAGTATAGTTAATAGAAGGAAAGTTAAACTTCAGAGTTCCCCTTAACAAAATAAACAGCCTATGTTAAAAATTTAATTGATCCAAATACTTCTAGGTAGTGGTGCAGCTGTTGTCCTCATGAGACCTGAATCAACACCCTGAGAAAACACACAGTAATTTCCTCCTGCCCAGGTTCTATACTGCAGAAAGAGGGTGGGAGAGATAAGAATATGCCCATGTCTTGTCATCATGTTTTATAATGATAGTTCCAGGGCAGATATCCAGCTGGAAAATTTTCCCTAGGCCTACAAGATACACAGCCTTGCAGTACTACAACAGGACTGTAAGGAGAGTCAGGGTTCTGAAGATCATGACATACATGGGAAGGCCTCGAGAACAGTCTTTGTTCAAACTGAAGAGGAGAAGGTTCAGGGGAGATCTGACTGCTGTCTACAACTATACAGTGGAAGAGTGTGGAGAAGGTAAAGCCAAACTTTTCTCAAAAGTAAACAATGGTAATATGAGAAGGAAGAGACAGAAGTTGCAAGAAGGGTAATTCTGAATAGATACACTCTCTCTCCCAAAAGGTAGTCAACTTTCGGAAGAAATCAAATCTCCATCTTTGGAGATATGCAGAACTCAACTGGCCAAGACCATGAGAAACCTCTTTTAGCTGACCTTGCTTCACATAGGAGGTTGGACTGTGTGGTCTGTGGAGGTTTCTTCCCCATTGCATGATTCTATAAGTTCTGGAGTGAATTATGCATGCTAAGTGCACAGACCTTACATTAGAAAATAATTTATGTGTGGGAGAGATCATCATAACAGTCCTCTACTATTTTCTGTCTCCTTACCAAATATTCCTTTCAGCAGATATTCTGCAAAGACTCTTTTTAATACAAGTAGCCTAGAGCCTGAAGCCAGTAGCTGTACTTCACACCAAACTCAAAATGCTGATTTAATTTATTCAGATAATACAGCAAGCAGGAAAGTACCAGGTACACAGTTGTTAAGACATTAGTATAGTGAAGTCTATGTATGCAGCAGCTTTAATTTAAACCAAACTCTTAGCTGTAATTCTCTTCTATGCTATATATATTCCAGTAAATTTTATTATACATTTGGTAATTCATTATGTAGTTCCACTTCCTTTTCCCATGTTAAATATTAATTTTTGTTTTTCTATAAATGTATGCATGCATGTACACGTACATTTATACAAATACGTATGGATTTCCATCTCCAGCTGCAAGCTATTCTTCAGAATAGGTAGAATATCTGGCTAATATCCATGGTATTACTACTTTTGGTTCATACACAAGCATTCTGGATTTTGTAATTCATAACCATACCTATTTAAGAATGTTATTAGCATTAATAAAATTTAGCTCATGTATATGGCTTGTATTGCCAGCTGCACAACTTTTCAAGTTAAGAGATGTCAGTAATTGTCACATGCATTTAACTTGCAGTTAATCAGTTCTGAGCTTATATTGCATATATGTCATTTTTCTTCCAGCATGGTTACAGGAAAGATTGTGTGATGGTGCCAAAGCTAGTTCTGCCAAGGTTTATGGCAGAATAAAATTTCTGTACCACAAGACTAATTCTGAAAGTAGTTTTTGGCCAGAATATCATCAGAATGGTAGAAGTCTAGATTGGACTGGTAGATTTGGCTTCAAAATTCAAAGATAAGCTGATACTTATTTCCCAGCCAAAGTCAAACAATACTTTGCCTTGGTTGTTCAAGGAATCAGCAGTGTATTTTATACTTTTTCTTGTACCCATATGTAGTCTCTTCTTTGACTCAAATGTACCTGTAGAGCATGAGTAAGAGATAAAATGAGGTCTAGACTGGGATTCTTCTTTTTTTTTTAGAGTTCAAATTTCTATCCTTTTCTCTTAAATCACTCAGCTCCTTCTCAAAACTCCGAAGTAGTTAAAAACAAACAAACAAGTAAAAGAAACAACCCACAAAAAAACCAAAACCAAAAAAAAACCCAAAGAAACAAATTAACCAAACGAACCAAACAAAAAATAAACACACAAAAACCAAAACAAACACACCAACCCCTGAGCTGGTTTCTATAACATGAAAGTAGAAGATTCTGCCAAAAATTACATATTCTCATTAGGGATTTCTTCTTTTTGGACTATGACAAGACTTTTAGAAAGACTTTCTTCAAATATGGGAAAAAGTAAAATTAACTTTTGAAATAGGATACTGTTGAAAGCAAAAAGGGAGAGTTCATGTTTATTGCTTGTCTGTCTGTCTATCTTTGCTTTGTGTTTTTGGTGGACAGAATCTTCCAAAGCAGTAAATTGTTGCAGGGGGTTTTATATCACATTAGCCACATCAAACGATAAGATAACACAACACAAATAGTAAGGCTTTTGTAAGATCCTAATGCAGGAGTAGCATGGCCCAAAGGGCCATAAATAAATTTACTCAGTGCCAAAAATGGATACAGGTCTAAGGGGAAAAAAAAAAGTCTTTCTCCTGGAATTTCATGTTTCCTTCCTGCTTGGAACATTATTCTTGGCTGAGTATTTATGACTGTTTTGCTGTATGTGGATGGATATATTGATGTACATGCAACTGAACTTGTCCTCAGAGGATAACATGCAGGCAAACACACAGACACTTTTCCTTCTGGCTTTAATTTTCCCAAGTGATTAATTATCACTGTTATGCTGTAAGGCAACATGATGGAACAAATACAGTCATACCTGGGAAATCTTCACATTTCTGCAAACCAACAAGCCACAAGAAACTCACTAACATTCTTGTGCATGAATTTAGAAGGGTTGTCACTAAGTCCTGTGCCAATTAAATTTTTATTTTTGAGATAATATGCATTAATTGCATTTGAACATAGAGAATTTTGCCAGCATATTACTAGAATCACTACTGCCTGATCTTTCTCTTCCTACATAATACAGCATGTTAGATTACAGAAGGACAAAAAGTGTTCTGATTTTAATTACTTCAGTCCAGCTGTGGAAAAATACTTTTGACAATTAAAAATATCCGTGACTAGATAGGTGCCATGACAAACAGCCTAGTTACCGTAATAAGGTTATTCAAAACACATGGCTTGATTTCAATAAAACACAGTCTCTTAGTACCAGAGCAAACTATTCCAATTTCATAATTCAAATACCCAGAGTAGTTCATTATTCTAAAGATTTCCTGTGATATAATGCATTTATAGGTATATATTGTATTGACTATGAGAAACAGCTGATTGCTAAGGTCCTTTACACAGGAAGTCCCATGCACTCTTTGAAGATAAACTTGAAAATATTTGTTTTAGAACAAGGCTCTTTTTTATCTAATTTAATGAGACTTATTTAATGTATTGTAAATTAATACTGCTTAAAGCAAGTCTGTAAAGGAAAACAAAGTAGTATACTTATTCTAATAATACTTCTTAAACGTCAGAGGTCTTCAGCATATACACATGCAGGGATCCAAACCTGCTTATTACTGACCCACAGATAAATATTTCTCAGCCAGCTACAATAGACCAAATCCACTAGGAGGACAACTGTCACTGTAGACATGCCTTCCTCCTAAGTTATTTCTCATCTAGATCTGTAAGAGAAACCTTGGACAACCACAGTCCTATCAGAGAGATATTGCGCCTCTTGCAGGCTAGTCTGATTTTCATATTAATATAAATGAATTTCAGTGAGATTAATCTAAGAACAGAAGGAAAAGAAACCCTTCAGTACTGTAGTTGAAGTGAGATGCTGGACTGTCTGGATATAGTTGCAATATGCGTGTGGGAACTGCACAGTAGAACAGATGTTACTTTTCTTATGATATTATGGACAGTTGAAAACTACAGCTTTCTTGGTGTGCCCGTACATCTACATCGACAGCAGACCATGGCACATCTACTTACATCTTTCTAGAGACAGATCATCTATGCATGATGTCAACAAACATTGTGTTGTTTTTCACTGTAAGTATATGAACATATATAATAATATAAATGGTAAATAAAAGAAAAGAACTGCTATTCCAGGTCATAACAAAAAGGTCTATCTAGCCAACTTCCCATTCTCAGCAGGAGAATGGATGATAGTAGGTGCCTGGAGAAGAGTACATAGGCTGTAACAGTATCTTTGTCAATGCCTCCCCAGTAGTTAGTGAGTTGGGAATTCCACGAGATAGGTGAGGCATCACAGACGCCACAGTTAATCACCATTGTGTTTAATAACCCTGGATGATTTTTTTTCTCAGAAATATATTCAGATGATTTTGAAAATGTTCTCATCCACAAATTCTTATATCACTCAAAGACTAAGTACATGCATCACACAATCCCATTTTCCCACTTTCAGCTTGTCCATTTTAACTTTCATTACTCCCTAGTTCTTCTATTCAAAGAGCTAGTTAAGTGTTGGTCTGCACTTGTTATCTATTCATGATTTTATAGACATTGACCCCCTTCTTGTCTTTTTCCCCACTAAACTGTTCTTTTCTTAAACTAGGGAGGACCAGAAACTCAGCTGGTGTTCAACTAGCTGTGTACCCAAGTAGTGATGTAGTCTTTCTAGGAGCTAGAAAACACTAACTTTTTTCTGTTTTTCTAGACAGGAACTCAATGAGTGATCCTACCAGTGATCCTAAGCACTATTATAAAATGAGAAGAACAATAAATTTTGCATTAGGTATAGTCTTACTACAAAATTGGATAGATTCAGGCAGGAATTTAGTGGCAGGAATTTAGTGGCAGGAATTTAGGCAGGATTGGGCAAGAGATTAGATTTTGTTTGAGCCTGTAACTTCCAAAAACAAAATTTCCACCACAGCTAGTTGGAAAAAAAAAATAATCCTAAAACAATCCTACTTTGTTTACAATGTTGCTGTTATTAACATTCAATGAATGCAAACTTGCTGAAAGCAGGAAATTGAATTTTTTAGGTTGAAAATTAATCACTAAAAATCATCAAACTGACTTCCTGCCTTATCATGACAATGTCAGCTTTACACATGTCTGGGAAGTTTAGGACTTCCTTCAAGCTAGCAAACAAAATTGTTTATAAGAAAAACCTGTTTTCAGAGCAAGGGGAAAAAAAATCATATTATCCCTAACTAGCACTAAGACAAGAGCATATGCTGACATTTACTTTAAACAGAGAATCAGATGAGAAATAGACCAACTGAAATATGTTAACATATGATCTTACACAGACAATATATAATGACTCCGTATAAACTGTGAATCAAAATAAAGTATTCATCAGTGCATCTCTGGTCATTCTTCAGAATTTATGTTAATTTAAAAGGATATGGAGTTTTTTAGAGCTTCTTACTCATGACATGGCCAGTCTGCTTGCTCAATCTCAGTGTTTGGCATATAGTCTAATATTTAGAGTTAGAATAATCTTTGATCAGGTTAGGCAAGTTGATAAAGAAGGATTTTTTTGGCCAGCTATTATATGACTATTATTAAAAAAAAAAAAAAAAAGAAAATTATGATGGTTCCCACTTCTTGTCTGGTAGTAATTCCTCCCTTTCTAAGCAAGGTAGTGAGAAGAAAGTTGCAGTCTCTCTCCATCTGTCATATAGGTTCTCTTGTCATTGAATTCTCAGATCTTAATAGTCTTCTGGAAAAATCTGTTTTTCTGGTCTTATGATCTCCTCAACACCCAGATTCATTCTGCTTTGTGAAGTTTTAGTTGGTGTCATCGTTGTTTATGGACTATTTTTCCTCAAATAATTCATGAGAATTGATGCTGAAAACAGCATCAAACTTTGCCTTCATGTCAGGCCAAACAGTAATAGCCAAAGTTACAAAGAACTTGTAATGTTCTGTGGCTGCAAATAATGTCAACAGGTCTTATGGGAGACAGCTTTCAGTATCTGCATTAGGGTTCTGCAAATGGAAGGTATGTGGGAGGCAGCTTTCCTACAGGTCTTCTTTAAAGGTGGTATAAATATAGATTTCAGCAGGAATAAAGCAACTGCCCAGAATTAATTGGAACTAGGTAAAAGAGCCCCCTAACTCATGGCGTATGGATTCTGGCTCTGATTTCAGGCTACAGGGCGAACTTATGCCCACACATCTTTAATCTTCCTTACATTTGAGATATTTGTAAACAGAATGTTGGCACAGAGTTATTTTAAGCAATCCAAACCAGTCATACTTGATACCATCAAAGTGAAATTGTGGAGATATATTCAGTAGGGTATATGTCCTCACAAAGCTTCTCAGTACTGATAGACATCCTAGCTCTGGAGGAGTTTGGAAGCCTTCTTGCCTCCTCTGTGCTCATGAATTGGCCAGCTGTCAGTGCTTACTTTTATTCAAATACATAAACACAGCGAGATGTTGGTTTGAAGATAAACTCCTTACCCATAAGGTCATAATCTGAGCATTTAATTTTTTTTTTAACTTTTTATTTTTAGTACAGTTGTTTGTTTTTCAGAAAATGGCCATAACTGCTAGAAGTCAGCTGGATTTAAAATACTTTTTATTTTATTTTAAATACATCTTATTTTACCTTCATCAACCACACCTGACTGGGACACAGGCTGTGCGGCAAAAACATGCAATACATTTTTCAGCTCAACAGAATCACCAGATGAACAAAAGATCCCCAACCTATTTTAAAGAAACCTATTGTTTTTACTTAGGACAAGAGGAAATTACCTCAATTTGCACCAGAGAAGGTTTTTTTGGATATTAGGGAAAATTTCTTCTCTGAAAGGGTGGTCAGGCATTGCAATGGGCTGTCCAGGGTTGTGGTGGAGTCACCATCCCTGGAGGTATTTAAGAGACATGTCGATGTGGTGCTTAGGGACCTGGTTTAGTGATGGTGTTAGCAGTGCTACGTTAATGGTTGGAAATGACGATTTTTCCAACCTAAAAGATTCTATGGTTCTCTGATTCTATACTAGCTAGAAATATTTCAAGTTCAAAGCATTATGAACCAGGTTTTTGAGAGTATTTTTTATGATTCCTTTAATACTCTTGAAGAATTCAACTGGGAATTTCAAATGGTCCTTTGACCCTTGCCCTCTTTAATTTTATAGTTAACTGCCTGGTTTCTTGTGAATATCTCACTGAAGCATGCATGCACACACACACAAGCACGCAAGTTAAACACAAGTTAAAATCCTGGAAATTTGTATAAAGCAAGTCATTAACCTAGTGATCTCCTAGGCATGAAACTTTGCAGATCTGTCCAGTTGTTCCATAGTCAGTGGAAAAGACAACATCATCTCACCTATAGAAAACTTTGATTGGTATTTCCTAAAGAAATCAATATGCACCAGCAGTACAGTCTAACTGTGTTTCCAATCAATGAAATGACAATTGCTTCAGCTGGTTTCTTTTATTTAAGGGAGGTGTTTGTAGTTCCTGGTTCCCACAGATTGAAACTAGATCTTCATTCTTTTCATATTCTTTTCATTTTCTTTGGAAAACAATCTCTGTTTTTAACATTCTGTCATCCTAGCCTGTAGGCTATGCAGTCAATTCTTAACATTTTCCCCAGGTGCTGGAAGAGTACACATGGATAAGAAATGACCCATGCAATCCTATATAGTAGAGCATAGAGTTTCTGCATAATTGCATCTTACCTTCATGTTCAGCAAGACAGCTGCAGTTATACTCAAAGACCTGAGCCGATTTTTAGCAGTATGTGATGGGAACTGCAGCAACCGGGAGAAAACTAATTGAATCTTGCAGGGTTCTTTTTGTTTGTTTTGGTTTGGCTTTGGTTTGGCTGAGTTTTGGCTCTGCTAATATTACTGAAGCTACCACATTTAGAGCTAGGAATTTAAATACTAAATTAGGGGATAGCAGAGAACACCAACAGCAATAATTAAATAACTGACATGTAGGGAGAGGATGTAAATGCATCTGATGTAACTGAGCTAGAAGGAAGCATTATACTTATACAAGAGTAATGCACTCATAAAAGAGAACTGTCCTTGTCTGCAGAGCTCACGTCATTTCTCATGCTACCTGACAAGATGTTTTAAAACTGTGACTTTAGCAATGTTAATTCTTCAAATAGCCATGTTACATTAAGAAAACTAAAGGAAAACAAAGGACACTTTGGCACACCTCAGAGCACTCCCAATAATGGTTTGTCATACTGCTGTCAAATTTGAAGTAATCCATTATTTAGGTTATATATTACACTACCTTTTAAAAGATTGTCTGGACTTCAGAAACTTTTTGTCCTGAGACACCTCAAGTGGCCCCAGAAACATGATATTACATTTCAAACAGACGTAGAGATGTGAACCAATTGAACTTTGCTGGACTCAAGTCTTTTCATTTATGATAAGAAAACAATTAAAGGGACTAGAGTTCATTTTATTAAATGATATCTAGGAAATAGAATTTTCTTTTTTCCAAATGTCTGCACAGTTAGGATTTGAAATTACTCTGCCATCCCCTGATGATCCTCACTGAGACGCTTTCAAATGAGAGAGGAAAAGGTCCATGACGAAGAAAGTGTTTTTATTTAAAACAAGCATTATAACTAACAAAAAAAAAAAAAAAAAAATGTTTTTCGAAGGCCTTCAAGGCTAAAATACTACATACTCTGTCATGTAAACCTTGCTGAATACTTTAGGATGAATTTCTAGTAGATTATAGAAAAAAAAGGGGATGATTTTTTTTTAATCTATGTCTTCGAAAAGCAGAAAGAAATAAGAAGTAGGACACCAAAGTCTTTGATTTTAGGTAAACATCTGGGTAGAAAGAATATAAGAAAATTTACAACTATTTACTACTAATCCTTTTGCCTTCCGTGCTTTGGCAAGATAGTGAAGATAGATGCTTGTGCAAGTATGGTAACTGTTTGCTAAAGCTGCTTTCCTCACACATCTCAGGCATTATTCTTTAGCCCTGAGTGTGTATGCCCTATGCTCTTACACCTTTCTGCTATTCAGACCCCTTCTGATTTTATAGCTTTTTGTGTAAATTTTATTTTTATTGTCTTCCAGTCAAACCCTTTGTTCCAATTTTGGACCCTTTAAAAGTGTCTGGCATTTTTCCTGATCTCTGACTGTTCTATATAATTGAAATAATCTTTAAATTATACTCAGTCTATGGGGATTTGACTAGAGAAAAATGTTACTGTAGATAATGCGGAATATTGAGGTAAATAAAAGTCAATGTATCATTTAGTTTCTGTATCATATATATTGTTAGCACAGTTTTCCATGGCTGGAAAGGCTAAATTGACAAAGTCCAGTACACTAACAATATGTTAGATGTTAGATGTTGAAAATATCATAATTACACACAGACACTACATCTTAAGAAGTTATTTCTATTATAATTCATAGTATAAAGGAATAAAGACATAGTTCCTTCACCTATTACTATTGATCAGTAATGTTTATAAAGGAATTTCTATATGCAGAAATTGTAACTTACTGCACAGAAATTCTTTTACAGAATCTTCCTTTTTGAACTCAGCTTATTCAAAAAGGAAACACATCTCTCACAAAAATCTTATTACAACAAGAATTCACATTGCTGCCTCAGGAACCAAGCTGAAAATGGAGTCTGAAATGGCTTATTATCCTGTATTGTCTAAAGAATCTCAAAAATTACAAGAAACTATATGCTCTTTCTAGTTATGCTTAACTGCCACTAAACTGCCTATGTTATTTCAATAGACCAAAGTAAACTTTCTAATATGGCCATGAAAACCTTTATAAATTATGTAGAAAGAATTTTGGCTGGAGAAATATTAATAGATAAAAAGGTAGGACTTATCACCAAAACATAAGAGGTTGCTCATAGATGGAAAATAAAACCAGTACAAAATTCAATCTTTCTCATAATAAAGGAAAAAATATGCAAGGATGACTGCTTGTTGACAGATTCCTCACTTCACACAATATCAAACCATGCAAACTCGACATGCAGCAAAAGGATGATGTATGTATCTAAGTCCTGGGTTCAAGAGAAAGATATGTGTGACCAAAGGCAAAACAAATTCTAACTAGAGACAAGTTAAAATAGGCAGGTATTTAATAATGTACGGATCCCAAAACCAGAAATAGTCCCTCTTTTAAAATAAAAAAAATATGCAAATTAAAACATTGTTCATAAAAAATAAATTGAAAATGCTCTAACCTTCAATCATTAGAGCATTAAAAGGAGTGATAACAATGAAAGATGATAGGCTACCTTTGAAATAAATACAAATTTCTGAATATGAAGACCACAATCTGTTTTAAATGTTGATGAACCTCCTATCTTTAGGTTAATTCCTGGCACCAAATAAGTGAAGTGGTCCTACTATAGGTCAGTGGCTAAGCTTGGGCCTTGCTCTTTAATCCTAAACAAAATATTGAAGAACATACTGAAAATTGAAACTCACTCATCTGAAAAGCAACATGTAAAATGGAGAGCTCTTCAGGTAAAATGGCTATGTAATTTCAAGAGGTTTTTCATGTACTGTGAAATTTTAGACAGAAACTTGTTACTCTGTAAAGCATTATATTTCAAGACATTGATTAATTGTATACTATTCTAACTAAATATGCAGTATAATTGCTTAGAACCTGAAAAGTAAGAAACTTATGTCTCAGGTTAAGTAATGGTTTCATTTGTAAATTAAGCTGTGATGAACTGTATTACAATTCAGAAACTTTTATCTGGAAAATAAGTTTATCACCATGTTTTCAGTACTACCCAAGCATTCTTGTAAACTGATAGAGTGTTTCAAACACCAGAGGAAAGTTATTTGTAATTTGAAACTGGCATCTTTAGCTAGATGAAATTTGATACTGAGATAGTCATAAACATGAAGCAGCATGCTGAATTTGAATAACATACTGGGTCATTTCTGCAAACTCGTGACAAGTTTTAAGAGAAGCTTAGAATCAGAATTAAGCCTGTATTGTAAATGGCCTCAGGAAAAGTGAATTAATCTTAGCTAAGTAATATGAAGCCAGTATTGGCAGTAATTATGATTTTAAACAAAATCCTCTCCCAAGGCCTCATTCTCTCAGTCAAATTCTTTTTCTTTAATTAGATATAAGCAGATGAAGCCCAAAGGATTTTAGTAAGAAGATAAATGTAAACTAATCAAGTCTGAAATAACATATGAGCTCTTCTTTGCCATTTGTTTATTTGAGCATCTGGTCTCAGCTACTGTTACATTGTTAGTGAACAGTGACAGAAGCTATTTCAAAGCACTGACATAAACCATATCTAGTTTGGCAATTTTGTTTGTGTCTGACTATATTTACAGAAGAAGACAACCTACGTTGCATGAAATAACCGGACTAGAGAGAGACTGGGCAATAATCAGTAGCATTTATAATGCTTTTACAGTAACAAATGTCTCCTGTGTTTTCTTCCTGGTTATGCTGATACATATCTTTCAAAGCCTAAGATCAGGATTTTTTTTTTTTTTTTTTTTTGGCAAGTATTCACTACTATAGGTTTTGGGTTTAAGACTTAAATAAAGCTAAGCAGAAAGCAAGAACTTCTTGGCAAAAATGTGAAGGGCCCTCGAGATAACAACCCAGAAACTGTGTAAAGGCCATTTACCCCTAGATTTCGTGATGTCTGAAAACACCCTGCCCTTTCAAATAAAGCATTTGGTCAAGTAATAGGCACTATTAAAATAAAATACATAGCAAAGTTTTCTCCGTGAGAATTCTGTAAGTCAACTGTAGAGGAAAGAAAACTGTAACATCTGATTCTGCTTGAAGTCTGTTGCTTAAAAATTATGATAGAACCTCAAATTAATTAATTTTAAAGTCAAAAATGATAGCTGTAGCTGTAAGTCCATCAGGAATACTGAACAAAATTCTTATATAAGTGTAACAAGTTATACACAAAAAAGACCTAGTACCTTTTACTTGCATAATTTTCTTCAAATAAAACCAAAGAATATCCTTCCTTTTTTCCTCCTCCTTGCACAAGAGATGTCTGTCTGGATTCAGACTCCTCTGTTTGATATTAGAATATGTAAGTATACTGAAGTCCCCTACTTTCATTTCAAGTTGATTAGACATTACAAGAATTTCAATCTCAAAGCAACATTAATACACAGGAAAGTCTGAGCTGATGAGTCCTTCCGAAAGGAGGTGGTCTTTTGCCTCCTGCTGATTAACATATGTCTATTGATCCAACAAATGAGAAGGTCCATAACCTCTGGATCTTAGATTCATGATTTCTGTTTTAAAGAAAAGTGTGTTTTGCCTACCTTGCTTAAAAGCAAAAAATACAAAGGACCTTATGATTTCTTCATTTCAACCTATGTAGTGTGGGAGGGACAGAGAGAAAATAAGGAGTAAGGAACCTTACTACATCCTACAGCTCTGTGATTCTTCTGAAAAGTATGGAGTCTGCTTCTGATCTTTGTCTTCCCGTTGCACACTCTTCATATACTTTCCATTACAACATCACTGAACAAAATACTTCCATTTAGGAACATGACTTGAGAGCAGTGAAAGCTTCTTTGACCATTGGGCTAAACTGGGTGTGGTCAGCTCGAACCATGACAGTTTGGGCATGTTATGATTTGGCACTTCTGAGGTGAGTGATAATAATAACTGCCCTCAGAGACATTCCCTTACCTTATCCCTGCTACAATCCAATTTGGAAATTTCAATGATCGGTCCTTGATGTCAACATGAATTTTCAGTATAATTAAATCTTGACAGCAGCAGACCAAGAGCTGTCACTCCATTGTGACAGTATCCAGTCCAAGTGGTATCTGTCCAATTAAATACAAAGGTTCTTGCCTTTGATTTTTTGCACTGAGTGCAATCAAGATGTGTAAGTATGAGATAATCCCAAAGCAGTATGAACAACAAAATTACAGTTTTGCTCTGATTACACATTTTTATTCTAATTGTTATCAGGGTTTTGACCTTGAACCAAACCATCTTGCTAGGAATAGACTCCTGATGATTAAAACATTACATGACTGAATCATTCAAACTGGTTAGAGTTTATTTTAAAATTAGACTGGATTGTCTGTTGTAGGTGTTAAAATTAGTAAATTAGGAAAAAATAGACATTAGAAGACTTTATACCCACATCTTCTACACTAGAAGAGAAATGGATTTGCCTTTGCCAGAGAGGCAGTGGAATTGAGCAATGCACAGTTATTACAGTATAAATAAGATGACTGCAGTATATTTCATAATGTAAGTTAAATATATACTAGTCAAGTTTTGATTTGGGAACGGCTCTATTGGAACTATGTACAGATATTTTTTAGATTACTCCAACACTGAATATGTTTTTGTGGTTTCTTATATACCTTAAAGGTATTTTTTGTTCCATTTGTCATGGGAGACGGAGGCAAGACGCATAAAAATAAAACTTAAAATTTGAAATATAGTGGATAAGATCAAAGAGCACAAGATATTAAAAATACAGTGCCTGCTTCTGGTCTCTTAGAATGGTGCAACTTTGAGTCGCATAAAACAGCGTATCATTTGAATTTATATATTAGAAAGGGTATCTTTTCTATGCTTGATACCCTCTTTCCTCACACTGAATACACAAAATCTCTTTTTTAATTTTTATTATTATTATTATTATATTTTTAAAGGGAGATGGAGTGCTTTCAGTGTTGCAGTTTTAAGTCCTCCTGGTTTCAAATGGCAATATTAGCCAAGTTAATTATGTTAAAATTCAAACTAACAAAGATGTGTTTAGAGCAGAATAGGTACATCAATTTATTCCTCAAGTAGATTTCTGAGCAAAAAGGGTTTGTTTTTTTTTTTTAAAGCAGAAAACATCCTATCACTTCCACTGGAATAGTCACTCTGGAAGATTAAATCATTGATTTATTTGTTAAATGTCTGAAACTTAAAACTGAATATGTTATTTTTCACAAAAGTTCCGTACTTGTTATTGAATAAATACTTAGAATAAGTGATTTGAGTGACTAAAGATAAATTACTTGGAAATATCTATCAATTACCAGGATAAACACTCACTGTGAACACTATGACTTATTCCCATATAATCTATTTTTAGATTGTTTGATTATTGCTGATTTTATGTTAACTACATACAGTGCCTTACATAAGCAGGTCACTGCTATTAAATTTATTTCCCTAGAATTGTGACCAAAGTAAAGATTTAATTCTATTCTTTTCTACTTATACACTACAGCCCATGTTTTACTGAGATGTCCTCTTTTAGAAGTATCACTACATCAATGTTTTCATTTTCCAAAACAAGCTATGAGAGAGGTTGGCCATTCCCATATTTTGTTACACAGCAATGACACAGTTAAGTACAGTGTGTAAGAATTTTACATAAGCATGGGAATGGTGTGGCCACAAAAACACATGGAAGGATGCAGTTTGACATACAAATGAGGAAAGTGAGAGAAAAAGAACAAGAAAACTCAAGGAACCGCAAATAGGTTGAAGGTTGATAATGCTGGTAGGGAAGGGAGAATTTTAAAATATGTTAAATGCCACGCAATTGGAGTGATGATAAGGATGTGATGGGATATAAAAGCTGATTTGTAGTCCATCTTGTTCTTTCCTTTGAATGTGAGATGTGGAGTATATCAAATTCCTGGCCAAAGTGTTTATCTAAGCAGTGATAAGACATCCAGAAAGAGGTGGAGATTTAGATGATATCATTTTAAGATTAGTAGACAAAGTGAGGTTTGCTTATATTTCTTTCACCAATATTTTTATAAACTTTTGTAACTGTTATTATTAAATCTATTTGTGTAATTTACTGATTTGATTTTTTAAGACTTTTAATACAACTTATGTACGAGATGTTTTGGCAGGGAAACATCAAAGCACACCATTCCAGAAAATGATGATAAGCCTAAAATGAGTGAAAGTACACTCTGCTACTGCCCCCACTTCATTACATGTTATGATGTGAATAAAAATGTTCATTAAACAAAGGGAAACATAAGCAAGTGATTGCATGTTTCTTTAAGATAGAAAACAGTGAGTGTCCTTACTATCCCCACTGGTGAACAACTGAAACAATATCCATCACTTCTACATTAGAAAACCAACGAAGGAGATTCTTTCCATTAAAACCTGAAAAAGATTATGTTTGTGATCAGGAAAACTTCCTAAAATTGCAGTTAATTTTGGTTCCACTAAGTATTTGTAAATCATGAATCAACCTCTACAAATTCTGTAAAATAGTAGATTAATAATGTCTGTGTCATATTTCCACTGTGCTCGTGTGTTCATCACCAAGGTAGGCCAGTATTGGAGGTATTATTACTAAAGGAAGTGTTTTAAAAAATAACAGCATAGAATCAATGCACAAAGAAGGGCAGTGCATTGGTACTACATCAGGCCTGAAAGAGTGACCTTTTAGAAAATGGTCACAGTATTCGGAAACTAAAGTTTCATTTTGTTCCATGCATATATATGATTCCATGTGCTACAAGAAATGCATCTATGCAAAGTATCATAATTAAAAAAATAAATAATTTGTAATGATAAAACTCACATCCATTTTTCTGACCATTGCACTGAAGCTGTTTTTGTGTCACTGAACAGCAATAATTTGCTGGAAAATAAGTTTTTTCTGTCTCTATAGGAAAGATTGCTGGGAAAGAAAAATAAAATTCAGCAGAACCATCATAGCCATATAACGACCATAACTATAGCTGGCTAAAAAGTGGAACTTCCAGTTTGTTAAAGGGGAGGATTTTCTTTATCAGTTCTCAATACCTCACATTAGTCCCCACAGCATGAAAACTCCAAAATTTTAGTTTCTCATTAGTAGAAAAAATAATAAAAATTTTCATAAACCCACTAGAATTGGAAGTTAACAGGAGATAATGGTCTCTCTCCCCAGACTCTGTAACTTTTTGGTGAAGTTGATTTTCTCTTCAATTTCATGGTTGATGTGCTTTGAATGTGACAGGCCAACTTCACTGTGAATCAGCATTCCCTTTTTCACTGCTCTTCTCTCCTACCACCATGCATGCAGTGAAAGGGCTGCCACATGAACCACTCAGACTTGGCTTTTCAGCCCTTCCACAGTCCCTAGATTTACTACAGTCCCATTTGGGAACATCTTCTGTGCATCTGCTTTATAGAGGACCCTTAGTTTCCTTGTCCCTCCGTCTGTTGGCTCCATTCCAGATCAAGTGACCTTAGAAACACTGTGCACTAGCATATCAGGATGGAAACCAGTGTCTCTTTGGAAATCTACTTGACAGTGAACATAAACTTGATGGACCCAAGATGTCTGAGTGTATAACATTTCATTTAAACAACTCAGTCTTTTTTGTGATGGAACTTCACTTTGACAGAAAATACGCCATATATTCTAATTACAGTAATGATGACAATGATGTCGCACAATTTTCACAACCCACTATAACAACTTCTTTTGGGGGGGCAATATCTATGAGTAGGACAGTTGATCAAAACCTACTCAGCTGTTTCATTTCTGTTTCTCTGCTGTTTATATTTTCTTACAGCAAGGTAGTTAATAGTTGAGGAATCTCCTCTCCTCTCCTCTCCTCTCCTCTCCTCTCCTCTCCTCTCCTCTCCTCTCCTCTCCTCTCCTCTCCTCTCCTCTCCTCTCCTCTCCTCTCCTCTCCTCTCCTCTCCTCTCCTCTCCTCTCCTCTCCTCTCCTCTCCTCTCCTCTCCTCTCCTCTCCTCTCCTCTCCTCTCCTCTCCTCTCCTCTCCTCTCCTCTCCTCTCCTCTCCTCTCCTCTCCTCTCCTCTCCTCTCCTCTCCTCTCCTCTCCTCTCCTCTCCTCTCCTCTCCTCTCCTCTCCTCTCCTCTCCTCTCCTCTCCTCTCTTTTTCTACCTTTGTTGCTTTCCATATTCAACCTACCTAACACCATTTGCTTTTCATGCTTGGAACAGATGTAGGGTTCAGTTGCAGAGAGTACTACCAAATGCAATGAACCCAACTCCTTTTAATTTATGGTGAAACACAGTCCTTCTTAAAATGATGACTTCCTATTTTGAGAAGCTTTGATGTGACTTTCTGTCACCTCTTAAATATGTCCAAACAGCAGTTTGATTATCTCGAAAATTACTAAACTAAGGAAGTAAGCACTCTTTTATTCAGAAATTATGGCTGAATCATTAGAGTTTAAAATGTTGCTTTACATTATAAGTCAAGATATATATCAGGACAACTGTAACAGTAGATGCAACATAAAATTTCAGCTTACTTTAAAATTATGCTTACCATATGACTTCATATTTGAACTGTGTGTTTCTACAAGATATATTGTTGTTTTGTAGGTTGGATAGCTCAGGAAATATAGTAATTTTAAGCTATAGCTATCCAGGATATGCTGACAATCTACGTACAGGCTGACAATCTATGTAGAAGGAAACAGACAAAGGGAAAAACAGAAGGAAAACAGAGGGAAACAAACAGAAAGAAGGAAAGCGTGTATGCTAGGTTGAAACAATCTGGATGGAAAAAAGCATTGGAAAAACAGCAATGAAAATATTATATATTCCCCCAGCAGGTTTTCTATTCTTGCTAATGTGTTTTTTTCCATAACACTGTATTTAATGAGTCCTTAATGAGGTCAATGAAGTTACCTTGACATGGCAGCACGATTAAATGAGATGTGAATAAGATTTTTTCAAAATGTAGTAAGAAAGGTCCTATTTCTCATAGATATTTGAAAACATAAAATTTTTGTTAATTAATTAAGAACTAGACTGAAATAATTACCAAAAATCTCTATTACTGGTTCTAATTATTTCAATATATTTGGCAAAGTGCTCACTGTATGGATTTTTAGATTATAATAATATGGAAATATCACTAAAATTCTAGGTTTAAATCACTAATCAATAGCACCTATTAGCTAAAAATCTTTAAGTCTAATGTCAAAGAAAAAGGAGAAGCAAGATTAACCTGATAATGAAGGACCATGAATGCACACAACGTAGTGGTCCATCAAACTTACGGCATACCTCAAATCATATTTTCTAATGGTGTGAAAATGAAATAATTAAATGCTCTATTCTACAGCCAATTTGCTTCTTTTTGTGATTGATAGCGATTTAAAACAAAAAAAATTGCAGTATTTACACTGAGTAAAAAAAAAGTAAAAAAAAAAAAAAGAATATTTAGGGACAGGTTGAAGTATCTTAACAGAGATCATTTGCTGTGGACATGCCAGGTCCTTTTATGATTTGCTTTTAATGCCTGAATGAAAGTGGAAAACAGAAGGTTGGTTAGGGTCATGTCTGATTTTGATGGATCAACTTCTCTCATCCTCACCTCCTCCTAAACTGACACAGGTAAATTCTTGATGAGGTGGCTCATTCTCTCTCCATGGTTGCTCAGGGAGTTGGGTACTCAAGTTTAACTCATTGTGACAGGTTGTGTGCAATGTGCCCTTGTGATGTTTACATCTTCATAATTGTACTACACTAATGTTGAGCAGCCAAGAGTGAAAAGCAAATTATTCGGAAGTTTCAAGGTTAAGAGTCTCATGTATTCTCATCTGCTCCCCACAACACTTTCATTCTGGACCTTCTCTCCCCAACAAAAGAAAATAACAGGAATACATTGCGATTTGGCTGACAGTAGAGCTTGTTCCTAATACACACAATATGCCAAGACTCTTATTTCTGTTCATTCTTTTTTAATTTAACTCATTATCCTGTGTAAGCAGAATGAAATCTATTAAAACAAGTTTCTCCCTTTCTTTTTTAACACAGAAATTCCAACCATGCAACAGTAAGCTGTAGCTAGACAGCTGTATTATGTTCTCTTAATTCTTTTACACGTTTGTTATGTTTTACTTTCTTCATGTAGGTTCTTCTAGGGGATATTTTATATCCTATTTCAAGACTGTTTTTCTTATATCCAGTGATGGTTTAATAGAAAAAAATAAAAAACCTAAACCAAACCAAAAAAACCCTACTGGATGGACCACCTAGGAGGTACACCTACAAATTCCACATATACACAACATTCCCAAATTATGTCCTAATTCCTGGGTACAACCAAGTATTCCATTTTTTGTGTGTGGATTCTTGAATTTCTGACTGTACAGCAGCTGTATTTTTTTAAAGGATTCATTGAATCATCTTGATCTGATAGTAGTTAATACACAAGCCCTAAGTTTTATCCTTGGGCAGAGCTATGTCTAGAATCTGTGGCATTAACTTCCTGGAGTTCTGAAATTCTAAACTTTACATAAAAAACGTATGTCATCATCATGACATCATCAGATGAATTTTCATGTCGGCTCAGCCTTTTATATCATATGGGGTTTTTCACATGATCTAAAGAGAATTTGGGTGTCTATTCAGCTGGACAGGATTTCAGTACGAGAAGACTCCCACCCATCTTTCCAGAACAGACATTTTTGTACATAGATGATCAACTGAATAACCCAAATTAAATAAAAGGACACCAGTTGAATGGAGACAACTATAGACCTAGACAGTACAGATGGATGAAGTAAGTGTTTTGGTCTTAAGATATTTTCAAATGTCTAAGTCCTATTTTAGGTGATTTATTATGCTGTTTTAAATAATGAGACAATCAATGACATGAAAAGAAAGAAGTCATTCTTCAGAGCAGTGAAGGTGTGGATGGTGGAAGATGTGGGAAGATGCAGACTATTGTTAGTTGAGCAGATGAAACTGAGAAGCCTGGTAGAGGAAAACAGAACTGTGTAGAGCATGACACCGAAAAGATAAAGTAGTGAGAAGACGTAATTTCTGTCTCCAGATCTAGGCTTCCAATAAACATACTATGGATGCTGCAGCCTCCTTTAGAACACTAATGTTTCCATTGCTGGTTTATGTAATATCTTAATGATTAAAACAGCTTCTTCTCCTCTATTCCATTTGCCAAGTGTAAGAGAGGAAGTACAATTCCTTTCTTTGTTTGAAGATGTCATTACAGGGTGGTTGCTTTAACCACTATATTGGTAAACACAATAACTACACTGGAAGATTATGAAGATCATTTGTTCAGGGCTCAGATGGATTGGTGGGAGAGTGCTTGCCACACAGAGTTACCCCTGAGGCAACCGAAAAGCCCTCAAATTGTTGATGTTAAGGGAAATAATTTTAAAGTCACCATGCTGTGATACAATGTGAAAATTCAAGTGAGCATGCCACAAATATGCATTTGGTTTATCTGCAGAAAAAACTTAGGTGTCTCCAGAGTTTACATCAGGTAAAAAGGTTTTAGAAATCTGAAGTTTGGACTTAGCTATTTAAATCAGCACTGAGGCTGTACTTTGGCATCTACATACTTCATTAGATTTAGCTTAAGAAGGTGATCATATTTATCACAAATTCGATCTCTTTCACTCTTCAATGTACTAATCATCAAGGACTACTAAACCTATTTTCAGAATTAGGAGCAAGGAGATAATTAAAAATCATATACAGAAAGAGAGAGAAGAGGCTAGTTTTGATTTTGTTGGAAAAGGGAAACTTTGTTGTGACTGAAAAGAGCATTTCTGAGCTCTCAGAGAAGACTGAAGAGATTAACCTCAATAAAACTAGGACTCAAATTTAGGAGATGGTAGACAACTTGTCTAAATACTATGAAAATTAGTAGCTAAAAAAGAAATATGAGCAAAAGAAAACAAGGAAAGAGCCTTTTCCACATTATGCTATGTATTGATAGTGTAAGTTGAAACACCTGCTATTAAGCAGTTTTGGATCATCACGCTGGGGTTTCACCAGCTGAGCAAAGGAGTTCTGTGCAACGTTTGCTGAGGAGGTGCTGGCCCTGACCACATCTTACACAGGAGAACTCAGGATTGATCTATCAGGGGGGATATACAGCATGCCAGGCTTTTTTGTAAAATGCATTATGTAGACAGTGTCTTGCATTGGCTGCTTGTCATTAGTAAAGAATTATACTTCTATCCACTGGTAGTAAAATTCTATGTGTAAAGATTTTTTGTGTGTATATTCATTTTTGTGTGTCTGCAAGACAGAGAAAAACTGGGGGAGAAAGTGTGTATGTGCATATGAACAGATAGATAAACTGAGCTATGATTAGCATTAGGCTTAGTAGGAGCCTTTCTTATGATTTGGAAAGTGTAGCTAAAACACTGAAGATAATGTATTAACATCAGGAAAAAATGATGAGGTTGGGGTAATGTAAACTGCAGTGAGTTTAGTGTGTCTTAAAGGCAATCTGATTTACCACCTGTAGGTTGCTGCCACCAATACATTCCAAGTCTTTACTTAGAATTAGTCAAAATGCCTGGTACCATGTTATCATCCGAACGTCATTTTACATATGTAAATGGATACTAAATGAATATATATACTCACATTTTCATTAGTGGACTGACTTTAACCCACTACCATATGTCTGCAATCACAGTTTGAAATTCTGGAGCAGTAGAGAAGTGTAAGAGGTGCAGTAAGATAATCAAATACTAAAATGGTCACATTCAGATTTCCACACTGAGCAATCTTACTGAAATGCTCACTGTGAGGTAACAACAGTATCACAACCCCATCTTTGATTATACTGTATGGAGTCTAAACATTTTTCTCATGGAAAAAGGGATATAGTTATTGAAAGAACACAGTGAAATATGGCTTGCAATGCCAAGAATTTCCTTATGGGATATTAAGGCTTCAATCTGCAAAATGAATTACAAGAAGGAATGTTCAGCACTGCAATGACAAAATTCTAGATTTCCTAATTGATAGTAGAATTCCCAACCCCAGGTTAGGCACTTTGGATTTAGAAAATCTTGTATGATATTCAAAATCAAGTGCAGCTCAGAATTACTGCAATCCAGAGGTGCTAAACCTGTGTTGGACACAATGGAAAGAGGTAAATTGCACATTCATTGGTCTGACTGCATGGTCTGTGGTTTCTATAGATGTGTAAAACCAACACAACAAACATCATTAGGTATTGACTGACAACATGTGGAGCAGATAGAAGCATATTCTCTGAAAAATGCTGAGGAAATTGAAAGAAGTGCTGTGGAATTATTGCCAAAAGGAATTATCACCAAGCAGAGGGTAGAGAAATGCATCTTACATTAATATTCACAGTAAGGAACATGATCACAGAGTTAGTGCCCTATGTGAGGTAATTTCTTTCTCAAAACCTCAAAGAGTCCTGGCAGCCTTTTGTCAAGAATTTCAGTGACCAGCACAGTCATCTGGAATAGAGGAAATCAGTCTCACTTTTTATTTGTTTGCCAATCTGCAGTAAGGATTTGTGTTCTCCCATCACTCAGGAAAAAGTTTTCACAGGCAGACTATTAAATTCCTCTCAAACAGGTCTGTGTCTGTTGATCACTGAACTTGCTTCACTTTCTGTAAGTGACTGTTCACCAGGAAAGGGATTTGAACCAGACTCTCCCACTTGACTGCCTTTACTGCCCTTTTCTACAAGTGGCTATTGAATACTTAAAAAAACTGTGCAAAGGAGAAGTGTTTCACTGAGGAAGAAACAGAGGGAGACACCTGTCTCAGGATCGCAGCTGCTCAGTTGTTCAACAGCTTTATTGAAAAAAGAAACATACGAGCTGAAATCCTTCATTCATATCATATATGGAGAATTTTGAATTCATATGAGCAAAATAAAATGGACAAAACAAACAGTTTTTCACCTGTGGTCAGGTGTTCTCTCAGTATGTCTACTAGCTTGGCTCTTGCAGGGAAATATCTGCTTTGCAAATTTTACTAGGACTTGGCAATGCAGCTCTTAGCTGTTACACAGTTCTGCATATAGCCAGCAGCAGAAATGCAGGTGCTGATGGAAATAGCTCCTTTTGACATGTTGATGTATTGGACATTTTGCCTTTTAAAAAGGTAGTTTGGTACCTAAGTTCCCTTTGAGCATTGTACTTTTGCTCTATTTCAGCATAACCTTTTCCTATGTTTGCAATGATTGCTGTAGAGAAGTGTGTGCATTTTGTGATTTTTCCTGAAGGGAAGCACTTTCTGTGAGGAATAAAGAGGATAAATTTCATGCGACCTTATTACCTGCAGTCTCCTGTTGCTTTAGTTCTGCTGAGCCATCTGGCACATTTGCAATTTATTCTAGTTAGTGACACAATCCTCACTGACAGGGTACAAACGCTAATGGATTTCTCTTTCCCTTATGCAGTGAAATTAAATAGCATCTCAAGCTCCATCAGGAAATCTGACAATACCATCTACATAAGAAAACAGGCCAGGCAACAACATCGAGGTGCCAAATGTTGGCAAAGGTTTGTCATGTATTAATGCTTTCTCTGCGGGGTGCCTGGGGACTGCCAGGAGAATTCTCTGAGCAGGACATAGCTGTCATCTTCACTTGATTAATGCCCTGTTGTGGACAAGAAGTAGAAGATCTAATAG
The DNA here is from genome assembly GCA_027574665.1 of Rhynochetos jubatus. Lineage (NCBI taxonomy): Eukaryota > Metazoa > Chordata > Aves > Eurypygiformes > Rhynochetidae > Rhynochetos > Rhynochetos jubatus. Next base: position 128,019,334 of record CM050648.1, read on the forward strand.
CTAAATTGCTCCTAACTTCTCATGAGCAACAAAAATGGTCTGAAACATAGCACAGATTACCACTGCACAGCCTGAGGTATCACAGCCCCTGTGTGAGCAAAGCGAAGTGCAATGCTTAATGGCACACCTTGGAGCTGTACAGATAACCAGCCCAATTAGCCATTCCTCTGTGTGTAGTGGCCTGGTAGTCTTCATGATCACATCTGCTGAGGTGATTTTGCGCATGCATTGCTTTCTGTTCAACAAGGCCAACAGGCAAAAAAAGATCTCCCAGATGCATTCTTTCTTAAGGGAATGCTGCTGTGAATTTTTAGAATCATAAGCTCATCAGAGACAGGCTCATCACACAGCTAGAATTGCAGATACAGTGCAAAAAGCATGATGAGTAGTTGTTAACTTTTAAGACTCCTTTAGAGTGTCCTTTGCACCTGGAACAAGAAAAAGAGAGTACTTTTACACTCACCAGAAAAAAGGTTGGCAAATGCAACATCAACTTCTGGAAATAAATTATTAAAAACTTCATTGTTATTTGATAATGGTTTTTTTTTCCTCAGCCAATGGCCACAGGAAGAATCAGTTGACCTGAATTTAAAAAAAAAAGCAACTTCTCAAAAAAAGAAGCAGATAATTAGAAAAAAATATTTTGTTAAATACACAGAAGTTTGGAAATTTCTCTCTCCTGTTTAAGAGGCTGCTTCTTAGACTTGCCAGACAGACTTACTTTACTTGTGTCACGTCTCCAGAAAGAGCACACACCTACAAATATTCATATTATTCTGTAGGTAAATACAGAATATATTTTTTTATGTATGTATGTTGTGTATTTAAATGTCTAAATATGGTGTGGTGAAGCAGAATCCGGCATCAGGCTTGATAGATACATTCTGGTGGTCACATCAGAATCAAGGGCTGCATAATGGAATTCGTGGGTGTTAGCAAGGTCTGCCAGCTGGCAGGAGAAGGTACTGCTACTTCAACCTCCAATCTTTTAAAATCACTGCTATTTCACAGATTACTAAAAATATTACCTTTTGCTTTTTGTTGGTTTTTGGATAAAGACACCCCACGGAATTGAAAAGCTTACTGTTGCTCTCGTGAACTGGAAAAATATTATGTGTTTTCTCAGATAAAATCCTTCTTCACCCTTTCTTATTTTCGTCTATTTCTTTTTCTGCTGCCTTGAGCACGTTCTGTACTCCAGCAACAGGTCCCTGGTTTGTCATTCAGAGAGCGAAATTCTGACGTTGATGAAAAACTCCCATTGAGTTCCATAGTGTGATGGTGAAAACATCACATATATCCTTCCAACCATTGTTTTATGTAGAGCTTCAATTTCTTCCTCTTGAATTTAAAAAACTCTGATATACTTCCATATTGCTTGCTGCTTCTTTATACCTTCTTTCTACACTTAAGTATCATGCCAGCTGAAAACTGCCTTCCTGTGTCTCTCTGCCTCTTTGACTTAACATTCCATTGCAATTTTCAATTGAAAATACATAGTCTTTCTGCTACCTAAGCAGAACCTGATTCTAATCTTTAAGTAATACTATATCAGTGTAAAGCATATTGATTTGAGTAGTGTTACTTTCAATTTACACCACTGAAAGAGGAATGTGACTGTGGACATCATTTCTCTCTTCCTATTATTATTATCTTACTCTGGAAGAGTATTATCTACCTTCCTAAAGCCTTTGGGATGCAATTTGTATGAATCACATGATACCTAATAAAGTTGAATTGTTATGTTTTGACTTGCTCTAAAGATAAAGCACTAGATTTTCATCCCAGCCTTAACTAGATCTCTCCCTTTGTATTGATTTGTTTAGACAGCCAAGTGTGAAGAATGTGGGAGATGCCTGTAATAGTTTATTAATATCATATGGTCTATTTGTTTGCCTGATTATTATAGCTGTGTTTTTCCTACAGATTATAAGGTGGTTAATTCAAGCAGAGTCCTTGCAGAGGATGGGCAATAGAATTTATTTCCAAATTTAAAGAGCCAGTTCAGGTACTACAAGCATGAGATTTACCTGTAACTACTCCACATTTGGTAATATGGTTTGTAAATTGAAGACCTGTTACAGACAGGAAACAGAAACTAGAAAACATCAAGAGGAAGCAGCTGAAGGATAGAAGATAGATAAACAGACTCTTAAGGAATGAACTGAACACAAATCTGTGTGGTCCTTGGATAAGTCAGGGATTTGTACATATTCATGTCAGTTTTATACTAAATTAGAAATAACACTACTCCTTTTTATTTTTACTGTTTTGCTAACACTGAGCTCAAACAATACCTCATTTAAAAAAAAAATTGGTTTACCACATTAGCTAGCACTCTTTGTTAATGATTTAGTCCTAACATATCAGCATATCAGAGACCTTGTCAGCGTATCAGAGACCCTGTTTCCTGATCATCCCATTCCTGCTCAAGTTCTTCCTATGGACATCTATCCTGTTCTCTGTTCCTGACTTGACCTCATAACTAAGCAACAGCTACTATTGCTCCTGTTCCTCCCTACCTACATTCTTAAGTTCATCCATTCCTTGCAGCCACTAGAGAAATGTTTGGGATTTTTCCCCACAACATTATTCTCTTTGTTTCCCTCCCTCCCTTGTAATGAAGTGTAAGGCTTATTAGATCATAGCTCCTGAGAAAAAAGGTTCTGTAAGAGTATGAACCACATGGGATTCACTAAGTTCTCCCATGTACCACTGGGACCACCTGAAAGCAGGAGATTCACTCAGTCTTACTGCAGAGTGGAGGAAGTAGAAAACTACAGTCAGAGAGCATGGGGATAACAGATTGAAAGCAGCTTTGATTTGTAGGTCTGCAAAAGGTAACAAGGAATGTGTGAAAGATTTATTATCAGTATTATCCATTATTAATTTATGTTATTCCATTATTAGTGAATCATTCATGACCTGATTTGGAAGGTTTTTTTCTATTATCTTTGACATTCAGAGGTACTTACTGAGAGGTATGAAAGAATCATTTTCGCTGGAGTTTATTTGTAAACTGCTGTCTTTGTGTATTCACTTTTTGGTATTTGGTATTCACAGCATGCAACAGATCACCTAAGCCTAATGGTGTTGTTTCTGCACCTTGACTAGGTGACTACAAATTTATAAGCAGAAGACTAACCAAGGCTATATAATATCACGATACAGCAAGTTAAAATTCAAGAAAATTTCAATATGTTATCCATGACTGTAAGATAAATGTGCAGTTACTCATGACAGAATGAAAGAGACCTACATAGTTCCACAGTCAGATGTATACACACAACCTCCAAAAATCACATTGTGCTTTATTATCAGTATGTCTTTTAAGTAATAGAAATTGTGTCAGTTAATTTTAGTGATTAATTATTGATATTAAAGGAACACAGTTTTAAAATCTGGCAAAGAAACTGGGAAATAAAGTTAGTTATATAATTTATCTATTATATGGTACATCCACTAACCAATATTTAATTTTTATTTTATTATTGGAATTGTGGTTTTAAATAGCTATAAAAGACCAGGTTGAGCTAATATTAATTTTATTTCTTCAGTGCCTGTCCATCGATCTGTTCACAGTCTTTAACACAGAAGAGTGTCATACTAAAATATAAAATGTAAAACCAGAAAATGAAATAAAAATATAAAAGCAGAAAATTAAATCAATGTGCTATGCACAAGACTTTCAGAACTGGTAATTTTTAAAATTCATTTTAAAGGCAAGTTGATCCAATAAAGTCAGGTTTCTATATTCAAGAACGTGGATGTGCTCTAAAAGTTAACAGAACTAAAATTATAATGGTATTCTTCTTTCCACATCTCAGAAATTCCCAAGGATCTCTTAAATTTTAATTCCTTTATTACAAGCTTGACAAAATGAAGGATGTCATAAACACAAGAAGTCCCTTCCTTTCTACATAAATTTATTCTAGTATGTAGCAGGGATGATGCCTAACAAGATAAAGACTTTGAGCTCTGATTCACTGAAGGAAACGGAAAATTTTCTGTTGACTTCCATGGTGTCTGACAGTAAAGTGCTGGAACTTTATAAACATCCTTGAAGAGGCATATATTTAAGATTCTATATGCTAAAACTGCATATGAAACAATTTTCTGAATGTTTGCTATTTATAGAGCAGATAGAAACAAATTCTGCTATTAATACTGCAGAGATAAGGAACGGCTGGAAAAAAGCTGGGCTTTATATAATCTCTGGCAATTGTAATTTGAATTACCATAAAGACAACAAGGAAATAGTTTGGGCTATATGTACTGTGTTTTTTGAATATTAGTTTTGGTGAAGGTAGACACCTAACATTGATGACCTAAAGATACCAGTATTTCCTGTTAATAACACTCAAGTAGGGAAAAGCCCTATAAAACATAATGTAGACTAAATCAACATAACATTATAATGTTAATAGAATATTACAGTAATTATTTATAGAATACATTCACAAAAATATAAAGACCACCTTAATTTTTGAACAACTCTTTATAATTTTGTAAAAGAGGTATCACTTTTACTTTCATAATTTAAGTTTGCTAAAAATTCTTTATTCAGTACTATTCATGTTGTTTAAATTCTATAGAACTATGTAATGATAAGACTTCAGAGCAGAAAGTCTGTCATAAACGACTCATTTACTGCGCACTACTTTCAATGGAATATGAGGATATATTCTGTAGTAGTTAACAGGAAATCTGCTTTAAAAACAAAAAGCAATGAACTAGTGCTCTTTTAAATCAATTTTTGGTGACATGTACAGTGTTGTAAAGCATACTAAGTCACAATTTCCTGAAAGAGCATGGAGCAGCATCAGAGATTTATGCATTCCTTATTCTTTCTAAGGTGTGTCCCTGCTGTCTTCCTATACGTGGTTTGACATTTTGATGGATACAGGCCAGGCAAACAGTGACGGTCAATAATTTCATTTATCCATAGGTGGTTTCAATCATGACTAATTCATTATTTTGCACATCTGTGTAGATGCTATTGCCCTCTGCTTTTAGTACCCTCACATGTATATCTCTAGATGAAGCAGGTATTGTAAAAAAGAAAGAAGGGAGAAAAAAAAGAAAGGACGTATCTGGTATGATTGTAATAATCAGGTTTATTGCTCCGTTCAGTCGGAGCTGTTCCTCCATATGAAAGAGATTACAAAATGTAAGTATCTCTCTTTCTTATAGTACCCTTACTGCTATAATGAATGCTCCAACATATCTAAACATCCTGCCCATGTGAGTTGGAGAAATATTAACTTCATGTTGCAGATGAGAAAGTCCAGCAAGATCAGATACAAAATCTGCTGCTTAACCAAGAGCCATAACTGGCACTCTCATGTTTTGGAACACTGCTCAGATACTTAGATGATTATATGCTTCTGTTTAGGTATATTACTCCTCTACATACACAATTGGTTATTCTGTATTAAATCAAACATTTTTTCTCTGAGTAAGAATTATGCATTACTTTTTCCAGAAACTCCACAGATCAATAAGGCTAATAACATAGATGCAGGATAGATTCTATTAACTATTAAGCAGAAAGACGGAGAGAAAATTAAACTCATAACTGACATCAGAAACTCTAGTGATGGGGAAGATATGTTTAATGCTTTGATTGTGGACAATTTAGGCCAAAATGAGCAAAGGTGAGAGATGTGTTTTCTCCCATGCTGTCCTTAAAGCGACTGAGACAATTCCAACTTTGTGCTTTTCAAAAATCATATTCAACATTGTAAGATTTTGAAGAACATGTGGAAAAATTAAAGAAAGAGTTTGTACCTCTCAAGCATCACTGATTTTTAAGGTACAAGACATAAATGCTTTCCAAACACATAAGTCACTCCCAAGTAGTCATAAATCCAAACCTGACACTAAAATTTGCTTTCTTGATTACTACATTTGAATTACGTCTGGACTACAATGTCATTTATTGGTATAATCTGGCAATATAATAATGCTATTGCCTTCATCTAGTCAATCAGGTTTTCAAGCCTGCACATAAGCTTTCTTCATCCTACCTCTGTATCTTTGCTTTTTCATAACGATTCCCAGAAATTATTAAAGTAGCTACAGTTTCTTAAATGTGACTGGATAAGGTGCAAGAACATTTCTGCCTTTTTAATAAGTCACGAACAAGCAGAACTTTGCTTTGGAGGCCTATTATCTGATAAACTGTTTTCTCAGGTAAGGTAGCTTGATGAGGCAAGTGATTCTCTAGACAAGTGAAATAAAGTAGATCTAATCAAGGGCAGATCATGACTGACTAATATGGTGGCCTTCTATGACGGTGTCACAAACTTGGTGGATAAATGACAGGCAACTGATGTCATCTACCTGGACTTGTGCAAAGCCTTTGACACCATCCCGCACAACATCCTTGTCTCGTGAGACCTCACTTGAAGTACTGCATCCAGCTCTGGGGCCCTCAACATAAGAAGGATATCGACTGGTTGGAACTAGTCCAGAGAAGGACCACGAAGATGATCAGAGGGCTGGAGCACCTCTCTTATGAAGAAAGGCTGAGAGAATTGGGCTTGTTTAGCCTGGGGGAAGAGATGGCTCTGGGGAGACCTTATAGCAGCCTTCCAGTACCTGAAGGGGCCTACAAGGAATCTGGGGGTGGGGGCTTTGTGCAAGGGCCTGTAGTGATAGGACAAGCGGTAACAGGTTTAAATTGAAAGCGGGGAGATTAAGATTAGAAATCAGGAAAAAATTCTTCACAGAGGGGGTATTGAAGCACTGGAACAGGTTGCCCAGAGAAGTGTGGATGCCCCATCCCTGGCTGTCTTCAAGGCCAGGCTGGATGAGGTTTTGAGCAACCTGGTCTGGTGGAGGGTGTCCCTGCCCATGGCAGGGGTGTTGGAACTAGACGATCTTTAAGGTCCCTTCCAACCATTCTATTATTCTATGATTCTAATCCTTTTGGACTTCAGGAAGGTATTTGATCTGATTCCTTGCTACTGTAGGCCAAAGATCTTCAAGCATAAGGAAACTGGACAGTGAAAACAAGGTAGAAAACCTCTTTGGACTTAAAAATCTTGGTTTTTTTAGCCATACTGCCTATCATTCTTGGAAGAAAGAAAATTTTATTTCTTTTTACTGGCTTACTCCTTTCTAAACTACTGAACTGCCATTCATTATTTCTCTAGACATCACGAGACTGAGATGCAGAGCTTGTTTCTACAAAGTTTTGACAGATCTATTCCCTCTTAATTAAATCCCTATTTTACAGACAAGAAGTGAAAGTAGTGGACATTTTGGTTGATAAACTAATAATGTGTCACCTTCAAAAATGCTTTTAAATATGTGTAGAAGTCACAGGAAGAAATCGTGCTAGTTCAGCTTTGAAAGATAGGAAGCAGCGTTCTGTTCTGGAAGGGAAGGTGAGCCATGAGCTGAGCATGACAATAGTCCAGGTGGGAGCAGTGACCTCACTGACAAAGACGCAGGTTACAGAACTGCAAGTCTGGCTCCGGATCGAATCCAGAGACTGATCAGCAAGTCTGCAATGGTGAAGTCTGAGGCCCAGCCATGAAACCAAATCTGGGTCAGATTCACAGAAGTATGAGACTGGGCAGAGACAGAGCTGATCCACAGCCCTGATGTAGCACAAGTTGGGGAAGAGCTACCTTCTCAGCTTACAAGAAGCTCCCAAGAGAAAGGAGGGATAGACCCATGCTTCTAGCTTTCTACACACATCTCCTATCAGCAAAGGAGTCAACCTTGAGCTCAGCCAGCTGAAATATTTCCAGCTGAACTCCTAGAAGGGGTATGTGCTCCAGCATCTTCCAGTTGGAATGCAGGAAGGCTTGGAAACACTCACAAGAAAAATATGAGCCTAACCTACTTCTGGGAAACAAGAAATTACATCAAAAATTCAGAAAAATGTAGCACTTCTTCCACAGAGTATAGAAGTTTCCAAATATATAACCTGTGCCAATACTGTAACTGCTTCATTAAGGAAATATATTTATTCCATCCCAGTGAAAGCTTATTATAAAGAAGGAGAATAGTATAAGGGTGACGGGACAGTGAAATATTTGTAGATAAAGGGTTAAATCCAAAGTAAAGGCTGTCAGTTTGCAATGGAAAGATGATGAAACAGAAATTACAGGAATACACAAGTGGAACAGGGTGCACATATGAGGGTAAGAACTTTGGGCTGGGAGTGTTTGGTTACCAATTGCCTACCGCGTACAAGAAAAGAGTAGAAAACATACAGGTTTTCCTTTGGGCCATTGTGATTTTTAAGTAGAACAGAATAGCTAATATTATATACTTTGTTTAATAAGACTTAAGAGAGTAGGAAAACCCTGGTAACTATTAAATTATGATGGAAAAATAAACAGCTTATGTCACTGATTAATTGTTTATCTTTGAAGTACAATTTAGGTGGATTTCTCCTCCTGAAAAAATATAGCCATTCATCTAATATGGATTCATGTGATCATTTGCCAGTGCAAATTTAGCCCTACTATACAACGGTATTTTTATTTTGACAACTAGAAACATATTCAACAAGTGGTGTTGAATATCTGTTGCCTTCTATCTAAATCTGCCTTTGGCCATGCAAATTGCTCTTTGTACTGTGACCTTCACAGGTCTCCAGCTACATCCCCTCCTGAGCTCTTGGAAAGTCAAAGGATCATGTTACGGATGTCTGCATGTGTTCCTGACTCTCTCCTCCAAACTGGTCTGGCTTAGAAGGCGGCAGTCAGTGCAGTTCCTCTTTAGCACTTTTTTCTCTCCAGCACCTATTTCTCCTCCTTAATAAGTGAGTCAGAAACAAGACAGACAAGCCCCAGTGCTATAACATTATCATGAGACATGAAAGAAAACTCAAACAGGAGTTTTCATTCCCTCCTCTCATTTCTTCCAGTTTTTGTTTGCATGGGCTTCATTATGTTTTTTTGAAAGATAGATGGAATACACAATTCACTCTTCTGCACATGAAAAGAAGATTTCAAAAGGCTAATGAAACAGAGAAATTGCTTCAGATCAGTCTGTTCCTGCAAAAATAGGACCACCACAGTGCTAAAGCCAGTGAAACGATGGACCTGCTGGAGAACTTACGTGTGTTGCTCAAAAACTCTTCATGATCTGCTTTATTAGCTCTGTAAAAGCTAATATTAGACATTCTGTTCACAGCTTGTATTTGGAATTACAGGAACAGGTACACTGAAATGCTGCAGACTAGACTGCACTTCAGGACTGTACTGAGAAATTGAAGTGGTCTTGAAGTACTTCTGTGCCTGCCCAGAAATCTGTGTGCATCAACCTCTCATTCAGAGAGCAGATCCTTAGCATTTTCTCCTTGTTGTAGTTTAGAAAATCCATGAAAACAAACGTTTTCTTCAAAATCAACAGGATTGGAGCCTGAGGACTGAAACAGGGATGGGACAAGGCCAAGATGAGCTGAGGGCTTGGCTCAGAAAGGCCCATGGCCAGGCAGGGCAGGGCTGTGGGGAGCTGGAGACCAGCCCTGCTGTGGCATTGCTTGCAGAGGGACAGAGGGCCCTGGAGGCTGACATGGGGTCCTGGGCCATGCACAGGGTAGGGGAGACCCTGAGGAGGCTAGCAGGGGAAGTCAGGCCCATCAGTGCTGTCAGGGTCCTAGAGAATGGAGTGGTTTTTTGCAATATCTCATTATTAAATCCCTGCACTCTTACTGCTTTATAAAATCTTTAAATCCCATACTCCGTTAATGTTTGAGTTTTATGATTGATTATTTTATGTCTGGCAAGCTTTTTTCCAGGAATACTTGTGGGGAACAAGCAGAAACACAGTCAAATAAAACTCCTATGTAAAACTAAGTATCTAAAGAAAATGGTTTTTTCCAGCATTCACCCCATCCTAATAAAAACAAAACCATTTTTTCAGAGTTAATTTACTGTAGAAATAGAATTGCACAGTGTCTACAGGAAAGGATGGAACAGAATGTGGAGCTGAAAGATGATAAAGACAAGGTGTATATTGTAAGTTTTAAGGTAAATGAAAAGTTCAGACAACTTTGGTACTTTGAAAGACAGAATGTTCAAAAGACATTATATTGAGATATGGAATCATAGAATGGTTTGGGTTGGAAGGGACCTTAAAGATCATCCAGTTCCAACACCCCTGCCATGGGCAGGGACACCCTCCACTAGACCAGGTTGCTCAAAGCCTCATCCAGCCTGGCCTTGAACACTCCCAGGGATGGGGCATCCACACTTCTCTGGGCAACCTGTTCCAGTACTTCACCACCCTCTCTGTGAAGAATTTCTTACTGACATCCAATCTAAATCTACACTCTTTCAATTTAAACCCATTAAGCATTGTCCTGTCACTACAGGGCCTTGCACAAAGTCCCCCTCCAATTTTCTTGTGGGGCCCCTTCAGGTACTGGAAGATGCTATAACATCTCCCTAGAGCCTTCTCTTCTCCAGGGTGAGTAACCCCAACTCTCCCAGCCTGTCTTCACAAGAGAAGGTCCGGCACTCTGATCATCTTCGTGGCCCTCCTCTGGAGTCATTCCAACAGGGCCATGTCCTTCTTATGTTGGGGAGTACTCCAGGTGGGGTCTCATGACATGACACATAGTCGTCATACTTGTGATGTTCAGACACAAAGTTTATGAATGTTATACGTAACTGACTAGAGATTCTATTCCTAATTTATAGGTAAGTGCTTCTTAAAGGAACCAGGGTGAGTGAAACATATTTAAGAAATATCTGTTGGACAAATAATATTTTTGTAAACTATAAAGTACTATCTCTGTAAGTTATATACATAGAAATGCATGCATGCTTAACACACATACATTTTGCTGTCCTAACAAAATAGCATTTTTAGGTTTGACCTGTTTCAAGAAGACTGGTATGTAAGGGATTGTTGTAGCATAAACCAAATAAACTCATTTAGGGTGAAAAGTCACAATACAAAGATGCAAAGACCAAAAGATAGGACTACATGCAAAAAAATCAGACCGGTGGTTTCTGGGTAAGCAACTACAAGTTCTTTCATATTTTAAGATAATAATATTTTTGACATTATTAGATAGCTCACAGAAAAAAGAATAATTGGCAAACTTGTCAGATATATTAAATATCTATACACTAGTGAAAAGTGTATTGAGGGCAAACAATAACGACTAGAAGTCTTAGTGCACAAACAAAGCTTAATTGGCCTCTCAGAGACTTGATGGCCTAAATCAGAGATACTGAAAGACAGATAGGAAAAAAGAAAGCTTTTTACTTTATTATGAAAATATTTATCTTTTCTCTGAAGCTCAGAAGGAATTGAGAATCAGGTCTCTTAAAAGTCTTCAAATAAAGATAGAAATGGGAAGAGAACAAAGTAGTATTACAGTAAGAGAGAATAAGTTTGATGCAACTTATTTCAGATGTTAGACACCTGAAGGACATGGCCTTCTGGTAAAAGGAAAATTCCTGCTGAATAAGCGTTATAAACATTCACAGCCTACCAATATATTATTGATGAAAATGCTGAAAACATATTTTCTTTCTATAAACACTAAACGAATTTAGGTTTCTTGTGTGAAAGATAAATCTGAGAAAAGGGAAGGAAACATTTGTAAGTAGGCATACAGGTGAAAATATCAAAAACTATCAAGTTAACAATTCTCTGCAAATTAATGTAAAAGGGGAGCAGAATAATAGCAATAGATTAAAAATGCAAACTTCAGCCAGGAAGATGAGTTTTCGTAAAAAGGATTTCTAAAGAGGGGAAGGAGATAATACTAAGCACAGAATGAGACGGTAAATCAGAAGCATCTCTTCTGCAACTGGGATGTGGTTTTATAACAAGGAGATAAACTGAGAACTAGAAAAAAACCTAGTACAGAGGAGTTAAATCTTCAAGTACATAAGTTTCTCTAAAAAGGATGTGTGATGAGTTCCTCTTCATGTCTACAAAGGGTAGACTAAAAAGCGAAATGCTTAATGAGAATGTGATGGGAAGACTCAGATAGATGTTAATCAGATATTACTTAGCAAGACATTAGAGAATCTTATTTCTATTTATGTTTGGACATAAAAGGACAACTTTTTTCACTGGATTGTATAACCCTAGGATTTTATAACACTAGATTGTATAAAACTAGTATTAGAGAATAAAATTGATAAATCAATTTTATTGATTTGAATCAGGGATAACCTCCCTTTTTTTCCTGCATCTGGAAGACAGATCACTTTATATTGTGGGGTTTTGGGGGCTGGCATTTTTTTGTTTGCTTATTTGTTTATGGGGTTTTATTGACAATATTTGCTCCATTAAAGCTGGACGGTTCAAGATTAGAATTCTGATTTGTCAGCTGGAAGAGTATCATTGTTTTTATATCAAAATCAGACATTCTAAGACAGTCTTAGTCAGTTCTTGAATTCTGAAAGACAAATTTTTGGTCTCAGAAGAAAGTTAGATATGAAACACATCCATAGAAAGTGTAATAGCAAAAGGTTTGAAAACGAGTACAGTCATTTGAATGAAGGTATGAGAATGGTGGTGTAGTTGATGATATTCTCATTTACTGTAAATCAGCACCACAGAAGAAAATTTGCTCAAATTAATAATCTGGTTCAGACATACATCCCTGCTTCCTTGTCAAGTCAAAAATAACAATAATTTAGTAAAACAAGTCTTTGTCACAATTCAGATGGAAGATATTCAGTTTCCATCTGGATATCCTTCTATTAATAGATATTTATGTATTATATGATATAAATAAACCATGCTCCACTGTCTTGCATACCACACGTCTCTTTTCCTTTTCTTTGTACATTCTATTTTTCCTCTTTCCCTGCCTTTCACATGCACATACACACCCATGCACTTCCCCTCTCTCTGGCCCACTCTCACACGTATATATTTCTGACATCAAGATTGTTTTTGAATGGAAGAGGAAACAACAAGGCAGCTGGAACCCCAAAGGTTGTACCCACACTTCAGCTACCCCAAGAATTATGAATTCATGACACTCACAATGTTTGCTAGCACCAAATGCACTTGAAAATATCACTAGAGACTGAAAATGTGCCATGTCTGTGTTCGGCAGTCTTTAGGTGGGAGAGGTACGCTAATGCTAGAACTTTACAGGAAATCCTGTCTTTCAATCAGAAATGTCAAACAGTGGATGAGGACTTGAATGTTTTCACATTTGACTTTATGTCTGTAAAGAAACTTAAGTGTGCAAGAGTTGTTACATTATTTCTTCTTTGTTTCTACATGTATAAGGACAGCCTCCTTCTCCATGCTTAGATGTTCTCAAAAACTTCTAAGATGTATTTTAACATTTGACCTTTGATTGCTTCTTGATTTCCATAGAAGACTGTATTTTTATTCCTCATGATTCACAAATCAGAAAGTAATTTACAGATCAGAAAATTATTTGTGATCAATCTTTCCCTTGATTCATAGTGAATTAAAATGAATAGAAAAATTTGGATCCCAGAAAGTTTTTCCGACAATGAAACACTTCTAATTAGATTCATCTCAAGCAGCAGTCTGTACTCTAAGCTGACATTTTTTGCATACTCATGTGAACAGTACATTTGAATAAGATAGGGATTTGGTAAGCATTCTTATGATTTTCTTTCCTATCTAAAATACTATTGCTGCTTAATTTTTTTATTCCCAGAGAATAATCAACACTAACAGCCTCATTTAAAATTCAAGATACTTTGATTTGCATTATTCTGTAAAAAATAATGAAGCTTGGAAACAGAAAAGACATCATTCTGGTCTGAACTTTAACATACAACTTAATTCAATCCTAACTGTAGATCTAGAAGTAACTTATCCATCATTATGTTCTGAAACTTCTGTGGTTCTTGTTGGTTTGTTTCATTTCTGAGAATATTAATTTTAAATTGTCTTCAAGTATTATTCAAGTCCCCAGACTAACCATGATTAAATGAATATTTTGAAAAAATATATCTAAGATTTGATCACATTCTGTATAATCTCAACCAAGGGAGAGAACTTGTTTCTTACTTTGTGGTAAACAACTAAACTGATTTTTTTCCTAATATTCCTTTGTATGTTGTTGCAGAACTGTGTGCATTTATGTAGATAGGCAGTGAGGCACAGATAATCTGAAAGAGAAAGTACTAAAAAAATTAGATTATGAACTTGATTTACACTACAGTCATAAATAAATTTTGATTTGGTAGAATACACTTGGTGGAGTAAATCTGAAATGAGAATCAATGATTAGTGAAAGAAAACTGGAAAAATACTTCCTTCAAAAATATTCAGGAAAGACAACTCACAATATTCCCATTTTTCAGGTAGATTTAAATTAAAAAAAAAAAAATCTTTGAAAAAAGCTTTCTCTTCTTTAGATCCAAATATATTTTAGTTTGCAAAAATATCTAGATTTCTAGATGAAAAACTGGATTTAAGGCCAGAACATCAACCATAGTGGTGATGAGGTTATAGTTCAAACTGCAATCTTAAATTCTCAAAGTTACCCACATAATCCAGAAGGCAGTAGAAATGCTAAAATGCAAAGTCATAATTCTTACTATTCATGACAATTGTATAAATTTTATTTCAAAATTGTTATGCCTGATGTAATTCCTTCAAGCAGACTTCCCCTTCTACATATTTTGATTTGAGATAGATTAATGTCCTGCTGTTTCCGTTGCTGATATTCTATATCACTTGTCTTGTATTCAGTGTCAGGTCCCTAATTAGTTAACTACCTCCTTCAAGACTTGTCTCAAAGCCCAGTTGCACTCTAGACAGAGGAAAACAAGACAAAGGGAAAGTTCAAAACAGCTTTCCTGAATTAGTTCTGAAGAAACAACGGCTTGAGACTACAGGAAAAGTCTTTGTTGGAATCATGGTATTGGATCATTTATTCTATTTGAAGAATATATGTTTTTTGAATGAAGTGGCACATCATAGCAAATAAATAATTTTCATAATGCATGGAAAAACTCATAGCTCCTTTTAATGTTTAAATGATGAGCTATATAGTCTGACAAGAGAGTATGTAATACAATTAAATTTAAAACAAAAGTATGAAGAATCATATTTAGTAGAAAAGAAAGATAATGTTCGAAAAATCTTGCCCATTCTATCTGTTGCTTAACTCAGAGCTTCAGGAACTGTCTATTCAGCCTTGTTCAGGACTGATAGAACTAATATGATTTCATACCTGTTTTCTGATTTCATTGTGGCAAGACCATGTAAGATCAAATCTGAGTCAAAAACATCATTTGAGCCAAAAATTCATTCTGGCTTTGGATTTTTTTAATTTTTTTTTTAATATTCTTATTTTATCTTCACTCTTACTCCTTTCCATTAAAAAATCCATAGGAGTTTGAAGGCAATAAATACTTAGAGAGGTATTCAATTACTAGGCAGTACCACAGTGTCAGAAATCCTTTAAAAGTGCTTTTCAAAGTGGGTTTTCAACCCAATTTGTCTGTCAAAGCAACTAGTATGATTTGATTTTTTTTTATTTCTAAAATTCAGCTTCAAACTAAGTCTGGAAATAGTATGACTAATGAGCCTCTCGTTGTCCCCTGCTGTTTGTCATCCAGTGATTTGGGTTTTAAAAGATTCTTAGTGCTTTTTCAATTTAGCTTGCTTTTTTTTTCCCTATATAAGGATTCAGAGTTGAGAGGAAAGTTAAACGTGTCCAACTGTCCATAATAAAAATACCCAGAAAAAGAAACTTGACTGCTTAATGAAACATTGCTTCTTCATCAAATACTTGTATTTCATTGAATTCCGATGAGAAATAAATGGTCTGCTTCCAATGACAGAAGAGGCATGACTCTCAGTTGTTGAAAAAACAAGGACTTCAACTTTCACTGAGCCAGGACAGAATTTGAAATTGAATTTCTGACATCACTGGCAGACATTGTCATTCCTTGGCAATCAGCTACCCTGGGCTATGTGTTTTTCTGTTTTGTTTCACATCCACAATCTCACTCATGCTAGTTTTCCACAGAATATACTCCAGAGACTGAAAAAGATTGTCAGAAAAGGTTTAGTAAAACTCATGCATTTTCAGTAATGTTTTAATTAAAAATTCCTTGTGAATTTAAATATTGGATTAAATGTAGGATTTTCTTTGGTTAGTTGTAGCATATGTATTTAAACTATGAAAAGTCTAGTCTTCTATATACTGGCAAACTAGTAAGGATCTAGAGGAAAATAAAAAATCCAAAAACCTACAAATAGAATTGACTGTATATGTCTAAGAATAATACAGATCCATGACTTTGGGATGTACGTATAGAGTGACTGGACAATGACCCCTACGTCTTTGGAAATAGTTCAAATGCCTTTTCTTGGAAGTCTTGTTCCTATATTAAGCAAAAGAAACCTTCTAAGCCTTTTTAGAGTTGCTTTTCACTGGTATTAGCTGATCAAGTGCAGGTTGACGTACATAAATGAAAATACTTGTATACAGTGTATACTGCTGTGTAGACATATATTACATATACATGCAATGGAGAATTTACCTGCATTTATAAGTTAAAAAAAAAAAAAAACCAAACAAACAAAAAAAACCAAAAAAAAAAACCCGCTGTCAGCTTTGAGGGCTAATAGGTTCCACAAAGGTATCTTACATTTTACCAGAGTAGTGTTGATAACCCCCATATTTAAAAGGGAAAAAAGTTGGATCCAAGGATCTACAGCCCAGTCAGTCTCACCTCTGTGCCTGGCAAGATCCTGGAGCAGATCCTCCTGGAAACCATGCTAAGGCACATGGAAAACAAGGAGGTGAGTGGTGACAGCTAATATGATGAGGCTTTGAGCAACCTGGTCTAGTGGATTGTGTCCCTGCCCATGACAGGGGGGTTTGAACCAGATGATCTTCAAAGTCCCTTCCAACCCAAACTATTCTATGATTCTATGATTGATAAACTCAGAAAGATTGGCACCCAGACATGTAAAATAGAAAACAGATAAGTATAAAATTTGTTTTATTTTTTTTCTTAAGCTAAAGCTCAGAATTATTGGAATAATTTCTGCAAACTCAGAGTTAGTTTAGCAACATTTCTGAAGTGTAACTCAACTTTGGATGAACTGTTGTAATAATCTTCCATGTGTACTTTTCTTGCTGGTGTACCAGTCAAACTAGTCACAGTGCCCAGTAACTGCAGACAGAAGCAAATAAGTATGAGGATTTTTCAGAAAGGGATTTCAAAATTAAGTGCTCCTGAATTACTGCTGCGTGTCAATTTAGAGAGCTAATGTTCATTCCATTCAGTAACTTCATGTCCCAAAAGAGTGTAGTAAGAGGACAATGGGGAAAAAAAAAAAAAAAAAGGTGGTCTTTATTGCAAATTAGTGGTGGAACAGGATAATTTAGTTTGGATAACCTCTTATAAAAGTACTACATATTTGTTCTCCATACAAGTGATGAGAAGGAAACAGCAGACAGATGTTCAGTAAATACATATTGCATGTAGAAAAAAGTGCTCGTTCGCTTTGTTTTTTACAGTGATGATATTATGAAACCCATGCAGGTCCTTTACTGAGATCCCTAAATTGAAACTGCTGTCATTCAAAATAATTTTCATCCATTTTGATTTAAAAAAAAAAAAAAAAAGAATCCTGCTTACTTCAGTTCATTCACTTCTTCACCTGCTGCTTTCTGTTAATTTCAGAGAAACAATTTGTTGAAACATCAGGACGTATATCTTTCAGCTTTTTCCTAAGATTTCAGTGTATCAGGAACTCTGGATGATTTTACTTGAAATCGCCCTGTTCTGAAATTCTGAAAAGCCTTCCTTTTGCTTAAATTCCTTTATTAAAACTACCTGTTGTAATATAACAGATATTCACTATTCCCTGCTCTGTTCATCTGTCCTAACGACAGATACTGCTTTTGTCCACATTACCTTTATAAGATAGAGAAAGCTACTGTGGGTATAATTCCTGGTGTAACTTCTCCACATTCCTGTGGCTTCCTAAAAGACGTCCCTCATTTAGGCCGCTGGTATACTTAGCCTGTCTTGGAGCCAGACAGATGTTGACTGCCAGCACTTCTATCAAAGCACAGGTCAAGAAGAGTTGGTCTGAATGCCATCCATGGAATATACTGCTTGTTTAAAAAACATGACCCTTAATAGCAATCACCTATTCTTGGGCAGAGTTTACAGACAACAGATTTTGTTTTTCAGAATGAAGAAAAATGGAATTCAATTTTATTATATTCATTTTTTTTCTTAATTAATAATGAGGGTGGAGAAAAGGGAAAACTTTTCTAGCTTTATACACTTTCATATGAAAAAAGATTTTAATATTATTTTCACAATTTTCATATAAATACCACATTGACTGACCAAAACAATATTAAAACATATAATCAAAATTGCATAATTTATAATTAAAATACACAACTTTTCTAAAAGCATAAATTTTGAAGATATATGGTAAAAATAACTTCAGGGTTTTTTTATTTTAGCATTAAAATAGAATTATTAGAGCTTTGAGGAGGGGGTTATTGATTGTTTTCTTTTAAAAAAGTGTGGTCTGCATTTGTTACTCTCAGTTTGTGGGAGTTTATTAGGCTTTGCTCATAGAAATATACCAAATACTTTTACTTTGATAATATTTTCTATCCAGTCTCATTTGATTGTTTATTCAGCTCTGGAAGTTTTAGACAGTCTGTTACACTCTGTTGCCTCATATTTGTTAAAATCCAGATACTTGTTACTCCAAAGAAGTTGTAAGTCGTAATTTTCTTGTAAACTAATATATAGGAAAATGTACTTTATGACCCTTGTCAAATAGCACCAGAATAGATAATTCTAAAAAACATGCCAAAATCAAGCAACATTATTTATAGAAATGTCATTACTTACCAGCTGTTAGTATAATTTTGCTTTTTCTTGAATCTTATTAAATATTTATAATTATTTAAAATTTTGCTATGTTTAGTTAATATATTCACAAAGCTACAGTTTCATACTGTTGATGTTGGTTGAGATTTTTTTTGTTGGGTTATTTGTTCTAATTCTTGAAGTCACTGATGGATGTTTCTGGAAAATATTTGTTCCTGGTTTCTTTCGAGTACCAAAAGTATCACACAAGATAGCATAAAAAGATATTTATTTATTCAGTGTACATATGTTCAACTTGAAATATAGCTTCCAACCTTCTCTTTTGTTTAGCATTCCATATTAGTTATTTTTATTATGTGTTAAAATGTGCATATAAATATTAGTTATATTGATTCCTGTCTTTTATTTAGTATCTTGTAGTAATTCTTTAATGTAATTTGTAAATGTACAAATTGTATGCTGTATATGTAAGAACTCTTTGACCAGAGGGCAGATAAGCTACAGGAAAGTATTGTGAAAATAAACCTCCCTCCTTATACAAGACTAATCTGGTAATCTTATCTTTGCCAGGTATTTACAATTTAGAAAGGATCACCTAAATTAGAAGAGTGTACAAAAAGTCATTAGAAGAAGTGATTTCACAGCTAGAAATTAAACTATATAATGAATATGCCTTTAGTCTCTTCCAAAAATAATTTTAAAAAAGAAGGGAAAAAGTCTTTGGTAAAAGCTCACAGAAACATTCCTAAAAATAATCTAATGTCATTAGTCTTTCAACACTGATTTTCTATGCCTTGTATTTTATAAGGACAGGGAATGTAAGTGATTTTTGTCTCTGAGTGTAAATATCTTCTATCTATGTGCTGAAGCACTGAAAAATTAATCTTTTGCAAATTTTTTATCTGCAAGTATAACATGGTTATTTGATGTCTGGGTCAGAGTGAACACATGCACCTAAGGAAATCTAGGGAGGTGGCTCCAATTAATCCTCATTACTCTAAGATGATTGTGGCATGACACATATCAAGGAACAGTGAAAATCAGATCCAACTATTCCTAGAGGAAGAAGGGGACTTTTGCCAGATGGAACTATTGTTTAAGATATGTGGGAGATTAAATCAAAATCTTGAGAGTAAGGTAATGTGCTTGAGGATAAAATGGATACAGACTGGGACTTCCCTAGAACACCTTGGAAATTAATATGAGCACAAGTACAAATACAGTACAGCCTGGTGGAGAATGCATTGAGAGCAGCCCTGTGGAGGACTTGGAGTAATGAAGGATGAAAAGCTGGACATGAGCCATCAGCGTGCACTGGCAGCCCAGAAAGCCAATCATATCCTGGGCTGTATGCAGAGAAGTGTGGCCAGCAGGTTGAGGGGAGGAATTCTCCCCCTCTGCTCTCATGAGAGCTCACCTGCAGCACTGTGTCCAGCTCTGTCCTCCCACCATAAGACAGGTATAGACCTATTGGAGTGAGTCCAGAGGAGGGCCACGAAGATGATCAGAGGGCTGGAGCACCTCTCCTGTGAAGAAAGGCTGAGAGAATTGGGCTTGTTCAGCCTGGAGAAGAGAAGGTTCCAGGGAGACCTTATAGCACCCTCCAGTACCTGAAGGGGCCTACAAGAAATATGAAGACTACTTACAAGAGTCTGTAGTGACAGGACAAGTGGTAACGGGTTTATATAGAAAGCAGGGAGATTTAGATTAGCTATCAGGAAAAAATTCTTCACAGAGATGGTGGTGAGGCATTAGAACAGGTTGCCCAGAGAAGCTGTGGGTGCCCCATCCCTGGCTTTCTTCAAGGCCAGGCTGGATGAGACTTTCAGCAACCTGGTCTAGTGGAAGATATCCCTGCTCATGGCAGGTGGGCTGGAACTGGAGGATCTTTAAGATCCCTTCCAACACAAACCATTTTTTTATTTTATGATTCTATGATAAGTGTGTGGATGTAAATAATTTTTTTTGTATTGGGAAGAGCTCGTTAGTTAGCCTGAAGAAGATTTTGAAGAAAGGGTGTTATGAGCTGGTGATGATTTTTTGCTTTAGCTTGGTTTCTGATTTGTGTAAATTCTTAAGGAAATATTCTTTTACAAATTTTATTCTTTTTTTTTTTTTCCTAATTCCGGTAAGGGGACTGCCGTGTGATGTCTGGCCACCTCTTAAGTGGAAATTAATGGCAGGATGTTCTGCTAAAGACATTCAGAACCTGTTTTATTCTTTCTTGGAAAAGGTGATATTTGAGACAGAGCTGTCTTTTAGATCTGTAGTTTGTCAGATGTTATTGGTGTCAGCACATAAGCTTGTGTTGAAAGAAGGAAAATAATATGAAGTCCTGGAATTTTTTGGGTTTTGGTTTTTTAATTGGCACTTCACTTTTGCCAAGGTGAGAAGCAAATAAAGTAGACTTAAAACTTTTTTTTCTCTTAGATATGTACTGTCAAGTACTCCTGGAAAGGAGATGGGTTTCTTCCTCCAGAGGGGGCAAAAAAGGAAGATATGATAAGATATAAGTGGAATTTAAAGCAAAGATTTAAGTGTCTGATATTCCATGCAGAAATATTCTTTGAGGCATGTATGTATGTTTCTTTCCTGTTTATTTCTTTCCTGTTTATTTCTTTCCTGTTAATTGTACCAAGTTTGTTATGATAAACTATAGGAAAGGCAGATGGTTATAATAAGGAAAGTTCGGACAAGATTAAATCCCTTAGTTAAAATCTGTTCTCTATACTAAGACTGGAGAGTTTTAAAAAAGAAACCAACCCCAAAATCTACTCAAGAAGAAAGCAAGTAAATCATATCCTTAATTCAATTTAAAATTTAACTTGAGCTTTTCCATTGGTCTCACATTATCCAAATCATTAAAATGAATCCATGACTGAGGCAAATCTATTTACAGTGAGCTAAGAATTCAGTCTTTTTCTTCCTTACCCAGCAAATGTGCCAAACACTAGACCAACTCTTGTAAGCTTCACACATTTAAAAAGGTATAGAACTATTTTTGTTGGTGTGGATAAAATGCTAACCAGATGTGTTTTATGTATACTGTTTAGTTCACAGGTGTCACCAAATACGAGCCAGACTACCTTTGCTGTATTTCAGAGAAAAGGACAATTTTCCTTTTCGTTGTGTTGTTGATTCCTCCAGCAAAACTAGAGCTTTCTGCTCTACCAATATGTTTGAAAGGTCAGAATTCATAGTGGCAAGGCTACGAACAGACATTTCTGTAACTAAACCGCAGAGTAGCATACCAAGCACATGACAGGGAAACAACAGTTGTTGAAATCCAAAGCAGGGAAGGTATTCTTCTCATGAATCCCTGATTTATCTCAGTCTTATAGCTCTAGTATCTCCCTTGGGATTCTAGAAAGCATTCCCATTATCCACTCAGCCTGCACAGCCTTGTTAACCTGCTTCTGTTGTTGTTAGCTGTCACTGAATTGGTGATATGTAAGTCACAGAGTTTTCACAGCAAATCCTAAATGTGAATGTTTAGGTAAACACTTCCTCCCACCCCCCTTTTTCCTTAACATGAACACAGAATCTCCCCATCATGTAATCACCACAGGCACTGTTCACCCTGAAGATTCTGTTGGCAGTACAGGAATGATAGATTCCCCCCAGATGTGCATCTTAAGAAATTTTTGCTTGTGGATATATCATTTGTGTGACTGTGTTTAGAGCTTGACACAGCACATCTATTTTGTGATCACCGGGTTGTTTTCATGGCATGATCTATTTTATGAAGAAAAATTTTGAAGTAAAGAAACAAGCTCTCTGCAGCTCAGCATTAAACCACTCTGGTGGGTTAAATATTCTCGTGGGATGTTTCTTTTTCACATATGATAAGCGTGTCATGATTAAAGATACTCTCCTGAATATGTTAAAGCCAACACACCTGCTTGAGAATCACAGTTACAAGTGTGTGTTCTGTTCCTATTTTCCACTTCTGTATGCTTTAGAAGAAAGTACTGGAAAATAACAAAACCTGTCATTTTGATGTTATTTGTGTCCCAAGAATCCACTGAAGAGGAGCAACATTTAATTAGCTTTACTTCCTCCCTCCATTATGTTATTATTTTGGTATGCCTCTCTAATTATTCAGAACTTTGTTTCTTCAGGCCTGCTGTCCAGAAAGAAAGCTAAATTAATTAAAACACCAGGTACCTTTAGACTTCTATCTGGATTAATAGAGCAGAATGGATTTTAAACTAAACAGGCATCCCATGTTTCCACTTGGTCGATCACTGAGAATTTTTCTAGCAAGCTGTTAAAGGTTGGGGGGTGGAAGTCAGTCACAGGATTCACATTCTGTGCTGATGGTTCTTGTTCCGTCTCTTCCTTCTGATTGCAAAGAAAGGCTTCAGTGACCATTTCTGGTGATTCTTGTCACATCAAAAAGAGATGCTCCTATCCTCAATCCTGCTGACTGTACAGCTGTATTGGGTTTGTATGACAAGGTTTTGATAGCAAGGGGGTTACAGGGGTGAATTCTGTGACAAGGTGCTAGAAGCTTCCCTTATGTTCACTAAAGACAATGCCAGTTGTCTCCAAGATGGACTTGTCACTGGCAAAGCCAAGCCCATCAGCAAATGTGGTAGCACGTCTGTGATAATATATTTCAGAAGGGGAGGAAAAAACCTACCCATTTGCAACCGGAGAGAAATTGAGAATATGTGAGAGAAACTCTGCAGACCCCCAGGTCAGTGGAGAAGGAGTGGGAGGAGGTGCTCCAGGCATCAGAGCAGAGGTTCCTTGGCAGACGGTGATACAGAACATGGTGAGGCCATCTGTGCTCTGCAGCCATAGAGGGTCACAGGGCAGCAGAGGGACGACCTCACACCAGGGCAGAGGAATTCCTGAAGGAGGCTGTGACCCCATGGGAAGCCCACTCTGGGGCAGACTCCTGGCCGAACCTGTGGCCCCATGGAGAGAGGAGCCCAGGCTGGAGCAGGTTTGGTGGCAGGACTTGTGACCCCACTGGGGACCCAGGCTGGAGCAGGCTGCTCCTGAAGGATGGCATCCCATGGGAGGGACCCATGCTGGAGCAGTTCATGAAGAACTACAGCCTGTCTCCCATAGGAGAGATCCCATGCTGAAGCAGGGACAGAGTGTGAGGAGTCGTCTCCTGAGGAGAAAGGAGTGGCAGAGACAATGTGTGATGGACCGATTACAACCCTCATTCCCCATCCTGTGCAGCTCAGGGGGGAGGAGGTAGAGAATTCAGGATTGAAGATGAGCCTGGGAGGA
Organism: Rhynochetos jubatus; assembly: GCA_027574665.1. Lineage (NCBI taxonomy): Eukaryota > Metazoa > Chordata > Aves > Eurypygiformes > Rhynochetidae > Rhynochetos > Rhynochetos jubatus. Next base: position 128,043,402 of record CM050648.1, read on the forward strand.
AGGAAGGAGTGGGTGGAAATTGTTTTTAAGATTTGTTTCTATTTCTCATTATCCTACTCTGATTTGTTTGGTAATAAATTAAATTAATTTTCCCAAGCTGAGTCTGTTTTGCATGTGATGGTAATTAGTGAATGATCTCTCCCTGTCCTTATCTTGACCCATGAACCTTTCATTGTATTTTATCTCCCCAGCTGAAGAGGAGAGTGACAAAACACCTTGATGGGCACCCTGCCTCCAGCCAAGGTCAACCCACCACAACTGTTTTGCCACTGGTCTCAGCAAACTCCCTGTCTCACAGTGAAGAGGAAATGTTAGCTTTTGAAGAAACACAGCCTCTATAAGTACCTGAAGTTGTTTGCTTAAGAAAAACTAAACTCCCAGATGTTTGAAGTTCTCACACTGTAACTCTTTCCATGTTATTCAAAATAGTTGATGTCTAGTGATCTTTAAAAGGCCTCTTCAGTACTAGCAAGTTCAGCTTGGGTGGGCTGTAGTTTTCATGTGGGTCTACAATCTCTTCTGTAGCTGAATGGAAAAACTGAGGGTGAGAAGGGGAGACTACAACTGATGTTGAATATTTTTTCTTACCTAACCACCCACTGCAGTTCAGCTATAGATTTTCCAAAGGTGATAAAAACGGTTTGGAAACAGATTTAACTGTTGATGAAGAGACTATCTACACATGGGCTAGGGGATCAATTTTCTGTAATTAGTGTGGGGGAGAAACACTGGTTTAAGAGAAGAGGTACACCTGAATGACACAGGAACTGTTACCTTCCTTCATAAAAGCAATTTATTGAAACTTTATGTTAGCTCCTATGTGCTTAAACTACAGGATTGAACTTACCTGGAGAATGACTGGGGAGAATTTATTAATGGGTTTTGGGGTTTTATTTCTTCCTGCTATACATAATATAATTAAGTACCTTTTGTCTGAGAACCATTCCTGCTGTGTTGTTCTGTAGAGAGTTTGGAAATGAGAAGAAAAAGGTAATCTTTCATAACTGACTTTTTATAAAGATTTCCCTCATCAATTTACTGAAGGTAGTCTAAACAGATTTTGATGCTTTGATTTACAAGAGATGTCTACCCTTTGCTTGTTCTTCCAGGAGTTGTCTGTGCCCTGACTACCAATCTGCAAAATCTGTCTTATAAAACCTGATAATTGTTTAGCATAAGAATGGAAGGGGCCACTATGAGAGTAGAGAATGTACATCAATACAAAATAAAGATTGCTGCAAGGATATTTAGGGTACTTTCATTATTTAAATCAGTATCAATAAAGCTATAGGGCTGTAAACTAGTTATTAGCTTTAATCACTGTTGAGAAGTTGTTTCTTTCCCTAGACCCTTACCTCCACTGCTAAAACCTTTCCAAGAAAGTTCACTCCCTAGAAGCCTAATTTTACCTTCCCATGAGTGAAATTTTAAAATTTGATTGCTTCTAGAAATTTCTAATATTTTGAGGTTTCCCTTCTGAATCAAGGAGAGAAAAAAAATTATATATAACTTTTCTTTTTAAATAAGTAGAAAGTAAACGTTCAGAAATCTTGACAATTTTAATGGGACTAAAAAATCAAGCTGGAACAGAACATAAGATTAATATATTGGCTCAGGTTATCCTAGTCCTTTATGGAATAATGATTTCTCATTTTCTCATTTCTGATGTATTTCTGTTATGCCTCCTAAGATATTTAAGAATCAAAGAATTTTTAAATTCAGCTCTCTTAAAAGAATAAGAAGGTGATGATGCACAATAATAGAGACAAGAAGATAAAACACCTGTGAAACATCCACTTTTCAAAGTTCTTTGAAACATCACAACAACTCAGGTATGTGAGCTAGTGCCTGATCCCTCTCTAAAGTTCTTGATTCAACCCACTGTTCATAATGTCTCTTAATAGTCTGTTAAAACCATTTTATTTTGGTTTTACTGCTGGGGATAAATAATAATAACAAAAAGAAGTGTTTTTCCCTGGGGAAAATCTTGTAGAAACTGCAACTTTCATAAACAAACACCTTCTAATGCAAATTTTCCAAGTATAGCAAGCCATAATTGGGGAACAAAGACAGCAGTCACTTCATATGAAATGGAATTTTGTTTTCATTTTTGTGATGAAAAGAAGTGCACAAAAAATTCTCACTTAATACATTCTATGTTTGATTTTGGATTTATGCTAAGTATGACTGCTGCTAATATTTTGCCTGACAGTTCCATTAGATAGACAGCTGGATTTTTTTGAAGTATTGAAGACATGTTTTCTGCATGACAGTATTTAAAACAACAGTTTCTACCTCAAAGTTATTGGGTGTATTTGAGATAAGTGTCCGAGCTACAGTGTTTTACAGCTGTATTCCTAGAATAAACACATAATGAAGTTGGGACTAAAATAAAGTCCTCCCAAGTGAGATTTCTAACTGTAAGGAGAGCAATAAATTTTTATTCTTTGTCTACCAAATAACAACTGTATTGGAAACCTCCAAGGATGGAGACTGCACTACCTTTTTGTACAATGTGTTTCATTACTTATGCAACTATTAATGGTGGATTTTTTTTTTTTCTTCCTTAATCCTGTCCTGATTTATATCCTTATCCATCTTCCTTCCATGTCTTATTACATTTCCTTTGGACATCTGACTCTTATGCTCTTCTACAAGAATAGACATGGGAGTACAACTTTTTTAATATAGAGGAGGTTTTCAGGTGATTTAGGCAAGAACTTAAGACAAATGTTTGACATATGGTATAGAAAGGAATTTCCTTCTCTTTTGTGAATCCAACACTTGAAAAATTCTAAGTGAAAATGTTCAGCAGGTTGACTTGGTTGTCCAGATGATCAAAACTCACATCTTTTCACTAAATTAATACAGACCTGTGTCTGCAGCATAGATTTATGTTTTCTTTAAAATATAGCATTTTGAAAAATTTCCTTTCTTTTGTTTCTGTGCTGGTTTTGGTTGGGCTAGAATTTTCTTCACAGTAGCTAGTATGAGGCCATGTTTTGGATTTGTGCTGAGAAGAATGTTGATAACATACTAACGTTTTCAGTTGTTGCTAAGGAATGCTTATATCAAGTGAAGGACTCTTTCAGTTTCTTATCTTGCACCTGTGTTCCCAGCTGCTTTTCTAAAAGAAGCTGGGAGAGGACACAGCCAGGACAGCTGACCCAAACTAGCCAAAGGGACATTTCATTCCATAAAATGTCGTGCTCAGTATATTAGTTGGGTATGTCGGCCAGGGGATGTCAGGAGGTGATGTCTCTCATGGCACTCTCAGGTCCTTGTGGACTTTCCTGCTCTGGCTCTTGCTGCTTGGGGACTGGATTGGCATCAATAGGCAGGTGGGGAGCAGTTGTACCATTTGGGCTTGCTCCCCATTGCTGTTTTCCTTTTTATTACATACTATTATCATTAGTAGTAGTAGTATTTTAATTCTTAATATTTTCATTATTATTAGTGTTATTAGCATCATTATTTTATTTACTTTTATTTCATTTATTTTTAATTATTAAACTGTTCTTATCTCAACCCACTAGTCATCTTACCTTTTTCTTCCAATTCTCCTTCCATCCCACTGGGAGAGTGGGAGGTGAGTGAGCAGCTGTGTGGTGTTTGGTGGCTGACTGGGGCTAAACCACAACAGTTTCCCCTCTGCAGAACATCCAGCCAAGCAGAATGACTTGTTATGCAAGTAGACACCTCGGACAGATTTCTGGCAGGAACTAATGCAAGGCACAGGTACTAGTGAATGGGACATGTACTGCCCTGTGTACCAGGAAAAATGCTGGAAGTATTCAGAAATTTATTACCTTTATTTTGGTCAGGAGATTAAAAACCTAGAAATCATACTCTCAGTGAATCTCAGTTTTGGGGTAAAAATTACAAGAAGGAGTGCTGGAAATACCACATTACTGTCCTGCTCTGCTGATGTTGCCTTGGAAATTATATCCACACCTGGAAGGTCATTTCCAGGCCAGATAAACACAACTTACCTCTACTAATTTCAGAATATAGCTATTTCAGAAGTCATTTATACAGTAGTCATCCTCCACATAATTTTAAGGCTGTGATTTATGAGCCTGCAAGGAAATGCGAGAATGACTAGCTCTCTCCTGTCTTTAACCTGTTAATACTGTTGTAAAAGGATACATCACAGGTTGTTAAGTTCACAGATGGCAAAAGGAGGTTGGAAACACAGCAGAATGCATCAGTTATGCCACTGGAAGTACGACAAGCAACCCTGCTGTATTCCACTGCTGTATTTCCTGTACTTGCATATAACCATGTGAATATTATAAAAATAACATTCAACTCATGACAAGGATGTACGCATTTCTCCTTCCTTAAGCAGAAGTTGTCTAGCAAACTGAACAGAGTGTAGCTTTGGAAACTATATTTGGATAAATTTCTGCAGTGTTTTAATGCAATGAATAGTACATAAGCATATTGTCCCATTGATTCAAATGAATTACTTATATGAGTATATTACTGGTATGACTGGTTTTGACTCACGGGTTTTAGTTTTCTTTTGGCCTCAAGCATGACTCTACCCTGACAGCAGAGAATTTGTTCTAAATAAGTACTTACCCACAACAGAAAAGCTGTAGAAAACATATTGTTATATTGAACTTGAAGTAAAAGTAAATCCTTTATCAATTGCACTCTTATTTTCTCTCATTTCCACTAGTAATTATTAAAACAAAAATTGAGGGGAAAAAAATCAGTCCTCATACTTACAGATTATGTGCTCCCATTTCTTGAACCACTATCTAAAATAGTTAGGAAAATTATTAAATGCTTTGAGCAAAATGAAAATGTTTTAAATATTTGCCTTAAACTGTCTTTTAATTGACATTCACAGAAGAGCAATTATTATTTTCCCTTGGCACTTGCATTGTAGAACAGCCTGTGCATTTTCAGATTTCTCAGTATAGAATCATGAATATAAAATACAATACACTAAGAGTACTAGTGATTTGATTGAATGCAAAAAATCAATCAGACAAAGACAGCATGTTGTAGATAATCTGTAGAACTGGGTTTGAGGTGACCCATGTTCCGGTCCGAGCTTCCATTTTTCGCACAACTTTCAAGGCAGTTCTGGACAATTTCATCATCCTGTAAAAAGGGAATCATCCACCCAGAGTAATCTATAAGAGGTCTGACACTTTTGGTGGAGTCCATATATGCTGTTATGGAAAGAGGAAGCATGTAAGCTGTCCACATGATTTTTAACAAATAGCTCAAACACAGTTTGAGGGCAAAAATCCAAATCAGCCTTAGGTGTTCATTGACTAGTGTTCAGGCTCAGAGTTCTGCAACAACACATACGTTTTACAGGAGTCTTAAGGCACCGCTGTTTGGACCCAGAATTTCAAGGAACTGCCTCCATGCCACCTTTCTAAACAGCTTCAATAACTGCCTGTTATTAAATGTTTTTGTCTTCTCTGCTTTCTGGATTGCAGAAGGTAATTGGTAGAGATAAATACTGGAGGGAAAATGATGAAAGGTGTGTTTAGGTTTTAGATGGTGCTACAGACAGATCATCTTTAAGAAGTCTGGCCAAATTAAAGGAGCATTACATTGTAGTCTTTCATCTGGGCAGATTTGATGTCATTTAATGAATGATGCTTATATAATCTTGTTTATTAGATAGCTTGTATATCTATTTTTAGAAGAAGGATGTTTGTAGATGAGATGATGTTGAAAGAAGAATGGAGACAACTGAAGTAGTATACTGACTAATTACTCAAGGGATTAAAAGAACCTTATTTGGACCTTGTTTCAAGAGACAATGTCTTGCTTCAATAGCAGAAAAGAAATGTACATTTTATAGGATCTATCCCAGGAATAAATGTCATTATATAAAATGCTTCTTCACGGATACTGCTTCAGTTTAAAGCTGTCTTCCTTGAAAAGTCTGGAAAGTGTGATTAATCAGCCTCCCATTCTGCTTTCCCTATGCACTTGATTTTTGGTTTATGTGTTTATTAATTATTATTATTATTATTATTATTTTCCTGAAATGAGAAAATTCACAATACAGAGAAAGCAGCTCTTTCATAACCGCCACCCTATTTGTCTTCTCTAGGCTCACTCCATTTGACTAAACATATTTACAAGTGTTGCCAAAACAAGTTCAGATCTTCAAGAACAAAGATTTGGGCTGCAGTAGTACACTTTCAGTATTATGAGACAAGTGTCTAAAACCACTTTTGAATCAGCAAACTTGAAAGACAATGTTTCTTTTCCTAATTCAGAGCTGACACACCTGGCAGGCAGAATACTGAAGACTTGGTTTTATTATGAAGGGCTTTATCACTGGGGTCAAGTGATGATATTTGCACTCATTTCCAGACTTATGACAATTGAACACTGCCATCCTGGAATGTTCACAGTTTTGTACTATGTGTTAACTTCTGAAGGCAAATTCAGACACAGGTCTAAAATAATTTGAAGAAGCACTGTTTTGAAAACAAATATTTTGTTTAGTCATAAGGGCTGAGCAGAAAAAATTTGAAGCAAGACAGTATTATTTTGTGTATCCCAAGTATCTGTTGTTTTGACCCTATATGTCGCTTTGTATTTACATGTACCCTATTTTAAGTGAATACAGCAAAGCTTCTTCAAAAAGTTCTTAGTATTAGAAACAATAAAAGCTAAATAAATGCAGGTGGGTTTTTTTGTTGTGGGGTTTTTGTGCTTAATCACAAAAGTAAAATGTAGAATATTTGATAAGATAAATACAGCTGGAAAATAAATGAAAGATGGACATTAAATGAACTAATAAATGGTCTAGTATAAAAGATCACTGTTCCTAATAATAATAATAATGATCTCCTAAATACCACTTGTTGTCTATAGACTTCAAAATAATATCCTGCTTTCTTTACTACATATAGTAAAGTGCCTTTTCATTCTAACTCACAATAAAAGTAAATCTGTCATCAAATCATAACTTTAAAAAAAATAAGTGTACATCCACAATAGAGTCAGAAATGATAATAGCTGGCTACAAATGCAAAGCAAAGGAAAAAGACATATCTGTACAGGCATGTTTTATACCACTGTGTTCAGTTTGTGTTGGGGGGGGTTTGTCAGCGGGGAAGGACCACAGGGGTTGCTCATGTGAGAAGCTGCTGGAAGCTCCCTTGGCTCCAAGTCGAACCCACCTCTGGACCTGACTGAGCCATTCAATACCTCTGCAAATTAAGATATTAAGTTTCTGTAAATCCGTGGCAGAATAATAAGGTAACTGATTTTTTGCTATTAAATAAAAATATTAAAGAAACAGTAGAAATGTAGGCAACGATTGAATAAAATTCTGCTTAGCAACGGGAACCTAAGGAGCAAAAACCAAAAAGGAACAGTCTGTCACAATGGAGCTATTGAGCTGAGCACTGTCAGGTGGTGTTTATTTGCCTTCATTTTTGCTTCATCTTTCCCTTTGAATTGCAGTGAAGTTAGATAAGCTTTGGATTGAACTGAAATACACAATCCATTCTCAAACTTATGAGCAGCAAACTAGCTGGGATCTCAAAATTTGTCTTAGAAGTTAGCTACTTTTAAATGAGGAGGTAAAATTAGAGCACTTCTACGTGTCCAAAATATGTCTGGAGGAGATATTTTCAGCAGCACCAAAGGTTCTCTTGGTCTTCTGGAACTCCATTGCCAACATTGTAGATTGTAGTGATGGTCTTTGAGACTTTAAAATTGTTGAATGATTCACACTGTCTTTTAGAACTGACAGGAGAGGAGCTGCTAGGGAGGAGAAGGCATTGAGTCTTCAGTTTAACTATGTGCTTGGTTAAGCTAAAACCTAAATTAAACCTTTAGTTTAACCATGTGCTCGGTTTTCTTTATCACATCACTCATTAATATTCTTTATTAAGGTTAGAATAAACACTGTTTTCATTCTATGCCTCCTTTTTACAGTGTTTACACAAAGTCTGCATAGAGACAATTGCTAATAACTCAACAGAAAGGGACAGGTTAAACAAATTGTTCAGAATAAGGTTCCAAATGATTGGAAAAAGAGTAAAACAAATATTTCTGAACTACAATGCATAAAATGCAACATCAACAGTGTTTGAATTCTCTCCTAAATTTTATCCACAGAGATTTGTTAAGGAGAAAATCAGTATATAAAGAAATTTGGAAAAGCAAAGTATTTTTGTCTTACTATCACTTTGTAGATTAGACTCTACTGTCTGTCATAATTTCTACCAGAAATTCATCATTCATACCATCTCATAATACTCATCACTTACACAATTTATAAACAATATCAGTATAAGGCTGGAATGTCTCATCTTAATAAAAGTTGTTATAAGTAACTAATGAGAAAACAAAGGACCAATTTGAAAAATTCTATGCTCTGCAGAATTGAAATCTGGGATGTACATGTGACCTGAATATCAACTGTTTTTAAAGTGAATCTCTAAAGGAAGTAACAAAAAGGATATTCAGTTTATGGATATTCATAAAGAACACTTTGCAAGAAGTTGTATGAAAATATTTTTTCCTAAATTAATTCATATCTGCTTTCTTGGGCAAGATTATAGTCTAATTATTTTTTAGAAAAAGGTTATTGAGATACAATTGTATTGTGAAAATATAACCTTTTCTAATCAATTTTATTTAATACCAAAATCAATCAATTGTGAAATCCTGATTTGAAAACTTGCACTATAAGCATATTCTGCAAAAGATCAAAATTAGGTATAGATGAATTTCTAGTTAGTCTGTAATGATCATCTGGGCTCGTTAATACAAACACCTTCTGCAAAATCAGCTGCTGGGTGGTACTATTAAATGTGTAATCAGTCATATATATGTGAGTATAAAATCTTTTTAGGGCTTGCCAGATATGTATGCCCAGAGCAGTCTAAGTAGAGTACCCTAAGAGGACACAATTTCAATGATGGAAAATGAAAAGATTACAGTTGAATGAACATCTTCCTAATATAGCCATAGTCAAAATAGCTCATCTTGGAATAAAAAAGATACATAACTGCACAGGTTGAGACACTCTATACTAGAAACCCATGGCTGAGAGAAGAGGTTCAAGGCCACTTTTAAGCACATCATCCTATCCCTAATGCCTGGTTTACATCTCTAATGATGGTCTGCGTGCTGGCTGAAGATAGGCTGTACACCCACTCCTGGCAAAGGTAATACAGCAGATTGGACTAGATGTATTAAATGGGCTCAGGCACATTTAGTCCCAAATGTTTTGGTCACATCTAAATTTTCATGCTTTCATCCTTCATTTACATGACAGGTTTTAATCTGCCCACAAGTTAATCTTTCAATATACAATAGGAAAGCCTAGTGGCAAAGAGGCTGGGAGTAAATACTTAATCATAAGCTTTTAAGACAACAGATAAAATTAAGATCACAGAAGTAGATCAAAGAACATATGAGAAAGGAACATATAAGGTAGTGAAAGAAAACTCAGTTTTTCTGTATGTAGCCTTTGATAAGACAGCAACTAGTCCAGTTTTATAAGAATAAGAAAAAACTATAATTCAACAAAAGGTCATGAAAATACGTGGAAAAAATACATTGGATCATACATATATGTGTGGGTATATCCATTGTCTTTACAATTTTTCACTTAAAATTAGGTGCAAATCTCAGAATAACAGTCTTAAATTTTGGAACAGCATCATGGTAGATGGGGTAGACTTGACAGGTCAGGAATCTGTGGCAGCAGTAGATACTGAAGAGTCCTGCTAGGTATTTTCTGTAAGAAATTCTGTATTCTCTGAATACAGCAAATCAGACTAAAAGAGAATATTAATCAGTTCTTTTCACCTAGGAAGGAACAGGGCAGCTAACTCACACTTGCTAAGATTGTTTTTTAGCCAACAGAAAGAAATAGCTCGTGTCCTATAGGGACACTATAGAATAGGAGGGGAGAAGAGGTGTTGAGTCGGGATCCATGTATCTCCTTGTAATTGCCTGAAAAGCTTTAACATGGTTAGCAGATTTTTAGTAAATCCAAATTCTTTCTTGCTTGCTTTCTTGCTCTCTTTCCCTGTCTTCCTCTCTCTGTCTTTTTCTCTGTCTCTCCCTCTTTCAAGAGCACCAGAAAAATGCATACATTTTTTTTTACAAGGGAATATAACAGAATATATCATTCATGTGCTGCTTTGCTACTATACAGCATTAAACCCTTGAAAACAAGGATAAATCAGTATTTCAGGTACATACATTACTAATTGCTTTACAGTAATGTGTATGTTAGTCTTTGACTAAGCAGACCTAGTCATCTCTTTTGTAAAATCTAAGTTTAAATATGTTTATATCTGGCTGTAAAAAACATTAAAATGTCAGTTGTTAAGAAGTAGAAGTACTTGTATTCCAGGAAATGTTACAATTGTGTTAGTTTATTAATTTTTATGTCTTTATTATTGATTTATCAGCTCTTTTCCCAATTATTTACCTTGCACACTTTTTTTAGTTGTGAGCATTACATACAAGTTGATGAAAATTTTACCTATTTTATGGATAATATTCAATTTTCAAACTGTATCAAGTAAGTCAATGAATGAAAAATGTAAATTGCAGTAACATATTAGTCTATAAAGTGTTTTCAGTCAGATTCATAGTATTTCAGGATTAAAACTGATAAATAGCAAAGTTCCAAATGTGCAATATCGAGCAACACATTTCTAGGGTATGTTTATCTGAAAAAAGTATCTTTCCTCGTTTCTCTGAACAACAGAAGTATTTCTAGCATATTTGTGAACAGTCAAAAATAATCTGTCATAAAAACAAAGGTTATAGCATCATCAAGGAAAGGTCAGCAATTTTTTTCACTGGAGGAGATCAGACCACTTTCCATTAATATAATACATAAAACCCTTTAATGAACTGGTAATGTAAAAGAGAGATTTAAAATGTCTTATTTTAGGTTAAATGGTCATTTACAGTATTACCTGACAGGCAAGTTTCTGCTAAGTAACCCAATGTGAATTTTAAGTGATGCAGTTATATTGAATTCCCCAGAGAATGATCATGATAGTCTGTTCTTGGTTCAGGGTTGCCGATACCACAGTTTAAGACCCTGCACACACAGTTGCTACTTTACCACATGAACTTTTTTATTTGCCCAAACCCAGATTAAGCATAATTGCATTTTACTTCTTAAATCTTTCAGCCAGAGAAAGCTCTTTCCCATTTTCTGTTAGCCTTTATTATTAAAATGGGCACTAATTTTGCATTATATCATTTAACTGGCTGTAATTATTAAAGTAACACATAAACCCTGAGTTCATGGAATATTCATTTTTTGTACTTGGTCCTGGAGAAGTATAATCATTAGTAGTTCTAGGCAAAAATAATTTTTATTTAATTACACGTGCTATCTGTTCAAGTAGTGCAAACAAAACGATAAAAGCAATTTTCATGAGTTCCTCACATATAAAGGGAGGGGGGAGAATGGAAGACAAATTAAATTACATTAGGGTCAAGAAAAAGCTTACTTTATTAGAGACTTTCTTTAGGCCACACAGGATATATCCACAAATGTAAATAAATATGACACTGCATAATGAATAACTTGCAAATCTAGCTACAAAGATCTGTTTCTGTGGAACCATACTGTCTGCTTCATAGATCTCCTGCCAAGACTGGAGTCAGTATATATTTACTTAGCGATTGCTTTTTACTTAGGACAGTGTCCTGGCATTAGCTGGAAGAGCCAGAAATGTTCTTTACTTTGAAAGTGGTCTCTGAAAATCTCTGTGCCAACTTGGATTCCTGAACATCTCAGATAACATGGGTTGTTTTTTTCTGTTGCTATCCTCAAACTTCTAAAAAGTCTCCTCAAGGGAGAGAGGATGTAACATTATGGTATGTTTGTTCTGTGACCTCGAATATGGTGATAGGTTTGATGGCTTACTAGACTTCTCCTAGAGGTCTTTGTACAATCAAGGAAATCAAATTTGATAAGACTTTATCTATGCAGCCTCTTGGAAAAATCTTTAAAATTCATCACCCATTGGATCTTGGTTAGGTATTATTGTGGAGGGGCAACCCTAGACATGAGCTATTTGATATACAGCCTGTAAATTAATAGATCAGGGAGCAAACTGACATGTTAAGCTATTTTCCAGTGCAGATTTAACCTATATGGTTGGTGCCATATCCTAATTGAAAGGCTGATAGGACACAGCTATGCCTCCCTATTCATGACAACTGCCTGTTTTAAAAATGCTTAGCAACCAGCAGGAAAAATGGCAACTGTGCATGAAGAGATAAATAGGATCTACACAGTTGAGCTGCATATGTAGGGAACAACTTCATGTAGCACATTGTTAGCTCAGTGCCTTGGATTTCCTGGGTATACTAAAAGCTGAGCACAGATGATTTATTTGTCTATGACTATCACAGACATCAACAGTTAAAATGAATGCTGGTTATTAATTGCCTGTGTGTGTAGCAGTCCATAATCACTGGTCATTCTCAAATAAGCGTGAAAGAATGTGAAGTCATTTTTACAGAAATCATTATGCCATGCACATGACAGATGACATAATCACTATGAAGGCAGATTTTATAAAGGAAAAATGTTAATTTCTTCAGGGAGAGAGGAAATAATTCATTTTATTAAATGGCTTGTTAAACTTATTCTGCCAATTCTTTTATCTGTTTGATTTGCTTGGCAGTAGAGCATGCTAAAAACACATCTACACAGGATTTTAAATAAGGACTGGATTTTGCTACTTTAATACATTCAGAGCAATGGCTTCCACTTCAAATGGTCTTATTGATTACACTGACCCTTTTCAAGGAGAGAATTGTCACATAGGCCTTGTAAGTAGATTACCATATGGCCTTAAAGGAATGAACAATGTGGACTCTGACAGGTGTGGGTGAAACCCACATGTTAGGGCTTGTATAAGTACCTAAATCATATACTGACAAGTCAAACTCTATTCAAATATTGACTGATTAAAATACTAGAAGAGTAAGATTTCTCTGTTTCCTTCTTCTAGTATCAATAAAAGTAAGATGTTTTTATTTAAGCTGCATAACACAAAAACCAGGGAAGTAAGATTTATTTTTCTCAGGAAAAATTCCACACTTGAAGACATTAAAATGATAAAAAAATTATACATATATAAGATAATACAAATGCTAAAATGCTATGTTATAGAGATACTTGATTCATTATTTTTCAACAATGCACACATATTGTACTGAATGTGATCCACTGTAAAATCAAGCTAATGAAAAGTAAAGATGTTTGAATGATCCCTAAGTAGTTCTGAAAATGTTTACCATCTTTACAGTTTGGTGGCATAGTAAACCATTGACCTGATTTTGCATGGAGCTCTCTGTTTAAAAACACAAAAAAGTCAGCTTCTTTTTGAACCTGGACCTTCTATACAAACTAACTTTAAGAATCTTTGGGGATTCTTATTTCTTCTAGGTTTATTTTACTTTTGTAGCAGTAATCCTAAGGAGTATTGATCCACTAAGTGTGGTAATAAATTCAGTTGTGGATATAAGAACTATAACACTCAGCTGATCAGGTCTGAATCTCACCAATAGAATGCAGCAGTTTGCCCACCAATTTGACTGTATTAAGATATCCAATTTGCTCATTCTGAAATTCTTTGATGCATGCTCATATAATGCTCATTAACCTCAGTAACATCCCACACTATATTCCTACTTCATGCTCATCTCGAATATGTAATTCATCACAAAATTATCCTTTGCCAGAGCAGTATAATCAGATTACAGACAATAGCATCTGAGGAAATACAGCAAACGTAAAGCTACAAATTGACACTAAAAATGCCATGTTAAAGTTACCTATTTATAGATTTGGGGCTTTCTGAGAAATGCAATAAATTTTCATTGCAAGACCTAGATTCTTATTTCTCCTGTCTAAAAGTGCAGAAAAACTAAAAGAACTAAAAGACAGTTTTAATGCACAATGAACGCCAGTCCTTGATAGAAAACTGTCCTTAGACAAGCTAATTAATCTTCTAATAGGACACCAGTGACTACAGGGGATTTCCTTGTACCTATTAATAATGATATTCAGCTCTCCAATATTTACTTTTATGAACAAAAATTTAAATTTAATATCTTTGTCAATGATCTGAGTGAGGGGATCAGGTGCACCCTCAGTAAGTTTGCACACAACACCAAGTTGGGTGGTAGTGTTGCTCTGCTTGAGTGTAGGCAGGCTCTACAGAGGGATCTGGACAGACTGGATTGATGGGCTGATGTTAACTGTATGAAGGACAATAACACCAAGTGCTGGGTCTTCTACTTGGGCCACAACAACCACATGCAACACTACAGGCTTGGGAACGAGTGGCTGGAAAGCTGCCTAATGGGAAAAGACCTGGAGATGTTGGTCAACAGTCAGCCGAATATGAGCCAGCAGTGTGCCCATGTGGCCAAGAAGGCCAACAGCATCCTGGCTTGTACCACAAATAGTGTGGCCAGCAGGAATAAAGAAGTAATTGTCCCCCTAAACTTGGCACTGTTGAAGCTGAACCCTGAGTACCATGTTCAGTTTTGGGCCCCTCACTACAAGAAAGACATTGAGGTGCTGGACTGTGTCCAGAGAAGGGGAAAGAAACTGGTGAAGGTTCTGGAGCACAAGTCCTCTAAGGAGCAACTGAGGGAACTGGGATTGTTTTGCCTGGACAAGAGAAGGCTAAGGGGAGACCTTATCACTTTATATAACTGCTTGAAAGGACGTTGTAGCAAGGTGGGTGTCGGTCTCTTCTCCCAAGTAACAAGTGAAATGGCCTCAAGTTGCACCAGGGGAGGTTTAGATTGGATATCAGGAAAAATTTCTTCACTAGAAGGGTTTTCAGGCATTGGAATGGGCTGCCCAGGGAGGTGATTGTGTTACCATCCCTGGAAGTATTTAGGAGATATGTGGATGAGGTGCTTCAGAACATGGTTTAGTGGTGGTATTAGCAGTGTTAGGTTAATGGTTGGACTTAATGAACTTAAAGGACTTTTCCAACCTAAAAACTTCTATGATTCTATAAGTTCTTTGTAAAACATTTCAATGTCATTAATCATTCTGACAGTAAGAAAATGCAAGCCAGTACACAGGAAAAGTGTCTTGCCATGGCCACAAAACAACTGCAAAGACAGTTCTGAAACTTGGTTGTTTGGAGACCTGGTGTTTGGAGACCTGGTCCTGGCTGGAGAGAACACTGAACTTTGCTCATTTCTTGTGTTTTCATTGACCTTTCAGCTAGGAGATATTTATGTTTATTACAGCACAGATACTTCTAGAAGGTGAAATTAGTCCAGAAAAAGAAATTATCAAGATGACAGCTGGAATGCATTCTTCCCATGAACATTTCTTGATGATAATAAATTTAGCATGTGGGCACACTGTTTTTCAAAGAACTATTTATGAAACTAGTTCTCTATGCAAGTGTTTCAAGACCAGCCCCATCATCCAGACCTGCCCTTCAGTATTACTTCCAGAAATGCTGAGGCTGAACCATTGGGTTTGAAAATGGCTTATCTGGAAATTATTATTGTGACGTGAATAGGACTAAATTAATACCATCATCGCTGGTTGGAAAGAATGTGGCAGTGCTTAATAATGGCAGTAGTGTCTTCCAAACTCTTTCATAAATTGTTCCAACCAGTAGCTGTTACTATAATTGCAAAATAGGTTCATAGTTCTATTAGTGGTATTTCAATGTCACTTTGGAATTACATGAAATGGTGTATGATAGAATGAGTCAGTAACATTATATTACTGAATTTAGAAGAGCATTTTTCCTTGCAGTAGTGTAATAAAGAATTAGGAGACATTTTGTTAGATCCTCTAAATTATATTTAACAGGAAAAGGGTTAGAGATTACAAATATTCTTTAAACACATCACTGTAGCTACTGAATTTCATGCATATTTACTGACAACCTCAGAATGACTTGAGTGTAGGTTTGACTTAAATATATAGTATTCAAACATGAACTTAAAAAGAAATAGTGGATATATCACCAGGGTACTGGGAAGGAACAGGTAAATGTCACGGTTCTAGTTCTGTTAAGAATTCTCTTCCTGGGAGCAGTGTCTTTGACAGATGTTTGGGTTTGGTAAGTAGAGTCAGATGGGTTAACTCAAGCCACTTATTGAACTAAGTAAACTTTCCAGATTTGGCTTGAAACAGTACTGTTCACACATATCTTTCAATCAACAATAGCATGGGAGAAAGATAATAGGTAGCAAGCTGAATGTTGTTAATATCTTCAACCAGCATAGCTGTTTACGGAATTAACATCTGCCTATAGTCTCCTCTTCCAAAATTTCCCAGTAATGAAGAAACAGTTAAAATTTTTTTCAGTTCAGTTTTAGACACCAGCAGAAAAAGAAGACCCAAGCTTCTTTTAACATCAGGATGATGTCATTTTTTTTCCCAGCTGAGGCAGACATTTTTGAAATTACACTGAGATCTTGCATTTACATATTCTAGATGTGATAGTCACCTTTTTCATGATCCAGCTGGTTTAGCCAGTAAACCTGGACTTGTTAGCTTTGTTTCTAACATATGTGTAGATTAGGATTAATATAAATTGTAAAATTACCTCCTATTTATTATCAAATTATGCTTACTTTCTTTTTTAATTGCGTATGTCCTAATTTCAAAGTATCCCAGAATAACACAGAGTAGTTTTTGAGGAAGTTTTATTGTTGTGTGTATTGCAACCACAGGCGCATCCTGTTGTCTTGATACATATACAGAGATAAATATATCCTGCACCTTAAAATGGGTTAATAACTTGACTGAAGAAACTGAAATGTGGATGGAAATGATATCTTCCTTAAGAAAATTGTCTATCTACAAAGTAACTGATATCTAATGGAAAGGTAGGATAAATAGATGTCCATACTCAGAGGACAAGAGCATCTCAGTATTTAATCAGTCAAACAGATCTCTTGTATTTCCAAGTCAAGCTTATTGAAATCAGAATCATCACAGTCTGAATATGTTAACCTTTCTTCATACTGTTATTGTGAACCAGGGCGTTACTGTTACTCTTCACTGTCCAAAAGTTCCTGAGATGTATTGTTCAAAACAGATGAGACTGTATTATGCCAGATAATAACAATTGACTTTTACTTTCCTTTCTACTTTTTATTCTTTTTTTTTTTTTTTTTTTTTTTTTTTGGCAGGGAGGAGAATGGAGATGATTACTTCTTTTTTCTTTAAGTAGATACTCTGTCTCAGTTCCTTCCATTCAGACCAACGAACTGATGTAATCATTTCACTATCATTATGGGTTCTGGCTTTATTAGTAGTTGTAAATAATTGCTTTCTGGCTGCATTCCATTCTACAAAATATTTCTGGGTTGCTTTGTTAACAAAAGTCTTTTAGAGCAAGTATTTTTTAAAAATGAGTTTGTTTTTTTTTTTATTTTTTTGATAATGTATTAGTGTGTTAAGTTGATATACACTTTCAACTTGTAAAAATACAAAACTACAAAGCAGGGTCTACCTTTAATTAACCTGCTTTTAGATTTTGTTTTTCCTTGATTTAAGCATTTTACATTAGTGACGTTATATTTGCACACCATTCTTTAAAGAAATTTCTGATGTTCCTAATTGAGAAGCCCACGGAGACTCAAACTGTTGTTGTTATGAGGTCATTCTGGTGCAAATTGCTCTTTTGAGGTAGGCAGAATTGTTTTTGCCATTCTACATCTATGCCTTTTGTTTAATATTAATGTTAAGGATCAGTTTCTGCATTACTTCTCTTTTCCTTCAGTTTTGGCAAACAGAGCGAAGGTTTATGGTACACATATGAGATCGTTTACTGAGTGTTATAAGCAGCACATTCTGCATGTAATTTGATACAGAGGCTACTATGGTAGATACATTTTGATTTTAAGTGGTAAATAAGCATGGTAAAACCCACATAACTTGTCAGAGTATAAGTTGAAGTTGCTTGGGAACTAGACAAAGATACACACTGGACTATTTAAGTTATTTTTAAAAATTGTGCTGGTAATGGATAACTCTATTTTGCACACTGCAGCTGTTGACTCCTTATCCTGTTGACTTTGGCTCCTGTCCTCCTGCACCATCCAGCCCAGGCTGTGTGATGAAGGAGCTAGCACTCTCTTAAGGCAAATGAATCATAGAAGGGGTACTCCTAGATTTTTCCAGTTAAACATGTTATTCAAGGCCCCATAGCTGAAGTTAAGGGTGACTTAAAAGAAGTAACTACATTCAACTTCTTTCTGTGTAAGAAAGTTTGAGGCCTGCATATATCTTTTTTTCTTTCCTTAATCTTTTTCAGAATTTGCTTTCCACATTAAATAAATTGGTGAATGTGATGTCTTCATGGTTTTTATCCCTCATCTCATCAAAATAAAATTTCTGTCCTTATGATTATAGGATTGGACTCTGAATATTAAATGAAGGCATTTTAGTTAAAGTTTTAACTGCCTTTAACTAGGCTTTGAGTTTCTAACTTTACTGAATTCTATCCTCTTGTTAAGCAGCTATTCTCCTTTATTTTCTTTTTCTTTCTCTTTTTACACTTCTATAGCAAAAATTTTTTATAGCAAAATTATGATTCAGCAGAAAAGCAAGATTGATAAGCCTTTGAGGAAGAAGTAAAAGTATGTATAGCACAGAACTGGTGACAAGATTCTCCAGTTGCTCTCCTACCAAAGCAGCTCACAAGTGACATGTCTGAGATGGCCTTCATGTCACTGGTCTCCCTGCTGAGACAACCAAACCCTACCAGTTTGACAGGCTCCTTTTTTTTCAATGTAATGGGGATACAGCTTCACGTCTGCAAGCTGAACAGACTCCTTCAACAGTCTGCTGCACAGTCCATCTGATAGAAATTATGTTTAATCATTAACAACCTCATCTAGAATTGATATATTAGCAGTGATAAAACTTCTTATCCCACTTATCTCTCTATTCCCCCACCTCAACTTTTCACTTCAAATCTTTATGGAACACCTGTCTTATTCAGGTTTTTTTGTTTCATAAGGTTT
This sequence comes from Rhynochetos jubatus, assembly GCA_027574665.1. Taxonomy (NCBI): domain Eukaryota; kingdom Metazoa; phylum Chordata; class Aves; order Eurypygiformes; family Rhynochetidae; genus Rhynochetos; species Rhynochetos jubatus. The sequence continues at coordinate 128,062,425 of CM050648.1, forward strand.
CTGTATGTGGGTTTTTTTTCTTAGCAGTGCTGGACAAGAGTGTGGTGTGGATCTGCACAGAAGGCAAGTGTATTCTGGATATGCTGCAGGTGCTGAGTAGGTGGCTCTGGACTCTCAATCACACATGTGGTGAGATCAGTATGTCCAAGATGCCCACAGAGAGCAGTAGTTTCCTCATGACTTTCAGCCATCTGTTATTCTCATAGGAACTGCTAGGTACCAGAAAACCTGGTGAAATTCACTCTTTACCAGGCACACAATATTGTCTGGCCAAAATGAGGAAATAATCAGGATGCAGAGTCTATGAGATGTTAGATGTGTGCACAGGTCTAGCTAGCACTTTGAAGGATTCATTCAGTGCTATGAGAAAGTTGCATGTTGTAGAAACAGATACCTTCATGCTGTTTTTTCGTCTTCATCTGATAAAACCAATTTTTCTTCTACTCACCACACAAGGTTTTTTATTCCTTTTATCCTAGCTTTGACACCACGTTGATGATGAAGTGTCTTTGATTACCTGCCCTCCTACCTCAACTTCTTTCAGCTTTTGCTGAAACGGTACATGGACTATTTACATATTTATTTATTTTGTATTTAGAGAATTTGCACAAAATACACTTGATGAGTTATACCAATGAACCTTCATGTCAATTCAACTCATGGCCTCTTGTTATGTGCTGGAGGTTCATTGTGTTTGAGGCATAAATCCTGAAGCCATGGGTGAGCATACAGGCACACAGCTAAAAGTCCTGCTCTTCACAGGGAAAGTACTTCCTTCTTTCCTTCTAATTATTGTGTGTATCCAGTGCACTTGAAACAGCCAAGTCATCTGTTGAATTTATTTACAGTTAGGCAAAAGCTTACAATTTTATTACATTTGCACAATCAAAATGATTCTCAGCTTAAGCTTAGTGAAGCTCTTCTGCTTGCCAAGTGTAGCAAGAGTATTCATTCATTCATTTGTTCATTCATCAATTCATTTTTATGTGTATGTACTGCAGAGAGGCTTAGTCCAAAGCACTTCCTATTCAAGTAAACATAAAGTAGCTGATGTTCATTTACTGAAGTAGGTTGATTATTTTTATTGCATATTACAGTCACAGAGTTTCTCCTGTTCATGTTTCTAATGGGAATGTTCTCATTTATGAATTCTTACTTTCTGTAAGTTTGCTTCAAACTAATCAGTAGGAACATAAAGACTTCCCTTAATTTCAAAGAACTGTCTTGATGAGACCCCAAATGCAGCTTTTTTAAAAACAGCATTTGGTACCTTTCCAGAACATTTTTTCAGAAGTCAATATAAATATGGGCTGAATTTTTGAAAGATTTTTATAGCACAAAGTATTCAGAAGTAGTCCCTTATTTTTGGCACCTCATATTTCACAATAATTGACTATTTTTCATTCTGCTGCAACTTCTGTGACCACTCTTTTTTATGAACAATGTATATGAAATATTAACATGTCAGAGACAAGATATGAATTAGCATGTGCAAGTTGCTACAAAAGGGTAAAAATTTCATCTAGGGTAAATTGGCATTATATAAAGCAGTTGAATATTTGGGTCCAGGTTTTTTTAAGAAGTACTTGAAACAGTAATTCCGGAGGAGGGGAACATTGACCTTACCTAAAGAGTTGTCTCAGTGATGTTGACGTAAACATGAATGAGCTTCCAGAAAAAATTATTGAGGGACAACTATACTGACTGCTTAAGAGCACTATAAGAAGACAGGTGTTCCTCTTTCCTTTATTGCTATGCAATTACTATGGGGATGCTCCTGTCTTCTTGTGCATTTGTCAGCCATAGTCGTGCTAGTGCATGGGACAAATCATTCCCATGGGGCTAATGTCATCCTTTTCCTTTTGGAGTTATAGCTTCTAGCTTCTATCACTTCTGTCATCATGAACCAAACAGCTTTGGCACTGTGATTTAGCCACCCCAGTATGATATCAGAATCCTTGTAAGTGTGTACTGCTCTGTTTGTCAAGCAGAGTTTCAAAATGCCTGTAAAATGTCTTAAACTTTCAAAATGGGATTCTTCTGTCTGATAACTAGGTCAGCAGGGGTTTTTTTTTGTTTCAGTTTTTTACTTCAGATAGTCTCAGCATTTCTTTTCAAATGTTCAAAAAGGACATAAAGGTGAGATCTTGGCCATCTGAAATACAAAACTGACAGAAATGGGTAGAGAACTTTGAGCCTTACATGTTCACATGAACTTTAATTGATTTTGTCAACTTTGTGCTTGTTTTGGAATTATTCATTTATAATAGAATATAATTTTTATATGAAACAAAATGCAATCAGTATCTTATACCAATTCTTCCTTGCCCCTGAGCAGTACTCCAGAGTAAGCCGTGATCTTCCCTTTCAGCTGTTGTAGGAGGGAATTACAAAGAGAAATGAGTTGCATACTAACTGGTAGATAGGACACCAGACTAAGAAGAAGAATTTGGGTACAGACTGTGTTACCAGCCTATAGGTTAACCTTGGTACTTTGTTTCATTTCCTTACCTGTTAAGTACAGAATATATTACCTATCACCTCTGGAAGTTGCAGAAATCTCTATATAAAATGTTTTATATTATTAGTGTGAATATAAAAATAAAAGGTTTCCATTTGCTTGATGACAGACAATGCCAAGATTTAAATCTGGTCAACCATATCCTTGAAAAAATTAAGCCTCTTTTTTCCTGTTTAGTAGAAGGGAAGGGGGAAATTCAGGAAAGAATGAGGGTCAAAAGAATGTGCTCTGCAGAACAAAAAGACCCTTATGTAGGTATTTGCAGTAAAAGTGCTCCTTTATTCTCCAAGAAAAACATCAAACTCCCCATAAATATACCTGTAACAGCAGCAATTTCTATTTTTCTCTCTTTTCCCATTGAGTCCTGCTCTTCCAATTTCACTCATAAAAATTATTATAGGAAAGTGTAAAATCAGTTCCAATTTGAAGGTCTCTAATTCCAATGCTGAAAAAAACTATGTGAATGTTACATGTTGCTGTTTAATCCAAAAAGCAAAGCTTGCAAATCCACCAGGCGTTTTTTTATACTCTATGACTGAGAGTTATGAAAGCACAAAATAAGAGAAAGAAAAACCAAGAAGAAAATATTAAAACTGGAGTAATCTTATTATTAAATTGTCCTATGGAATGCCATGACAGGGAATTACATATACCTGTATCATTTAGACACCAGTAGTGCTTCTTAAAACAGTTCTTGATATGCATATTTCAGTATTATCTATGCTAAATTTAGACTGTGAAATAAAGTGTACCAACATGTGAGCTTCAAACTCTAGTTTCAGTAGAGTGATGTCATAAATTCTGATCATAAACCTACAGATAAAATTACAGCCATTTTACCAATCCAATGGTGAGGAAACTCCAATCCAAAAACTAAACCAGAAATACTATACAGAAGAACATGTCTAAGGTAGGTGATAATATTTCTGATTTGCTAGCTTAATCTTGCAGTTGAAAGGTAACCACCTTGATCAGGTCTTGCAGGCAAAAGAAAAAATATAAAGTTGTCTGGAACTAAATTTGATAGTTTCAATACTAAAATTATTTTTTTAAAGGTTTTATCATATTTTTCTGATCGTATTCATTTCTTGCTCTACATGGCAAGGATATCAGAAAGTTTGCATCACTGGAAATTTCTCCTCTAAGTTGCAGGTACACACATGCAACTACAGATTTTCTTTTCTATTATAAAATTCATAGTACTGCTGGCATTTTAAAAATACTAAAACTCTTGTTAGTCACAATTATTTGGGTATAATTATCATATTGTCAATAGAAAAAATGAAGCAGACAGATGTGTAACATTTGCTGAAAAGACTATCAAAGTTTAGTTCTTGGTGAGTTTCTCACTCATATTTAAAAAACCATTGTTTGTCATCCAAACTGGAAAAAAATTATATACTCTCTGTAAAATGGTAATATGGTGGAAATAGCAAGAAATTACTTCCTATTACTTGTGGCAAACAGTCCAGAAATTAAGAAAGTTGTCCATGGGCAAAGTCTGCTGCTTTAGCAAGCACAGATTTTGAACCTGAATTTTGGCTCTAACCTGATCAGAAATAATCCGTCACATTTCAGCTGAGAATCAAGCCGATTTCTAAGGGGAAAGAGCCTAATCTCAGTGTCTTCAGAGTCACATTCTTTCAAGAATGAGCTGCAGACTGATGATTGATGATTAACTTAATGTGACTGTAATTTTTTGATTAATTGCTCTCTCTCTTTGAAAAGATAACTCATAAACAACCCAGTTTATTAATCTAATTATTAATCCATTTTACTGTAAATCTAATAGCAAACTGGTTTCTAAAATTTCCTCTGAATTGGGCAAGCACCAAATTTGCAGATGTAAATTTATAACAGGCACCTAAGGGACATTAGACTGCTAAATCAAAAAAATAGTCACTATCGTCATTATCATCAAGATACTGATGATACATCTATTACTTGAGTTCCTACTCTGCCAGAGTAAAGAATCTTTTTTTCTGAAAAACAAAACTTCTGCAGCCAACAAAGTGCAAATGAGATAAAAACCTCCTGCTTTTCTCTGATTTCACATTAAAAAACTCTCTGTTCATCTTTTTATGCCATTCAATTATTCAGTCAAGGAAAAATAAGCAAAAAGAAATCTTGCAGATGAAACAAAAGGCAAATGTTTGCACCTGCTGAAATGCTGTTTTTCTAGAGGGAAAATTGCTGATTCTTTGTCCATTGAATTGTCTCATTAAACAAATGCACAGCCACAAATATTCATATCATAACAACAACATTTGTGCCTCTAATTTATTTATTAAAGGCCTTTTAGTAAATACTGTCAAATTAATCCAGACTGTTGTTTACATCTCTGAAGAGTAATAAACAGGAGACAATTAACTGCTAATTATTTCCACCTGGTGAACTCTATTTCGAGAAGTTTTGATTAATTAACAGTGGGGATCCATCATCATCATTTGCTGGTGAGAAGGGAAAAAATAACAATTTACATCAAATTAACATTAATCTGAAGTGAGGTCTTTGTCCATTTTCTGGGTCATTGCCACTAAACTCATTATAGAAATAATTGGAAAATGCAGCCACTGTTAATCAATATAACAATATGATTTCCTTTATGAAGCTGATGGTAATTATGTGGAAGTCTGAAAAGATGTTTTAAAGAAGGAGTTGTAGAGAAGTATTTTCTTTAACTATTAATATGGCATTTCTCTCAGTCAGTCACAATGTAAAATAAATAGCTTTTCTTTGCTTTCAAAGTAGAAAAACTCCTTTTCATTTTAAATGAAAATCTGGAAATACTGGGGATGTTGTTTCAGTGCTGCTTATTTCCTCTTAAGCTGGTGCCTACTCATTTCACTGAAAAAAAATCTGAAGAAGGATTTTAGGCTACGGTATTTCTATGGTCTTTCAACTGGCATCCAAGTTGTCTCTCATTTTCCCTGGACCAAAATGTCTAAAAGATTATCTATTGTGCCAGGATTTCTCTTGGCAGTGTTCAATAATCCAAACTGGTTAACTGTCAGTAACACATCTTACACTTTCACTTGAGATCATGAAGAGATGCACATGAGCCAGGTGCACAGGACATTGGTTTAGGATCCTCAGGGGAATTTTTTTCAGGAGGTTAATTGTTTGTTGTATTTACACTGCTGAGGAATGGGTCAGTTTAAACACAGGGATATTTGACAGAAATGTTTGTTATTATATATTTATTATGTTGAGATTTCCCAGGGCATTGGATGAACATAGGAGAGCAGTAAAAATCAATATAAAATATCAAAATCAATATTAAAGGGGGGGGGGAGCAAAACACTTTTTCCCCCCTATTCTTCTCAAAATACCCTTTTTTTAGTCTTCTCAGTTGATGTTCAGCCTCTCAGCTTTCTGGCCTTCAGCTGCACACATGTGAAATTTACCGCTGTGTCTAATGACATGCTTATTTAGTGTTACTATTATAAAACATATTTGTTCTTGAGCATATGTGATGCAAAAGTGCCTGTTTGCTGTTGTACCAATCAGTATTTGAGGTGAAAGCACTATATTATTCTTTCCTGATCATTTTTTACCTTTTTAATGTGGTTAATAAATATAGTGGAGAGCTAATGGAGATACATGAAGGGTGGACGGGTCTTAGGACACTTTATTCTGTTAAAAAAAAAAAAAAAAAAAAAGAGAAACAGCTAACAACGTCTGTAGAATTTTACAAGCATTTCCATATGAAATTAAGAGAATCCTATATTCCTGGTTTATTCTATTTTGCAATTTATTTTCTGCTTCAGAAAAACATCACCCAGAAGATATATGCGATGAGCTTTGCACAAAAATCAAATTCAACTGTCAACTGTCCTGAAAGATATCTCATTCTTTATTCCCCTCATCCTAGTATCTGTTTAAAGTTATGAGTGATTTTTTTTAATTATACATTTTTACTATTAAATAAGTTAAACATTTTCTAAACCATTCAATTTTGTCTTTGGTAATAGAATATTTTTCAACTACATGATAAAGAACTTGGAGGCATAAAGAATAGAATTTTCTTGTCAAAAATTAAGTGTGAAACAAACTAATGGGACAAAAACTAAAAAAAGATCAGAACTGTCCAGTAACTTTCTTTTAAATAATAATGTTTTTGTTTGGCATTTCTTGCTCTTTCCCATAACTGTCTATGATGCTAATGCAAAGAGTGGGCAAATTACTAATTGAACTCTTACATTTCCCTTGAGAAAATGGTCCTTCCCAAGCTCCAAGGAATAGATTCTGATACTCTTCTTGAAGGAAAAAAATAAAGATTAAGCTTGTTTTTCTAAGCTTGAAGCAGTGTAAGAAAATAGGTGTGAATTCTCAGGGTTTGGAATGAGATGCTGTATGGGTGAATTGCCACAGCAGAAAAATTAAGAAAATTTATGACATTTTACTAATTGTTTGTTCTTCTTTCATTATTATTCATAGAGTGTAATTTGGAACTGAGACATTCTAAACAGGATTCAGTCCTTTACACTGTTGCCGCTCTAAGACAAGTTTGTGATAATCACATGAAAAACTCAGAACTTTTTGCCTATATTAAAAAGGTTCAAAATAATTTCCTGCCTTGACTGCTAAGAATGATTGATGTTAAGTTAATAGCTTTGTTTTGGAGAAAAAAAGAGAAATGGAATGAGACATTTTAATCCTTGTTTTTTACCACTTTCTCTTTCTTTAAAAAAATAATTTTCTCTTTCCTCCCATAATTTTCTTATACACTTCAGAAGTTTCCTAACTAAAAAGGAAAATATTGCTGGCTGGGTAGGTTATTTTGTACAATGAGATTAAGAAGCCAAGAAAAAGTAGAACATTTGTGCAGTAACAGGATAAACAGTAGCCAATGTACTATAGGTTTAATTTCCCTCCATAAGTCATAGTAGGACAACTAATTGTCTCTATTGCTGTGTAATCTCTCTGACTCATTCTTGAGCTAATGGATAATTTCAGGTTTAAAAAATATAAATATGACAGACTGGTTACATTCAATACATTGTTGCCATTCATAACAAAGCCTCAGATAACATAATTTTTTTTTAATTTAAAAAATAAAATGCAAATTCTTGTTCCTGGTAGGATTCAGATCAAGGAGATACTTGTAAAGTTTACTTATTTGATGTCTGGAATATATGGACTTACCTGCACAGAAACATTTCCATTTACTAAAAATTTTGGATTTATAGTGCATGTGCCTGACCCTTTTCTTACCTGCAGTGATCTTGAAATGCAAACAAAGCAGCAGGGTTTGGTACAGGAAATTGTTAGATGTGGCTGTGATCTGCAATGCAAGGGAAACACAGATACCATACAGGTGTTAGTTTATCTATCTTTTTTTTTACATGTTAAGAAAAAAGAATTGAGACATTAATCTTTGTCCATATGTAGTGCAACTATGCCCCAACATTTTAAAAGCAAAGAAAACTGTCTGACCTGGAATCTGAACCAGCTATATTTCAGCCTCTTAAACACAAAACAAACATTTTCAGTGTTCTTTTCTGGATGTGTGATAAGATACAATGATGGTTACACTGGAGAAGTTGTCAAATCATACTACTGTCTGTGGCCAGGTAGAAGTTGGGCTACACTTTTTGTATCAGAATCTGAACATTGCCTTTATAATCGCCTGATTTGCTGATGTTTTTATGAGTTCCTAACCTAATTTAGAAATTTCAATGCAGCCACAAAGACAACTTTCTTATTTATCTTATCTGCCATGTATTATGAAATACCTCAGACTGTTTTCTATCCATATTTTCTAATTTTAAAAGAAATGTCAAAGATTACTTGATGTATTTTTTTATTAAAAAGGTTATTTACATATTAAAAGAATGCAATAGAACATGAAATACTATATCACCTCTAAATTAAGATAGAGAGGATTGAGGGAGTAGATTGGATTTTTCAGGGTTATTTAATGCCTTGAAGACCTTTAAGTACCAAATAGAATACTCTAAGAATGACATTTGAGGGAAAAAAAAAGACTCTTCATTTTGCATTCAGGATAAAGATCAGGAACTGATGGTTGAATCCCTGTCAGTCCTATTACAAAGCACATGGGCTTTTGGTGTGACTAATGATAATAAATCAGAATAAACAGTCACTCTTTATTTCAACGTATCTTTAGTCTCAATCCTAATGATTTCATACCACCCACAAAAATTGCTTCTAGAAGAGGAAGAACCTGTGCATAGAGTGGGGATTGTCACAACTCAGCATAGCTGACACACAATGGTTAAAATAGGACTTTGCAGGTCTTTTTAGGTAGTTGGTAAATATATACTCTATGTTAAGATCAAGTTACTGTCACATGCAGATATAGGAAAAAAAATAGTAGAGAAAGAGAGGTGTTAGGTCTAAAACTGAAAACTGAAGAACTAAAGAGAATGTGACTACACTTTCTGTAACCACAATCAAGATTAATTCCCCTTTCTGAGCAAAACACAGGTTAAAAAATCTCAAAGGAAGCTAAAATTGAAGAAAATTTTTTCTGACCTTATGTGGTTTTGTCACTGCCACCATACATACGCACACATGCGCATGCATGCTCGCACGCATAGACACACAGAGTTATTCTCTTCAGCTCAATTATTCCAAGAAAAAGGGTCCATGTCCAGATTCTTACTTTAATTTAAACCCTTTTACATGACTTTGGGAATGTAAAGCACCAAGAGAATCTGTCTCTTCCTCTTCCCTAAGACAGAAGGCTTCCCAGTGTAATAAGGCAAAATTCACACTGTGCAGCTACTGAAGAAGAAGGGATTAGATCAGCCACATGTTGGGTGGAATGTAGCAGCTATTTACCAAAACACAGCAACTCTATACAACATGCTAGGAAAGGAAATTAAAAAAGCTTTCTCCATCTGAAACTGCAGGGGGAATTTAGGGAAACAGAATGTAATTAACCTAATCGAAATTTGTCAGAGTATAGGATTTTTCCAGAGCCTTACTGTTCAGAATGACTTTATCGTGAAACAAATAAGCCACTGTCACACACATTCAGTTTTAGCAAAGCAGTTGCTTTGATCTTTTGATCCGACATCTGGGTTCTAATCATAGATCAGATTTCTTTCCTAAGGTATAAATCACTAATGTACAAAAATGTCACAAAGGGCACATTTTTACTATTAGTATAATATTGAATACATGGTCTTCCTGTTTATTGCATTTTGCCTCGTCCAAAATGAGTTAGGAAACAGTTCAATGACAGTTGGTAAATATGAAGTTGGCTTGTCTGTGCCTAGAAACTCAGTTACATGCCATATAGAAGTGAGTTCTCAAAAGCATGTTCAGTTTTTATTGAGCAAAGGGTAATTTTAGCAGTATATCTATTGAATCACACTAAACAAGGACTTTAAATGACAGTTCTGATGTTTTTAAAAATCTGTGTGTTAATAAGATAAAGAATACACTATCTCTTCCATGACCTCCTTGTCAAAATTTGAAGCTACTCTGAAAATGATCAAAATATCAGGATGTTTCAGAAGTGATCAGTCAGAATAAACAACCACAAAATAAACATTCACAAGCAGAGATCAACAATGTTAGTTTCAAAGCCATTACTGTGATCCCTGTAGTGCTGCAAAGTTACAAAAATGATATGTATAACAGAGATCTGCTTCAGTTTTGAAAACTACACTGTCTTGGAATTTAAAAAAAGAAATGTTTTTAATAACATATTAGTGATGCTAGTACCTTAGTGATAAGCTCATCTGTGGAAATACATCAGCTAGAGCTGCAAAATTAAAATTAATAAGGAACTTAAAGTTGTCTTTTTGAAACAATAGGATTTGTTTGTTTAAATCCTCTTATCTCTTAAACTGTCTAATGAGTATTCAGTCTGAGAAAAGTTTGTTGCTGCAAGTTTGTCAGTTATTGTGTTCTCAGATCATTTCTTAGCTGAGCTGGGAGATTTGAAAGCATTGGTACCAACTATTATTCTGTTTCACACACATCATCCATGAATAGATGTTTAGGATCATTTACATATTGTGTAATAGGGCTTTCAAATTCTCCCATTTGCTTTAGTGTATTGGCATGATATATTGGACACGTTTCTGGTTTACCTTCACTCATTTTATGCACAGACTAGCGCCCAGCATGTAACTTTCGTAAAATACCACCAAACAATACTTTAATGCCAGACAAATAAAGGATATCCAAATAAAAAGGTACTGTGGTTATATGACAGCATGACTTACACTTTCTTATTGTTCTAATTACAGGAAACACTTTTCAGATATTAAAAGATACACGTTTCACTGAGTTTAGAGATAGCAAAAACCTGATCAACTGAAAATCTACTTAAAACCTCAGGTATACTGTTGCTCTTCATGTATGTTCTTCATGTTCTTCGTTACTACAGCCCTTACCTCCTCCTCTCAGCAACTGTACTGTATATCAAGCTGCAGGGAAAAAGCCCTCCTTGTAGCAGAAAGAATCATTAGGACTCCACGGTATCACTGCATCCCTCACCAAATGGGAAATTTCATTATATTTTACAGCTCTCCCCTGGCAGTTGCAAAGAACCTCCTCTCTTCTCTGCAGGCACAATGCAGTAAGACACTGTGCTGCTTGCAGGCATTCTTCTCGTGGTTGGTTTGTACTAGGAATATTGTTCTCACAGGATTTCTCCATTACGAGAGAAGGGATGGGTGAATTTTCATAGAAGAAAAAGCCCTTTAGGAAGAATAGGCACTAACAGAAGATGACTGGACAGGTAATTTTTCCCCAGTCCTGTTTTAAAGGACTTGGGTAAAGTAGATAGACTTTCATGTTTTTTCTCTACTGCACCCAAATGTCCTAAGTCCCAACACTTATGTGAGGCACATGTAATCTCCTGATTTTGGAGGAGAAGACTACTAACTTTTCCTTTTTATTTTATTTTTAGATTGATGGTTGCTGTTGAAGTAGTTTCTAACCTGAAACAGGCCTGCTTTCACATGTTACTTGCCTATTGTCTAACATTCTTGATGAACAGAACAGAATTGGATGGAGATGTATTGCTAGGGAGAAGAAGCACTAATTTGTAAATGCAATGTTAAATCAGTAGTGCTAAGGAAAGCTATCTACTCCTGCAGCTTTACAGATTATGAGATGTCATCTCCTCCATTGTTTCTGGTTGTGCCTCATCAAGAACAGAGAAACTGGGAAACAGAGAATTAAGCTTAATTTCAAATGCTTGCCTTACAGTGGGACACAACTGATTTGGTTTATGGAGGTGGAAGAAATTATCAGAAGTTTGATCAATGAAGATTTTACTTAAAGCTGATACACTGTAAAATCCTGCATGATTATTTTTAAAGATATCTTTTCTGTTATAGCTGTGACTTAGCTCTGTTTAAAAATATAAGAAAACAATTTGGGGAATGTCTATTTAAATTCTATTTTTACTTAAAATGCCTCTTTGTCTCCCAGCCTTTGAATGAAATTGGAAAAGCTTCTGGGAGAGCAGAAAAATGGAACAAAGCTGATGCTTTCTGCATGCATTTACAATGCTGATAATCAAACCAGAAAAGCAGACCCCCGGTTAAAGCACAATTTTTATAACATAAATTCAATTCAGACTTCTAATCCCCTGGAATTTGTTTTCAAAATATACTTTTGATCCATAGATGAGCAACACTTGAGACAAGTGGGATTTGCTTTTTCTTAGGCAGAGGCTTTCTACTATTTCATCCTTGCTTAAAGTTTTAAACTGGAAAAAAATAATAGAAACTCAGGTATTACTATTTTGTATTACAATAACCATTGTATTTTAAGTCTTGCATTTAGCTAAATAGTTGGCACTGGCAAAAACATTCCTATCCTTAGAGCTTCGGGGTTTTTTTAATGCATCCTGAGTCTGAGGTCCATCCAATGATACAAGGTGGCCAGTATATGACAAACTCATTGACTGCATAAGGAGCCATGTTTCAGAGAAGGTCAGAAGATTTCTCTCCTTCTGATGGGTTTTTCATTTATTTCTGTAGTCATAATCAAGGCTCATTGGTTTGGTTCAGGCTGTGTAACTGGAGGAAGTTTGAGTAGGATCATCCATTACTTTGACAGACTTTTGTCAGAGTTAATTACCTGTTAAAGAAAAAATGTACCTGGAATACACATGCCCGGATAGTTATTTTCACAAATGCATAATGGGGTAACCATAAATGGCTACCAAATAGAAAATCATAGCTTTTTGAAAACTGGACAAAAGGATGACGCTGTAAATAAATCCACCTCAACTCTTCCATATATTTATCTGGGATTATGATGTGAGGTGGGTGGTACTTCCCCTTTCCCTAAGTATATTGTTAATCACCTGATAAGGAAGTAGCTGCCTGCTGTCTGGACAGATGTGTACAGTCTGGGGAAAGGTTAGCTCAGATAAAAGGAGACTTATTGGTAGGTGAATGGAAACTGCTTTACACCATCATTTGTGCTCGTACACTTTTCTTTCTTTGGAGTTTAACACTGAGGTGCCATATTGACTAAGAACTACTTCCTTATATCTCCAACATTATGACTAAAACTGGGACAAAAATCACCTGTAAAGCTGCTGATAAAAAATTGGTTCCCTCATTCTCTTGAGGCTAGATTTTCAACTTCAAAAGACATTACTTTGCTCCTCTGAGGATTATATAGTTTAAGAGAAACACCCCAAAGGAGAATTAACTCATATTAAACTAATAAAGCAGGCAATAGAAATCAAATCAGTTGAAAGATCATAGTTGCTTTGAAAACAATTAGCATTAACACAGATCCTATTAAATATTATATATTACTCACCTGGAGGGTCTATATCAGGAAAAAGAAGAAGGGAGACAAAGGAAACTTCAATGGAAATTAAGTAAATTGATTAGTTTCATAAAGGCTGGTGTATATTTTTCATTACTTTTATTTTAGCATTAATTTTTCCAGTTTATACAAATACTGCTGTGATGTTCATATGTCATGGGTTGATTCTCTTTTTCTTGCAGCAATGTGACTTTTGCTTCAGGCCAATATGCTCAAACTGAGAAGATGGTCTATTTGTTTGTTTTGCTTTCTGAATTTTCCCCCAGCTCTGTTACTAAGAATGCTAAATAGTTTTGTGTTACTTACTGCATTAAAAGGAATTCTAAATGGCCTGGTGTTTTCAGCTCTAAGCCAGGCAGCAGTTTGAGAGTGGTGATGGCAAGTAATAGCCAATACCAGTTTAATTAATTCTTTGTTTATTGCTGGTTAAATGAAGGAGGTTCTCCAGTGAAGAATTCCATTAGACACAACTTCTTCAGCATTGGCAATCTTTTCAATTCTGAACAGAATTGTGTTAAACTTCTTTTACTCCTTCCAACCACCAGACATAGCCCAGGCTGACAAGCTCTTCAGTCTTTCTGTCACCTTCTTACTTAGCTTTAAAAAACTCACTTGAGTGTATTTGTTGCCTTTTTGCCTTCCATTTGACAATGGAGGTTATCACGCTCTCTCTGGATTTATATTTTTGAAGTGTCATCTTGCAGTGATCAGTATGACAGCATGTTTCATACAGTGGTCCACAAAACCTTTGGAGAAAACCCAAGAGAGGATTAGAGCTTGTGAAAGACAAAGATAGGGGAGGGAAGGAACTGAAGGATTCTTTTTTTATTTCGTATTTCATACAAGGGAAAGAAGGATAAATTCTCCCTTTCCCCCTTGGAGTTTATCTGATGATTGGTGCCACTTGCAGTACTTCCATAATCCCCTAGATAGCACAACATTTCAATCAGAGTGAAATGTAATATCATTTTATTGCACATAAGCTTAAACCCTTTAGACAGGCAGACACTTCTGCTTTGTATAGAGAAATCTGAAATGAATATGAAATGCTTGGATTAATGGGACAGAAGACATTGGTAAATAATTTTATTGGAGATTAAACAGTACCAAAGCCGTTTAGCTGGTAATGTGTGCTGTATAATGATACTGCAAGTACAATGCAGGCTGGATATTTGACACAGATGTATCATATGGTAAAACACAGTATTTAGTTTACATAGAATACTTCAAACTCGTTTGTGTACTATCTGCAGACATAATATGCTACATTATAGAAATACCTATATATATATTGATTCTTTCATTATGGGAAACTGCAAAAAGCATCTTGAGAAGAGTTAAATGACTCATTGCTTTCTGACATACAGGCTTTATTGCATTTGACCTCTGTGGGCATTATTCTGCAACGGTCACCATGGTTATTGCTGGGATTAAGTAGCAGGAGCAGTCATACAGAAATTCAATATGTATTTTCTAATACTCAGCCTTGGTTGCAGATTTTCAATCATTCCTGATGTCTGGCATGTAAATGTCTCCAGGTCAAATCCTGTTCTCTGCTACACCATGCCCATGCAGATTCAACTGGAGTCAGTGGGAGCTGAGCAGCAGAGCTGGTTAGTTTAGCCTAACAAAACAGAGACGAGAATCCTCCCTGCTGTCATTAATGAAAAAGTTCATTTTATTCACTTTGTGAGCTGGATGGAGAAGTTATCACATTTTACAGCTGATTCCTAGCAGGAAGCTTTAGTCTCCCATTTTGGAATGACAGTTGAATCAACAGGAGGGAGTTCAAAGGGTGTTGATATTATGATGGACTGTTACTCTATGAACCTGGCTGAGTAATAACTGCTGTGGATGAACTGGCTTGGAGAACACATTTTGCTGACAAAATTTCAGTGCAAAGGTACCAAAAAGAGGGGGAAAAAATGGTACAAATCATTACCAGTTGAGCCAGTCTCTCAGAAATTTCTGTAAGAAACTAGAGCTAACTGCTAAGTATCTCACATCCTGACTAACCTGAGAGGTGGTTCTCAAATATTATGGAATTGTTTTGGCACTTTTATATTCTCCAGTACCAGAAAGCATCTTTTTTAAATCAGTGGGTTTAGTAGAAGGATACTGTAAATTTAAAGGGCAAGTTCTGAAGCAATGGCTAATTTTCCAGGCATCTGAAGGAGGCAGCCTGCTGGGTCATTGGGTCTCATTGCTGAGAACAGCAACAGATGTGAAGAGAATAATGATCGATGCAGAGCTCTCCCAGTCAAAATATAGCTCAAATAGCTCTACCACTAAACTTTAACTGTTAGACTCATTCTGTTTTCTGCAGGTTGCTCAGCAAACTGAAGCAAATGTTGACATCCCAGATATGATCAGGGTTTAATAAGCAGGACTTTTAATCACTGTTTTTGTAACATAATTTATAAAATTAAGGTTTTTTCATCTAAAAGTGCTACTGTTCTGAGTCCATTGATGCTTTGTCAATCTAATGTCACAGAAGTTCAAAAAGGAGTTTGCGTTCATATGAAGGAAACAGTTGTATTCTTAGTGGGAATAAAATGTGGGATGGAGTAATTACAGGAGAAAACAGATGAAAGAGAATTCTGATAATTTTATCTCTGTGTATATTACAGAACATCAGAGGTGTTCATATTGTACCTCATTTCTCTGTTTAGTCTATTATAGAGGTAACATCTCTTTATAAAAACTATTTTTAGTCCTACATCATATTTTACCAGTGAAAAAGGTAACCAATTATTTATTCTTACAAAATGATAACATAGCAGAAAAGTTAGGATACAGAAGAATACCCTGGTGTGTGACCATCTGTCTTGAGGAAGATTGGCCTCCTATACCTGCAAGTAATGGCTCCCCTTGGATTTCATCACAGGTTTGTCTTTCAAAATTTAAAACTTTCAGGCATTTTGATAAAGTCTTGAAGGAAAGTATCTCTGAATCAACCTGTTCCTGAATGCTTAAGAGCTTTTCAATTTTGCATATGTTCTTCCACTTTTATTTGGATAGAGTCATTAATATCTTCAGTGGTAATAGTGTGAAACGGAAAATAGGAAGTAATGCTTTACTTTTCAAAGATGCCTCTTCTCTGAGTATGGTACATGAATAGTTCCGGGTCAACTGATGATTGCTCAATTCTTCTTTTAAACGATCAGTGCAGGGACAATAAAGGAAGCACTCTTGCAAATGTAGTTTGCATGGCTTATTGTTTACTGTATATCTTTATGATTACTCCCTTTGTACAAAAAGAACTCTCTAGTGGGTATAGCAGAAGGATTGCATTATCAGATAGACAGAAATAATAAAATAGTTTGAAATTCTATGTTGAACTTAAAAAGGGTGTGTAAAACCAGCTGTCACCCAATGACAAAGTCTCCTAGATTCAAAGTTTAGCTGTTTTACCTCCCAACAACTTGTTTAAGTGTTATCACACCATGATATCTTCCTTTAGTATTATAAAAATATACATTTTATATATTTCAGCCTTTTAAGGGGTCTTCCACCCTTTACTCACAACACAAAATTTAACCACCTCCTATTGAAATGCTTATAAACATATTTCAGTTTTATGTAGTGTAATTTGAACTAGAAAGAACTGAGAGAAATGATCAATGAGCTCCTGCATCTATTTGTGGCTGCAATAAAGCCGCTTTAATACTGCAGACTTGCAGAATGCATCACATAATAGAAATGCGATCACCTAACGATGGATGAACACACCAGCAACATTAACACTTCTTCAGGGAAGGGCAGTGAAAATTATTAGATTCAGAGGATGCTGTTCATGTGGGGAGTTTTCTCACATGCACAGATTAAAGACAAGGCATCCTTGAAAGGCAATAACTTTGTACATGTGAAAACCTTGTGTAGTGCTTGAAATTAAAAGAGCTACTGCTGTAGAAGAGAGATCACAGTTCCTCTTCTTATGAAAGGACTAAAGTGATGGCCTCTCCTGCTTTAAATAAAGGTACTTAGTTCTTTCACTTTTTTTAATTCACAGGAAATTGCAACCGACATGAGTGTGAAGGATTTGTCTTCTCTGGCTGCACAGAGATGATGCAATAAAATTATTTTTTCTGTCCTTGAATTTCATTCATCAAGAAGATTCTCTTCTTAATGTGAGCATTATCCAATCATTTTCTACAAGACTGTAGGGCTTCTAGTATGTGGAAATCTTGCTTTAGAGAAAGCACTGCTTTGATAGTCTGTATTATGTCACTATGTAATGTAAAATCTAATTGGCAGATCAAACAATAATGTTGGGAATTGGATTCTTAAGAAGGAAATTTCTCATCAACTTCCTCCTAAAAAAGGGCCTGTGTTATTGAAAGACAACTGATGGCCATGATGAAGAAAAGTCTATCTGAACACCAAGATAACACAAAATAAGCTTAATTTTCTAAATAATACTCCCGTGTAGACAAATCCCCTTTTATATTTTAATCTGCTCTGTTGCTTGATTTTAATTGTGAAATTAGAATTATGAGAATATGTTCCTCGATTGTGAAGGTATTTCCTGTTTGTCAAATTTGGTCGTGGTGAAATTCTCCATAGAAATGCATGACCTTGAACAGACTCTCACTTAACTTCTTCCTCATTACTAGGTATCTTTTTACATTTTCTTTTTTCCTCTCTCTTGTCTTCATCTATAATTTGACAAAAAGTAGATCTTTGATACAGCATAGCAATAAGCCATTATGATTATTTTTGTACTAAAATGTAAATAGAATCAGGAACCTATTTTGTTAAACTTAATTCTTATAGATTTGTAGGTTTTTTTCCCAAACCAAAGAAATCAAGGCCTGTTCAAGATTTAACTAAATTTGTTTCTCTGAAGTCTATCTGCCTTTTGTTATATATTTTTTCAGGTTTATCCCATACTTTTTTGATTATAAAAATAATTTTTAAAAATCTGCCATGAAACCTGATGAAGATGCTGTCTACCTTCTCTGACAGGTTAATCAATGAGAAGGAAATGCCAAAAAAAGGATTTTACATCTCTTTCATCCTTAAACTTTATTCTGTTTCAATGGTTTTTTTAAGACTTTAATAAATCCATTACTGAATCCAACTTACTAATGACAGTCCATAAAAAATAACCACTTTCTCAAACTTGTCACTGGAACGCTCATCAGAAGAGAATACTTTTCTTCCTGCTTTTTTCCTAGATTAGGCAGTAGAGTGATATGATAAGGACAGGAAAGCCATGACCCTCATAACCTAACAGTATTTGTTGTTACTTAACAATATACTGCTCAAAGTCTCCCCCACTATATATCAGAACCTGTTTCATCTACAAGCCTCTCTTAATAACTATATTAGGTGCTACAAAGTGGAAATGACATTTCCTGCATCCAATTTTATGTATTTCGCTTTAGCTCTGTTAGCTGAATAAGGTAAAGCTAGCATAACCCTTTCATCTCAATCAGATTGTGAATGTGAAGTGATTTGATTTAAAAAAACCCAACCAACCAAAACTAAACAACAACTAATTAAAATGGAAAATCTACCGATACTAAGAATTCGATGAGACTTCACTAATATAATATAATGTAATCTTTATCTGACCTTTTCATTGTTTTGTATTTTCCTCCTGAAACACCAAGGCTGATATTGCAGTATTTTTGAATTAATCTTTTTTTAGTTTTAAGACCACCACATAAAAGTTAATTGGTGTAATTTTATATATATTATGTCTAGTCAACATAGTTTTAATAATTTTTTACTACATGTCTTACTTCAGTCTTTCACTGAGACCAAGTTTACTCCTGACTTCTTAGAATTTTCTTCATTTGCACACATTTCTGGTTATCTAGGTCTAATGTGTTGTTTACTCTTTGAAAATGCTCTCCAACTCCTTAGACTTGATGAGACGAGTGTCTCATCTTCACAGGCTTGTTTCTCCACAGTTCTGAGCACTCCAGCTCCACTAGAGTCTGCAACTAAGAACTGATATCAGCTGCCAGGGTTATAACAGGTCCTGGCCCATGTTGTATATTATCTTTTCTATGAACTGAGAAAGAAATTACTTTTGTTTAAATCACAATTCATCTTATTAAAAAGCATGTTGTGTTTAGATGACAGAAAAAGATTCATTTACATTCAGTAGTGTATTACAGCATTTTTAATCCTTAGTGTGCAATTATTTTTAATTTTGTGTGTGTGTGTGTGTGTGTGTCAATTTATGTGGCTTTTTTTTCCAGCCACAGAGAAGTATCTTTAACAACCTTTTCCCATGAATGTAAATTTACTGTTTGATTAACTAATGTCTCAGTTCCTCTGCAGCATTTCATTACAAGTAATTTTCTCTAGAATTTGATTAGTTTTCTTTCTTATTGCACCATCTGAAAATTTTCAGCATCCTTTGGAACCCTGAGAGTCAGAATTAGACATTCCAGTCTGGTTTTCACAAAATTCTGTATACAGAATTAAGTCATCATCTCCTTCAGCCCCTTCCTGATTTACACAAGTTCATATTAGCACCATTTAGCTACTGTATTGCCTGGGAATTGTTGCTCTCTTGCCAAACAGAGCACAAAATCTTTTCAAGGGTACTTCTTTCTAGAACAGAGATGGCTATGAGAAAGGGATTAACTGGATTTTTACCTTTTAGTTATATGATCGATCTTCAGTGGTGTTAAAATACAGTTTGTCTGACTTAGATAACTGCATCATATAGACTAGGTAGCATGACTTCCTTTCTGTTCTTGTTTTTCCCCTCAGACAGCCTGTATTTATTATGTGTTCTAGTCCTAGTGTGTCATAACATTTAAATAAATATGCTGTACTAAATCAAGTTTCAAAATTCTAGTAAAACATTATTTTTATAATTTCAATTTGTAACCCAAGCACAACATGAAATCAAAAGTGTTTGAATACATTAATTCCATAGAAAGCACAGGTTGATTATCATTAACTATGTTACTATACTTCTCTATATTGCATTTTTCATTATTTTGCCTCAGTTCTATTTCTGGCCATCCCTGTGAGTATTCAGTCTGTTCAAACTCTGCAAACCAGCGCTTAGGTTTATTCTGAGGTTTGGACAAGGACAGGTTGTCTTCTTCAGGGTGCTCCTGAGATAAACTTGAGACAATAATTTTGCATGGTCTGGAAGGATTGCACAAAAAAATTATAAATACAGCTGGACTTGGAGGGACTGTGCTGTGTATCAATAAATAGTACAAATAAGCATATGTACCGCTGGTAGGTATTTGGACCTGCCTCAGTTAACAGAAGACAGGAAAACATTTTTTCATCTTCATATGACTAAAAATGCAAGAAAAAGTATCATCTGTTGAATGTGTCTTTGGATCCTGAAATATTAATACTTAACAACATTAACATTTTAAATACTGTCTGTAGTAAGGACTGCTCCATTGCTGAGTTCCGTCTTGTTCTTTTCTTATTTGCAGTCCTCTGAATTGACACACACAGGTTTGGGGATTTTTGCAATTGAATACTGTTACCTTCTCTCTCTCTTTTTTTTTTTTTTTTTTTTTTTTTTCTGTAATAACTTCCATATTTTACATTTAACATTTCACATTTCTCTTGAATTTTTTCTGGTTCTAATTGTTCAGTAATGTTCTATCACTGAGTCTGGATTGGTTTTAAACCAAAAATGGTTTAAAAAATCTTTTTCCTGATGAAGAAATTATGGGTTTGGTTATCTAATAAGTAGTTCTCTCTGATTTTTGTTTATTTTTCCTACATGTTGAGTTTTGTTCCTCATCCGGTCTAGCTCTGAGATTTTGCACCCCGAAGTAATAAATTTTCAATAAGAGTATAAAAGTATTAAAACATTTGCAGCCCTGCTTTTTTATTTTTCTTTTAATATATATAATTTTTTCTTTAGGTATCATTGATTCCTGTTTCTAGTCCCAGACTGACTGATTTTAAATAATAATATCCAAATAAAATTATATATTATTAGTTTATTTTTGAGTTGAAAAAGTGTTAGGAGATCAAGTAACAATTGCTAGTTACATAGACATCCTGCTTACATTTTTCACATTTGAAATAGCAACTTCAGATTTATTTACTTAACACTTTATGCATTGTCCCTTAATGACTAAAATTCCACCATTAAAGTTCTTATGACTGATCATGTTTCCACATGTTCAGTATGTCAGTGCAGAGGAGGAGTAATGCAACTACAGCAGAAAAATCAGCACAATGAAAAGCGAAGAAATCTGAATCAGACATTTTTATACAAACTAGGGAATGAAGGAGCTTAGAACTATGCATAAATATTAATATTTTGCATTGCATATCTGTTGTTTGATATAACTTAGACTATAACTTCTTCTGGGCAAAAACCTTGTTTATTCTTGAAATATTTTGCATATGTCTATTCCTTTCTGCACTTACAGATTTACAGTATTTCCTGTAGGCAGTTACTGGTACCATGTAATAAACAGGAAAAGGCAATATTCCTGTGAAAAAGCAGTGACTTAATAATTTAAAGCACCTTAAACTATGTGCATTTAAAACCACAATAAGTAGTAAGAGAACGATATCTACTTAAGAAAACAAGGTTTGAGGGATTTTTTTCAGATTAACAATTGCTACTTGGAGAAATGTAAAGGTACTTCTGCAATAATATGCTATGAACCTAATACACAGGAGATAAGCAAGTCACAGTTGTTCATTAAGAGGATTTTTAAGTAATTGGAAGAAATAAAAATTAGATTCAAAAACAGACAACATGAACCATGAAAAAAGAGGTTTTATGCAAGTTAGGTCATACTTTTGTATAGTGTGTAGATCCAGGAGATTCTCCTAGCTCTACATTCAGATACTGGAGACTTGCCCATCTGAAGCACATACAGTGCTAAAGGACTGCTGAAGAGTTGACATGTACCTGTTATTGTTATCTAAAAGCAGGAGTCTTTAAATGGCTTGTACTGGTCTACAGCAGCTTGCCATGAGGGCCTGTCACAGAACCACTGTCACAGAACTACAGCTGTTGTTTTGTCAAAGTACCCATGGCAATAGATGCCAAATGCAGCTCAGTAAAGATTCAAGATAAATAACTTGTCTGAATCAAGTAATAAAATGAGATGCTGCTAAATAGAGAAGTGCTGAAGCATAATGACCCCAAAATAGATTTAAGAAATATTGCCCTGAAAATGTCTCTGGAGTATTCAGCCAAAATTAAAGTTTCTTTGAAGAAAGCAAATCAGATAGATAGAACACCACATTTCTGGAGCAGGGACAAAAAATACAGATGTAAGCCAATGTATTAAAATACACAGGATGATTTGTTTGCAGTCTAGAAGACATAGTATCTGAAAACAGATGATGACATAGCAGACAGAATGCAATTAAAGCTGATGGCAAACAAAATAGATCATCAGCTTCAAAGACAGTGGTCGCAGGTGGGAAAGAAAAAGCTCTGGTTCATGATGGGAATTTATTTATTTATTTATGTTTAATATCATCTGATGGGGCAGTAGGTGGCAATGAGCAAGGTCACACATGGTGGAAAATTTGTGCCTATATTCAGCAGTGCCTAAGTTCAGCTGCAAAGCCAAGTGCCTAAAGCAGGAACTAGAGCCTTTCATCGCGGGCAAGGAACACCAAACAACACAGCACTGCTCGTCACTATTTATCTACCACGAAGTGGGTCAAGCAAGGGGTGTCTCGCACACACATACACACATGCAGAGTCACTGCTCCAGTGGATTGGCACAGCCCAGCCTGGGAGCCATGTGACAGTCAGACCAGGTCTGGGCAGTAGCTTGGCATGCACCCATACCCTGCTTCTGCACCGTGGCAGGTATCAGCCTAATGGTGTTCCTCCCAGTTGCTATTGCTGAACAGTTTATAGCCAGATTTCTTCACAGGCTGCCAGTCAAACCCATTGTTTGCACCATTCTATCTGTCAGCCACAGCTCATTGTTAGCTTTCCATCAAGACAAGGATGCTCCCACAACACAACCCAAGCCCACTTTCTCCCAAGGTGGAAGATTACAATGACATTCTCTTTTTTCCCTTTTGGGTTTTGTTAATTTTTTTATCTTTCTGAATAATTTAGGTAGGGGAAGGCTCTCCCCTTCCTTCTTGCCTCTCCCACATACACAAAGATTAGGACTGCAATAGTATTTTGTGATGATCATCATGTGTAAATAAAGTCTAGGTGTGTGCATGCGACAGATGAAGAAAAGGAAGGTGCAGGCAGATGAAGAAAAGGAATTTCCCAATATAGGTCAGATTTAGGCATCCCAGGCTGCTATATCATGCAAAAGTGAGCAGTGCCAAACAATATCCATATGCAGAAATTGTCAGGCATGGTGTTTCCTGGAGGGTTGAACAGAAGGTGGATGTGTACTTCTGGATTATATTTTATGATAGATAAACTCCCGCTTTGGGTGGCTAAATCCCTTGATTAAGGCAGAAGTCATTAAGGCTGCTGGTAATTCCAATTTGTACTTTTTTCCCTCTTGCAATTGGAAGGCCTTCACTCAGACATATATTCCTACTTCAGCCTCAGTGCTTCAAGATGCTCAAACATATTTTTATTTTTCAAGTGGTCATTGACTTTATTAAGGAGTACTCTCATCATTAAAAGTTAAAATTTCTGAAAAAGGTGGTGACCACAGCTGAAGACTGCTACCATTCTCTTCTCAATCCTTCTTTGATTTAGTAAAAATAATTGTGGGGTTTTTACAATTTTTTGGTGGTTTTAGTCTCTTGGTATGTAATCTTTAACCATGGTAATCAAAACTGGACACAGTACTCCAGATGACCTATTAGTAGATCTAAATTACAGACATAATTGTTTATTTAATATTATTTCCTGAGTATGTCCTTCAAATTCATTGCAAAGGGCTGTAAAGACTGTTCAAAAAAGGGAGATTCTATGAAATAGAAAATGTGTCTTCTTTCTTACCTAAAAGATCTAATCAAACAGTAGATACAAATGCTTAGTTATAACATGGGAAGGAGAGCAACAAGCGTTAACAATCTGTATTATTAACCTTGTAAACCAACTGAAACGACAGATAACTAGTGAAATGACAGGATTTGCTTATTTTTCAGGATATCTAAAACTGTAGTTGACAGTCCAGTTCCAGAATGGTGCCTTAATTTTAAGTGGAACTCATAATTTGACACATTCAATGTTGATAAACACAAAATAATTGCTATAGAGTAAAATATATTCTTACAGAAACCTGTATTACTTATTCAGAAAAAAATCTTAAAATTATTGTAGGCAGTTTTTTGCGTAAGTCAAAACAGAAAGGTAAATAAGAAGTTGAGATTCATTAAAATTGATGGAATACTATTGTATGAATCCATAGCATCTATACTGAATATAGTGCAGGTGTATTGAAAATATTATAGAAAAACAGAACTGGAATAAGTGCAAAAAATGGCAACCGGATGATTGAAGAATAAACAAACCAGGTAGGAATTTTCAGTCTCAAGGAGATGGTTGAGAGCAATATAGCAAAGCCTTACAGTCATGAATTTTTTGAAAATAGAAGATTTATTCACTTCTTCCATAAAACAAAACTTTCGAATTATCACACAGGATATTTCAGCAAGAAGTAACATTTTTTTCCATGCCATACATATTTAATTTATAGCAATTGTTTCTCCAGTGTCTTTCAGCATATACTTATGTTCAGAGAGAGATTGACTGGGCTTGTTATTTGACTTTCATGTTTGCTTACTCCTGTCTTCAGCTGTCTGACTACTGTAATGCTTTCTATTGTAGGCCATGCTCTACTGCAATTTCATATCTGACCATCATTCTAACATTTTATTTGCCTTCTAATAATTTTACTCTATACTTGATATGTTTTAAACAGTTGTTTCCATTGCCTGCATACTTATGGCATCTGTTACCTTAAATACAACTCCTTCTAATCCACATTAGTAAAGTTAGTTTCATGAATTTTCCCTAAGCAGCAAAGTGAGTGATTTGTGATCCATAAAAAATGCATAATTTCAACAATATTTGTGTTTGTGGTGAAGACACAACTTTTAACTCACTTCTTGACTGTGCTGTTAGGTCTGATCCATTTCCTATTTATGTAATATTCTGGTTACTTCACTACTGCTACATTTCTACATTTTATCTTGTCCATTTTGCCGGTATTGCAACTTTATTTTGTCATGTATTTATCACTGAAAGCAAACCAAAAATTTTCTAGGACTGTCTTTGAAATTAAAATGTCAGTGATGTTGTTTTTGTAAGCTAGATAATTAGATACTTCCATCCTATTACATAGTTAATGAGCATTCAAATTTAAGCAAATAATTGAAAGATGGAAATTCATTAATTCCTTTTCTTATATTTTGAGAATTTTTTTCCACATAATCTTACAATACTGTATAACATGTCTGCAGTTATCTTGTAAGCAACTTGTATGGTTTTACTACTTTCTGTAAAACTCCCCTCAAACGTACCCAAGCTTAGTGGAAAGACAAATATTTTCAGAAACTAATTTTCTTTTTCCCCACTGACTTTGGAAGCTGAGTATTTGATCAATGCCACTTCACTACTGATACGAAACAGTAAAGCTGCTCATTTAACAATACTTTTAATTATGTTTTTGCCCCATACTGCCACAAAAAAATGTTCTGTCTCATTTGGATTGCTACTGTCTTCATTCTCTAAGATAGGTATTACTATTGCTTTTAGTCACCTGATCTATCTTATATATACTTTCCTGAAATCTGAAACTTTCTTAGATCTGCTGTCTTTTTCACAATTTAGCCATTTTACTGCCAGTTTTTGCAACTATACAATTTTCAGCTGTGCTGCTATTCTTTCTCTTTCTTCTTCTGTTGTAGTGTTTTTGTTGAATGTGTTCAGTGCTACATTCCTGTAGTGCAGATTGGTGTTCAGCAATCTGTCAAAGTGCTGTCTTCATACTGCCACCTCCCCCTTTAATTTTATGGACAAAAAAGGGTAATTTTGCAGTTAATATAAGTGGACACTCCTTCTATCTTCCTGTGAGAAATGAACCATTTACAGCAGGAGTAGACAAACACATGACCTTATAATGGCCCCTGAACCACACGGCAGCCACATTCAAATGAAGCAGGGAAGGAAGGGGTGCTTGAAAGGCACCTTTCAGGGTCACTATTCCTTTGCATATTATGCTTACATGAGTTTAATGTGGTCTCAGGCACGCAACCAGTGTGGTACAAAGGAATAAGCAGCAGACTTTAAGTAGTGAAAATATTCACACAGGCAGTTACTATATCTGGGTTTTGACAAGGCTGCACATTGGAGGGCTGATGAGTTATACAGAGAGTGAATACCTGGTGTACCTGAATAAAGGTAATGCAAGAGTCTTTAAAGGGTTGCCTTGTAGGAAAGAGATTCAAGCTAAAAAAAATGTATCAATCAGCTGAGAAACACAATAGTATTTTAATATCTGAAACTGACATTGTGACGTTTGCATGTTCCCTGTACAAAGCTTGCAAAAACCAGAATTGGATGCAGGAGAAAATCAATGGAAAATCAATACATTCATGTATGCTGAAAATCCAGAAACTGTATTTCTACTGAATAAATAAACTACAGAGGAACTTACAATACTAGCATAGAGGAGCGCAATGTTTTATCAGAACTGTGTATGGCAAATTATCCTGAAGTAAAAGTTAAATATAATGTTAAATATAGTTTTCCTGATGTCCTCACTAAAACAAGATAAATGAGAAACCGATGCAAGGAGGAGGAAACCATTGGGTGGAGGATACTTATAGCAAAGAAAGGGTTAATCAATTGATTACAACTTGGCCAAACATACAAGCTGTTAAACTCTAAAGCAGACTTGTTTGAATGTTTCTTTTCTGCTTCCTTTCAGCCTTCCATAGGCATTACCACTGCATATATTTCACAAGACATGACACTAAAAGCAAGTAACAGTTTTAGCACAGGAAAAAACTTGTGTTGCTACAGATATGTAGGTTTGGCTATTGATCTACTCAAGAGAATAAGACAGATTTTAGAGGAAATGTAAATAGTCTATTAATGTCAACAAAAATTTATATAAAATTATGAGTTACAGTTCAAAATGTACATTGTCTCTTATTTCTAACCCACTGGACTGGAGAATGGAGAATTGTAGTTGAAACAAAGAGTAGTTTATTGAATTTGGCTGTCAGTTGAAAGTCATAAAAATCCATTTATGGACAAGGACAGTGGAAAAGTAAAAAATGGAACAGGAAAAGGAAACATAATTGCACTCAAATGAAGACATTATTTTATTTTACATCATCAAATAAGACCTTTCTCTCATAGTTGTCCTAAAAGAATATATATATATCATTTTATGTAACTTCTTTATATTTAGCTTCATTAAAACTACACAAATTGCAAAGAAGATTTATTTAAACTCTCACACTTAAAAGCTTCAGAAAAGAAGTAGTAAAAAGTACCTCTATTAGTGGGGAGCTATTTCTTAAAACATTCTTACAAACATGTCTGTTATCTCCTGTCAATCAGTCTAGTTGTTTATCATCTCCTACATATGCATGTCCAAAGCTTTGAATATACAAAATGCATTGAAACCCTGGATAAAATGAGTCAATATATGGAAGGTAGTGTAGAAGAATAGTAAGTATTCACATTTTATTTTTAAAGTGAAACTTAAGAAACAAATTAAATCCCCTTGGAAAAAAGGAATTAAGTCAACTAAATTTTCTTCTATCATTGAAAACTGAAGTCCCTTTATACATATAATGTTGCAACTCATTCAAGTCATTGTAGAAAGTACCTGTAAAGAGAAACCTGATGACTTCTCAGTTGTATGTCTTCATCAAATTGAAGCTCTGGAGATTCATCTGTTCAGAAATCTGGATTATTAATTGGAATTTACTTTGGAAATGCTCTCCAGAAATCGCATACTTCAAAAAGTCATTACACATTCTCTTATTTCATGGCTTTTCTGAAGGAATAAATACTATTACAGTGGTGCCCTGGAATCCTATTGAAGCACGTACCACAACGTCTATTTACTGGTCTTCCCTCTAAGCCCAGCCTGGTGTTGCAGTCACGAGCTGTAGCAGAATTCCACTGCATGCTTGAATCATCCTCTTCTATGCAATACAGATACTAGTCTGACAGGTCTGGCTCCCAGTGGCTTTTTCTGTATCTTTCCTTCAGAACATTCTGTCAGGCTCAAATCAACACATACACATTTCAGCTCTCTCCATCTCTGTAAATAAAACTTCATATGGGAAAATACCAAACGTTTTTAGCACTTTGCTGTGCCACCCTGGCAGGAACTCAGAGAGGATTAATAAGGTACTGTTGAACATTTCTGGGCTCATAGGTTTCCAAAAGTTTATAGTAACCGTCAATGCCAATTCAAACTTAGATTAAAAGCTGCCTATGCCATCGAGAGAAACCAGGCTTCCAGGGTTGCTTGTTACACATATCATAATTATAAATAATATCATGTAAGAAATATAGCAAGTAAGCAATCACACAGCTTTGGTGTTTTACTAGTTTTACTCGTCAGTGCCAATATTCCAGATTTATCAGTCAGGGTGAAATTTCATTGTCTTGGCTACTGAGACAGAAAAAGAGAAATTGGACCAGAGGGATTGCAAATTGTACTTAAAGGAATTGCAAAAAAATTAGTTCCAGGTGTTTTATGCATAAATGTGCAATGTATGCTGCCTAATATTATGAGCTGATACAGGCATCCAGGAGACATCCTTTTCTGCCGATGACATAATCAGATGTAGATTTTGGGACAAGGAAGAAATTTCAAAAGCGACACAGCCTGTCCTCTGAATTAAAAGTTGCACACAGGAAAGATCCCACACTGTTGCGAAACAGCAATGGCCAGCAATACAGGCTGGCTAGTAGCTGTACTTAATATAGGTTTGTAGACTGTGTGTCACCAAACACAGGAAAAACAGTCTGAGTATTTGTACATAAGGAGTGAAGGTCTTTCCAGGCATCTATACCCAACAACGAACGTAGTTGCTGCTTAATTAGATCACCTGCTGTAGCAGGAGTTTCAAAAGTGCCACACGTACTGTGAATGCAACACAATGGATCTTTTTGGAAACAATTACTCTGTTGGAATTGTTGTTCAGTTTCCCCATATGACCTCAAAGTTTAATGACACCCTTTTCGTCAGAAGACTTGTTTATAATGCAGAAACTGGGTGCCACCTAAAGTAGCGCTTTGTACAGGGACAATTAAGAAGAACACATAACATGTAGTAATACCTTTACCTAAGCCCCTTTTCTCTCTGCAACTTCCTTGCTTATGTCTGAAGTCCAAAACTATTGTTGTCTTTTCTATGTCATTTGGTTTCAGTCCTTAAAGAGACCAACCCTCCGTGCCAGTTTCCTTCTTCTGGGGGAAAGAAGGGTAAGCAGCCGGAGTAGGGAAAGGATGGGAGAACCAGCTAGTTTACTCTTGAAGGGAACTTTGGGGTGAATAAGGTTCTTGTAGACTGGCAATATATATATAATGGAAAAAAATAATAGTGGATCTGTGGAGCAAAGCAGTTGATGTTCAGGGCCTAATCTAATGAGTGTTATGCTTTGACCTATTTCTAGACTGTTGCTATGTTCTCACTGCTCATTCATGGTGAAGTTCAGTAGGGATGCTTCTGGGTGTCTTCCTCTCTACTCTCTTCTCAAAGGCATACAGTCACACTTTCTGAGACCTCCCATAGTGGAGAAAATTATATGTTTGGTCAATCAGGAGATTCATTTCAGAAACGCATTCCCTGATCAGAACTATGATGTTAATGTAGATGCATGTGTAGTGTTGTCAGCTGAAGGTCCCAGAGTGGAGGAAGGAGTGAGACACATTAATGACGGTAATTTCTTGGCTAATCTTTTGCCTCACCTGATTCTCAGTAATGAAAATTCCTAATTATAGACTTTCTTCTCCCACTTTTTTCTCTCCATAATCTCACTCCTCCTTCAAGATACTAAAAAAAACCAAGTGTATCAGTCTTCCAAGACTGGGAAATCAGTTAGGCAAATCAAAAAATCTGAAATCAGCACATTTATCTTTAGGTGTTATGCCAGGTCTCTGAACTGTGTAAGATTTCTGTTTCTTCAGTAATATTTACTTTTTAATCACAAAATAGGTCAACATCTATGCTTTAAAAACATCAGGGTGGAGAGGAAGAGAAGTAAAGGGGAGAGCAGTCTTTAGACGAGCGTAAAAGGGTAAACTCTGTATTCTGCTATGCGAAGATATTAGTCTGTGAGCTCTGAGTTGGCGCCTCATCTTATAGACTATCCCCTGAGCCAAAACAACAATGCTTTTCAAGCATGGAAGTTTCAGAGCTGTCTAACAATATGAAGACTTGCTCTGAGTTCTCTTCTTAATAGCTTCAGAAGAACAGGGCCATTTAAATAGGTTTTTAACATGTTCTTAAATTGCTATTTTATTACTCTTGCTGACATTCCAGAGGCATGAAATTACCAAATCATATTAAGAAGATGGTAGGTGGGGAGAGGAAGTTAGTTAAATAACACCAGACAGGCCAAAAATTTCAGTCCTTGTTTTTAACTTTCAAGGACATGCTTATTTAAAAAGAAACCTCCTGTTAAATTTTTTAAACAGTGTAAATGCAAATAACTGCAGATTCCTTTATGATATAGAGTTATTTTTCTATAGAGATTGACCTTGATTTAAAGTTTTTGTTTGCTTCTTTGTGGGTGTACATATATATGCATGTATGAAGAATATTTAGGAAAGGCTTTACTCATATAATGATTTTACCAGTGACACCATTGCTAAAGGCAGTGGTTCATTCGAATATGCCCAACATTGTAATAAATCTTGGCCCTCTGAAATTCATGAGTTTATTCTCAATAACTGAAATGAGAGCATTTCTGATAATTTATGGAAGCTTCTGCTGCATAACAATAGCAGAGATGGATATTGCAATAAATTACATGAAAATAAGTCATCAAGTTATGATGGCTCAAGTCCTTATTCTGTGAAATGACTCTCAAGTTTCTTGTTTTTAAGTAATTTCAAGAAAATCTATTACTGTGTCAAACCAGATGAGATAGAAAAAATAATTTAAAAAGCAAGTTGCACAAAATAATCATAAAATCATAGAATACTTTGGGTTGAAAGGGACCTTCAAATGTCATCTAGACCAAATTCGCCTGTCATGAACAGGGACATCATTCACTAGATCAGGTTGTTCAATGTCCATCCAAGCTGGCCTTGAACACTTCCAGGGACGGGGCATCCACAGCCTCTCTGGACAACCTGTTCCAGTGCATCAGCACTCTCATAACAGATTTCTTTACAGAATTCCTGTGGTAGCATGATAATAGAACTCTTCTCCAAATATCAGATTAATTTACAAGATATCAAATGCAGTAAGATTCATGTGCCTGGAGATGCAGTAAGTCATCACACATTTGCTTAAATCTGTATATTTTAAAGATTCAGCAACTCGTAAGTATCAGGCAAGTTCAAGATGAGTCATAAGCAGTATATGCTTGACAATGTGCTATAATCACCAGTTGTCTTACTCCAGATTTTATGGAGTTCTTCTCAAGTTCTGTTTGTTCAATCAAAACCATATATCTCTCTTCTTTCTCTTTTTCACCTCCATCAGTGCAAATGATTTATCATCCTAACCTCCTATAAAGGAGTCAAATGGTTGGTATTGAAATATAAATTATTTTCATAGAAAAGCACATACAGTGTGGTAACTTGAAGCTTGTTAGTTCTTACTACTCTAAAAGAACCACACTGCTCACCTCTTTTTAGCAGGTTTGTATACCACTCTCCTCACATAAAATCGGTATCTCCTTTAAAGGCACTTTCAGTATGTTTCAAATTTCCA
This sequence comes from Rhynochetos jubatus, assembly GCA_027574665.1. Classification (NCBI taxonomy): domain Eukaryota; kingdom Metazoa; phylum Chordata; class Aves; order Eurypygiformes; family Rhynochetidae; genus Rhynochetos; species Rhynochetos jubatus. The sequence goes on from CM050648.1 coordinate 128,094,555, forward strand.
CAATAACCCTGGGTTAATCAATAGAAACTGCCAGTATGTTACTAAATCTGTAGTTACAATATAATGAATTTTGAATGAGAAATGATTTTTTTTAAGTGTTGCTGAGTGTTACATCTACACTGTGCAAGGGTACATAAACACTCCTCTCCATATTCTGGACCTCCTTGACTTATCTCCTCACATTTACTGGGTTTTGTTAATGGAAATTTGTTATACCTTTATTGTACATTCTGTTCAAGAGAGCCATCTTACAGTTGGCAATAGTATTGAACAAAGAACAAGAAGGAGGGACTCAGAAGACAGTATAGAAGAGATACAAACTGGATTAAATAGATAAACTGATAACATGAGGCATAATATGATTTTTTTCCCCTCATGATTCTTTCTGCTTTTTTATGGTGGAATAAGTGAATTTTAAGTAGGAGGACGTTACAGATCATGCTTGTTTCTGAAAAGCATCCTCATTTTCCTGGGGAGGGTGGGTGTTTCCAAAGGTAATGATATTTCACCAAATGATAGAATAAGACACAAAAAAAGATGAAATGTCCTTGAGCTGCATCCTCTATTTGGTGTGAAGAGGACCATAGAAGACTTCTTTACAGATTTCATGTACATAGTTAACAAGTCCCAATCATCCATTAAACATCACAGAGCTGTTTGCTCACCTCATGCCTTCTCCAGTGGAGAAGGAGAATCAGAGGAAAAGGCAAAGAAACCTGTGGCTTGAGGTAAGAACAATTTAATAATTGCATATAAATGAATAAAATAGTGATACTAATAATACTAACAATACTAATAATAATACTAGCTTTTTGAGACCATAGGAATGGAATATTGTGTAGTTTATAGTCACCAAACTTTCCTGTTTCTCAGGGTCTCCATATCTCAAGCAACAAACATTTACTATGCCCAACATTCTGTATAACTTTCAATTTTCAAGCTAATTTATACCTGGATATAAAACACAACTACTGTTTATGTGCAACTTTATAAATGTAGTATAAACTGTTTATGAGGAATGGGTGTTTACATGCAGACCTCTATTTTTTCAGTCCTAATTGAGAAACTGAGTACTGGGACATAGACAGCCATGTCTCCTCAACATAGACTGTTCAGATGCCAAGTGAAATCTCAGCTTTATATTAACAGTCTTTCCAGCTATATAGCTGTTCAAGAAAATATTTTCATAATAGAATAATATTTTTACAACAAAAATTGATATATTTTTAAGCCTCATCATGTGCAAAAATAGCTGGACCATTTACATTCATTCTTTCCAAATAAATTCAGTTTTGGTCAAGAGCCCTGGGGGCAAAAGATACAACTAAGTAAAATAGAGAATGTTTACAGTCAAAGCTATTATGAATTTTTAATTAAATGCAGCTGCTGCCTTTTCCTTCACCAATAATGACATTGTGCAGATCTTCGTTTAGTGACTTACTCTGATGGGAAACATACGCAAAGACTCATCAGCTAAATGTTAAAGTCAGCTGGCTGGTGATCATCCACAGATTGTTACTTATTCTCCACTGTATTTTTAAATGATGATGATGTCATGTATCAGTGTTAAAGAGGTGGCAATTATCTGCATTCAGAAACACATGCAACAATTTGATTACTTAAAGCAGTCACACCTTGAAGTTCATTTGTAAAATAGAAGTGCCAGAGGGCTAGACGCTGTACAGACACACACTAAAATCCAGTCCCCAGAAGACTGCATGTGTGGAAGGGAAATATTCACTCCCTGTGTATGTGTTTGGAAATGAAGAGGCAGAGCTGGGAATATCTTAGTTTAATGGTGCATTTATACTAGTTTGGTGTCCTGCATGTGGTGCATCTTAATATGCCTTATATATAAAAAAAAACCAAACAAACAAAAAACTACTTAAGGGTTGGAAGTTTACATCAGTGGGAGGAAAGCCTAGTTAAACAGTGGCTATTCAGCAGCACTTTTGATTTCATAGCTCTTTCCTGAGGCTGTAGCCGGTGGTGATGACAGTCTTATCAGTGGTAGGTGTGTGCATTGGTTGAATCACTGAGTTGCCAGGTGAAGGATGTCATGAGCACACTGCATAGTGTAAGGGCAATTAATGGGAGGTCAAAAGTATTTTTTGCAAAGGCTTGAGGCAGGGGAGGGAGAGAAAGAATCCAAGCTCCACCTGTCAAAGAATAGGGACTTCCAGAAGCTACAGTCAAGTTAGCTGGATTTCCTCAATATAGCTGAAGGTGAAAGATAGGAAGTTCTGGCCACCAGAAGACTCTCCACTTAGAGATGTGGAAAAAACTATAGACCTCTGCAACAAGAGTGAAAGAGCAAGTTCTGTCAGGTCAGGCATCTGGGAGAGCCACACGTCTGATGAATGAGCTTCAGTGACATAGGAGACGCCACAAGTAATAGTAGTCAAGGACACATCTGTTATGGGAGCTAGGGACAGTCATCTGTCAACGAGAGCTCCTTGCAGCTATTGAGCATGAAGTTCAGCAAAGATAAGTGCAAAGCCCCACACCTGCATCAGTACAGGTTAAAGAATGACTGGATAGGGAACTGCTCTGCAGAGAAGGACCAAGGATTCTTGGGGAACAGCAAGTGAGCAAAAGTCAGCAGTGCACTTAGGCTAACTACACACAGACCTGTGTTTGAAGTATTTTAGTAAGTACCTATTCCCCGCTATTCAGCATGCAAAAGGGCCTTCCCCAAGTACAATAGAGATATTGTCAAACCAGAGACAAGGAAATGGAGGATCATTAAAATGTTTAAGAGCTAAGGGTACCAGGTTTGTTTAAGCAGGGGAAGAAGACAATGCTACAGAATGGTTGTAGAGAAGTAGTAAATTAAGGAGGAAGCTTTTTCATGGGAAATGACAGGACAAGGGGTGTATGGTAAAAGGACAAGAGGAAACTGCCACCAGTTGCAATAATAGATACTTATATGCAGCTGAATCTGGTGGACATCTGCAGGCAGAGGATGTCTCCTTCCCAGTCAGCTAAAGCCACCTTTGGTGTTCTGTAAGATCCAGGGGTTACCACCCGCCATCATTGTTCTCCTGACCCTCACTATTTCTGTTTAATTCAATTAAACTTTAGTCACATAATCTCCTGTTGAACATAACAGTAAAAATGTTCACAATAAGGGTGACTAATCACTGCAAAGGGTAGTCCAGATGAATTATGAAATCGTCCTCCTTTTGAGGAAGATCCTCAAAACTGGGCTGGAGAAAAACCTGAGAAAGCTGGTCTAAATTTGAAGTTAGCAGTGCTTTGAGCAGAGGTCTGACTACCTGACCTCCAAAGGCCTCTTCCAAACCTTTGTTTTTCTATCTCTGCAAAAAGTGGCTGTTTGTAGCAGTGACTGTGTGCTGAAAGGGAAGTATTTGAATTATACTGTATCTTTTCAACCCTATTGAATGACTTCTAAAATATAATAAACTACAGTTAAGTGCAGACCTGTAGTGCCTGAACTCTCTATTACCTGATTTCATAGTACTACAGTCACTCTCTCAAAAAAGTGGACTCATCAGTCAAACAATAATGTTTACCAGTGCCTAGCATGCTGTTGAGCTCTAATGGTCTTTAAGTATCAAAAAAGCCATAAGGGATAGTATTCTTCTTATCACAGAGGCACAATATTAAGAGATGCTGCATTATTGAGAGGTGAACATAGGCTTCCTCTTTATCTCTTTCCTGATATAAATTGATGCAGTCTTTCACAATTTAAATGAGTAATTTCAAAATCTGGTGGCCTCTAAAATGATTTAAAGTCAATGAGCTAATAGTGGTATCAACTTGGCTTTCATATTCACACACAGTCAGCGGTCTGCTTGCTGCACATACAGCTGTGCTTATGTGCTTCAGCCACTGGCATTACACTAAGAATGCTGAACCAGAAGTTCCCAGCAATAAAGGTGTGAAAAGCAAGTACTGAGCTCTTTTTTTTTCTTTTTTTTTTTTTTTTTGACTGCTGAACAGTTGGAAATCCTAACAAAAACGGAGACTTTTTTTTTTTTTACTGATTGCAGGATGATAAAGCCCCTGCACCACTCCTCAGCTGCATTATGCTGAAACAGCACAAACACACTGCTTTGACATTTGCTTCTGTCCAGGAGAAAGAAAAAATGAAACTTTCTTTTGGAGCAGCTAAATATAGGTCATCTGGACAACGCAAAGGATTGCACAAGTTTCTGTTTGTTTTTCCTTAATTTGGGGACAAATTAAGTTTTTCTTCTATTCTTGACATTTCCTTACCTTCTCTGTTGGAAATAGCCAAAATTCAAAGATGACTTTTGTCCTTTTTTCCTCCAATCTTTTTTGTTTATGTGTCTGTGTGTTTGGGCATAGACAAATTTATTCTTAGAAAGAAAATCACTAGCTTTTGCCTTAATCAGTTTTCCCTATTTCTTCCTACTACTCCCTTACACCCTTCATCACTTAGGTGCTGCATTTTTATGTCTGTGTTATTGTTTCTCTCCTATGTTTCTTTGAAATTACAAAGGAATTGATGAATTACTTAGGTCCCATCAAGTGCTTTCATTTTGCCTGAATGTTTGTTTCTTAGATACTAGGAAAATCAAGGGCAAGTTTATATTTACAAATTCCGGGAATGGTTTAGAATTGTGACACTTTATAAAAAAGCAAAATTTGGAGGAGTTCAGTCAATGGTTCTAACCAAATTCTACACTAACAAACACAGTGAATGAAAGTATTACAAAATGATAAAAATTCACAGATGGGGAGTCTGGGTAAATGTAATATTCGGTGCATGAAATGAAATTGAGTGTATGAAGTGTGATCCAGGGTTATGTGTAAATAAACCACAAGACAAAACGTAACCTTCCTCCTGTTGTGAGAATGTTTACATTTAAGGGGTTTTTTTCCGAAGGTATTTATAAACCTATCACTTCATTTCAGACAGGCACAGGCAGTTGCTTACTGTGATTCCTGTCTGGCCCACATTATTGGCAGTGCATAACTGATTCTTTTTTTTTTTCTCTCAAGGTCTTTAATCTGGGCTTTCTGGTTGCAAGCAAAGGACAGGAATTTTGGCCTTTTTCTCTAAGCTTCCACAGTGCAGCTGCTCAACAGTCACAGTTCTCCTGCCAGAGAGTAAATCTTCAGAACTCACAGAAAGATCATGATGAACAATAACTAAATGGCAAGATATATTATCTTTTTATTGATTATAGCACTTTTCTAGTACTTTAATATTCAAAATTTCTGGAAAAAAAAAAGAAACATCTCCCAGAAGTTGATGCTTTTTCCTTCATGCATCCAGTTGCCGTGAACTACATGTACAATGAGTACAGAGATTTATACTTCCATGAACTCTGATATATATAAAGTATAGAAAGTGTTTTCACTGTTATTAAAAAAACCCAAATCTTGTTGCATTACCAGATGGAAAAGTGTTCACTATGCTTATTTAATCTAGTATTAGCGCTGAATCTATTCCTATTAAGCAACAAGATTCAAATACTTATCTAATACAGCTCTATTTAAATTTGAAAACATAAATGTTAGGTTGTTTGTTCTTAGTTGTTAATATGGTAATTGTTTTGATTTTCAAATTCTGAAGACCACTAAAGGAGCAATTACTGAAAAGAAATAAATTATGGAAATTAGGGTGTCCTTGAACAGTGACCATTCTTCACAGCACTGATAAATTTTAAAACTAGAATAAAATATAAACAGTAGGAAATACAATTGTAGATTTCACTAATTTGAAATTAACATTTTTATGTAAACTTTTGTCCATTGATAAAAGCAAGGCAATTCAAGTTAGCATAGGCCTCAGCATTTCTTACCTATGTTCATATCCTTGTGTGCTGTTTCCAGAAATGAAAACAGATCATTAGTCACCACTGCTATTAAAAGACAGAAGTAGATCTTGGAAACTCTTTCCTTTTGCACTGTTTCCTAAGGGTATTTAATGCTTTTCTATTTGGCAGTCTGTGGAAAATTCCCAAAACAACATTAATTTTAATTAAAAGTAATGGGAAGAATTAAAAGAATGGAAAGAATGTCTGTAGAACAAAATGAAAAATTGTTTAATAATTTCAGATTTACACAGCTCATAAATTTACTGAAGAAAGGGTCTTCATATCAGTTATAGAAAATACCTGACATTCTTGTCAAAACCCAGCTTTTCTCATGCACAGAGAAAGGAGCTGGTTGAAACCAATTTAGGAATTCCTGAAGATAATTGTTCTGCCCATCTCCTGTGGAAGTGCTCTCAAAGGCCTAAACTGCTCCATTCTAAAATAATTCACTAAAAGAAAAGCCTGTTCACTTTTAGTGAAGAAGCTAGTGTCAGAGACTATGGATTATAAGGACTGCTTCAACATTTACTAAAAAGATATCAGGAAAACAGGGAAGAGAGGATTAAAAAAATAATTTAATCTGTGGACTCTCATGAAGGACCATGCACTTTGAAAAGGACGTGCTCTCTCTCACCAAACAGATAAACTAACAAGCACATGATTAATATATTTTGGATCAAATATAGTAACAATAACACCTTTAAAGGAAAGACGGGTAAGACTTTCTTCAAAACTATCTCAATTCTCATTCCCAGTTGCCTTTTGTACTGACCTGAACTCCCAGAGTTTCATTAGTGTAAAAAGATCTTCAGGTTCTCTTTTTCTCTGTGACCCTACTGAAAATTTTAAGATCTCCTTTTTTCTTCCTGTAAGAGATGTCAGGAAAAAAAAATATTTTTACCACACTGGTATAAAAGGAAATGAAGGCTGAAATGCAGATCTTAAGAAAGTTGACTTTCTGGAATCAGAAAGTGCAGTGCAACAAATTACTATATGAATAGTTTTCTCACTTCCAAAAGTGCACGAGTCACCAGTTTGTAAATATTTCATTTATTCAGTTGCATAAATGCATCAAGAAGGCTCCTTATGAAATCTTTATTTCATCTCCGTTTCTCTCCCCCCTTCTCCACGACGCTGTTTTCTGATGCAGTACAAGCCTCGACCCAAAAGAACTTGATAAAATGAGATAGAAGAAAGGTATATTTCATGCCATGAAGATAGCCCTCCCCAAAGGAACTGGAAGCCCATATTCCATCCTATGTCTTACAAAGATTTGTGATTATTTGCATTTCGTTCAGAAATTGGTCCTTAACTCTAAGAATAAAAAAGGGTAGGTTCAACTGCTATTAACTAAATGTTTCTAAGTTATACCACCATAAAATATAGGCCATTGGGAAGACTTCAATAGATACAGCTCTGTCTAGAGAGCTAGATGTAAGAAGGAATTTATTCCTTATATATCTACGGATGCTTGTACCTGTGCTGAGGATCACTAATAGGGTCCAATATATATATCAGTTGGCTATAGAAGAAATAGTATTCATCTATCAGAAGCATGTCTAAAATTATACAGAAATTTCAACCACATTACCCATAAAATAAATATGAGAAAATATATTTTACCTGATAAGAGACTGAGTCATTTTAATAAGATAGTAGTTCTGGTTAGAAACTGCTTTGATGCTTAGAATTGCCTCTGTTCTCTAATAGAGTTCAGTAGAAATGACAGCTAACAGTTAGTGTCTTTCTACCCCTAGGAACCTTCAAAATACTTTTCACTTTTTTAACTATTGGCAGCATGACTTCACTTATTACAAATTTGTTTCAACCTTTACTTAAGTAATTGTACATTGCCACAAGGAACTTAACAAGCGTAGGCCATTGATATGCAGGCAGAGATTTTCATCTTGTATAGCTTCTTGTGTGTTGCTTAAATACGTGTTGCACTACCAGCATCTTAACAACATGTGGCAAGAATCTTGCAACTTTATTTTATTTATAATTTGATTTGAATAGTCTCCAGAGTTACTTCACTAACATCTTGAAGTTTTGCTTTTATTTCCATTAAAAAAAAAAAAAAAAAAAACCAAAACCACCAAACTTATTTCTGTAATGGTTTTGGTTTAGTACATATGACTACCTTGCTACGCATAGGTTTTTAAGGGGAATTCTGGCTTTATATTTTCATTTTTTATCTTAGATCAGGCCCAGTGTGAGACACCTTTCTTTTTTCCATATGTTTCATAAGAATCAGACTGGCATGGTGTTTTGGTTTTTTTAAAGGCTATTGCTGTTTCATACCAGTATTCTTGATCTTTGATCAGGCTCAGTATGAGATGTATTTCTTTCCTGATTCTTGTACTAATATCCATCACTGCAATAGACTATTTCCCATCTGCACCGGTAAGATCTTGTCAAACAAGCCAACAGGAGACTGCAATAGCTGCAGGCACCCTCATCTCATCCTGTCTTTCTCCATTTTTCTTTAGGGAGCAGGAGCAAATTCTCTGAAAATGAACAAACACCTTTTAAATTTGAAACTATCACCAAAGGCTAATTGAAAGAACAGTCACAAAAAGAATTATGTATTCTCCCTTTAGATAGGAGACCAAAATTATAAATCATTCAAGGCTTGAATGTAAGAAATAAATGGAAATGCAATCAGATGTCAGAATTAATTATAGTTCCAAGTATTTTCTCTTTTATAACCTTAAATATTTTGAGCCATCTAGAATAATAGCTTTGCCTTAATCAAAAGAGCTTGTTTTGCAAAACAATATCCTAGTAACTCTAGGGAGTAGCTTATTAAAATAATATAGATGTCCATAACATCTTGGTGCTTTATCTAGATAATAAAGCCTTGTTATCTTTAAAACACTGCTCTCCATAAAGAGTCTATGTCACTTTGATTCATAATAAGTATGGCTAATTTCAGTCATTTGTCAGGTGCCTTTTTCAATGTGGTCTGATTTAAAAAGAAAATTGGATACCTGTTTGTATTGCAACATACAGGGAGATACAGGTAAATTACTTGTTGAACAGCTGACTTTTGAGGTTGTTCTCGGTGCTGTATCAATAAGAATTATTCACTTGATCCCTGTGTCCGACTTTTCCCAGAGTCACTTAGAATGTTACCTGAAATCACTGGCAGGTGCTCAGCATTCCTGAGAATACTACTGTTAAGAAATAACATTAAAATGCCACCAGATTCTCATCCCACCAATCAGCTATATTTGAATACAGATGATCATTATCAGGTGAGTCTTGTGGGTGATTCCTGTGGAATCATATCCTATGTCTGGTTTTGTCATTGACTACTTTCTTCCTCAACTTTTGAAGTTTAAAAATTCAAAGTGGAAAGCTACATGTATTCTAAATAGTCTGAACTCCCTTGACCCCACATACACTGCAATGTGACAAATGTGACAAATTATGTGTGGTCTCTGTAGAAAAGGTATTAATAAAGACTATACACAGTAGCCATAATTACTTAGAGGCTTTCTAGAAAAATGTTTGACTGTTGATCTTACACTTCTGATAGTGCTGATATTTCTGTCAACACAATCCAGACTGTTCCCTAAACCTAACCAAGCTCAGTGCCATAATAAACCTCTTTATCTCTAACAGCACACTCCATATAGAATAAATATCATGTAGAAGAAATACTTACATTACAATAGACTGGTATGCAGACCCTGTTGAGAATCAAGTTGCTGTTGTCAGTCCAGCAATCCTCTATGAGGAAAAAGCATTGGTAGGTGGTTGATCTGCATCAGAAAACAGTGTTATGGCTTCAGAGGGTAATAATCTAATGAGCTAGAAATCTGTTGATTTAACAGGTGGAGGAAGTTCCTGGGAAGAATTGGTTGTTATCATAGAATGGTTTGGGTTGGAAGGGACCTTAAAGATCATTTACTTCCAACCCCCTGCCATGGGCAGGGACACCCTGCACTTGACCAGGTTGCTCAAAGCCTCATCCAGCCTGGCCTCAAAGACAGCCAAGGATGCGGTATCCACAGCTTCTTTAGGCAACCTGTTCCAGTGTTTCACCACCCTCTCAGTGAAGGTGAGTGTATGGTGACCATCAATTAAGTGAGGAAGGAGGAAACCAGAAGAGGAATGGAAACAGCTGCTCTTAAAGGTCTACTCCTCAGTGGGGGTTTGTCTGCTCATTTTAGTTATGACAGAATTAATTTTCTTCACAGTAGATAGTATGAAGTCATGTTTTGGATTTATGCTGAGAATATTGATACCACTAATGCTTTTAGTTCTTGCTAAGGAATATTTATACTAAATCAAGGACTTCTTGAGTTTCTTATCCTGTACCTGTGCTCCACCTTCTTCTCTACAAGAAGCTGGGAGGGGACACAGCCAAGACAGCTGACCCAAACTGACCAGAAGGATATTTCATGTCACCAAATGTCATGATTAGTACATAAGCTGGGGGAATTGGCCAGGAAGTGGTTGAGTATTGGTCAACCAGTGGTGCACAGTAGTATCATTTTGGTTTCTTTTTTTTATTTTATTTTATTACTTTTTTTTCCTAATTATATATTACTTTCATTAGTAGTAGTATTTTTAGAACATATTATTAGTATAATTATTTTACTTCACTTACTTTCAATTATTAAACTGTTCTTATTTCAACCCACAAGTTCTCTTATTTTCTTCCTCCAATTCTCTCACATATTCTACTGGGAGTGGGAGGAGAGGTAAGCAAGTGGCTGTGTGGTAGTGTGCTGGGTTCAGTCAGGAAAGGGTTAACTCCCTTTACTCTGGTTGCCAGGGAACTCTGTTGCTGGACGCTAAGAGAAAACATTGATAAGGCCTCAGCTGGTGCTGGGGAGGGCCTGCACTGAATTCAAGGTCTTTTGTCCACTTCGGATACTGTAGCTGACCCAAACTGACCAAGGAAGTATTTCATTCCATAGTATGTCATGTTCCGGGCTCTTGGGTGGGGAAAGGGGTCCGGTAGCCATTACTCTTCCCTTTTACTCTTCCCATTACTCTCTCCCTTACTCCGTTGCTCGTCTCTTCTGAGCACTTGCTAACCCTCCTGCATTAGCTGTTTTGCCAACTCCTGTGCTCGTTCGTGTGGTAATTGGTGGGTTGTTCAGAATTCCTGGCCATTCTATCACTGATAGAGTTCACTCAGAATCTGCTGTGTTAGCTCCCGGGCTCCGGCCTTCAGGCCACAGCTCTCAGGCTGCGATCGCTCTCGGGCTCTCTGGGTCTGATTTTCATCACTCAACATCTGGGTGTGCATTGGTCAGTGGATGGTGGGAAATTGTATCATAATGTATATATTGTATTATATGTTTTATTTTCTACTATTCTAATTATTTATTAGTAGTAGTATCTGTATATATTGATTTAGATTTAATTAGTAAATAGTTCTTATCTCAATTTTACGAGCTCCCTTATTTCTTTGTCCTCCGATTCTTCCCCTCCGCTGGAGGAGGGGAGGGGGGTTTGTGAGAGCGGCTTCATGGTATTTTGCTAGCCGAAGTTAAACCACGACAGGTAGTTGATTGGTTACTGGGACTAAAACATAACAATTTGTTGGTGGTGTTTTTTGTGGGATTTTTGTTGGTTTTTTGTTTTTTGTTTTTTAATTTTTGAAGAGTATGTGACATGGGAATGAATCTACCCAAATCTGTTGGAGTTAAAAAAAGAATTGACAAAATTTTTCTTCCTTCTTTCTCTTCATTTAATTTGTGGCAAAGTAAGAATGCAAGAAGTAAGGTGTATTTGGAATAAATAGAAAACTGAGTTACTCAATATGACAAAAAAATCTCTATAGAAAGAATAGGCCATTAGAGAAAATCTAAAGGAAAAAAAAAATTGTCTTACTGACACTATGAAATATTGGGAAAACCACTAGAGGGAAATGGTGTCATTTTCATATTTCAGGGCTTTCATTTCACTTTGATGAATATTGAATAACATCCAATTTTCCCAATATTGTAAAGCATTTCACACATCTTTGTCATTTTTCAAGCGACAAGTAATTTCAAAAGTCAACAAGTTTAAAGCTGATATTTGACAGAAAGGGTAGTTCTGTAAAAATTGAAGAGTGGTCAAATGACTAGGGTGGTATCCTGGGATTTAGAGTTCATGCTTTTGCCGTACACTGTCTGTCCGATCTTCAACAAGACATTTGATCTTTATGCTGCATTTCTTCATCTGTAAAATGGGAAAGAGTAACATGTGCCAGTCTCAGAAGAAAGTACAAGGATAAATATATTGGTTGTCAAGAAGAAAGTTCAAGAAAAAAAGTTTTCATTTAGGCATACAAAGTTGCTGATTTGAAATGTCATGGAGGTTCAACAGTTGAAACAATTGGTCTTAAATGCTTAATGCAACGTTTTATGATGTGGTGTTAAATCACTGGAACAGCAAATAGCTATGAAAAATCTTCAGAGCTCATAAAATACTAATACAGACTTTTCCAGTTATCAAATTTCCACTGCAAACTACACTGAGATTAAAAACATTCACTGAATATTATTATATATGCTAAAAATGTCCAAGTGGTATTGAATAATTTGTTAAAATACCAATACCTCATAATAAAGAAACTACATAAATTGAAGGAAGGTCTCTCAAGATAAAGTAAAATAAATCTTCTTTAAAGAGTTTATTGTTTGTTTTCTGTGAACTTGTCAAACATGGTCATTTTCTACAAGTAATTAGATTCCATAATTTTTATCAATTTTAAAATAGCCATCAAAATGCACACCATGAATTCTAGTCATATGTTAGATCATGGATTAAAAAGGCCTGGTAGGGTTTTTTAGAAGCAAGGAGATGAAACATGGTTTTCAGTAAATACCCCAAATAGCAGTGTTCTGGAAGATTATTTAGAAGAACTGCACACTTTGTAAAGTGATTCACTAATTGGAAAACTGTGTGTCATGAAAAAAAAAACAGAATCAGCTACCTAGAATGAAAGTATTCAGCAACTCCTTCTGTTTCTCAAGCCATGTGTTTGTCCTCTATATACCCCACACTGTTTCCATTAGAGTTAGGGTCACTCTCGTTTTTGTTTCTATATCTATGTCTGTGCTCTCTGCCAGTTAATGTGAAAAAAACAGCTGTGTAAACTGTACTGTACAGAAGTTAATCTTGGAATCTTTTGGCACAAAGTAGTCTGTTAATCACTTCAGTTTCATGTCATTCTTTGTGGAATTATGTGAGCTCTAAATGTATAATACTAAGGTGGGAAAATTCAGCCTTAAATAATGATGAAAAATATTTATGGTCATAAAATTATTCCACAGCATTTTCTTTTTATTTCATATCTAGTGTATCCATTTTTGAGCTCTCTATCCATTTTTGAGCTCCTTAGTGGATGTCCAGCTTGAAAAGTTTTCTGCTGCCAACATGAAGGCATGGACACCACCTGCTCAAACGCAAGCTGGATTCAGTTCCACCCTGTGCATCACTGACAGCTTTGCCAGGCAAATGTTATTATTCACTCTATACTCTATGAATAAAACAGAATGCTTTTTCATATTGATTGAATGTGGCATGGGTGGTAATCACTAATTTGTATTCTAAAACATTAAGGTAATCTTTAAAATTTAGCTAAAATAAAAAAGGTGGCATGACACATCACATGATACTTTTTGCTTTATAACGTAAAACCAAATAGTTAAGTATTGAAAATGGACCTTAATATTTTTTCCCATGTCATTAACATTAAGAATTAAAAATATATTAAAGATTTTATTTTGAGTAGGAAAATGACTGTCCCAGTAATGTTAAATTACAAAAATTCATGATCAAAAAAATGCATTTCAAGATGCAAAAGAGAGGATTTGCAACATGTCATGACCAGTTGAACAAGAAATATATAAAATTAATAGTATTGCAACAAGTGTCTACTTTGTCTCTTACTGCAAAAAGACAAGAATACATGGAGCATATTGCACTGAAGTTTGCTTCAGACTGATTGGGATACTTAATGTGATGTAGGTCTCTGGCTAATGCTGAGAAGAATACTCTGAATTTCCCCTACTACGGCTTTTCTCTCTGGAAGCTTGTAATGCGTCTCACATGGCATTGTCTGCCTTCAGTTTTGGCATGAACATAAAGCCCAGGAACAGCTTAGCTGTAGTGCTGTAAGTTCTTTCTGCATGAAATAAAAATATATGTATTAAACTTTATTGGTTTATTATTACTGTGTTTCATTAATACAAGAGTTTTAATACATTAGTTTTAAGTTCAAGTCTTGTTTCTCCATCTGTGAACTGGAAAATGCCTATTGGATGTAAGTTAGTATGAATGTACCAGCTTCCTACTGCATAGAACAGATGTGTTATGTGCTTATGTGTTCTCATTAACATGTTGATACATCATTATTACATTGTTAAGGAGTGCAGGTACAATCATAGAGTGGTGACACTGAACTTTCCTAGCAGTATGTGCATTTGTCCATTTTCACATGCCTCTTTCCCTTCTGCTTCTGAAAAGGAGAGTTTGCTCTGTGGTCCATTGGCTTCTTGGCTTCAGTAAGCCTTCTAATGAGCTGAGTCAGAGCTCCCAGATAACTTCATATGTGTTACCCAAACCAGATGTGAAGTCTCTGTGGCAGAGGTAAAGCACATACAAATGTGAACAGCATCTTGTCTTCTGAAATCCAGTTTCAAACATTCATTTACTCAATATATGTACTACCTTTAACACAGAAGCAGAGCATACTTAGAAGTGAAAGTTGCAGTAAAGGTTAACACATTATCATTGTAACAATCCTTACTGCACCCTCCACTCTCTGAAAATGTAAGCTTTTCTTTTTTGCCATCATGTTGGAGAAGGAAAACAAACCAGACCTGACATATTTTCATTGTTTCTGACATGATTCATTTCAAGATGTCCATCTGAATTCTCAGTATGCTTCTTTGTCTGTTTTTGCATCTCCTTCTGCTCTCTGTCCTGTGAATTGTGAATGCCGTTTATGTGCATAATATAGCAGTCTTTTATATTTTGTAACTGTCTGTACCTTCATAATCTGGCTTTAAAAGAACCGAGAATTACTCCTTGTTATTTGTTCTGTATTTCAGTTATCATATCTGTGTTTAAGATAAGATAAGTTCCTTGATCTTATACTTGTCCATTTCTATTCTACCATGGCACTTTCCATTAATTTTATCTAGCTCAGCTGTCTAAAAATATTTTCCTTTTTAAATTTGTCTCTTAAGGAAAAGGGGACCTTTCTGAGCTAAATACTGATGACATCTAGAATTAGTTGGAAAACTGATGAGTTCTATGGTTTTTGTTATTTGTAGTTGCAGGTTTTTGCTTATTTGCTGCAAGTTCTTCCTTATATACTTATTTGTAATTATAAAATTTGTTTATTTTAGTTCCCTTTCACCGAATGCCACATGTATCCATCTTTAGGTCACTTATGTATTTAAAATGATGCTTCAGTTCTCCTGCTTTCTGGGTAGGAATAAATGAAAACATGCTATTTGCAAAAAGACACATGCTACCTAAGTTCAAGAAGCAGTCCCTCTTCTCCACATATTATCCCTGTAATTGGCACTACGAAGAAGTGAAATGGATACTGAAAAGACCTACATGTGTTTTTTCTTGTCCATAATTCTATTGTTGCTGGCTTTTTCCTTTGTCTGAGTCAATATTCAGGGTCTGTGCCTTCAAAAATTTTACTCTCTGGTGCTGATAAACTGGCTGCAAATGATAGTGATGAGCGTACTGTTCTATTTCATTGCAATTTAACACCATGTGTTCACACTAACTGATCAAAAGCGATACTTTTGCCCTTTTAATTTCTTTATTCACCCTTTCTTGTCCTTCTGTTTTACTCTTCTCTGCCTTTATTTTCTTGACAATAGACCCACTTTCAAATATATCCAATAACTTAGAAAACTAAGTGTTTCTTTAACTTAGATGTATTCCATCCTTTTGTCACATATGGCTCTAATTTCAGGGCATTATTTCCACTTGACTCAAGCCTGTTGTTTATTTTCCCTGATTGTATCCATTCATTGCATGGTTTATATTCCTGCCTCTGAATCTCTGTCTAGGAAATTCCCACACCCTTTTTATTTATAATTTTTTCTTCTTTATTTTTTCATCTTAAAGTTGTGACATGACCTTCTTCCTCATCTCAGTTCCTGTGATCTGTGTACAGAATATTTTTCTACTTTGTTTTTCAGATTTTGTCACTTTATTTTGTCCTTAATTTTCCAGCACCAGCCAAATATTCAGTCTGGTTAACTTGGCCAAGCTAGTTAACTAATTTTGATTCAAACTGCATCTCCATCTTATTTTACTTTAGAGAGTGCATATGCCATTATAGATCTTGAATTCTTTGCCCTCGGCTTCGTAGATTTACAGGACAGAAAAGAAAAAGAATTTGTCTATTATTTTCTCACGGCCATTAATTTGTCTTAGAAGAATTATCTAAAGAGCAAATAAGGTACCTGAAACTTTTATAACATAAATGGCAGCAGAGTAATTATAATGAAATGGCAAGAAATAAACTATATTGCTGTCTTACTCCCAGTTGGACTGGTGTAATTCACTGTCTTCTCAAGAATAAAACGTTTCCTGAAGATGTGTAAGTAAGGGTAGATTCCCTGATGCCAGAAATCAACCTAGCTTGACTGATGAAGGGACAGACCATGTTTTCTGTCAAGCTGACACTTTACTAAGAATGAGCTCAGAAGACTTCAGTTTGTATCCAGGCTCAGACTAAACCTTAAATTTACTGTTTAAACTTGAGAAGACACAATAACATTGTTGTGGTTTAACCCCAGCTGGCAATTAAGCAGCACACAGCTGCTCACTTACTCCCCTTGGTGGGATGGGGAAGAGAATCAGAAGAGTAAAAGTGAGAAAATTCATGAGATAAAGACAGTTCAGTAAGTAAAGCAAAAGCTGCACATGCAAGCAAAGCAAAACAAGGAATTTGTTCACCACTTCCCATTGGCAGGCAGGTGTTCAGCCATCTCCAGGAAAGCAGGGCTTCATCACATGTAACAGTTACTTGGGAAGACAAATGCTGTAACTCTGAATATCCTCCCACTTCCTTCTTCTTCCCCCCGCTTTACATGTTGAGTTTGACATCACATGGTATAGAATATCCTTTTGGTCAGTTGGGATCAGCTGTCTTGGCTGTGTCCTCTCCCAGCTTCTTGTGCATTTCCAGACTTCTCAGCTGGAAGAGCATGAAGTCCTTGACTTAGTGTAAGCATTACTTAGCAACAGCTAAAACAGTGTGTTCCTATAACATGCAACTCAAATGTATTTCCATTAAAAACATGTACTTTCCTGCCTTTGAAAAGGAGACAGGATTCTCCTTTGTCCTGCTCTTCAGGACAAAGAATTCAATGGCAGGCTCTGTTTCTATTTGAGTGGTTCAGATACTACATAAACTATATATCCACAGTTTGGAAAGAGAATAAGAAAAAAATTCAGTATTTGATCTCATTAGTTACATGATCTTAGGCTGGTGCTTGATTTTATTCCTTGCTTGTTTTTTTTTCCCCTTCCCAATAGTTTCATTGTGATCACAATTCACGTTAACATAAATGAGAGTGGGATCTGGCTTTTTGAATTTCTTCTCCCCTTGCTTTTCAAAGTAGCTCAAGCTATCTTAATGTCTTCCAAACAATGAAAATACCTATAAGTTTAAAGGTTTCTGTAGGGTAAAACAAATGGCATATTTTCAGTTTAGAAGAATAATCAAAATTAATCTCTAAAGATTAGATAATTCAACATTTTAGAAATATCTTCATTATTTTTTTCTTTTGCTGTTTTAAACGTATTACACTCTAAATAAATATTCAGGAAGTCAAACCATCTTGTGAAGGGGTAATCTATCAATAGAGGCAACCAAACATTTATTTTATAGTTCAATTTTAATTTATAAAGGAAAGCAATAGCATTCAAAATACAATACATAAAATGGAGATGTACACAACATGTTTCAAAACTTCTAAGCTTCTGCTTCAGTCTCTGTAGCCTGACAGCTTCAAAAGTCTCTGCATTAATTAAAATTCAGACAACCCTCAGATTCTACTGTTTATATCAACCATAATTTTCTCCAGATTTTATTTTATTTTTATGCCAAAGACCACACAAAAGCTTTCTTAGTTTTATGTTTTCCTGAAGCTTCTGTTGCTCAGTAAGTTTTAGATTAAAAAAATTCCTTTAAACAGCTGGTATCATTTCCCACTGAATAATAACTTATCTTTCCATGATAATAGTTGTTTTCTTCCTCTTGTGGGTAAGATACTTAACCAAAGTATTACTCTTCAGAGGTTATACTGTCTCTTTTTCCACTCTTTGTTCCAGCTACTTTTTTTAAAAGGGTGTATCTTGGCATTTCTCTACTATTACTCATTTGTATAATCACAATAATCACAGCTTATCAAATATGAATTCTCACTGCCATTTGATATCCTTTATGTTCTCATAATTATGTAGAGAGAATAATGTCAAATTGCAGTTGAAAACAGTGCTAATATCTATCTTGTTTAATGAAAATTGCTGAGGGGCA
This sequence comes from Rhynochetos jubatus, assembly GCA_027574665.1. Lineage (NCBI taxonomy): Eukaryota > Metazoa > Chordata > Aves > Eurypygiformes > Rhynochetidae > Rhynochetos > Rhynochetos jubatus. The sequence continues at coordinate 128,112,897 of CM050648.1, forward strand.
GGTGGGGAGGGATATAGAAAGTAGCAGAAATTCCCAAAGTTATGAAGTTTATGAAACCAATGAAGAACAATTTTTATATATAATCATGAGACACATTCAGTTTTCAATTGCTATAAATTCCCAAATATTTCTGTGTATTTTAAAATGAAGGCATGAAGGCTTAGAAGGAAAAAAATATATTTAGGTAAAAGAGAATAGAATGCACATATAGAGTGTAGTCTACAAAAGTAGACTGTAAGTAGATTATATGAAGACAACACTAAGCAGAGTGACTAATTCTGATTTGTGTACTTAAAAGCTTTTATATGTGAGACAAAAACAAGTGGACCTTAATTGTAATAAAGATAAGACAATGTGATGGAGTGTAGAAGAATCATTCTCATATTCAGACAATAGTTATTTTCCCATTACAGTTAATTGAATAAGTATTTGTCTAAATAAAATCAGAAATCTCATAAAAGCAGATGGTGGTTGTTTCTATTTCTTGCCCACCAGTCCCTTAAATGGTGAAGGAATTCTGTCCCTGGAACTGCATCAGCTCCCCTGTACTTAGAAGCATTTGCCATGGCCAGAGGAAATTTACTGCAAAATCTTTAGAGAGCAGAGAAGCAAGTCAGTCTCTCAAACACCATCCTCTGTCTCTGGAAAATGCATCTAACTGTCCTGTTTTGAAACCAACTGAAGGCTTTTAATGCATTAGGAGATTACCTTATCTCTTTTCCTCGTCTAAATATACTCTACCAGTTGTCTGAAGTTTTTCTCTGTTTGGTGGGCTAAAGGATGAAAGATCTATTTGTCATATCAAATGAACACCTTCAAATTATTAACATTGTAAGATATAAAAATAAGTTTGTTTTCCTCCCTTCCCCCATGCTATTTCTTCCTCATTTTTTGTGCCCACTTTTCGTTCTGAGATGTCTATAGTACTTAGAATATTATAATCCCTTCTGGCAACAGAACAGGAACATGGTTTCCATTACAGTTTATTACTTTTTTTTCTTTTTAAGTATTTTCATCAATCCATATGAATCCCAAAGGACTCAAGTCTTTGTTAGAAACTGTAGACAAGACATATCATGGGTCTAGTTCTCCCATATTTCTGTATGACTTAGATTGTGTATTTAGTTCCCTTGTGGATAGTCAAAATTAAAATATAAGTTCTATATGTATCCATTTAGTATTCTGAAAATGTATTGTTTTAGTTTTAAAGCAAGTCTTTTCAGCTACTCTGTACAGGCATTTTTAGGGTAGTTTCCACAGCCCTATAGCCCAGGTCAGTCAGTGAGGTTCCATCTATAATCAATAGAGGCAACAACCTATGGCATGCTATGCTGTAATTTCACAATCAATTCACAGCAGCAGCAGCTGGCACTCATGCCTAGAGAAGTGTTTCTATCACTCCCCTTTCACCTTCCTGCCATCTTCTCCTCCTGGGGAAGCTTTGTACAGCTGCATAGTGAACCAGGTCAGAGAACTGATCTTGCTTAAAACTAACATGGCAAAAAACAACTGTTTAGTTTTAGCTGGAAGGTTAATGCTTGTGCTGACACAAGGGAGAAATAGAGCTGCAGAAGAACAATGGAGCTGTTTCTTTATGCAGCCCTGCCAGCTTAATCTGGTTTAAACTGATTGTGAAACTACAGCATAGCATATATAGCTTTGAACATAGGTAATTGCCTTTGAACACACTTATTTTTATCCCCTATCAAAGGTGCTTTAATGACTACTTTAGCCTTTTAAGAGTTAGGAAGCTCATGTGAAGTTCAAGGAAATTAGTTCGCTCAAAGTGACTTACACAAAGACAGTAAGGGTAGGCACTCCTTAATTCTCTTCATGGTGTCAATGACTGTGTTGTGAGACTGAAGGAGAAGATATTCATTTTAATGAACTCACCTGCATAACCATATTTCCCTTTATTCCTGCGTTTGCTTTAAGACAAAAACAGAGAATGTGGTTCAGCTGTACATATTTGGCTGCATTTTTAATCTGTTCTTGTTAATTTTTCAAATATTAGAATTAGACAATACTATAGTGAAAACCACAGATAAAGGTAGTCAATCATCTTCCTAAAATATCATTTACATTGCTTTCTTGTGACAATAGTTTGACCAATTAACATCTTGTACTTCTAGTAAAGTGTCGATTCAGATATCTTTCCCTTTCCTAGAAAAGTAAAAGAGTAGGTAATCAACAGTTCAGAGATTTAAAGAATCAAAAGTAGTTGGTTGTGTAAAAGGTCATAAAAAAAGTTAAACTACACCTAAACAAGAACAACAGGCATTGTGAAAAACCTCAGCTTAACATGCTTATATCAATTCTTACCTTAATAATGGTAAGACAGGATCAATTGCTAAATAACTACATAAGTCAGTGGAATGGCATTTGTGAAGTGTTTTATGAATCCAATACGAAAGACAATGTGTGTGAATGAAGTATTCCACATTTCTCACTTGAATTCAAGAAAGAAAATAAGGGTAGTCTTAAATCATTTGACCTGAAGCATAGAACACGATGCAGCAAATCCTGGTTTTGAATTCTTTATTTAACAAAGAAATTTGGAAAAGTAATATGAAAATAGGGGCTTAAAAGGAGTTTGTAGGCCCACATTAATGCAGCGAGTCTGGGAGGCTAAGCAAAATAGCCTAGTAGTCTACCAGGAAAGACTATGAGTAGGGACTAATAATTCAATACACCTCATTTATATTTAGACATTTAACACACATTCAGCAGACAGCAGTGAAGTTATCATGCATTTACACTGTCATATGCAAAGAGGCTTTAAAGGTTGTTTCAAATTCTAGAAATGCCTATTTTTCTAATTGCTTGTAGGAATCTAATCATTTGACTCTTAAGTTAAACAGTGTAGTTAAACACCAAGTATTTGTCAGGATTCTTCTGGGTCTTGGGGCCATGAAACCATACTCTCAATGCAAAACTTCTGTAATTAAAAAAAAACATAAATGCTCAGTGAGAAGTCTTAAAAATACAGCTTCTCATCCCTATACTGGAATTGAGCATTTTGTTTATTCCCAGAATATATTGTACTGTGTTGGCCTACATCCCTAATTTTTATCTAAACTTCTTTACATTTCACTGTTAACAACTACTATCTGGAATATGAACAATTTTAAAAAGGGTTAGAATTTTGGAAAGGTTTGATTTGGATTGAAGGGGAAAGAGGAAAAGGGAGAGCAGGCACTGACTTTATGGTAAGTATACGTGAAAAGTGTATGAAAATGTAATTTACACCAATTCCAATCACTGGTTTACATGGCTGAAGTGCTTAATTTACAAATCTATCACAAAGACATTCTCCTTCATCTCCTCTTTTCTCAACATATAGCAGTCATATGGAACAAGTGGCCAATCCTATCTAAAGATTTAGGCAAACAAGCACTGTCATACCACATGGTTTGCTATAGCTTTAGAACTGTAGCAAATGTCACCCAGTTTGGGTTTAATTCTCAACCAATGCACAATTGTAGTACAATAATTTGTGCTGATAAGTACTATTAGTACAGTGAAATTCATGCCAGCCTTTGCCTCTCTGCAGTACTGCACTGTCGAATGCAAACATACTACAACCATTAGAGAAGGAATGGTTTCAGTAGGAGAATGGTTACAAGCAGTTAAGTGTCTAATAGAGAAGCTTCTACAAAGTTGCAGTTTGCTTTAAAATGTACAGACTGTCGGTTTCTGAAGTTTTTTCCAGGAAGTATCACAGCAGTTCATTACTGTTGTTCAAACTCTGGAAGTGCATTTGATGCAAGTAGCTGTGGTATAACGAAAATATGTTTTCACTCTTTTAATCTCTTTTTGATCTTCACTCTTTTGATCACTAGGGGAACATAGTGATCCTATGGACCTTCATGTGTGTACCTGCTGGACAGATTCCATGAAGAAGCAAATGTGTGTGGTGCTCTTTGATTACCACCTTCAGTACAGCCTAGCACTGAAATCTGGAGTCTGCATAAGGGACTACAGAATAATGTATTGACTTCTGTGCCGTAATATAGTGACCAAGGATGAGGAAAAGGCTGATGTACTTAATGCCTTCTTTGCCTCAGTCTTTAATAGTAGAACCAGTTATTCCCTGGGTACCCAGCATCCTGTGACGGTCAACAACAATAAGGAACAGAATAATGGCCCCACAATCCAAAGGGAAATGGTTAGAGACCTGCTGCACCACTTAGACACTCATCGATCTATGGGACCAGATGAGATCCATCCAAGGGTACTGAGGGAGCCGGCAGAAGTGGTCACCAATCCAATTTCCATCATCTATCAGCAGTCCTGGCTAAGTGGGGAGGTCCCAGTTGACTAAAGGTTAGCCGGTGTGATACCCATCTATAAGAAGGGCCAGAAGGAGGATCTGTGGCAACACAGACTTGTCAGTCTGACCTCAGTTCCAGGAAAGGTTATGAAGCTGATCATCTTGAGTGTCATCATGTGGCACATACAGGACAACCAGGGGTTCAGGCCTAGTCAGCATGGATTTGTGAAAGGCAGGTCCTGCTTGACTAACCCGATCTCCTTCTATGACAAAGCGACCCACTTTGTGGATGAGGGAAAAGCATTTGATGTTGTCTACCTAGACTGTGGTAAAGCGTTTGACATGGTTTCCCACAGCATTCTCCTGGAGAAACTGCCTGCCCAGGGCTTGGATGGATGTACTCCTCAGCGGGTAAAAACTGGCTGGATGACTGGGTCTGAAGAGTTGTGAACAGGATGGATCAATGGGCCATTTTTGAGTTTTAACATGGCCAAGTGCTGGGTCCTGCACTTGGGTCACAACAAACCCATTAAATATTACTGTTTTGGGGCCGAGAGACTGGAAAAAAAGCTGGAAAAGGACCTGGTTGTGTTGGCTGACAGAAGGCTGAATATGAGATAAGATTGTGCTTGTTAGTTTACAGGAAATAGTTTGTGATTTTCAAACTTAAATTCTCTAGTTTCCTGGCCATATACTTATGGGTACTTATCAAGGAAAACTCTTTTTTTGAAAAAGCAAAATTTTGGTGTTTTATTTCGAAAGCTAATAAAGGATTTTAACAAAGAAAACTGTACTTTTTTAGCAGACAGAATTTATATATTAAAACCAGACATGATTAATATAGCCAATTGCAAAAGTTATAAACTTTTTTTAAAGTGATAACTTTGAGTTCAATAAGTGCAGCTTCTATCATTTCACTAAGATGTAGCGTAATGGTAACAAGAACATGTAATCACCTGGTAATTTCTATTGTTGCCCTAATTATATTTAATGTGGGATATGATTCCTAATATAAAATGACATTCATGCTTCTGCATATTTGTTAAATTGATTTCTAGATGTATGCCTACTTAGTTATTATTTTGGACAGACTGATAAAGGAGTATTTGCACTGTTATAGGAAAGAAATTTTGCAGAGATAGATTTCTGATCAGGCTACTCACACAGAAGTAAAATTTTATTTTAGAGCTGATTGGGAAGTATATTTTACATTTTTTAATTCTACACATGCTCCTTCATATTAGATTACACAGTGAAATTATCAAAAATATTAAAGAAAAACTAAGCCATCAAATTTCTTGGTCAATAAATTGAAATAACATGATAATCCTGAAATGTTCAATCTTTACAATTTATTTTAAAATTATCATTAATATATTAAGAATTTCAAAGTGGAACGACTTTGAATTAAAGATTAAAATTTCTAATTTTTCTACTCCACTTGTTTCTTTTTACTATCATCATTCAAAGATTTTCCATAATCTATGTAGTCTTTTGAATGAAACAAACCATTCTTTTTCCCTGTAGAATGAATAGAAATAATATTCCAAGATAGTTCAACTTTATATTAATATACACAGAAGATATATCAGAACTTCAGGTATTCTTCTTATACATTTCTGAATACCAATAATTTTATGTTTAAAAAAACCCTTTTTGTTTTAGTGAAAGCATATGATTTTTTGTTTCCTATTATGTTTTTTTTTTTGTTTTGAGAAAACCTTGTCTTTGTTGAAACATCATATTCTAACTTTCATTTATGACAATAAATATTTTGGGTTTCAAATTATTGGATGTGGTCACAATGCCTCTCAGCTTACAGCCAGTACATAACATATAACTGCATTAAAAAAAAAAAAAAAAAAAAATCATATGGAGATCTAATCACACATACAGTGAGAAAAGTTGAGAACATTAAAATAATCTTGTTCCAAAATCACGGTATATGTATATATCTATATGAAATTAAATATAAATGCAAATTATACAATGACATATAAAGTTAAAATAATAACACAACATTTTGAATATTAAATAAAGTTAGTAAAATAATCGTGTATGTGTAGAGATGTATAAACTTGCTAATCCTTCCTGCAGAGGGTTTGCAGACATATATTGGCCTATTAGAACACTGCAATGTCATGTCAGAGAAAAAAAAATTATTACATAACCAGGAAAAAAACCAGAATTAAAAAAAGATGAGAAAATTTATAGACATTGTCTGATACAATACAAAACAAAACCTTTTTGAATAATGAAGCAGCATTGCACACTAGCAATATGTTTTCCTCACATTTCATACACAAATTTTATCTTTCTGGTGTCACCTTGAAAAAAGAAAATAATCAAGTCTAGCTTCTTTCTACTGTTTATATCCTTTCATAGGACACAGGTCATTTGCCAGAAGCAGAACATTATTTTAATGAATCACAAGTAGCCTCAGCAATATGTAACTTTTAAAATTATTTCTGAACTAGAATAGATAACGAACAGAATGTCACACACACTGATTTTGTGTTTTCAAAATGTATCTTAAATCAAGCCTGGAAACGAGGTGAGAAGACCGTTGCATGATACTCTGATTAGGATGATATCATGCATACTGACCACAGAAAAAAACACAAGTTACTATGCTGACTTCATGTTCTCTTGGCATACAGTAATAACTGTCAACCTGCAGAACATCTGATAACAATGTGATAGGGGGAAACAATAGCTGAGCTTGCTGGAACTGAATGCAAAATAGCAGCCTTTGAAGTGAAAATGTAGATTTAGGCAATGAGAAAAGAAATTTGTGTCTCAAATGACAGAAATATGTTTCTAAAAGTGGCTGTAAGAGACTTTCCATTTGAAACGTATAAATATGTTTGTTTAGTTTACCAAAGGTGGGCTGAGAATTTTGCAGTATATACTGACAGTTTAATTTTTGTGCTTTTAGGAAGAAATTTTTTGTTAATAACGGAATGTTATAGGAAAAGAAGCTTGAGTTATCTACTGGGAAAATGGGTACTTTCTGGTTGTTTTAGAAAATGAATGACATTATTGCAGAGTTCTGCATCTTCTGTGTTTGAATAACTTCATGGTTATTCACATGACACAAACCTTTGCAAAGAGAAAAATGTTGAAAACACTGAGCCTTACCTGACTGGAAAAAAAGAGCTTGTGTGTTTTCTGATCTTCAGCCAGAAATCTTACTTTTTGGTTCTCTCTGAGACTTTAGAAGGACCAGAAGAGAGAGTAATTGAACTCATTTTCACAAACTCTGTGTGCTATTTAGGCAACCTCTGCAGAGGCTCTCTGCATTAAAATGCAAGTGATGCAGTCACTGGTGAAGGCAAGGGCAGTGGCAGACAGATGCCGATGTGTTTGCATGGATCTGAGCATTCAAAGCAAGCACACATCCATGAGACTGTGCAGAGCACTATATTACTGCAGCAGTGTACATGTCCCCGCAGTCAACACGTTTTTTGTCGTATTTCTACCGAGTGCCAGAATTGAGCTCTACTTTTCTTCAGCAGTGAAAGAATAGACCAGTTGGGACCCAAACCCAGCCTGTGCTTTTTCGGTTATGGCTTTCAGTGCTTATTATGGAAGAAGCACTGTTGAATCTATCATTTCAGTATTCATCCTTAAAATATTTAAACTAAAATTTAAGCCTCCCATGTTGCAGATACAGATGTCTTTATGGGTATTAAAACCTGCCTGCCTCCACACATCACAGTGTGCTAACAATCTGACTTACGGCTCATCAGTCTGGAAAATAAAAGATATTATTATTGATGAGCCTGTTTATCTATTCACGCCTCATTCCTCTGACCTTTAGGGAGAAGTCTAAAACAGGCGGCATCAATCTGATGTCATGCCAGCTTGCTGACCACACTATTGTTGAATCACCAGGAAAAGTTACGAAACTTTTATTTAAAACCAAATAAATGAGAAAGATCACCATTGATTAAGGAGGACCTCTGCTCTCTCCAGCCATTTGCAGTTTACACTGGACAGCGAACAGCCTCGCTCACCTGCAGAGGGAAGTGCTGTCACATCATCTGCTGGAGGAAAGATTTAATGTTCTCCCTGCTAGACCCAGGAATATCTATTGTGTTTAAGTTAGGTGGCCATTGCGGATCATGCAGAGTGAACTGATTTAACTGGCTTTAGGGGAGCCGCAGATGTTCAGGTTCCAGCTCTCCCAGCACAGTAATGACTCAGAGGATGCAGAGCATAAAAGGCCCTCAACATACACACAAAATGCCGGAGGTAACTGTGACTATTGCTAATGAATGGTAGAAGGATAACTTCCTCCGCTCTGTCTGTGTGCATGTGTGTTTTCCTTCCTCCTTAAAACAAATCACAGCAATAACTTTCAACCCAATAACCTTCATAAAAACTCCATGGTGACTAATTATAAGAGAACTAGGAGCATCCACTATTAGCAGAAATAGGATTGTTATTCAATAACCTTGGGAGGTTGTACATCCAATGATGCTCTGAATCCGCAGTTATTAGATGGGGGGGTCTAGTGAAGGTTGTTTCAGATTGCTGCTGGCGTCTTGCTGCTGAGCTCTGTATATTCAATGCCACAATGTCAGCAGCTTGAAATTCCCTGTCTGGATTTTATGCAGCTAATAATCTTGAATTTAGTATTGTTTGCAAAGAAAGAGAATGAGAATGAGGTGTTTTCAAAGTAGGGGTATTCTCTGCAGCTCTGCATCTAGGGACAGTTCTGACAGTATATTCTCATGTGCTGCTCACCTGCAGCAATCAGTCATGTACCAAAAAAAAACCAATTTGCTTAAGCTGCTGTGATGAGTACTGATGTGGATTAACAGAATGCAGACATTTGAAATTGCCTTGGTATTGTATACATGGCCTTGTTTGAACAAAAGGTAGAAACAAGAGGACCTGGTATGCCTACCAGAGATTTCAACATACCCAGATCTTCACCTCCTCCCACTCCGCGAAAGCAAGAACAGAAGTGGATTTCAGCATTACTGAAGCAGGGAGGATATGTTTCATTTTCACACTGCAGGGATATTGATGAGGGAAGAACAAACCAGCAAACAAGAAAGAAGGCTAGTCTTTACAGAGAGCAGTCTTCAGGGCTCTAGTTTAATTCCATTCCAGAAGGTGACAAACAAAGCCACAAAATTAATTTCCAGTCCCAACATCTGTGTTTTTGTAATGAGAGACTTACAACTCCCAGATGATTCTTGGACAAATTACTTTGAAAAGCTGTTTTCACTGGAAAGAGAAGTCAGCCCTGTCCTTCCCTCCACAAAAGTTCTGCTCCATGGGCCATGAGTCGTTTCACCAGCAGTTTCTTTGAAATTTGTTTGTTGGAAGAAGACCAGATAGATTATGGGAATGTTATTAGTAGCAAGTGCACCAATTACATTGTATGTCAACCTCATTAGGAATCTGTACTTAAGTAACAAAAGCAAGATGAGGGCCAAAAACAAGTTAGCGAGCCATTTTCTCAGAGACTCTTTTTTTTCCACATAAAAGGAATGAATTTATCACGGTTTCAGCATAGCACTGGTCTGAGCAGATTGATGGGTGTGAAAATGTAGAATCTGCCTTGTGTCATTCATCCAGAAAGGCTTCAGCATGATTTCAGGGAGATTTTGTCAGTCCAGTGCATATTCTTTGGCAGTTTTTCCAAAATCTGCCCGTAAGTTGCTCTGCAGACAGGCAGCCTTGTTCCATTGGAAACTGATCTCAGCTTGCAAGCAGAGGGTAGGACATGCTTTAGGAATTGCTTCTTTCACAAACCATTGTCGTTATCATGTCTGTCTTTAGACAGAATCAGCAACTCTTATCAATTCTTCAGAGATTTTCATACCCAGACTTCCACCCTTTTTTTTGTTTGTTTTTAAATTGAACAGTCATACGATCATCATGCATATAGAAAGAAACCTGGATTTTTATAAAATTGTAAACCTGTTTTAAAATTGCCAAGATTTTTCATTTTCCTGCTGTAAAATTATTTTTCATTAATACTTCCTAAATAGACAAAAAGTACTTACCTGTAACTGCAGTTGAAAAACTGCTAAATTTTCACATCATTCCATCTTCACTGGAATCTCTTAACACAGATCATCAAAATCATACTATGATGTCAGAAGTACAGAGAGTTTAATGTCTCCCTATGGCTCATTGTGAGATTGTTTATAACTTGATGAAACAAATAAAAATATATAATACTAATTCAATTACCTAAGGAACCAAAGCAGACTAATTCTAACTATGTCTACATGGCTTTCAAGCACAAAAGTCTGTCCTTATTGAGTATCCACAGTACTTGGAGACAAACACACATTTTGGCTTGGGGGATGCTTGAGATTCAGAGGATGTTGTTACTTGTTTCTCTGCTTCTAGTACAGACCAAGTGAGCAGTTGGAGAACTAAGATATACTAAGTTATGCCTTATCTCCATATTGCAGAATGGAAAGTTAATTCCTTTTGCAAAACCTGAAATAATGTCCCAGCTCTTAGATATTTGGATTTTATATGTAACTTGCAAGCTGAATCTGAATTAATGAATGTTTCTGTTTGTGAAGAAGTACAATAGAAGCTTAAATTCAGGGAGATTAATCTGACTTTGCAAACTACACTTGCTGCAGAAATACAAAGCTATTAGTTCAGTTTTGGTCAAATTAGCTTGTTTTGAAACCAATGTGTTACCGACCTGTTTGTTTCCAGCTGTGCCATGATATTTGGTAATGTTCTGTTTCTATGCATGTGTTGTTCTATAAAATGTTCCAGTCAAGAATTAATCTGTATATTTTAACTTCAATACTGCAGCTTTGAAGAATGTTTTCAAAATAGTTTGCTTTTACTTTATTTCTTATTTGGATCTTGAGCAGACCTTTTCAGCTGACTGCAATAAGAGCACAACTACAAGATATCTTTGCAATTCTATTTAAACTGTTAACTGGTACTGGTGAGATTTCATACCTGACATTTAGCATCAATGAATAACGACATAGTAAATGGCAGCAATAAAAATGGCATTATTTTTCCTTTGCAAAACTCTGAAAACAATTCTGCTTTAAATTTTGCAACCTCATTTGATGTCAGTGACAAAGCATAATTTGTTCAAAAGTCTCCAGCACTCTGTGGGAGGAGAACTGTGTTTGTAATTAGATATTGCTGCAGGTAGCAAGTGCATATCATATACTGCCTCACAAACAAACTCTAAATAGGATATGCTGAGTAAAGAACAATACTGAATTTGATAGTTTAGCCATGAAGTTAAATGCCACCCCTGTGACTGAATTCAGAAAGCGTGAAAATAACAATGTGCAGCAATAATGTGAAAAAGCAGATAAAGAATAGCAGAGCTAAAATTCGAGAAAACCTCGTTACCAAACAAGAATAAATACTGTTTGCTAACATCTCTCTCTCCCTGGTAAATGGAAGATTGGTATAAAAAAATATGGGTCTTCTGAATATGCAAAAAATGTCAGCATCTAATCCATCCTTGAATCAGTTATAGGGCATATGAGAGCTACTCCTAAAGAATAATTTTCTTGTGTATTCTGTTCACAATTTCTGATATTAGTGAAGATATTTTTTTCTTCCTGGATGTGAAAGGAGATAATGTCTTGCAGAAATTTCCTCTATCATTCTTATTTTGAATGCTTTAAATTGAAAATGGAAATGTATGCCAGTTAATATTGTTTATGATAAAGCAGAAAATGCAAAAATATATTTTAATGTATTTATTTTTTTGACCATTATATATAATTTTTTTACTTTGAGGCAAAACTTTATAGTTTGTTTCAAGATGATAAATAGACACATAACAAAAAAATGTAAAAATAGCCCAAAAGAAGAAAATAATACTTTTATACCTGTCTTACTCCCAAACTGCATATTGTTACATCTGACCATTTAGGATCTGATCAACCAACCTCAGCATGGACAAATTTAGATCTAGTTCCTTCACTTTAAAAATTATCACATATATGTTTATTAAATGTGTCTTATGCTGTAGGCTCATATAATGCTAAAAATGATGAACTGTGATGTTCTATCAAACCTATAATCTTTGAATGAATAGTTGTTGTAATAACATCTTGTTGTCCCCTCTCATTTAAATAGTCCTGCTCAAGACCCTGGGATTGTTCACATAGCCAAATGTTATTTGAATAAAAAAAAAAAAAAAAAGTGCTGAGATAATTTTCTAATAACATACATGTTTACCTCATTCAATACAGATGCATGTTTTACTTTTCTTGACTGACTGCAATGCATTTCCATGACTGAAAAAAACAATTTGGTTATATTTTCTAGTCAGATAGTTCTCTGCATAAAGCTCACTGAAAGCTTATATTGCATTTAAAGTTCATTTCCACTCTGAATTTGGCAAGCAGTTTTTTAACACAAGAAAATCATATTTAAATTATCCATGCTAAATGACATATTTTAATTGCACTTCGTACTTTTCTTTCCTCTTTTACAGGTGGTTTGGAATATTGAGCACGTTAAATCCCTGACATGTAACACGTCTTCATTTAAAAGTTAAATGGTACTGGATTGGAATATGCCTACTATTTCCATCAAATTCTGCTGTCCTATTCTGACAGGGTTCAATCCTGCATAGTACTTCATAGTTATTAATGTGACTGACTGAGTTTGCAGCACTTTCAAACTATGCTTTTCAAGGACAGAGACATAATGCTTATTTATACATTGATTTCAATTTACCCACTTGAGTGACGAAGGACTGTTTACACAGGTATGATATTACCAGACTGAATTTGTTTCATTTAACATATCAAAAATCAAAGACAGATGAAATATTGATCAGAACTGTTTTTTAGCTCCTGTGTAAATCTCCTTATTAATTCTGTTAACAAATGCCCTGATATTTTAAATCTTGCTTTCTCCCTGCTTTCTTTTAGGACAGTGAAAGAACTTTTCAGCTATTTTATTCTCAAACAGTAAAAAGGCATGAAGGCAAATGAAGAAATTAGAATCTCATAGAACAAATGAGATATGCAATGGTCTGAAATACTATAATTTCCTGGGGAGAGAAAAAGAAAGATAAGGAAATGAGGAGGGGTAGCTACCATTTTACTGACATCACAGAAATCTGCTGTATTAAGAATCAAGTGACCTTAAATGCCATGGGGCCATTAAAAGTAATGAGATGTGATCTCAGGCCAGTGAGTGATGTGAAGCCAATTCCTTCTCAGGGGCTCAAACTGTAACATCCACATTAATGTATTAGTATCAGTAGATGAAACATAACGAATACTACATCTCATTTACATAATGGATGAGACTAGGGAAGCAGTTCCAGATGGCTGATGAGCACCTTGAGCCAAAAGAGGAATTTTTTTTTGACATATCAGCATCCACAAGTCTAAAGTGCTGAGATTAGATGAGGTTGATAAGAATACAAACTTTGGGCGATTTGTTACCCTTAAAGTTGAAGAAAGTTAAAATACTCCTCAAGAGCAACAGCATTCCATGCAGCTGTGAGACCTTCTCTGCTATCGTTATCATTTGTTCATACTTGTCTCAGGTAGTTCAATGGAAATTAAAGACATAAACTTCAGGAAAAATCTTATTCTCTGACCAGTTCTGCTGAACATGTCTTCAGAGTCAACTCACATGGTCAAAGTCAGTCATATTTATGCATTGTACTGGGTTGGTACCTTAATGCACATAATGCACATAGTGTGGAAATGCTGGACTATTCATGAACTCAGTAAAACACTCAAATGTTCAAACAGTTCAAACACAAATGAGAATACAATATCCTTTTTTACAACCATAGGCTTGCTTTATAAATGACCTGTCCAAGTCTGGCACAGGTATAAAATCAAATGCTTTATCAGTGCATTGAATTATGTGTTACCGGAAGAAGTCTGTTTTACCACTGAAAGGAACTGATGTCCTTGAGGACTTCTTATTTTTGGAGAAGGCTGGTTTTTGTGAATGAGATGAAGAAGGTCAAGAAATATTTTCCCCAGGTAATGAAAATTGTAGGTGTTTCAAGAGTCCCAGTCAGTCCATAGGTAAGATATTTCTGTGTACTTAATAGTACTGAGAAATGTCAACTGGGATGATTGCTGTGCTATGCTAGAATTATATTATGCTTAATACACTTTTATTAAACCAATGTTATATCAGAGTTAAACCCATTTCTAGATTTGCAGTCAGGAAAAAGTCCTTTGTTATCCTTTTCTTTCGCCCTGGTTAAACTGACAATGACAATAGAGAGTTTTTGCCTTTCTCTGTAGCAGGCAGCGCAGCCCACTTCCCAGGATAACCATGGGAATTTGAGTCAGAGGCTTTGCTGTTTCAGAAAGCATTGGCAACATTATTTTCTGGAGCACATTATTCTAATTTGTTGCTCTCATGTATTAAAGATACTGAGTATAGAAGAGTATTTGAAGGAGTGATTTAGTCATTGTGAAGAGGTGAAGGTGAGACAGAGAAGATGTACTAAGGAAGTCTTACAGCTTTCACATGGTGGCCTAAAATTCCTGATGTTAATTCAGTGCCTGGAAGAGTCTAGCTAAACTTCTATCTCCTATTTTTTTCTATCTTAAGTAAATATTGGAACACAATTCTAAAAGAGACTTAGAGAATGTTAATTGAAATATTATAGATTAGAATATTTGTGAATGTACATGCATGCACAAGTGTGCACACTTTAAATATATATATTTGTAAGATTAAGAAACGTGAAGGATTTATGTAGATCATTTGGTAGAAAGTCATTCTATCTTTGGAGAACAAGCTCATAAAGTTTGTCAAAGTTTGTCAACAGTATCAATATCTGCTCTTTCTCAGATTTTTGTTTGATTTTTGGTATTAAAAAAAAAGTTGCTAGCAAATTTCCAACAAGAAATTGTAGGAGGAAATAGTTTGAGTACAGGGAAGCTTTGTGTGGAATTTCCAGTCCTCAGAGACCCGCTTAGGTGAAATGCTGATGTGTGGACTTTAGCACATTTGCTGCCTTGCAGGATTGTAAGGTGAGCAAGAAGTAGAGAGGGCTATTGGATTTGTGAGGGTAGGGAAAACAGACTGGTAATCAACATTAATGAAAATTGGGTTACAACTTGATAAGAAATCAAAATAGGATGATTCATGCAGGTATAACTGGGTTCACAATCAGCCCCAATATGCTAACAGATACTACTGGAGGAAAGTTACCAGAAAGGGGGAAAAACGGAACACAAATGTAAAAGCACTGTATTTAAATTATATGGGAATTAAACTTATATAAAGAGGTATTTACGATACTATGTAGTAAATGTTTTTTTGATGAAACAACATTTCTATAGTCTTAAAATTAAAAAATGCTAATGACATTATCTAAAGAAGGTTTTCTTTTTACTCCCCTCCTCCCCCCTTCTTTTCCTTTCTTAAAAATCAGTAACAAAATTGTTGTTAAATTGATGTATTCTCCCTTGCCTCTGGTCTGTGAGCACAGTTATGGGCTCTGTATCACTGGAAACAGGATAAAAAGTCATCAAAATGATAACAATGTTGGGAGGTGAGATGAAATGAGAAAGGTATGATGCAAATGCATTCTTTTGTGCTATGTGAAGCATAAAATGAAAGCATCCTTCATTGCAGGGAAGTGGCTATGCAATACATTTGAAAATAGTAGCTAGATTTATGTTGACTTAGTATTAAGTTAATATTGATTGAGATGAAACAGCCAAAACATGAATAGATACACTAATTCATATTATTATGTACTTGTGGCAGCTCTGTTTTTTGGTAAGCCTAATGAAAGATATAGTCAAACTAATTCATCCCTAGAGGTTTGCCTTATTTAGAGTTCTCATACTGTCTGCTTTGTCTATCTTCTCTTAATTTGTTCAAACAAACACTTTTTCGATCCTTAAATTAAGTTGGCTTTTTGCTTCTCCCTCAAGACAATTGCACATCATTAGAGAGGTGGTGGAACAAGTACAATTGCAAACATCTGCTACTGTGGTACAGTGATGCCGTAAGCTGATCTGCAGTCATTGTGACTGTCAGGACTTCAAGTTTATGTAAAGGTCACATTGTTTGATAGTGGATAAATGACACTGGAATTTCATGCCATCTTTAAGGGCCTATAAACCCATTTTGATTATTTGGTAAATTTGTTATATGAAGGGAGAAACTATATTAAGTCAAGTAAATGTCCTGAACTCTTTTCTTTGTGTGTTTTTTTATTAGTTATGAAATATTCTTGATCATTTATATCACATTATTTCCAGTGCTGATACCTCTGCAGATAGGAGGAAATAGTACTGTAAGAATATGATCTAATCAATTATTTAATTGTACTGCTGCTAGGCATGGCTATTTAAGTTCATACAGTATATGAACACTGCACACGAACAGGCACTTTTCTGAGTTTAAAACTCAGGGCTGATTTTTTTCTTTTTTTCTTGCATTAATGTTAATGTATGAAATTGATTTATAATGGTAACATCCTATCTTTTATAGCCTGGCAACTTGTGTATGATTCTACAAGGACAACTTTCCCTAACATGTAAATAAGATTTCACCATTAATTATGGAAGTTCGTTGTACACATAAGCCACCTCTGCCAAAATCCTAAAATGTTCTCAGACTCAGGCATCACTGTACTCAGAGAAGCTATGAACCTGCTTCCCTTTAGGGATCAGGTTCTTCATGTTGTATGGACCGATCTTCAAGTAGTGTAAATTGGAATGCTTCATTGTCTTCAGAAGGGTGATAACAATTTATGCCAGCTCAAAATGTGGTGCTTAATCTCATGACTGAGAGAGGAAAGTGAAAAAAAGGAACACTCTATATCAACTTAACAAAAATAGCCTCCAGTCTTAAAACAAGATGATGGGGAAAATTTAATGCAAGTTATAAATAGGGCCATTAATTTGATATACAATGCTCTAGTAGCATAGTCCATTAAGCATCCATATTTACTTAGCTGCTACTGTGCTACCAACATGACAGCAATGTTACTATGTGAAACCCTTACATCATATCGTACTGGTGAAGTGTTTCAGACTTTGTTAAAATGTATATAGCTTTACAATAAAGTTTCTAGATTTGCCACATGTCCACCTGATACCATAATACCTTGTGTTAAAATAGGGATGATATGTTTGATACGTCTGATTCTCAGTTTACTTGGTCTGGATGAGTTTAGAAGCTTGACTCAAATATTATTAAATTTATATTCTACTTCAGGTTGAAAAATAGTAAAATCTTGTGTGAAAAACATGGTATTGCTAAGAAAACCTTTGCTAAAGAACAAAAGTTTAAAAAAAGATGAACTCATGAAAAATCAGTCCACAGAGGAGTGAAAAAAAAATCAGATGATAAGGTTAGATGATTGTGTAATGAAGATAGAGTCTCAGAGGACAAGGGCTGAGGCCATGAGCACCCTTCCCACTGTTGAGATCAAAAAGACAGACATGGAATATAAGACTAGCAAGAACCTCCAAGGTCAGTGAATCCAATTCCCATAAAAGCAAGCAATTATTTCAGTGTCTCATACATGTAATTCATAATGTCACATTACACTGTCTGCAGATGGCTTGGAAGAGGGGTTTGTTCTCACTATTCATTCCTGTTGGAAGATGGTTCAGACCTTTATTTCTTTTGTGACTAGAAGCAACTTCTAATTACTATCCTAAATTTATTAATATCAGTCCCTCCCAAAATTTCCAGGTCCTCAGTTACCTTACTTTCCATCCAGTTCAGTAAACAGTACCTGAGTCTGCATCAAGCAATATCACTGTAAAGTTGTATACTGAGTGCAGAAGCAACCAGATTAGACTCTGCAGTGGTCCCTGCTGGCCTGTTTTCAGTTTTCCCATTGATCAGCTCAATAGCAGTGATTGTACAGCAAGCAGATTTGAAATAGCACAGAGAGCTGTGATAACAACTTCATAGATAATTTGCCCAATACTTTTCTCCCCTCTCACTTAGGATTTTATAAACTCTTATTTTCTGTTTCCTGGCATTTGGGGTTTTTTGTTTGGTTGTTTGGCTGTTGTTTTAGTTTCATTTTTTTAAGATTCATTATTACTCTCTAATTCATTATCACTCTTTCATTCATTATCTTTCAGTGAAAAAAAGGACATTCTTCAGCTAAAGATACAACTAGGGAAGAGTGAGTTGTCTGACAGGCAATATAAAGAAGCTTGCCTTGCTCCTCCTTGAGTCTTTAACTTTTCTGTAGTTATGTAAACTGGAGGGCTTCAGTCAGTAATACACATAATCAGTAACATTCACAGAAACGTACTTTTAATACTTAAAGAAATTTGGATGTATTAGGAACATCTCCATCATTCAGAGCATCAACATTTTCACATTAAGGATTTAGACGCATGTAACTTACTTATCTTTCAGAAAATGTAACTTTTCTTCTTTAATTCATCTAAAGACTGGAAGAGAGTTGTGGTTTGTTGTGACTTGTGAAAGTAATTTAAATGCTATTCATGAAAGATTGGCATGTTTTGACTAGCAGTAGCCTTGTTTACAGTAAGAATCAAAACTATGGCTATGCTACCTATACCTCAGAAGAAGAAATTAATTTGGTCCAAAGGAGAAATTTGTTGAGGAGATATTTTACATTCAATACATCTTTTCTGAGACAAATACAATTGCATAATTGCAGATTTTGCCCTGAGGTTTCTGTACCAAGATCAGCCCTGTCTAGCCATTACAGGGTTTTATTCCCATAACCACATGCTGTATTTTACAAACTGATGTTTGTTGACAATGAGGCCATGCTGTTGCAGATATCTGAAAACATTTGATGGAAAAATGTCAAAGCCAAATGGAACATAGAACAGTTCTTGCGGTGACTGAAAGAAACTGCAGTTCCTTTGCTGTACCTTTTTCTTCCTTTTGCATTCTTTTTGCAAGTTCTCCCAAACCACTAATCAATTTCCCAGTACTTACATGTTCCATCCAAGACAAATAGAAAGGGAGGAAAATAGCATTTATACCAAATGG
This sequence comes from Rhynochetos jubatus, assembly GCA_027574665.1. Taxonomy (NCBI): domain Eukaryota; kingdom Metazoa; phylum Chordata; class Aves; order Eurypygiformes; family Rhynochetidae; genus Rhynochetos; species Rhynochetos jubatus. The sequence continues at coordinate 128,132,143 of CM050648.1, forward strand.
CCACTGAAAAATTTTTCAGGGAACAATCAAAACAATTTACGTCCACTGTTCCAAGAGACCATGATTTATGCCATGTTTCAAAACCTGTCTCCAGAGGTGTTTGCTCTTCACATTCAGTATCCCTTAAGGATATAGTGAAGTCATCAAATCCATTGCCAGACTTCAGCCCTAACAAAACACAGAAATGACACTTTTTCTCTTTGAATTGCCTCTCTAATTTAAATATTCAAAATATTTTAAATTTCTTATTTATTATCTCGTTAAAATAAGGTTTTTATCATAGTTCTTGCGTGGAGAAATCAATACAAAGCTAGTGAGCATTATGTCCATTCCACAAGCTTTTTAAATCCTGTATTCCTACTGTATAATAGCCTATTTCATGTCAGTATAATCTGTGCTACAAAGAGTCTATTAACTCCAGTTTGGATAATGAAGGCATGTTCTGAACACTTCAGAGCTATCACCCAGACACAGTACATTTGAATGCAGTTATGTTGCCAAGACTTGCTGAATGCTCACGGGTCTAGGAAATAGATGAAGGTTACAGAGCAAACAAATAATAAAATCAAAGCTAAAAGTGGGGGATAAAGTAGTAAATCAGCTATGTGTCCTTTATCTCTGGAGATTACTGTTCTAATTCTGCATGAGGACCCATAGTGAAAATAATTTTAATGTTTTCAATCTGATCCCCCAGGTGCAGTTTATCCACATTACGGATTTCACTATACATTAAGAATTACATCCATTTTTCTCCTAAAGAAAGGTGTGGAACAGGAATAACAGAGGACACTTCAGAGGCCAGGATTGATGTATGTTGGCAGAGCAATGTGTGAAGACTGTAGGCCTGTAATAGCCAGGGGATTAAATATGGATTAAGGTGCACTGAAAGGGACTATTGAGAACTCCGTATGACCTCTGTCTGCACAATAGTACTAATATTCAGACCTTAGCCTCATGAACACCATTTTCATCAGCATAGTTATTGACTGTAATAAATTAATGTATATCTGAAGATCAGGAGGCTATGGTAGCTTATCTCCTACAAGGCTGGGTGCTGCAAATCATAAAAAGACTGCACTTTTCACTTATCCTGATCTAGAAGTGTAATAAAAATGAGACTAGGCTACATTTTAGAATTATTGCAATAATAATAGTAAACTAATACATTTGTAGGGTTTATTCAGCATTTGATGTGGAAGCTGTACAATGCTGAGGCTCATAAACATGAGGACCAGCTTGATTTATCACAGGTAATAATCTAAACCATTTTTAGGGGTGTATTCTTGATCAGTGCTTTATACATCAGATTGTTCTTGGAGCATATTTCTCCTTTGTTATGTTTTGGCATTTAGTTCAAGCTTAATCTTCTTGTACCAGCTCTTTCAATCCCCTGGGCTGTTTCTATTGTTCTTCAGATATTCATTCATGTAGCTGTCCTTTACAATTATGATAACTCTCATGGCATCTGGGATCTTCTAAATGATAGAGTTGATACATTTATGAATGTAACTATAGCAATTCCTAGAGGATGAATTTGTTAAGGCAGCTGCCTCCAAGCTGGTCCCTCAGACGTCACTGGTACCATGTGGCCCAAGAGACGCTCTGACATTGCATGCTGCTAGAAACAATAAAAGAATTTAAAACCTGATTCTGGCAACAAGAGAAACCTTCCAATATTGCCTTTGGTGTATCAGCTCCTTACTGTCTTTTCTGTGCCCTTTCATGCCTAAAGGATTTCTTGGGTGCTCCAAAAAACCTCTGCTGGTTAAAACTGTAGGAGTGAAGCACTGAGTGTCCCTTTGCCAAGTTCTGAATTGTGGTTTATATTAGCTAGAATATTATTCTTAATGGAGCACAAAGGGAAACGTGGAGAGCTGTAGAAAGTTCCTACCATTATTATGTCACATCTGGAGTTTCTAAGCCAGCTAGCTTGCAGAAAACTCTTAACTGGGTCAAAAAAAAAAAAAAGCCTGCAAATACTTGCAGAAACCTTAATTTTTCACTTCCCGCCCCCCCCCCCCCCCCCCCCCCCCCCCAAGGAATAACATATCCTATAGGATGGATTCCATACTAAAACACTTTGTTTTTTCTACTAAAAAGCTTCAGAAGTCTTGGGAGAGTTTTTGTAAATTTAATATTCGGCCATAGATTCATATATATACTGACCCTATAGAAAGTAATGAAGTTCTAACTTCGGCCTCCATGGGATCAACACTTCGTGCTTCGAAAACTGGGGCTCTTGTTACCATAACTGCTAAGCTGAAGCATTGGCTAAAGATTAATTTGGGAGGAAGCTTATGCCACCTCACTCTCCACTCTGAAGCATCACTAGTTGCAACTTGTCAAAGATTCAAAGAATTAATCTTGTTTGCTTTTGCTAGTCAGACTGGATATAAGACAAGAATGACAGCAATATAGTGGATTTCTAATGGAGAGGATCAAGCGAAGAGATGAGAGGAAGCATGGAACAGGCAGAAGGGGGCCTATTGATTTCCAAGTCCTGAATATGCTGTTATTGGATAAATTTGTCCATCTCTAACAGTTGATCTTTTCCATGTCCTTTGACTTCTACACCAATGTGTTCTTCCTTTTAGAAAAGAAAATAAAAGAAATTCATTTAAGGGAAGAAAAAGATTAATTGAGACTGTTAAAGGAATCACTTTCTTTTTTGTACTCTTAAAACCAAAATATTATCCACAAACCCTTCTGTACTCTGAAACAAACAACCGATAAAGAGAAAAAGCTGTTAAAATGAAACATTTTCCTTGGCAACACGGTTTCTTACTGAGCATGCTTCTGCTGAAATACCAGCTGTGAATTGTTTTTGCATGAAGTCAAGAGAAAGCCTTAATCTTCCAGTCATTGGCATTTTGCTTATGCATCAGCGTATGTTATTCTTGTTCCTATTGTTATTATAGAACATGGTTTAAAAACTAGCTTTGTCTTTGTTCAGTGACAATGGTTATGAACAAATCAGCATTCAAAAATGCATTTTCCTCTCATTTCAAATTCAAAGACACAATCTTTCATACAATAACACATATCAAATAGTACTTGGAAAAAGTATAGAAGAAATACACAGAGTAATAAAAATACCTTAGTATGATTTTTTAATATATATATTCTTGTTATTCTCAGTAGATTGCTGCAAAATGCTTATTATTCAACCTCAGGGTAACAAGAATTTTTCTCTAAGCATAAACGGCAACAGAAGGTATAGAAGCACAAAGACGTAGATGCTCTTTTGGCTAATCCCAAACAAAATCTCACGAAAACCACTGGAAGCTTAAGGACCTGATGTTAAACCAAGGGAAACTCTGTGGGTTTCGATTGGCTTTGGCTTTATTCCATTTTGAAAATTAAAGTAGGACTCATGGCAATTTTAATCCTAAGGCCAAACTCATCTTTAGTGCAGATCTATGGAGGTCAGATATCTTTTATCTGGGATGAATTAGATAATTAGTATCTCATGTTATTATTCCACAAGGAATTTGGTACCTTTGAATACCAAGTTACTTCCGTTATTTTCTCATTAAGAAGTAAGAATGTAAAGAGGTTTTTCCCCACAGTCAGTGCAATACTTTACTGAAATAAAAATACATCAGGATGGTTCATCTGTGGGAGGGCTTTTCTCTAATGATGGCAGTAGGATGCAAAGTTGGTTTATTGTCCTGTGCATGGATGTGAGCTGGAGCACTGTGCTCCCTAACTATGAGAAAAGCTGTTTCCCAGTATAACTGGAGTGAGATCAGGTTTAGACAATTGCAGATAGACCATGAAAAAAAATTATTATTGTAAGATTTCAAGCAACCTGTGCAATCTTACAGAACACACTTAGTTACAGATGTAGTCCAGTCAGATACAGACATACTTCAGTGCTTATGCTCCTAACCTATAATAGTTTATTGTTGAGATACCACCTAAGCAGGATAAATAAAAATATTGGGCATGATAAGCTTTAGGGTTCTATTTGTCAGTTCCACAACCACAGAGAGTTTTTTAAAGGATATTGCAATTTTTCAAATAATATCTGAATGAACAGAATCCAGAAGGAAAGAGAAAAAAAAAAAAGTAAGTGAAATTAATGTGGGTTGGGTTGTTGTGGGGTTATTTTTTACACGGTGCTGTAAGTTTTCAGAAAAAAAAAAAAAAATTTCAAACCTCATATGGTGTTAAACTGAATAAATGAGAGAAAAAAGAACCATATAGTTCACGATTTAGAGATTTATTTTGTACATTCTGACCAACAGTGTGGCCAGGTACCTAAAAAAAAGGGAAATCTCTGTGATCACAGTATCACAGTCATCTCTGCTGCTGAGGTTCCCTATCTTTAGTGCTGCAATGTTTCATCAGAAATAATTTTAGAATAAGAAAGTTTGATGATGTATCCAGGTTTTTACACCCTCTCTGTTAATGATTTGGTTAAAAAAAAAAAAAAAAAAAAAAATCTTTACAGTTGTTTTAGCATTCTCCAAGCTGGGTGTAGCTGCATAGGCTGTTGAATCCACTCTAAAGCTGCAAAGTATGTTTTGATATGCCTTTCATCTACAGGTAAGGATGTGTTTGTGCCTGTGCAGACATGATGATTAAGTAACAGTACTCAAGGTGACATCCACTGCCATGGATTTGCATCCCAATCCTGTGCTTCATTGTTCAGTGTCTGGAGGAGAGAGAGGGTGCTATTCTAGTGCTAATTAACTATTTTTCCTTCCCTCCCTATTGCCACAGCAAATTGGTTACAGACTTTCTAGACAGTATGTGTACAAGAAAAGGAACAAAATATATATGAATATCTGCAAAACATTTAAAATATGATTTTGGCGGGGGGAAGACATCAAAATTGCTATAGAAAATGGGTTCCTCTAGTGTGAAATTGTCCTCTCTGACAGTATTTTCACTCACTGCTCGTAACAGACTGACTGAGGTGGAAGGTGTAGGCAGCTTAAGGAGGAGAGGGGAGTGCTGTTCACAAGTCATTTAATTCACTGCCTTTAAGAAGAGGAATGGCAGTGACTACTGCTTGACTGACTTTTATGTGATTACGGAAGGCTCCTACTCAGGATGTAACTCTTGTCTATGGGCTTTCATATGAACTGAAAGGCTCCTGCTAAGGATGTAAGTTTTGATTACATTTTATGTCCATGTGAAAAGGCATAAAATCTGCCTGCTTCGAGGCCAGCTTAGCACAGAGTAAACTATGATGCAAAGGCAAATTTAATACACGCGGCAAACTGTAACTGAGATCAGAAGTAATGTAATATGGTTGTGTAGTCATAGTCAGCATCTTTCCAAAGAACAAGATGATTCCATTTCAGACATGCAAATTCAGGTGCTTATCTCAAGAGCTTTATTTCCCCATGGGCTCTACAATGGAGCTAAACAAATCAGATGCAGAAAGATTAGCTTAGTAGCTAACATAGCACAGTAAGGTTTCATGGAATGTTATTCAAGGTTGAGTTTGCTCCAGTCTCCTCTTGGTAAAATTCCCTGATTTTACACTGATCTCTCACAATTTTTTCATTTTGTTGTCTTTCTGTCTGTGTTCTCTCTCCTTCAAAGAGCATTTTCCAGTCCACTGTAGCAGGAATGCCATGTGCATCCTTGCTTGTATCATTTGTAAGAGCAGTCGTCTTTCTTTCATATACTTTAAAAATGTAAAATGTGATAGAGTAAATGTAATATTCAGGGGATGAAGGGAAACTTTTGAAAGAATTTTTGAGTAGACGCCTGTGTATTGCCAACAAAAATAAAGAAAATTATAGCCCTAAAGAAAACAAGAAATCATGTACGTGCAAGGACAACACTATATCAAGAAAGAATAATTCACTTTGTCCTGCCTTGGGTTTAAATGCCCACTGCTGCCTGGGAAAGCTTGTGTTTCTTTTGTGCTGTGTATGCCTGTGAATGTTTTATGAATCTAACTGAGCTCAGGAATCAAGTTTCTTAGACAGACACAGTTTATTCAGAAGAATAAAGATACAGCAGAAAGTTATTGATTTTTGAGGAATCTACGCCTTGTGAAAAATTAACCAGACATTCCTTCCAAATCAATACTATTACCCTTGCTGTTTCAGGACTTCTTAATCTGACACGTAGAGTGTTTCCAGTGGAAAATAGTCTGTACTATCATTCCTTTCATAAAGCTGATTTCTGCTGTCTCCTTTGTCTATGTTCATATGTCCCACTACTCGTTCCGGGTGTGCGCACATGACTGTCTTTGTATAGGTGTTCAGAAGAAACAGAGAGGCTGTTCTCCCATGTTTGACAAATCTAAAGGTGTGACTAATGCAAAAATCTGTGTCATAAAGACAAAATCTTCTTTTACTGACAGAACTGAAAACACAAACATTATACTTTACCATGATGCTTAAATGCTATTCTGGAAGAAACAGTACTATGAGATTCCTTTTGGAATTTCTTCTTGAAACCATCATTAAAGCTTACAACTACGGATACTAAATCTTGGTAAGATTTGTCATATCCATAGCAGAAACACGCTGTTGTTGCCCATCCACTAAAGCAATTTCAGTTAGCAACTGACAGCTATACAGCTTCCAGTCAGGGAAGGGAGTTGCTTTATAGACCTTGAGCAATTATTTCCCTGCTGTTCATGAACATTGTTCTATAACTGGTCTCCTGTTTCAAACTGACTTCTTATAAAAATTGCTTTTATTTTATTTTCCCCCACAGTCATTCAGTCTTAGATTTTCCAAACTTGATGAAGCCTGAATTCTGTTGGTTTTGAGACAACTTCATCAAGTTGACTTCAGTAAATTTTCCATAAAAAGACACTGCTAACCTTCCTTCATGTCCAATACCTTCTGTAACTGTGCAGCAGTGGTGTTATACGTCTTCATTTCTCACTTTTCTAAGACTAGTGATGCTTTCTGTTTGATAATATACATTGAATAAAACCTGTTTCTAATGAAAGAAATTAATAGAATTACCAGCAGCTATCACTGATGTAGCACTGAATAGAAAAACTGTATTGTGTTTTGCAGTTAGTTTTTTCATTATTAATTCACTAATCATGAATGGATTTCCTTCTGTATATTGACAATTAGTGTGGCACACATCTCTGAGACCATACTGGGGACTAGTTCCCTGCTGGAAGTTTCATAAGAGAAAATTAATCTAAGTGCCAGAATCTACCTTCTGCAGAAGCCTACAGGATTTGGCCTGGGTAAAAATAAGCATTTATGACCATCTCTTGGTACATAATACCATTAGGAACACACTCAACCTATAAAAAGAATTTATACTTTTGTCAAAACATATTTTTGTGTACTGTTTGGGCACATACCCACGTCAGACCTCATGAGACAAAAAAAACCCCAAAACACCTGCTTAGCCCATGAATGATAGATCTCTAAAGAAGGTCTTATTCATTCTTGAGAGCTGATGGAAATTGCCTGTGGAAGATTCGCATTTATGGAGAAGGAAATCCAGTCTGACAGCATACATTTTTATCCTGAGCGACTTCTTGGGCATTTGAAATTTCTACAGAACTTTCAATAAGGTGCCAGTGTACAAGTGCTGCTGTTTAAACCAAACTCTTCCTTGTTTAAATAAGAACACCTACTTTCACAAACCATTTTCAGTCTGATGAATTATTTTCCATCACTGTAATTCACTGTGTAATTAAAATGGTTAGGAAGAGCTGAATCATCCCACTCACTCATCGTTGGGTGTTACAGTTAGACGTAATTTGTAAAGTCCTTTGGAATCTATCTGTATGGAAGTTACCCTGTTAATGGAAATTATTTGAACTATAAACAGTGAGAATTTTAGTTCTAAAAGAATTTTTATTGCATTTGATTAGTTCCTAAGCTACTATAAAAAATAAATTACCTTGTGACATGAAAGTATAGGTTTTTTCCAGGAAAGGCCAGAAAGATCCAGTCAAGTGCAGCTGAACTGTATAGGTTAGATCTTCCAGGACGGTCAGGCCACGTGTCAGAACACGAGGAATTGTCTTAAACTGTCTGGAGTACTTTCACTGTATACACATAATATATGCATGTGTATTATGTATATATTTAAATGGACTACTGACAAACACAAGTGAGAAGCTTCAAAGTATTAAAAAAAAGCAGATGATTATTTCAGAGCATGAAGTATTCTCATTGATGGCCTGTACCAAGAGTATAAAATTGAAAATGTCATAGTTCAGAAACAATTTATAGCCTTCGCAATATTAAAAGGTTCAAATAAATAAATAAATAGGAAGGTTGAAATCAGAGCATGTCTTCTCTTCAGATGGAATCAGATTATCTCAGGTAAGGAAAACAAATGTTTTAATATGAACTGAACTGAGGTGCAGTTACTGGGGGATTTTTAAGTGCCTGGAGTTTTGTGAGGTTTTTTTACAGTTGATTCACTGAAAAATTGCAATTGAATTTTTCTGCTCAAATGCAGAATGCAGCTGGTATTTTGTTTGAAACTGACTTTAACTCTTTCTTGAGATCACCCCAGGGTTTACAGAAATTTAACTGTTCAGTGCAGATAAGGAAGATCCATTCAGCATCAGCTTTCCCAGGTTCCTGGCCATAATACAAACACACAGTCTGTTGAAAGTGTGGATCTTTGGTAATGATTCTACATCCATTCAAACATAATAACTGATTTTAAAAAAAGGCTTCAGTAAAGTAATCATTTAATCATAAATATTTGGAGTATCAAAGATTCTTAGATTCCAGATCACTGGGAAAGATACACTGCAAATCCAAGTTTGAATTAAATCACCACAGTATTCAGTCAAGAAGATGGATTCTATATTTTTTCCCATTGTATTTCAAATAAGAAATGTTCTGACATGATCAGCCAAGACTGTAAAAAACTATTTGTATAACTAACTGATGGGTTAAAAAAATTGATTGACATGTTTTCCATGGAGTAAGTGTTGACACCTCTTCATCCTGTGCTCTGCCATTTGCTAAATGATACTTCACAAGCAGCAGTCTCTGAGGAGCCAGACTGATTACAGCCAGGAACACAGAAGCACAATGACAAAAAGGGACACTCTCTTGTACATTTACAGCATGTCTATATTAAAGGTGAAGAGTCTTCTGAGCTGGCCCACACCTTGACCATGAAACTTGTAGATGACAAAATAAAATCCTGCCACTTAGTTTCAGCCACACCAGAAGGCATCCAGAAGACAAGCACTTTTCTGTGGCTCTGTGCTTTGTTCACAGCTGAGATCTGTTTAACAGCAAAATAATTTAAAAAAAAAGCTTGTGTTAAAAACTAAACTTGATTCAAAGATGCTACGAAGATATTCATAAGAAATTAAAAATTCAATGTATAATAAAGGAGAAAGTGGAAAACAGGAGATTAAATACATAGAAGTTATGAAGTGCACAAAGCTGACCAAAAAACCCCAAAATACTGAAGACATTGCTGATTATTAGCCACACAGAAAAGTTGTTTTTTAAAGCAGAATAGAAAAATAAAATCTTACATTGTTGTGGATGTACTAATTGGAACTGGTGAAATTGTTAAAAATTGAAGCAGAACTGCCAGATATGTTTAATAAATATGCATGCATTGCAAGTAAAAAAAATTCGGATGTTGTATTTACCTTTAAGAGGATGATGAAGCTTACTAGAAACTGAAGAGATTTTAACAGCTGCTAAGCATCAACATCAGACCTAGCCTAAAAAGAAAATTCCCAGTAATGCTGATTTTTAGTATTCTTTAGGTATTTAGAATATTACAGAACAATACAACAATGTTACAGATGTGCCAGAATGCAGAAAGGGCAAGCAGGATAACCAGGGTGTTTACAGGCTCGTTAGCTTAACATCCATCTGGACAAAATAATAGAAGAGGTAATATAGTAACCTGTTAATAAGGATTGAGAGGATAGGGACGTAATTAATGACAGTAAAAATGGCTTTATGGAAAAAAAGCTTTGTCAGACAAACATGATTTAATTCTTTCATAGAATTCCATGTTTAGCTGATAAAGATATTATTGAAGACTGAACAAGTTTAAATTTTTGTAAGACCTTTGACTTAAACCATCTAACATTCAGATTTTTAAAAATTACCTTTATACTGTATCAAAATAAAGCACATGCTAAATGGAATTAAAAGTGATGGATCTCCAAAAGTAGCTGTCAATGATGAATCATCACTGAATGAGAATGTTTTCAGAAGACCTGGTATTTAATCTGACACTATTCAATATTTTTTTTCCTCCAGGATTCAGGAGTAAATATGAAATTGCTGCTGAAAAAAAAATTAATATGTGACAGATGATAAGAATGGTAAATAAAAGTGAGGCATAGGCTTATACTAGAGAGGCATATCACTGAGCAGCCTTGTATTATTAGCATGGCAAAGCTGTGTACCTCTAACAAGGGACTCATGCCACCACTACCTTTTTTATTGTTACCTAAAGGTGGTTTTAAAAGCCATGATGTTAAAAGGATATGTAAGCAGTACCGGAAAATCAGATCAGAGAAATGGTGTTATGGTCAAAAAGCTCTCAAAATTCTCATACAGAAAAGTAAGAAACTGGTGAATTAATCATGGCTAAAAATTTGGGAAGAGTTTTTCAGTCAGTGTTTTTTATCAGTTATTCAAAAATGGATGAACAAGTACAGGAGTCACAAATTTATTCTGTTGAGTGAAAGCATAAAGACTAAATGTTTGTAAATTATCAAAAACAATTATTGCATTGAAAATGTACCTTCAGCAAGATAGCAAGGAAATAAAAAGAACCAGGGGTTATGAAATAGAATCAGAAAAATTCAGAGAACCAAAGACAGCGTTAACTATGTGTGCTCAAAAAGGAACGTGTGGCTCTCCATCTCATAATGACTTGTATCAAAAGTGACAAAATTTGAAAGAATTAATAGATTTTATTAGATCACCTATTTTATTTGAAAAAGCATGCAAACTTTAACTTATAAAGCCCAAACTTGGCGGGGGGGGGGGGGGGGGGGGGGGGGGGGAGGAAAAAAAAGAAGAAAGGAAAAAAAAAGGATTTTGCAGCAGCTACTGTGGCTTTGTCAGTAGTTATTTTACAAGTATTAAAGAATGATGGCTGTATACTCACCTGGATTTTTCAAGTGAAAATGGATCTAACCTTAAACCCTTGTATATGAATACATCTATTAACAGACTAGAGTCCGTTTTTTATCTTACTCTGAATCTCCTCAGTTACTTGATCAGCCAAAGTATTTTTGTTTGTGGTGCAATATTTTCCTGATTTATCCTCATATGTCATAACAATATTTTCTTCTTTTCTAAGTCAGACCATGTTATTAATGCCATGTTGCATGTTAATGCATGTTGCTGAATTACCAGCTAAACTTTGGATAAGCAAATCTAAATCCTTCTATATTACTCAGGCATGCACCACTACTAGACTCCTATGTTTGATATGGAAATATATTTTGTATTAGTCTTTAAATAAAAAATTTCAAAAACTAAGGTAACAATCTTTTCCTTCAGGAAAAAGAAAACCCCAACAGGGTAACCACTGTGTTGAAATCTTGTGCTGAGAAGAAAAATCAGTGCATGGTAGTTTCTAAAGCCTATTCCCTTGAATCTTTTACTTATATCTGTGAAGAAGTCTTTATAGGCAACATATTTAACAATAGGGCTTTTTCTTTCTTTTCACACTAGTATGAAATGTTGTTGTGATACAGGTTCAGAGAGCAGTCTGCCATAGTCTGAATTTCACTATTCCACTTAGAGAAGAAAATAAAAGGGACCTCAAAGAATGGAAAATCCAATTCAGATTTTATTTCTTCCACAAACATGACTGTGAAGGTAGATGACTTACAGTCCTTGAAGAGTCAGCCCCTCACCACAGGTCTATCAGGAGGGAAACACTATCTTGTATAATTCCAAACCTTTTATCTGAAACACTTCTCTTCTATGAATTTGCATCATTTCCAAAACAGGGTAATCTCCTCCTCAGTTCTGAAGAGACTCATCAAGAGTTGGAGGTAAATAACAGCTGGGATTCAGCTTCTAGTTATCTTTGCTTGTCAGGAATTGTTTCATAACTCAGAGGTATTTGATTAATTCCAGGCAAAGATGTAGGAGAACCACATAAGAGACATGCAGGACTTACTTGTATGTGCTGGACTGTAATGAACCCTTTCTGACATTTACCCCAAAAATTCTTTGTGCTTGAAATTTGGTGTGCAGGTGACTTCTGACTCCCTGGTAGTTTACTTGACATGGAAATAGCTTTGGTGTTCAAGTATCCCTGAGAAAGAACCCTGAAAGCCTACATCAGTGTTCTAGATTTGAACCTGCAAACCAAAAGCCTAAAGAAGTTCAGCATTAATGGCAGCATAGCTTCCAACATCTGGAGAACCTCCAAGTGAAAACTGGAGGTTATAATAGCACTGTAGTTCCAAGCAGGGACCAACCCGATGCAAAACATCTCACTCTAAATGTGGGAACACCAGCAAGTTCCCACAGAAGAACTACAATAGCGTGATTCCACAATTTCCAGAACCATTAGAAACTGCCCTGGTAGACAAAGTGGCTAGCCCAGCGCTCAGAGTTGTGGCTGCATGGTCCCACCCTTTGTTGCTAGGACCTGAGGGATAAACTCCATCTCTCCTAACATCAGACATTTTGGCTCCTTTTATAATCAATGAAGAGAAACGGATCTATTTTAAACACTAGGCTTACAATGAGACAAATGTGACCTAGAAGTATCTATTTCAACTGACTGTAAAGCAAGACTAGACAAGTAATGCCAACAAAAATGCCCACATTTGGTGAGATGAATCCCAAGATGCTTGTGGAATTTATGAGCTGCTAGGTTAAGGCTCAGGTCAAGTGAGGAATAGTTAATTAGAACATCAACTTCACCTACATCCCATTAAATATGGTCAATTCCTTTATTACACCTGCATCCCAGTTGATCCTACCACTCTTTTAGTTGAGACAGTAAGCTGAATGACCTGGAAAGAAAGACGCTCATTGGTGTTGGGAGTGGGCATCTTCATGAGACCCCATTGTTCATTTACAATGTTTTTTCCCTTTTCCCACCCCTTCTGAAAGAAATAAATATGTATTCTTCAAATTACCTAGTCCTTAAGGTCTTAGTCTAACAAAGAGGTCTCTCAAATATATCCTGACACACAGAAATCAACTCAGGAATTTAATGGACCTGTTAGTTGTGACCTCAAATCTCAACCTGAATTCATTTCCAGAGTCAGATCTTCTGGTTTTGGGTTTGGTTGTGTTTTTTGAATTGATCAAAGCAACTAATTCAAAAGGAAATGGAAAAAATTTATGAAAATGAAAACCTACAGACTCATGACTCAATCTTAAAAGAAGTTTCATAACGTAATTTCAAAATCATTGTCATGTTATTACACAAAGTATTCTGGAAAGATGATCTCCAATAAAAAATATAAAAGGACACATCTGGAAACATATGGACTAAGTTGGGGAATAAAATACATGTTAAATTCCAGTACCTCCAGGCTGTTATCCCTGCTCTCCAAATTCTAAGACAATCTGCACCTCCCTATGACTTTAACTTTCTTATTATGCATTAATTCTATTTTAGCCTGTAAATCTTTTTAAAGGAAAAAATATATCAATGGAAAGACCTTTAGATCTCAAGTCACTGCAGTTGGAAGAATTAGAAGTTTTTTAAAGGTAGAAGAAGAAGAAAGACAAATGTTACCAGACACCTTTTGTGAATTTGTTTTAATGTTACTGAAAAGAAAAAACAATGATGCCCAGAATCTATACATTAAAAGGAATTTTTTTAAAAAAATCTATTTAAATATATAGCATTTCAACATTGGTCTCTGTTGCTTGCCAACCATCTTGTTTGAGAACACAACTCAGAATGAGCTGTAATTCATCACTACTCTTACATGTAGGTAGCTTGTGCACCACTTTAATCAGCCTTATCTAAACGTAAAATATTATTACATTCTTATTCCACAGTAAATCTTTGTTCCAGAGTTCCTTACAAGTCTTCTTCAACTCCATATAAAGCAAATAAAATGTCTGTAGAGTGTAGAGATCAAAAAGTATTTTCTAAAGCTAATTAAAAAAATAGAACTGAAAAGATTCTTCATGTTGCCATATGTATGCATGTGCACTCACAAACATAAACTCACATATAATAATAAAAAAGGCCATGAATAACTTCAGACATAGAACCTGAACTGCAAAATGGAGGTGTGTGCAGCTAAGGAACAACAATGTATTCGCAGCAGTAGTAAAACAGATGCTGATGCATGAATGATGTATTACCAATGGATTGTAAATTACAAAGGCATAATAGTTGCTTGGCATATTGAGAGGAGAAAGCAAATTTACCAATCAACAAATTGCTCTCTTATAATTAGATATTATTTAAATGCATAGCTTCAAACTGCATGAATTTTTGTTAATATTTAAAACAGTGATTTTCAGTCTGCTGTCCCCTTACTCTAGACATTTCTATTAAGTAGTTAAGCAGTGGAAACTGCATTATAAGTTTTAAACATAAATACAATAATAAATGAAAGAGAATGCACTCTTTCAATGGCAGTAGTCATAACCCTTTGCACTGCTGTAGCACTTCCATCTTGAAATCTCCACTTACTGACTCTGGAAGCAATCCAGCAGTGCACTTAAACATGTATTTGACATGAAGCATTAGGCCAACAGTATTGCACATTTATTTAGGTGTTTAGCTGGAGGAGGGATAGAGTAATCATCAAGCTGGAGTAATGAACTGGGCAAACCTGATGTGGGTGCTATTGTCCAGTTTTACTTCATGATAATTCTGATTATTTCAGTGGAGATTAGGTTCAGTTAACTTATTCTCTACTAGAAATGGATTAGCATATACACATATACACAAGCAATACTTTTGAGGTGTCCCCAAAAGAAATAAAAACCATGCAGTTCTGCCCAAGATGCTAACCAGACCAAGAAAAAGTGAGGCTGACATCAGGAAACTATTTTAAACCACATTACTCTTTGAGGTTTAGGCATCTGACTCAGGTTCTCAAAGGTGCCACTCTTCACAAGAGTCACAACACAAAATACAATTCTGCCCTTCAGCATTTTCATTTCTATTTCAGAGCAACTTGTCTAGAGGAAATAGTGCTCAGTCCAGAAATGAGTGACACAGAGAAACTACTCTCTCAGGATCCAAGACAACCCTATTTTAAATTCATATCCGTGCATTCTTTCCACTTTGACTTCTCTACAACTAGCCCAAGAGCAGTCTTGGGCAGGTGTATCTGCAGTCTGCCTTCTTAACAGCATCCCTTAAACAGAGTGCAAGCATTAAACTAAACCAGTGTAAAATACAGGCAGAGGAAGCAGTAATGTCTGTGTTCTTCAGGTTAGTAGGCTTCCCTGGAAATGAAAATTATTAACAATCGTTGGATAAAATACAAAACCAGTACACATAATTATCATAATCTTTCTGAGGCTATCATGGTTTTATTTTTTTCCTAGAACACATTCTTTCTTTTTCTGATATGAAAGACCTTAGCTATTCTTGAGTACAGCTTGTGTTTTATTTTCAATTCCCTGTCAGATGGGGGAAAACACATAATAATCTGTAGTATATCTCCAAGAGTAGGTGTTTAGCTGCACTTGTGAGGTGAGGAGAGAGTGAGGACAAAGACTTCCTTCCATAAGTTGATTCACCTAACAAATAGGGACGTATCTATGAAATTCAACTTCAACTGAATCTACATCACTCACGCACTATAAGTGGGAGCTTTAGGAGAGCAATCTGGATCTGCACTCCTCAGTTTCTGATTATTATTCTGAACTCCTCACATCCCACTTTCCAGTTAAGGAAAAGTATGACCACATGGACACTATATCCATCATGAACTATCACATACTGTAAGAAAGTACAGTTCTCCAAAACATCATTTGTCATTATCTGCTGCTGCAGATAAGCCACTGTAGCAAGTTTGGTATTCCTTATTGCACCTGGAAGCCTAGCAGTTATAAAAAGGTCAGCAAGAAATTCCTAAAATACTTTTGTTTACTGCTGCCTAGACACCCTATGGGGATTTTATTTCGATATAGCTGTAAGCAAATTAAATTATCTATTTGCATATTGTTACAAAAGTGAAAACCTTTATAGTGTTTAATAAAGATTTATGCAATACCATAAACGATACATATCCAACGCTTCTGTAATTGAGAGATGCTAGACAAACTGCACTCACAATACCAATTGCTTTCATTGTTTATGATTCTGAGTAACACCATTAGTCACTAACATATGTTGTTGTAAAACATTCGGTAATATTCTCTGCTCCCACATACTTCTAGGTCTAAATCTTATTGAAATTCACCTGTTCTATCACTCGTGAATTTTGTCAAGGCAAACCTAGGGAGAAGGATACATGTGCAAGTGGCCTGTAACCAGAGGAAATGCCCTAGACTTTTCTTACCTTGTTGAGCTAATTTTATTATTTAACATGGGAGCAACATTGATTTCTGAAGAAATAATTGTAATGCCAAAGTTACATTGTAGTAACAGCTTACAACTACAGCTGCAGATAAACCATGTAAGTAGAAATATTAGAACTGGGAGGAAATGCAGACTGTTGTTCATTTTATTTTCAATTCAGTTAGGACACATATCTTGATGCCAAACCATCCAGAAACATAAAAGTAACAAGCAGATAATTATGTGTCCATACATAGATTTTTTGTATCAGCAATTAATATAGTTCTTCTCTGGGAAAGGGCAAGGGCTGGAGGAAGAAAAATCCCCTATAGATATATATAATATCAGTAGGGAAAGTTGTCCCAAAAATAAGAGAAAAAACAGAACAGGAGAACAAGACTTCGAGAGCAAGTTAATGACGGTGACAAAAAAAAAAAAAAAAAAAAAAAAAAAAAACCAGAAAACCCAACTAAAATACAACAACAAAAAATTCTGTATAAAATTTTTGGTAAGTCTATTACCTCTAACTATTAAATTAGCTAGCACCAGTCTGTATTGATAGCATAATTGCTGTTAAACTGTGAGTGAAATGCTTCATGGATGTAGATTTACAGTGAAGCTTGGAGTCTAGGTTTACAGCAAAGTAGGCAGATAGTGCAATCTTTTGAGCAGTCTTTCAATTGTTTATAATGTTTTTAGTCCTTGTTGTGCAACAGAAGCATTCTTGACTTCCTTGTCCTTGTTCTTCAAATCTACAAATGGTGCATTTCTTATGACATGCTGCAATGACAATGAATTTACTGAGAGCCACTCAGAGTGATTTGTGCTATAAAAATGTCAAATAAACAAAGGCTATGTTTCAGACTCAAAACTACACATTTAACTTTCCAAAATAATTCTACATTTTATAACACTACATTTTTGGTGTTAAATATATTTGTCATAATTTGGTGTTGTGCTGGGTTCAGTCAGGGAAAAGTTAACTCCCTTTACTCTGGTTGCCAGAGAACTCTGTTGCTGGACACTAAGTGAAAACATTGATAAGGCCTCAGCTGATGCTGGGGATGGCCTGTACTGAACTCAAGGTCTTTTGTCTGCTTCGGATACTGTAGCTGACCCAGACTAACCAAGGAAGTATTTCATTCCATAGTACGTCATGTTCCAGTCTCCTGGGGAGGGGAAGGGGGTCCGGTAGCCATTACTCTTCCCTTCTCTCTCTCCCCTACTCCCTTGCTCGTCTCTGGGCACTTGCTAACCCTCCTGCGTTAGCTGCTTTGCTAACTCCTGTGCTGGCTCATTTGTGTGGGAGCTGTTGGATTGTTTTGAGTTTTCTGGCCGTGTTATCAGTGATAAGGTTTGCGTGGAACCTGCTGCGTTAGCTCCCAGGCTCTGGCCTTCAGGCCACGGCTCTCGGGCTTCGATCGCTCTGGGGCTGTGGTTCTCGGGCTCTCTGGGGCTGATTTTCATCACTCAACATCTGGGTGTGCATTGGTCAGTGGACGGTGGGAAATTGTATCATATTGTATATATTGTACTATATGTTTCATTTTCAACTATTTTAATTATTTATTATTAGTAGTATCTTTATATATTGATTTAGATTTAATTAGTAAATAGTCCTTACCTCAATTTTACGAGCTTCTTTATTTCTGTTTCCTCTGAGTCTTCCCCTCCACTGGAGGAGGGGAGGTGGATTTGTGAGAGCGGCTTCATGGTATTTTGCTAGCCTGAGTTAAACCACGACAGGTGTTAAGTAAATTTGCTATGCCTTTATGTTTACAGAACTGAAATCTTTCAAGAAAATCTGTACACCTACTTTCTGGTAATATACTTCTGTTATGTCTGGAGAAGTGCTGCATGCACCTACACGCATCTGTATGTGTAGTAAAATGATTTCAAATGGGCTACTTGTGCTTGCAGAGAGATCTAATGTTCCTGATGTGGGTCTTCATTCATTTCTGAGTCAAAAGAAAACCTCATTTGGGTTTTATTTATATAAAGTCTTTCTGAAACCATAAGCTGTTTGTTTTTTACAAATCCAAAACCGTGGATCTAAGATACATAAACTAAATGTCTCTCATTAGAAATATAAACTAATTTCTGGGTATTTCTAATGTATTTATTATTTTGGTATGAAGGCTGCATCTGGGTGATAAGAAAATTAATTTTAAAATTCTCCAAGTATCATAGACGCTTCTTTACATTCTCTTTGAAGATTTCTCAAAAACAATAAAATCAAATTCCAAGTTTAAAACAAGTGAAGAAGTCAGTTCTGTTCCTTTCCAAATTAGTGTTATTACCACCTGCTGAATTACTGCTGTTCACAAAGCTACTTTAACTGCCCTGACGGTGGTTTCAATTACTTTGTATGTTCTAAATGTCAAGGGAAAGGGGCATACATTTTTGAACAAATGACCCTATCTCTCCTTAGTAATGTAATTTTTTAATTCAGCCTTTTAGCTGGACTTATGAAGTTCTCCAGAAGGGCTGCTTATTAGCTTTCAGGCTTCAGCTGTCTTCCTGACTTTACAATCTCCTATGAATGTCATGTCATCTACACATGTAGAAGGGAGAGGTGACTTGAATTAATTAACTTTTAATATTTAGATACTCACTGACATCTGGTGAAAGTAATACGGACACATTTTATGTGAGCAAAACTGTCTTAAAAGTCTCACAGCTTTTCAGGAACTCAAATGATGAAGCATTTGGTTGGTACCATACTTCTGCCTTGTGGAGAATGGAATAGGAAGTTTAAAGATTAAAATTCTTTCAGAATGGCAACCCATCACATCTAAAAGAAATACAAAGTAGTGTTGGTGATGAACTGATTCAGAAGTGTTTATGAGTACCATGTCTTTTTATTGTTTTATTTCTCTTTTTCTTTTAATGTTTTGTCCTGCTTTCTTCTTCCAGGAATTTGCTTGGCCCTCTTTACCAGCCGTGCTGTAAATGAACACAGGAGACATACTGAGGTAAAGCAATATTCTTCCTAAGAGTAGTCTGGGGCTAATAGTGAATCTAAGGAAAAATAAAATATACAAATTACAAATCAGTTTTAATTTTTGTTTCCCAGTGGAATTGTGATAAATCAAGCTCAATTATTACGCTGTCATATCTTTGCTTTAAAAGCTCATTAATTCTAATGCGATTCTTCCTTTATCTACACTGGTTTAGTCAGACCAGGAACAACTAGCATGCACAAAAGTGAGGGAGAAATATCTTCAAACCTTACAATCCACAAATAATCCCATTTTTTAGTGGAGGTGTGTTTGAAGTTGAGGTTAAATTTGCAATGCTGTAACTTTTAAAAAGCTATAGCTGCTTGGAGACTTGAAATTGCTAAAAAATCCAAGTTTCAGGTTCAGTATAAAATTATATCCTGTTTCTAGTTGTTACTGGATGTAACTTACTTATACAAGAAAGAACCTGGAAGATCAGATGAAAACAAAATGATTCCAAAAGACTGACACAACATATTTTGTTTGACACAACCAATGTCTACTCCCCCTTTTTTTTCCTTTGTTCAACATCTCAGGAGCAGTTTGGGGATTAGAAAGATTTCGTTCTTATTTGAGCAAATGCATAAACTCTTCATACACTTTTCCAGATGGGAAACTGTTTCCACATTCACATCGCCGAAGTCCACAATATCATGGTCATCTGTCTGTCATACACCAAAAGCAGAACTAAAGCTCATGAAGGTGAACTAGCGCACAGTGTGGCAGACCTTTTTCTTGAATAGAAATGAGGATCTTCACAGTTTGAAATGGCTAAGAATTTTTTATTTGAAAAGAGCCTTTAAAGATTAGGGAAATGCTTTTGAAGCATCATCCAAGGAGGAATGTGAGGGGACTTAAAGCAGGTGCTCTTCATGGTGAAATTGTCAGTCCTTGGCACGCGTTTTCTTTTGTAATTATAAATGGCTCAGGAAATGGTTTCCTTGGAAAAAAAAAAAAAAAAAGACAAAAAAGGTTCTGTCAATGTTATAGCCTCAATCTGTCATCAGGAGAATGCATTAACCTAGGAAATTAAGAAAGAAAGAGTCTCCTGAAATCATAGCAAGACCTACGGTAAAACAACTCTAAGACTATAAAATATTTTTTACATTACATTTACCAATTTGGATCTGAATCCAGATGTAAAATTATTTTGCATGGATGTAGTGACTGGTGAGACAGATGATGGGGACAAACTGGATGGTAGCTCCCTCTCCTGGAAAGGCTTAGTCAAATGCTGAATGCTCACCATTAGAGGTCTTTCAATGTATTTCTGAGTCAAATGCCATTCTCCACGTAAGGCTGCCCTCAAATACAAAATCTAGATTTGAAGAATCTGGTTTAGGTTAACATAAATGCTGAAAAGTTATAAAACTTTTGATGTAATATTTCCTAGACCACTCATGCTCACAGTTGTAGCACAGGCAGTCAATCTATTACTTTGTGATTAATTTCTTCCTCTCCCACTACCCTCCAGGGAATGTTTGATTCATGATCATACAGACGGGAAAGATTTGTGCCACTTCTGTTCCTGTCATGCCTATAGACATAACAATTTGATGACACACAGGTGTATTTCTGAGAAGACAAAGAGCATGTCTCTTGTTCTAGAGTTTTCCCCCTTAGTCCTCTGGTCCTTTGCCCTTGCAGTCTTTGCTAGATATCCATTGTTTTCCAGCATGCCAACCACAATGTCTGAAACTGGTTCTGTCCATCTCAACACATCCTTATCCTCTTCTTCCTCATGTTTCTATCCCTTCATGCCAAAAGTCAGTGTCCCCCATAGGCATGTGTTGCCAGCAGTAGGGTTACTCAGATCGTAGAAGAAATGATCTCTTCTTGCCCCCTTGCAATTCTCTATGAACCAGGCAGTGAAGGAGACCTGAGCTTCCTGATCACAGCCAGGGGAAGTCCTGCTGGCAGGTTGTCACAAAGGAGCTGTGCAGGGCTGGAGAGCACTTGGTGAGGGTGGCTCTGCAGAAATAATTCTTCAAGACTTTAGTATACTACTACCGAGCGTTTGCTAACTTCACATTCAAAGGTTTCTTGAATACATATGGTTTATACAAGAGCAAATCCACAAGTGTGACATATCTATTATAAACTACACTTTTGGACACTACTATCCATGGTAAACACAAGAGTTTCTCAAAGATCATAAAAGTATTTTCCCCAACATAAATATAAATCTTCCTGTCCTGCCAGAGACAGTTTCATGCCTAAGTTCATAATTTCAAAAAAAGGAGGGATGTTATGATGAAAAATATAACACTTTAAGTTTATAGCCCACCCCATAATTAATTTATTTCTTGTTTAAAAGAGCTGAGCCCTTGCTTATGTTTAAAAAATTCAATATACTCACACAGTATAACAATATTGACTATATCTTTATGGCCTGCTGTTCAAAACAAATAACCAAAATGATGACAGTAAGCTCGGATATTTGTGCCAGGATTGATTTTAGTTTATCTGAATCCCCTCTGCTGAAGTTTATGTGAAATTTTCAAAAGAACAAAGCCTCCCCTGAGACTCTATTACTTCAAGACTTCAGCTGCATTGGCAACACTTGGAAAGCAGTAATGCCCTGAAAGTTCAGCTCTCATTAAACAAGCAGGAACTGAATGTGTCTATCTGAAGACAGAATTTGACCTTTGTTCTCTCAGCAATCGAGCTCTCATGGCAAATGAATACCAGAGCAGAAGAAATTTGAATAAATGCACTTATAAACATTTGGCATATCTGTAATGCTGTACAGGCACCTTCAAAACACTAGTTGTGAATTTCAATTTCACCTACTTAACTTGCCTGAGTTGGTTTCCATTACTTTAGCTTTATTTCTACACACAGGTTTGAAGCTTTCACATGGGCATTAGCTAACCAGTTGCTCACACAGTTCATTTTTAACTTGTTTTATTTAGTTGAAAAGGTACCATTTGTCAAAGCAAAGCAACATTAAACAACTGCACAACAATGAAATGCTAACTCACTGGAAATGAGCATCTATGTGGGTGGTAAAGTCTAGAAATAAAGAGGAAATTTATGTCAAGATCCCTACAAAGAAATCCTCTAATGTCCCTCACTGACTGCAGAAATACCTCATCCTTCTACAAAGATGGCACTTTCTGCTTCTACACAGCTCTTTTTATTGCAAATGTAGCACAAGCTTAAATCTCCTGTAAAGGGCAGCATCTGCAATAGGTCCTTGGCAAATAAGCTTTATTCCATACAATGAGAGGAGCAGATGCCCACAAGGGGGATATGAAAAGTGGGATCTGAAAAATACATGATTTAGACCAAATATAATTGAAATTCTTTTATGGGAATCAGATGAAAACTTTCCATGGGAGAGTATTTTCTCCCTTAACACACTGCTGTAAGGGTTTTAACTGGAGAAGAATGTCATCAGATCCCATCAGTTGGCATTCAAAGTGAGGGATACTCCTGAAGGACAGAGGAGATGTGAGGCTGGGGGTGGAAAAAGTAGAGACCTACGATCCTGGTAAAGCTAAGGAATTGGTTATCTGACAATGGAGTGCAGGCATAAAAAAATCTGATGACAGTTGACTTCTGGTCAGCTGACAGCTTCTGACAGCTTCTGGTCTGGTTTGGCAGTTCCTGGTGTAACCGCCCTGCTCTGGCACAGGGCCTTCTTGCATTCCCAAAGTCTGCCTCCGAGTAACACTTTACTGTTCTGTACAGGGATGTTCACCTGGAGCTCCTAAAGCATGCTATATGTATTCATTAACCCCTATTAAGCCTTTGAGGAAGTAAACAATAATCCTGTTTGAAAGGCAGATAAATCAGGCCATGGGGCATTGGTGTCTGCATGTGGTTTTCAAACCAGTCACTGCCAAACATTACACTCAATTTCAGACATCTTTTTTCAAAGCATCAACCATTAGGTAGCAATGGTTTTACATTGTCCCAAAGTACAGTGTGGTAACAGAAAGATCTTATTATGCTGAGTGATCTGTACCAATTCAATTGTCTTCATAATACTGCAGCAAAAGCCCATTTAAAAATAAAAGCTTAACACAGGCATGGACAACAGGTTTTAGCTCTTACAACTTTATTATTGCCTGATATAACATATTAAAAGGTGGAAAATAAATGACTACAGTGATTGTATTGCAGACAACATAATTTCATCAGTAACATTAAAAAAGGACCTTTTTTGTTATCCAAAGAGATTTTAAGGCAAGAAAGAAACATCATATTTGGAAACATTGCCTTTTCACTTGGTATTCCTCCCCAGATGATTCTGTAAGAGAACTCCCACATTCCTAGTTAGTGATCAAAGCTAAAATATTCAATGAAATATTGGTAATTCTGGTTTTATATATCCTTTTTTTATTTGAGTTGTTCTCCAATTTCCCCATTCTTTTTGATCCCTATTTCTAGTTCTAAGTAGCTCTGATGTATACACAAAAAGAAGTTAGGAGGAGAAAAGATTTTTGTGGAGCACTAAGAGGTAAATTTGTTCATAACAAAGAGAATTTATCTTGAATTATTTTCTTTTCTCTGTACAAAGAGCAATACTTTTAAAAAATATTCTAAATGGGATATCTTCTACTTATTCAAACACAACAACTCAGCTGAGACAATAATTTGAGAGACAGATAACAATTAATAAATCTGCAAATTTAGTAAAAACAAGAAAGAAATTTTAAAAAATTGCATACATTCAAGAAGGAAAATGCCACTAAAGTGCTTAGAAATTGTTAAGCAGTAAAGTAATAGAGAATTGCTTGTGTCCAGGTCAATTTATTTCATAATTCATTAAAAGAAATTGATAAATTATAAGAAAGCTACTACTGAAACCAAAAGAATGTCACTGGTATAGTGTAAAGGGTAAAATAATAACATCATGTCAAATAAAGTTTGAAGCTGAAAAGGTAAACACTATAATAGTTTAAAGCTTTTCTCACACACATAGTCTGAAAGAAAAATCATGTGAGTGCAGCAGCAGAGATACCACTTCCTGCAAACTTATTTTCAGATTTTATCTGTTTTAAAATGTTCCTTCTAAAGCTCAAATGAGCACAATTTCATTGTGCTCCATTCAACTTGGGCACACAGGTCAAAAGAGTTTTATTAATAGTTTCATATTTGTATGTGTAATGAAGTTTTAACAAGGTTTTAGGCGATGCTCAAAGCATCATAGAAGTTGTAAACATTTCTTGTCAACTTACATGCTGACTGGCTGGACAGCAGCTTGATAGAAAAGGACCTGGCGGTCCTGGTGGACAACAGGTTGAAAATGCATCAGATGCATCACATGTGCCCCTGCGTCAGGGAAGACTAAATGTATCCTGGGCTGCATTAGGAGGAGTGTTCCTAGCAGGCTGATGGAGGTGATCCTCCCCCCTGCTCAGTACTGGTGAGGACTCACCTGGAGTACTGGATCCAATTTTGGGCTCCCCAGTACAGGACAGACATGGACACATGGGAGACAATCCAGCAAAGGGCCATGAAGATGATTAAGGACCTGGAGCATATGAGGAAAGGCTGAGACAGCTGAGATTTCTTGGAGAAAAGAAGGCTCAGGGAGGATCTCATCGATGTATGTAAAAGCCTGTAGGCTGGCTACAAAGAAAGGGGAGACAGACTTTTTTCAGTGTCCAGTGAGAGGACCAGAGCTGATGGGAACAAACTGAAACACAGGAGGTTCTGTCTGAACATCAGGAAACATTTTTTTTTACAGTGAGTGTGGTCAAACACTGGAACAGGTTTCCCAGAGATGTCATTACATATTCCTCCTTGGAGGTATTCAAAAGCCACCTGGACATGCTCCTGGGCAGCCTGTTCTGGGGGCCAGGCTTCAGCAGAGATGTCAGAAAAGATGATATAGAGATCCCTTCCAAACTAATCCAGTCTGTGATTCAGTTAACTTTTAATACCTCTATTACACAAAAGTGAAAGAATATTTAATCATTATTTTTGAAGTTTTGGTAGAAACTGAAAAAAATATTATATATATTTTAGTTGTATGATGATTATTGAATATAATTCAACAGAAAAAACTGAAAATTTGCATCAAGGTGTATTGTTTGATTAGTAGGAAACTTAAATTTAGAACAGGGCTTTTAAAGCAATGAGATTTTGATATTAAACTCAGTATGATCCTTAGGCTCTATTACATTACTGAAGAGATTATATTCAATTCTAACTGTAATGAAGAGGACCATGTATAATTAAAATGTTTCCAGTGACTTTCTAAGTCTTCTGCCTTTGCAGACCGCTGAGACCTTTAACAAGATTTCATGACTCTTGTTAAATTATAATCATTATAGAATGCAGTTCAGTGTCAAACAATGATCAGTATTCAAAATGTTCATCATTTTAGTAGTATTAGTAAATTTCACTCTGTACAGATGAGATCATTTGGGAAAAAACACCATTTTGTGACATGAATTTATGGAATGAATTAAGAAGACATGCTTACTTGATAAGACTTTAAATAGTTTGCTAAATTCACAGAATCAACTCAATTACCGATACATAACCCTTTGGTTTTTTAACAGTATTTAATCTCCTCATCAATTTATGCTATTTACTTAGTAAAGAATGCATATTTGATAATAGTCTTATTTCCATTTTTTACTAAAAAGTAAGGGATACAGTAGAATTGTTCAGATATTTTTCTGAACAATTGTGAGTGAAATGATCACTCATTTCACCTAATCTCTGTTAATTTGATGGGTTCAAGACATAACTACCTCTTATATTTCAAGTATCTTTTTAATCCTGTTATCAACATGAAACATGTGTTGGCACGCTTTAGTAAGACTTTAAATTAAGGTGAAGATTTCACTACCGCTGCATACTGTTTTTCTTCTTGGACTTCTGTGGCGCACAAAAATAAGTTTACACACAGATCCTCAGTTTTTTCTGAAATTTTCTGTTAGCACTTGTCCCTCCAGGACTTACTGTTCTTCAGTTCCTGATTTCTGCAATTTCTAAGCATACCTCATGTACAGCCCATACCTTTCAGTGATTTTAGTTGAAAACTGGTAAGTCTTCTCATCTATGTAGCATGAGTACACAGGACAGAATACAAATTACTAGCTCTAAGAAAAATCTACAGCTTTTGGGGGAGAACTCATGCTGAGTACTCAATTTTTTTTTACTTACTCAACTAAATTTTTTGTCTTGGGGGAGACATGAAAAGTGGCAAGTAGGCTGAGGTCTCCAAAAGGGCTTCAACGTGAGATGGGTGCTAAGCTGATTTGATACATCAATTTGGTAATAGGTCAGAATTTGTGTAGAAACCTTTGGTTCCCTGGGGATATTTTCTGAGTGTCTAGGCATTCCAGTTCCTGGTAGTTTAGTCAGATTTCATGATAAACTCTAGCAAAAGGTTGTGAATTTAAGTATTATGTTTTGTTTTGCGATAGAGGGACTTGTAACTGTTTATCTTGATCTGCCACCTTTGGTGATACCAGAATGACAGTGCACCTTTCCTCACAGCCTAAGTCACCCAAACAATCAGGGAAGGAGTTGGCTTAGCATTAAATTCATTAGTGTTGGACCACAGATGACTAATTCTTATGAGGAATTAGGATCCTTGGCCCCATTTAAGTGTACTGAACACATACTAACAGGTCAGGCACTCCAGTAGGTCACCATTACCAGGCAGCAGTAGTGGTAAACGCTTGCACAGAAATTTAAAGAACGGATTAATTCCCACCTCCTTGTAGCAATACAAATTTGTACCTTCCCTCTCTCAAATGGTGCCACTGACTATTATATTATAAATTGTTCTAGTTAAATTATAAATTGTTCTAGTTCTAGTTCTAAAGCAAACTTTTTGCTTCCCTTATACTATTCATTTAGCACTTCTTGGACTTGTAATACACAGACACGTTAATTTTGAATCTCAGCATTATTCTACCTCTTCACAAGCTTGTGGTGATGACAAGTTATGTTCACTTCAAGAGACATTCCCTATTTGTTCTTCATTAGCATATTCATTATTTGGGACACCTGAATGAATGGATAGTTGAATTGAGAGTTCCTCCTAGACAATTAGGCGTTTAAGTTTGTTTCAAATAGCATTCAGAAAGCAATTTCTCTGAGAATAACATTAAGGTTTTAGAAGTGATCTATGAGCTTAATGCCACAGGCTGCTAATGACCCCAGGAATGCTTCAAAAGAAAACAAAACAAGTTTGAGTACAAAATACTCTCTTCTATAATACTTATGTTAAGATTTTCATGACCAGATTGCTAATGCCTAATTCCTAAGCCTCAGCCTTTGATGGACAGAAGCAGCAATGCCAGATTGAGAAAAGGAAATGTGCCTGGAATCATCTTGGTTGATTATTCCTCTCGCTTTACCTATTCCCTAACAGATCAATGAGAATTAGGTATTGAAAAGCATAGTGAATTTTAAAAAACAATACAAGAAATAATTAAATTTCTTGATCTTTATTTATTCCTTTTATTTTTTTTTCTTCTCTATAAGAATGACAGAGCTGGAACCTTTTTCCTCTTTTCTCACAGACCACCTTTGGAAAACTCTAGGGAAAAATTAATCATCAGTAACTGTCTGATTTTTGTTTTGCTGATTGTTATTTGCTATTTTTTTCCTATTGCTGATTGTTTGGCACTATATAAAGATAGATTAACTTGGTGCACAGTGACATTAGTTGTCAGACTGTAAGGATAACAGAGTTGTCCAACAGGAAAACAATTCATGAGGGAACATTCTTTCTGTGAAAGCAAGCATGAATGTACATATTTTGTGGTTTTTAATGTGTCTTTTCGTGCTTAACATATGAAAAAGGATGTTTCTGTTTGTTTGGCTTTGCTTTTCTTTGGTTTTCAGAGCCTGTCAAAAAAAAAGGCATTCTTAAATTGATTTGCTTGGGGGTGATGGTTCTAGTGGAAATATTTTTAAGAAGGTGCTTAATATGACAACAGTATCTTCAATATCAAAGATTTTCCCATATCAAATATTGTCTCTTATGAGGCAATCATATTCTACATTATTTGTAAATTCTAGACAACAAAGGATACCTCAAATTGAACTGAAAACTGACCTGAAAACCCCAGTAGTTACCAGAGATACTTAGTGACAAATATCTTCATCTGACACTCCGTTCCCCCATTATTTATAAAATATCCATATATTTCACTTCAGAAACAGTAAAAGGGATAATTACATATGATATTCTTTATATACTTTTTCATTATAAGTTTGATTTCAACTTATAGGTGAAAACAATCCCTTTACAGAAAAAATCCAGAAATAACATTTCAAGACATCTTTGGATCTGTTCACTCTGAAAAGTAATTTAAGACACATGTGATCTCTCAAAACATATCTTCTACCTATTAGCAACTCTTATTGTGCCAAAGCCTGAACTGAGAAAAAAATTGCATCCTTTAATCATCCTTGTTGATTATTTCTTTCACTGAGACTCCCATGCTAGCCCTTGATGAGTAGATGATGAATGAGAGTACATACTTTAGTGACAATCAATTTCAGATAAATTGTTCACAGACTACCTGAGTCAGTCTCAGTAGTACTATGCTTCTCTTCTGTCCCTGTCACTTTGGGTTGACATTGTGTTACAAATGCTGCCCCCTGAAAAAGAAATCAGACCATGTGCCTCTGCTAGGATGGCACAAGACATTTCAGGACTCATGTCAGATCATGGGATTGCAGGAGGATACATAAATTTTGGATTCATGGGGGCCAGAGGTGGTCTATTTATCCTTTTGTGCACTAAGTTACCTGACATTTAGTTCTACTTCTTATCACAATGTTAAGTCACACAAATGAAAATTTCGTCAAATTATATGCATGAATGATAGCTTCTGTAGAAACAGCAACCTTTTTAAGAACATGGGTACAAGCTCTGCCTAAGAACAGAGGTATCACAGGTTACTGATCTCCCAACATGAAAAAATAAGTATTGATAGGATGAATCTGGGCCTTTATGAGTGTGTATATACAAAAAGAAAAGTACATTTTTCATAGAGAAACAGGGAGATTTAAGTCATAATAGCCTTTGAAGAGAATGCTTTCATTGTAATGAAATCTGCATTTGAAATACTCAGAGTACTTGCACATGAGATATCCTGTGTACATACAGTATGTCATACAGAAACTCACAGTCATGCCAAGATGCATTAAATAGGCACGGCTGGTGCTTAGTTACTGACTGGGGTTAAACCACGACAGCCTGTCAGGCTATTCTTTGTATATTTGACACTTTAATACTTAAACGTGGAAATAACCCTGAAGCTATGATGGTCCTCATTTCAGTTGTCTATTTCATATAAAGCACGCTAAGGAAAAATATTCTTTCTCTTTATGTTTTCAGCAATGCGTAAGCTAAGTGCAACACCTCAGCAGGTACACAGATGAAGATATGTCTGCATGACAAAGAATGGATGTACAAGGGAGAAGAAAGAATATGTAACACTGATTTATAGTGAATCATCATATCTGCATTCCTTCTCACGATGCACAAGTGGGCTGGAAGGTAGCCAGGGAACTGCCTAGGTTCAGACAACGCTGACTAGGCTCAGTGTACTGGGACTTAGAAGAAGATGCTGTTCTTGGCAATGCAAGTGAATCTTGAGGTCTTGGATGTAGCACTAATAAAATGAGACTCTTCCAAGAATAGTTTTTAAGCAGATGTAGTATCTTCTATTTGACATCACTAAGTCAAACTCAGTGTTCTTTGTTTTCCAGTGCTGGTCGGTGAGTGCAAGGACATTCCTTGGCAATATAGTACACATTTGCTCCATGGTAAATTTGTTGTGATTCTGGCCATAAGAGCTTTTTTCTCCTCTGGGAAATACATGAATTGATTAACCGGAATTTCACTGAGAAAACATGCTCCCTTGGTAGTGAGAAACACATGCTCTTTGTTGGCTTGCAGGACATTTGTTGATGTTCCATGAGTCTTTAGATGTGAGTGGAAAAGCTACAGACCTTCTGTACATCTCTGGGGTCTGGGAGATTTGTCTGCAGTGGAGCCAATAAGTTTGAAGAATTCTAATTCCTTACTATCCCTGATAAAGTGATTGCCATGAGGTTCTAATAACAGTGGAGCAAAGCATTTGTTGCTACCTTATACATGGTGCCCTTGGTGCCTCAGCAATGCTAAGGACTTGCTATTTACAGCACTGCAACCCTTCCACTTAGGCAAGTGAGGCAGTGTTTTCCCAGAGACAGCGGGATGTTACTTTTCTTTACTGTTCTCATGCTGGTTTTCTCATATTGTTGCTCTCATGGTCTTACACCTGCAAACCCAACAGTGTTATAGGGAGTTCTCATGTGCAGCAGCTACTGCTGGCATTAGGTGAGTCTAACCTTCTCTCCCCTTCTTTCCTCAATTCCTTAACCTAACGTACAGAAAGGTACATGATAAGAGTTAGTCAAGATGAAAGTTAGAGAGTTTTGAGTGTACCATTAATATGTGTCCACACATGTTTGTATGAA